>CM066338.1:21695573-22295573 GCA_033807585.1 Hydrophis major
ACTTGCATTGACCCAAGCCTGCCGATTACGTAGCAAGTGCACTGAACTCCCATCCCTACAAAGGAAGTCAATGTTTTGAGATATTTCAGGTGACTGATTTGGAAGTTATTTTGTAGCTGTTGGAAAAATGACATTAGCAAAGACTAAGGAAGTTCCAAGTTGTTACAAATTTGATCATAAATAGTACTAAAGGATTCGTTCAGCTTCATCACTTCATAGTGCGAGAAATTCTGTTTTTACAATGAAAGAACCCAAATTAGGGATTAGCCATGGATAAAACACTTATGGTAAACTGGGCCCAGTGTCTGTATATTGGTTACAGCCAATTCACTTTTGCCATGTCTGACTGGGTGGGGTGCGGAGCAAATGTAGCTAGAAAACAGAAGCTGAAATTTTTTTTCTGCTAGAGTGGCTTAATTCTTAAGCTGTCCAGCTTCTAACTTGGGTGTCCAAAGCTTAAACGAAGAAGTTCCCTATAAATTATCTCCTTTACCCCCTTTGGGGTTGGATAACTTGGCAAGCATGATTTAGACGGGAAGACATGTAATTACAACCTGTATTTTAATTTTGCAACTAATTCCTCTTCTGGCTTGGTGGACCTAACTATTTGAAAGCTACCTCATTGCAACTTAAACTCGCCTCTGAAAATTCTATTTACTGATCCAAGTTATTATCTTCTCAGTTCCAGGAAAAGAGAAAAGGAATTTTGAAAACATTCCAGGTTGAAAAGGTCTGCATTGTGTAGGAAATGGATAATTACTGTAGCTCTATCACAGGTTTGTTACCAAGAAAATGAAACATTTAGATGCATTGAGTCTTAAAAACAAATGTATTTAGTTGTCGAAATGTCAAGGAATGCTCTGCGTCCCCTCCGCTAAGGAAATACTTCTAGTCAGACCAGGAAGAAGAGCCTTCTCTATGGTAGCTCCCTCCCTGTGGAACATCATCCCCAAAGAAATAAGATTGACTCCAACTTTGGCCCTCTTTCACAAGGACTGGAAGACCTGGTTTTGCCTGGGGAATCCAGAGTGGGATGGAGCCCCTCAAGTGGCTTGTTTGACTGATTGTTGTCATCGGGTTGGGGTAGGAGGGTTATGTCTCTTTATTGTTTTTTATGAGATTTTTAATGGAATTTACAGAGGGTAAGTTGGGTGGCGGTATAAATTTTCTTAAATAAATACCCTTCCCCCCACCTTTAAATACATACAGTTGGAGAAGTGAAACACTCATTTTGGTTTGTTTGGCTGTTAAAACATTCACAGATCAATAAGGGTGGCAAATATTTAACCAAAAAACCCCATTCTGGATAATGTTGCCAAGTGAGTTGTACTATAGATTATTTCTCAACATGGTCGTGGCAATTTTGGATGTATAATATGGTTACTCTACAGCACGGTCATTTATTTATTGCCAAATATATGCATTGTTAAATGTGAGCCGGACAAAATGGATGCAAGACTCATTAGATTAGAAGATAGTGCCTGTGAAGCCCCTGTAAATATCGGCTATGGCTTCAAAATGCTCTGGGCAGTGCATCCCCCAATTTCTCACTGTTTAGCTTGCTAAGTCCTTTGCTGACAGCAGCCATTTCATTGGCAATCTGTTACTTAGTAGTACTTATTTCTTTTCTCTGGTGTGCAGAACAAGAATATTGCTTGTTTCAGTCAGCTCAATATATTTAAGTCTGTGCTTCCCCAGAGCCTGATTCTCTACTTGCGACTCCTTGAAATGTCCAGCCACTCAAACTGAAATAAAGCGGCAATTTCTTGAAGCTTTACTCTGTTTCCTATGATACTGTAAACATATGCAGCACTGGTCCCATTTACATCTTATCCATTGTTAGAAAGTCAAGGCAGCATGCATGCCCTCCTAGTTTTCTCCACATACAGTAATCATGTGAAGTGGATCAGGTTGACAGAGAAGGACTGGACAGGAGTTAAAGCTAACCGGGATGTTCACAAAACAGCAAATCCTTCCTGATTTCAATATTCAACCAACCTTAAACCTTGCTCTGAAGTTTTAATTTTCCACATCTTTGAAACCTTGAAAGAAAGTTCTGATAGGTGTGATGGAACTTTCCCCCCCTCCTACTAAAAGGGCAAGGAGAAACAAAACAATTAACTATTATTTTTTGATTTAGAAAATTTGTGTTTTGTCACCCACTCACTCACAGTGATTCTTATCTGCTTACAAAAAATAAAAACCCAACATACAACAATAAAAACAATAACCTCTGTCTGTCTGTCTGTCTGTCTGTCTCTCTCTCTCTCTCTCTCTCTCTCTCTCTCTCTCTCTCTCACACACACACACACACACACACACACACACCCCTCAGAGAAGCCACCTGATGGCCTTCATCCCATTCTGGGTTCCTCAGACCCATTGGCAAAAACCTTGCATTTTAAAGAAGCTAATATAGAAGAAATCAGAAAAAAGGCGGAAGAGTAAAATAGAAATGAATTAACCAAGGATTTAGGGATGTTTTGGAGGTTATAATTTCCAGCATATCATGCTTGTGATTTTGAATAATCGAATGAATACATGACATTGTTTTTAAAAGACTGGAAAGAGCCGTTCGGGAAATCAGTATGAAGCTTTGACCAAAGCATGAATATCAGAAACAATGACCAACACGGTATAAATCACCAGGGAAAATAATTTCAAGCCCCTTCTGTCCTTGGTGCTTGGGTTTGCTATTGGAGCAGTATCTCCACACAAAAGCCCATTTATGAGGCTCTGGATGTTTACAGCAACAGCTATGGATTTTGTCTATTGCTGCAGTTACCTGCAGAGTCCCATTCAGCTCGTTCTCTGTTGCTGCCTACTTGTTCTATTGGTTGAGCTTGGAACAACAAAGAGGGAGAAAGAAGTCAATTTTGGGAGTTGGAATGAGAATTCCAGCTGATTGGAATTTTAAGGTATCTCAAATATACAAATACTGTAGCACATTTCTCTTCCTGCGGGTTTACCTGCTCCAGACTAAAACGAATGTGGCCCTTTGCAAGGTTGACTACCAGGCACCATACTACACCTAGCTGGGCAAGGATAATTGGGCCCTGAATAACCTGTGGTTCTGCTTTTGGAGTCAAAACCATTGTCTTGGCATGTGGTATGTTCTAGGCCAGGGGTGTCAAATTCAAGGCCCACAGGCTAGATCCAGTTTACAGGGTGCTTAAATCTGGCTTGCAGGGCTGGCCTGGAAATATAGCAAAGGACTTGGCCCATGGTACCCCTAGCAGCTGAAACGGGGCACGCGCATGGCCCCTGCATGGCCCGTTTTCAGTCTGGATGGCCTCTTGCAACACTTTGCCAGCCAAAACGGACCATGAAAGAGCCTTAACAATGGCTAAACGAATGTCAATACCTCGCACATTTTTGAATTCTATGCTTTAGATTATCCAAGCATCATTAGTATTGGGGTAGATGAGCCCATCCACTTTCCTGTCCGTGAACTTGTTTCATACCAATCGTCTTCTTTTTTCCATGCTTGACATTTAAGTGACATTCAAGAATTGAGTTCAAATGCAGGTTTTAACATTGCACCCAATGTAACTCTTCTTGAGCAAATGCTAAAAAAAAAAAAAAAATAACACAAAGAAGTAATATGAAACTCATGAGATTGAGATTCTGCAGCCAGCTTGCCATGTTCCTCTCATTTCATCATAGAAAAATGAAAGTTATCATTTTAATGGGCGGTAGGCAAAGAAGCCAGTAAGCTCCTTTCACTTCTAACCTTAATAGGGTTTTTTTTTCCCTTTTCTTCAGAATGGTAGCTTAATTAAATCAAGCCAAAGATATATACTGTACTGCAGGTGAAGCTTCCAGGAAGATAAACAGATCAATAAACCAATTTGTGTTTGCTGACTAGAAGAGATTTCTAATTACTGGTGCTCTCTGCTTACCATTTCTGAGGGTGGCAGAGTAATTGAAAGGATAAGAAATCCAATTCCTTGTTTAAGAATTTGTTCCTGTTTAGCAACCCCTTAACCGAGCTGCTAATGCTGACTTGCTTGTCGGATTGAAGGCGATAATTTATTGCTGCCTGTCCCACTTCCCTATTAAGAAATTGCTTCCCGTTTTGCTTAAAATAATACTGGTTGGTTAAATTGTTAAGATAACATTGAAACATTAACATTGATTATTTGGTGATGATAATTAGCATTTTTTAAATTTAACATTTTAGCAGTATGTAAGCTCACCTAACACCTATTTCTTACTATAAACATGTTCCTTTTTTGTTGTTGTTCTATTTAGGTACAAAATCTAGATCAAGAAGAGAGGTATAACTGTTTATTACTACTGAATGGAGAATTCTGTTGTAGATAGAAGGCAATACCAATTATTGAAGATGAAACAAATTCTTATTTTGGATATTATTATAATGCCCATAATACATTATTACTGTGATACCCATTATAGTAAATCAAATTATAAATAAGAGTTGTGATTCTACATGGGTTCTGCCTGTGCAAATGTGAATTTGCAGTAGCCTGGTGGTAATTTGTACTCCTTTTCCTCTTGGCGTTGCTGGTGCTGGAAACAAATTTGTGCTATAAATAAACCAAACTAGTTTTCAGCTGCAGTAGTATACATTGTATTTGCATCTAATTAGCTAGTGAATTCTCTCTGGAAGGAGCACTGACAGACAATGGTAGATATTTTAAAAAAATCTGTCCAACCCTCTAATTCAGGTGTTATTGAATAACCGTTGATACTACAGTGTAACCAGAATCCCAGTCCCAGTCCCAACTGATGTTTTACTCCACTTTTGGAGCTACAGTTTGCAATGGTTGTACCTGGGAATTATTTGGGTAGGGAAAAGCCATTCCTTGGATTTGTGGGCAGAATCAGTCTGCAATGCTGCATTCAAACCACAATTAATGTTTTCCCCCATCCCTTTGTTTCTCCTTCATTTTCAGCCCTGGCCCAGTGTGTCCAACCTCGCTAAAGATTTCATTGACCACCTGCTCACCGTGGATCCTGGCGACCGGATGACAGCACTTCAAGCCTTGAAGCATCCCTGGGTGGTAAGCATGGCGGCCTCTTCTTCCATGAAGAACCTGCACCGCTCCATCTCTCAGAACCTCCTCAAGAGGGCGTCGTCTCGTTGCCAAAGCACCAAATCAGCCCAGTCTACCCGGTCCAGCCGTTCCACCAAATCCAACAAGTCCCGCCGCGTGCGGGAGAGGGAACTGCGAGAACTGAATTTGCGGTATCAGCAACAGTACAATGGCTGACAGCTCAACAAGAGATGATCTCACTTCCTTTTTTCTGTCACTGGGGCACGTGGTGCAGAGTGCCCATTAAGTGCACAGCTGCCTTATTTCTTCTCTGAAAGTTCAGTCTCTGTGTCTGTCTTTCTCTTTTGAAAGAAATGGAGATTTGGGGACATGGATGCCTTTGGGGAATTGCCCTCCCTAGGCAGGGTCAGTACAGTATCTCTGCCGTGGTTGGGAAACAAGGAAAGTCCTTTTTGGGTCCTCCCTGGATCAAGTCCTGAGCTGATGGTCTGAAATACTGGAAACACATGGAAGAGAAAATGCTTACTCAGTTTAAAATCCTGGCTACCACTGCTTATTTAATGATGAAAGTCAATTGTTGTTGGCACAGTGTCTGATGGTTGAGAGATTTAGAAAGCAATCCCCTGCCTGCTTACCTGGAAATAAGCTTGATTAAATTAATAATCATTAGATACGTACAGAAGTACACACTAGGTTTCATTTGCTGAAGATTTGGAATCACCTGGAGCTCGAGGCACTTCCAGGAGTGCAGAAAAGGGACAGTCAATTTTCTTTACCAGCATGACCTCTTGGACTGTGCTAAACATTTTTTTCTGGTAACATTTAATGTGTATGTGTGAAGAGGGGTATGTTCTCTAGATCTGGGCCAACATTTAACTGGAAATGGCTTGGAATGAGCTTCGCTCTTCTTGCCTCTTACTCTTTTGTGGCATTGCTTTGATCTTCAATTTGTTTTTGTTTTCCACTTAATGTTGAGATGAATTATAATCTCAGTTATCATTCCAAGTCTGCCAAAATTGTAGGATGTGGGTCAGCATTCCACGTTCCCAGAGACTGCAAGGACCTTAGTGAGTTTGTCTTCCAACATCACAACCTGCTACAGATTGTCCTATTACAATGGCAGAATGAGCAGTAGAAATGTCTCATCAAAGGTTGTGGTTGATGTTTGTTATGTCTGCCTATAGAATGTGCAGAGAAAACAACTTAGAATTGTTAACTTGTGTAGTTTAATGAGATCCACAAATATTCTACAATGCAGAGACCCCCAAAGGATTAACCCAGTTAAAAAAATTGGACAGTTGCAAACAGAGTCCAAAACCAAAAGCAATAATCCTGCCGCAGCCATGTTTTTTTTTTTTTAAAGTCAGGTGAAGCAATGCAAATGATTATAACAAGATTTGCACATTACCAAAATGCATCTTCAAAACCATTAACCAACTTGAAGGAGAGTTGAATTCTTCTCTCCTTGTTTAAGCCTGATATACAGCCAAAGGAAGTGTTGGAATTTTGACGATGGCATTAATCTTTTAATTTCAAACAGCGTGGAGAGTAAGGTTTTAAGGGCCCCATGTAGAAAATGCATCTCCCTGCACAGATTAGGAAAGAACCTTCAGAGGCACTAAACCTTTATTAGCAAAGAGAAGATTAGCCAAACGTGGGAATGGATTCAAAGTGCCCCCCCCTGCATGCATGTTGGAGTGGTCCAGTGAAGTCTGCTACCTCATTCTGCGGGATAGGAAGACTCCCGTGGGAAGCGAAAGCTGGTCAAAAGACCGTCTGGAGTTTCCCAGTCATTGATCCTAGCTTTGAAAATAACCACCCAGAGATGTTTTTAATTCTCTACATCAGCCCAATTCCTATTTAGTTGAGCTAGTCCTCCTGATCTTCTTCCGTCGTTTTTTTTCCAGGTTGGAATTGTGGCCAAAACAGCTAAAAAGTGCCTTTTTATCAGCAACCAACTCCTTATGCCCTCTGGCAGATCCTGTTTAGCAATGTAACTTTCTCAGAACGAATGCACATGTCTTTAACGATAATTAGCTGGCAGTTTAAAGTTTAGCATTTCTTCAATCTTGATACTCAAGGGGTTTTATCATATTGGGCAGTTAAATGCCACTGAATTTTATGAGTGTTATGAACCTAAAGATAAGAATTACTCCAGTGAGTGATGATTCTAGACTAGAGGTATCCCTGCAGCTTAATTTTTACATTCACTTGAGCATGCATTATTCTACTTTAGTTTATCTCTACTCCTGTACCAAGCACCCCACATGTAGAATTGGTTTCTCAGGCCAGGGTGCCATCTAGTGGTTCAGAATACACCTGGCTGTCGGATCAATTAACACAAAGGCCTGTTAATGCTTGACATTATATCCTGTCGTCATTTACTGTACCAGAATTGGCATACTTTAATTCATATTTTGATAGCTGTTGGGCCATACCAAATTTCCCATTGGCATTTGCATTAAAGGTGCTTTTCCAAAAGGCAACTGGACAAAGAAAGTCCAGTTGCCTCTTGAAAAAGCACCTTTGGGGCAACCCTGACCTGGATGACTGAGAATCTCCATGGACATTGGCCTTGGCAGTATTTACTTGACTCTTCAGAATATTCTTAGGTCTGGGGTAGAGATTTCTTTAACTCTTCTTTGCTCCATTCCTTTTGGATAAGATGCCAATTTCGGAGAGAGGCACTGTTTTTGACCCCTTAGTTGTCCATGGAGATCAGTACTATCATTCTAAGCATAGAGGTGAGAAACCTCCGTGAAGGATGGCCTCCTGGCCTTCTATAATTAGAAGCAAATCATTCACAAAGTGGAGTTTCTGTTTTTAAAATGCATGCCATAATTTCTAAGACAAGAAAGTTACGTTTATCCTGGATGCAGCATAACTGTTAATCCATGCTTCTTCCAATTGATGTTGGTGTTTAGCTGCTAAGTTGATTTATGATACGTACGCCATAACGACCATTGAATATTCTCCTGATCTTGAGATTAGGTTGTGCCCAGTACCAATGCCCCCTTTTCTCACTCTTGGAAATACTATAAATGTTGTAAATATACTGGAACTTAGCAATACTGTGTTAAAAAGTACGATTAATTTGAAATCCATCTGTGACATGGAGAAAGAATGCAAAGTTGGGATTACATTCTGAAGACCTAAGTGTGCTATACATTAGAAGTCACTTCTGGCCCTCATTTTGCCATCAGAAATATATTCTTTTTTTTTTATTTCTTGTATTTGAGCATCAGTGGGTCCTTTTAGTGCCAGTCTCTTCCTGTCACTTTCTAAGGGCTCTTTGGACTACAGCCACGCATACCCAAGGGTTGGCAGTAAGAGGTGTCATCGAATTACTGCCAAGTAGGAAGAAGCATAAGATTTTTTTCTAGAAGAGTGATTAAAAGAGGGCTGTCTGGAGCCAAGCATCTATGTATTCCACAATGTCAGGATATCTAGCTTTTATCAGGCATTCTTATTGTCTACCTTTAAACTGCCTACTTTTTTTTAAATCCAGGAACTCTTGCACTTTATCTTGTCCCGATAATTTTTGTATTTCCTATGAGTCACATGTTTCAACATTTCCTATCATTTCCTATGAAGCACAAGTTCCAGTCTTTCCCAACGTGGCCAATGAGTTCACAAGACAGCGCTTTAACTCTTCTGGCTTTTTAATGACTTTTATTCTCCAGTGGAAGAGAATTAAAATGTGGAAATGTTACTGTGGCCGTACAGTAATTCGCAAGCCCGTCAGAGCTGCATTTCTCATGAAATTATTGCCAGCAAGATATTCCCTTCCCAATGAAGACCACAATCGTCCTCCGCTTACTAGCCCAACATGGATTTCCTACGACTGGTGGAGAGGATATGACAGGAGATCATTTCTAAGCAGTCCTTCTATGTCTGCCCTAATGCCTAGATTGGCCTTTAAATATTTATCACATAAATGACCAGGATTGTTATGTGTGGAAGTTTCAGCTTTGATGAGCAAATAAGGGGATGAAGATGGAATTAAAGTAGTCTTGTGTTCTTCTGAGGTTTTGTAAATAGAATTCAGCAGCTGGAGAACTTCAAGAAAACACATTTGGAAATGGGATCAGATGCATAAATCTACATCGGTAATTTTGCCAATACTTTCAAAAAGTTGCCTTTATCTCAAGATGGATATAAATTTTGCCAGTTTAGTGCCTTATTTAAAGGCACTAAAGTCAAGTCATTGTTCTTGGAAACCTAGCACTCACAATGAGTTCACAGTCCAAAGAACCACTTTGCTGATGATGCACAGTTAGTAAGTCCAGACTAGTTCTCTTTCTCTCCGTGTTGTGTTACAAATAGCTTTTGAAACTCTGTGTGTCAAAGGAAGTCTGATGTAACACAAGGGACTCCTTGGTTCAAAGGAGGGGAAAAACCATTGCAAATCTCAGTGACAATTTTTGAACTGGGTGTCTGGGCTCCATCTGATGTCATGGAAGCAGAAATAATACAGAACATAGAAGATTTTCCCTTGGATGGGTTAGAGCAGGGGTCCCCAAACTTGGCAACTTTAAGACTTGTGCACTTCAACTCCCAGCTGGCTGGAGTATTCTGGGAGTTGAAGTCCACAAGTCTTAAAGTTGCCGTGTTTGGAGACTTCTTGGTTAGAAAAAGATCTGTTGCTGCCCTGCTTTTAATTTTTCTTGGTTTGGTTCAGCAAAGCATCTTTTTCCAACCCATTTATCTTAGGGAGGAAGTCCTTATAGATTCACCGAAATCCTAGATGGACAGTAGCTGTCCATGGTACTGGTGCTTACAAGTAGTCCCTGACTCACAACTATTTGTTTAGTGGCGGTTTGAAGTTGGAACAGCCTCTGAAAAGGATGGCCTGTGACCATTTTTCACCCTGAAGTTGCAGCATCCCCATGGTCATGTGATCAAAATCCAGGCACTTGGCAACCGGCATGTATTTATGGCAGTTGTGCTGCCCCCACAACCTCACCTCACATTTGTGACCTTCCCAGCTGGCTTTCTATCAGCAAAATCAATGGGGAAAGCCGGATTCCCTTCACGGACCCACTGAACAATTGCAGCGGTTCACTTAACAACTGCGGCAACCAAGAGTATGAAACAGGGCACAACTCATTTATCCACGGAAATTTAGGTCTTGATTGTGACCATTAAAGTCGAGGCCTGTCCTGGAATTCTGTGTACAGATAGCGTGTCTTAACATGCCTCATAGCAGCTGCACGATACTGAGGTTGCGTGTGTGTGTATTGGGAGAGAAGATCCTTTCCAAATATTCCGTACTCCAGCAGTCCCCAACTATATCTTTCTGCCTTCCTGCCAATATCTGGCTTGCTACGAAAATGTCACTTTTGGCACTACAGCAGGGACGTGCAACCTCTGCAAGTTTGTAGACTTCAACTCCCAGAATTCCCCAGCCAGCATGGAATTCTGGAAGTTGAAGTCCACAGATCTTAAAAGTTGTCAAGGTTGGATAGCCCTGCATTACAGTATCCCTTGGAAGTCCTCCAAGGTAGGAATTAAGCAACTTATGTCCGACTTCATGGATTCTTCTTCCCATCGCTATAACATCCAATTTGTCAAAAATAACCTCTTTTTCATAGGTCAGCAATTTCCACTTCCTTCCCCAACCCTCACCCCCCAAAATATCTGTGATTGTTGTCTTTGGTGCCTTTGGGAATTTTTTATTTTTTACACAATGGAATCTCTACTTTTTTAGAGGGTGATTTGATGCATGACAGTTAACCTGTAATGTTGAAATTAGTGTATGGAATTATTTATTTTGTGTATTCAGTCTGTTGTTAAATTTTGGAATTGTAACCTTTTACTCAGTAAAACGTTGATTCTCATAGAGTGGTGGGTTGTTTTTGTTCCGGTGGGGTATGGTTGTAATACATGGTCTCCAAACTTGGCAACTTTAAGACTTGTGGACTTCAACTCCCAGAATTCCTCAGCTAAACTATGCTGGCTGAGGAATTCTGGGAGTTGAAGTCTACAGGTCTTAAAGTTGCCAGGTTTGGGGGGGGCCTGCTCTAATCAAATGCAGTTTTTTTTTTCAGGTGAGGACCTGCATTTCTGAACTCATATTAATGGATGAGAATGAAAACAATTGTTTGAAAATGATTGTAGATAATATGCATTCCTGTATTCAATAATTTTCCCCATCTATCAAACCTTGAAAGAGAAAAGGCTGGAATTGCTACTGGCTTATATATATATTTTAATAGACATTGAGGTATGTTTTATCAAATCCTATGAGATGGGACACCACTTCTGAAATTGTCTCCCGTTTTCCATGTTTGCAGTGGTTTAACATTTTGATGTGCAATCAAATACTTAAAAGCATGACAAAATAGGGACAACATAGCTTATATGTGGAGCTATTTTACCAAAAGCTTAGAGATGCCAAAGCACAACGGGAGATTTTCAGTCAGAGTCTAAACCATGACTATGTTTTTTTTTTAAAAAAATAGCTTAAATTAAACAGCTGGAACTAGCTCCAGAATTCTGGTATGGACTCTTGAAGAAAGTTACTACTGGTAGTCCTCAAGTTATGAATGTAATGGAGTCTGCCACTTACATTTGTAACCTGAGGAGTCATTGGAATGAATCACGTAAAATTAATGTGAAAACTCCCTGCCTTTTCCGACACATTTGCTAATCGAATGCTTGGGTTGTTAAGTGCATGGGTGTCATCAATTTCTAGCTACTGTTTGGTCAATCCAGTTGCGGAATTTGGAGACGCGGGCGTAGACAGCAGGAGTCCAGACGTTACAGTTGGGGCTTCCCCAGGAGACAATGCCAACCAGAGACCATCTTGAGTCTTTCTGGCATACCAGAGGACCACCAGAATCACCCTAAAAGAAAAATGCAAATGCTTTTAAGAAAACTCTTTTTTTTAAGCCTAGGGTCAGAAAAATTAACCAAGGAGGAGCCCAATTTGTACCAAAGGTGCTTTTTTCAAAAGGCAACTGGACTTCCTTTGTTTATCCTTGAAGGCCTTTTGTTTCTCACCCAAGAAGCTTCTTCAGTCCTTCAATCAGAAGCGAAGAAGCTTCTTGGATGAGAAGCGAAAAGCCTTGAAGGAAAAAAAAACAAGGAAAGTCCCAGCTTTCTCCATAGGCAGCCCAATTTGTATTCGAATAAGAGTCTTCTGGAGAAATCAAGGATTGCAAACTACCCTGGAAAACTGAAATAGTGTCCTGGAAGAAGGCAGCAGTGGTCAACCATTTTTGTTTGGCTGCCAAGAAGACCATAGAGTCATGTCCTTGATGCCACCAGGAGTTGACCTCAACCCAAAGGAGATGAATTTGACCTTAAAAAGCCATTTGAAACTCTTTAGATCATGGTTGGCACTCTGATATCCTTTGAGTGAGTGGAACTCTTAAGACCTCCTCCACAGTGGTGGGATTCAAAAATTTTTTCTCCCAGTTCTGTGGGCGTGGCAGGAGAAGGATACTGCAAAATCCCCATTCCTTCCCCACTCCACTGACCTGCTTTCCAGCTCTGTTCTCCTGTGCAGGGCGACAAAAGAAGACCCAGCCGATCAGCTGGGATTCGGGAGGCAGAGAATAGATGGGGGCAGGACCAGTCAGAGGTGGTATTTGCTGGTTCTCCAAACTACTCAAAATTTCCACTACCGGTTCTCCAGAACTGGTCAGAACTGGCAGAATTCCACCTCTGCTCCTCCAGTAGGGCCAAAGGTATGAAAAACCTGAAGAATATTACTGGGTGCATTTCTCTACCAAACTAAATCCAGGGCTGGATCAAAGAACCTCCCTCTCACAGTTGAATATGCTCCTGTACTGTCCAGACAGTATGGAGTTAATGGGATTTGGGATAGTTAGTTAGGATTTGAGAGTTGTCCCCTTAAGGGAATGCATCATGGTAAATGTAGTTAAGGTATCCTGGGAAATGTAGTTCATGTCATGTGGCCACATCTGTAATCCTGATTGGTCACTCAATTGACCCTTGTTGGGTTGGGGGAGGCTCCCTCTCTCTTGCCTGAACACCGCCTTGTGGTAGCAGCTAACCCCTGCCTCTATTACTATGGGATGAAATATGGAATAGAAAGATTATTATCATTTTACTATTCTGTCTTATGATTCACTTGCTGACTATAAAGACAGATAGAATAACTCTACAAATCCTTCCATACAAAGTTTGGATTATATTAGGTATCCTCAAGGCAACTCACAGTTATGTCGAGATGCACCTAATGTCCAATTCTTTGCATAGTTGAAATTGCAGTGTAAAATGATAGTAATTTTCTATTCCATATTTCATCTCGTAGTAGTAGAGGCAGGGGGTAGAGCTGCTACCACGAGGCTGTGTGTTCAGGCAAGAGTGAGGGAGCCTTCCCCAACCCAACAAGGGTCAATTTAGTGACCAATCAGGATTACAGATGTGGCCGAATTTATAGAGTTATTCCCTCTGTCTTTATATTCAGCAAGTGAATCATAAGGCGGAATAGCTCCCCTGATCCAATCTTTTTTACATAGAACCTTACGTGGCAGGATGTGGCACCAGCTCCACCCGCACATAACATAGAACTGGTGATAGGTCTGGGAAGTTTTTGCTGGCACACGTCTACCGGCACCAAAGGAAGAACGACTTGCTGTTATATGACTGCAGATTGTTGTGCTGGCAAAAAAGAAAGAAAGGGGGGAAAAAAAAGAATATCAGTGGGGAGGAAAGCCAATCCAGTTGGAATTGTCAGGTTGAATGAAAGAAGAATGCAAGCTGGTGTCTTCGCTCCTTGATTTGGCTTTTCTCAGCCCACTTGATTTCCCCAATGGCCACTTACAATTCAGATTGTTCCGTCCCCAACCAGTTGTGACACACTTTGAACCTTGGGGTAAAACTTCCGTGGGAGAAGCCAGGTGGACGGGAGAAATGTAGACATTCAGCTGCACTGGACCAGACAGCTTCAATAGGGCGACGTCATTATTTAGATTGTAGGAGTCCCAGTCGGGACGAGTGATCACCTGGAAAAAAAAATCAGGAGCGGGAGGAGAAATCTTAAAAGATGATAGCCTCTGCTTGATTTAAGATCTTAGAAGTCCATCGCTCCCTGTTAGGCCCTTGAGAGTTTTTTTACATTCCAAAACCAAGATGATCCAGCAATGCAAAACTGATAGCTGTTGGCATTTCCGAATGGAAACACCAGGTAGAATTCTCTATATTGCCTATAGATCTTAATCTAAAAATCACATTTTGTACGAGTGCTATCTTATCCTTTGTTAAGAATCTCTAAAGGAAAATAAAGAAGTAAAAAGAAAATAAGAGCAGGAAAAGAGTTTGAAGTGTTGCCAACTTAGGGTACCCCAGATTTACCGGACTGCATCTTCCATCATACCCAATATCATCAGAGAGTTGAGAATTATAGTCTAGCGCAGGGATCTCCAACCTTGGTGACTTTAAGCCTAGTGGACTTCACTTCCCAGAATTCTCCAAGCCAGCTTTGCTGGCTGCAGAATTCTGGGAATTGAAGTCTACCAGGCTTAAAGTCACCGAGGTTGGAGACCCCTGGTCTAGTACATTTAGAAAACTTAAACTGGAGAAAATTTAGTGTAGCTGCTATCTTAATACAACGATAGCTGGAACAAATGTTTAAGATGCTCAAACTCTAGAAAGAGTCCAGAGAAGAGCAACAAAGACAATGGTTTGGAGGCTAAAACAGATGATGAGCAGGAACTAGGTATGTCTACTCTGACTGACAGAAGGACAAGGTGTGGCATGATAGCATTCTTCTGGTAACATGAGGACCAGTCACAGGGAACAAGGGTTTGATGTACTCGCCTGTCTTTAGAAGGTAGAGTGAGAGGTATGGAAGCTTATCAAAGAGAGATCCAACTTAGAATTAAATCCTTCTCTGAGAACAATGAATCGGTGGACTGACATGCGTCCAGAAATTGTGTGTGCTTCATCACTGGAATTCTTAAGAATAGAGACAGCCATTGGTCCAAAATGGTATAGGCTGTCCTGCTTGAGTGGGGGGAGGGGTAGACTAGAAGACCTCCAAAGTCCCAACCCTGTTATTCTATATTCTATGTTGTAATAGGAAGGAAATACACGATTAAAATAAATATGGGTCTGCAGATATTGAAAGAGACAATACTAGACTGAAATAAGTTATGTCATTATGAAGATAAGGAAGGAAAGTCAATAGCCATTATCCTGGACCATGTTATATCAATGCTTACTTTGACTTAGCAAAGCCAACCACCATAATTTGCCAACCAGCTTTTATAACTTAATGTATAGTGAACCAATTAGGCCAACAAACCATGGATTAGCATAACTGTCAGGACATCCACAACTGTCTGTTGTGGGATGAGCATCAATAAATCATTTTAAATGTTTTCCATTACAAACCACATAGGATTACATGCTGATTGGGAGGTTGGGACCAAAAAAAAGTAAAGATGAGGATCACGTGATCTTACTTCAATCCTTGATGCCTAAATGTGCTTTCCTTGCATGACATAGTCCCAAATGAGCCACTCACCTTGATTATGGATCGCCATTGGACTGGCGCAGCATTATCAAGTCTGTTATGCAGTCCAAAGAAAGCAAAATGTACTCCCGGTCTGGAGAAATAAAAACACAACTCATGTCTAACATGCTATTGTGACCTTTTTGTCTCTGATGCATACATGCAGCTAAACTGAACATTGAGATACTGTAAATCAATCCCTTGGTGCTGGGGATGGAAAAAATAGGGTAGAGTTGGATAGAAAATAGAATAGAAATAGAGTAGAGGAGTGTAGAAATGGAACAGAAATAGAAATTAATGGAATGGAATGGAAAATGAGAATAGAATGGAATGGAATGAAATAGGAGAAAATGGAATGGAAATGGGAATGGAATGGAATAGGAATGAAATTAGAACAGAACAGAACACAACAGAATAACTGGAGCATACAAAACATTTGCTAGACCAATACTTGAATACAGCTCATCAGTCTGGAACCCACATTACGTATCTGATATTAACACAGTTGAGAAAGTCCAGAAATATTTCACAAGAAGAGTTCTCCACTCCTTTACTCGTAGCAGAATATCTTATGCCACCAGACTTGAAACTCTAGACCTAGAAAACCTGGAATTATGCCACCTTTGGTCCAATCTAAGTATAGTCCATAAAATTATATATTGCAATGTCCTACCTGTCAATGAATATTTCAGCTTCAACCACAACAATACAAGAGCACACGATAGATACAAACTCAAGGTTAACCGCACCAAACTTGATTGCAGGAAATACGACTTCAGCAACAGAGTGGTCAATGTCTGGAATATTCTACCTGACTCTCTGGTTTCTTCAGCAAACCCCAAAAACTTTAACCTTAGACTGTCTACTATTGACCTCACCCCTTTCCTAAGAGGTCTGTAGGGGACGTGCATAAGTGCACCAATGTGCCTACCGTCCCTGTCCTATTGTTTCTTTTTTCTTATTCGTATCCATTTCATGTATTCATAACCATGTTTATAGTAACCATGTTATCTAGTAATCGCTTGACAAAATAAAATAAATAAATAAAATGAATAGAATAGAATAGAATTCTTTATTGGCCAAATGTGATCAGACATAGAAGGAATTTGCTTCCACTGCAGAAGGTCTCAGTATTCACACGTAAAACAACAAAATAATAGGTCATAGGTCATAAATAGGCTCTCGTAAATAGATAGCCTCCAACTGAGATTCAAATTCTTGAATCTCAGATCGTTTTGGTGATTCAGTAGTTCAGAAAGGGATAGAATAGTTTGGAGATACAGATGGGCAAAGCGGTGGTTAAATCAGATAAGACCTTTTGATGGACAGGTCAAAGGCTAGAATTCTCTTTCATCTTTATGGGAGGGATACAGTCTTAGAGCAGACCAAAGTTGTCCAACGTTAGCAACTTTTAAACTTGGGGATTTTTAATTCTCAGCCTCTGATGATTCCAAATAAGGAAGAAACTGGTAAGATGGTGCCTCTAGGATGGGGATCAATATAACAAGAACATGGAAAGGATGTACTTACTTCACATTGCAGTGAGCAGCTGTAACAACCCAATTCTCATTGATCAGGGAACCACCACATATATGGAAACGTGAGCTAGTCTAGAACAAAAAATTTGGAATGCATCAAGGATAAAATACATCAAGAAAACAGGTTGTTGGGCAAATTTACACTCCTAATATTTTCCCTCCTTGCTCCCCCCTTTCATTCTTTTGAGGACTGAACTAAACAGAACAGGAAAAAACCAACACCCGTAGTTCACCTTTTCCAACTGGAACGAATCTCAAGTATGGATATGAGTGAATTCTAAAGCCAGGTCCAATTGGCACTTAATTTGAGCCTTCTTCTCACTTTGGATGCAAAAGTAGCAGCAAATAAACTCTAAATAAATCTGTCTTCAAAAAAATCAAACACACTCTTCTACCAGAAAGAATATTCAATACTAAAAGTTGCACACAAATAGTTAATTTTCTTTTTAAGTTTGCATAACAGAGAAAGGTAAGTTTGATTTTATTTTCGAAAAATCAGTTTATTTACATTTTAAAACATCATTTTTAGGAGTTTCAGGAAATGGGAGATGCATAGAAGTACCTGCATATGTTCTGAAGCTCAGCAAAAATGAGATTTCCACATTTTTTTTTTTTAAATGTAAAACTCTCTACCAGGTAGGAATACTGTGTTGTTAACAAGAACAAAATTTTAGTCATTTATTCTGGGGCAGCCTATTTTTATGAGTAACAGATTTACTAAAACCACCCAGAGTTTAAACTCGGATTAGTAGAGACGTGACGTCTTTTTCCCACTGCAAGGATCATGGTGAGGAAAATACCCATTTAAGAAAGGGGCCAGTGGTTATATAGACTCTCTAAAAATGACTGTCTAAAATTACAAAACTAGTGAATTATAACACAACCTTTACTGAAGGAATATAGAATCTGACAACCATATGGAGTGACTGAATGATAGTTTGATTCAACATTCTGCTCTACTAAAGAGGCTCCAAGACTGCCCTTTCTATACTATCATAGCACCTTCTAACATAAAACTCTCTTTTTATGACCCTGTAATCCCTTAATCTAAGGTAGAGTCAGGGGGGACTGGATGGAATTGAGCATTTACTGGCCAGATGCCCTTCCTGACACCTACACGGGAGTTCACAGCACATATTTTTTTTCTTTGTGCTTTAGGAGAGAAACATATACCACTGCCTAGGGCTGAACTCTCAACCTTATGAATGTGAAGCAACTGTCTTCACCATTAGGCCACCATGCCATTCTACCTTCTATCATAAAAAATGTCCTTTAATTATGCCCACATATTGACTCAATTCAACCTGACAACAACTCGGTGTTCATCCTCTTTCTTCTTCCATTCCAGGGTCCTCAGGTAGCTTCTACTTGCCTGCTGTGCCTAAAGTGCAGTTCAGCATCTTGGATATAAGGAGAATAGTACTTCTCCCCCACACTACTGACCTACCAGTGATCGCAGGAGATGTCCTTACATAGTGCTTGTCCTCCATACTATTGATCTACTAGCGATGTACTCACCTGTAGTGAGACTTGCCAGGGCCAAGAACCACGACTGGCATCCATCCCGTTGATAATTCTCTCTGTATTTTTCACATTGGGCTTAATGGTTGGGATCCCATCGCATATGAAAAGGCAAAGAGAGGGTCAATCTGATAAGTATCTCAGATCTGGACTGAGTAGCCTTCTGTGAGGATCCTCCAAGGTTGTGGAGGATTGTTCAGATTTGTTCATTCGCTTTGACAAGCTCAGAGAAACCAGAAGCTACATGCCACTGGCTGCTTGTTACGCATTAGGCTACAGAATAGGGGCCTTTTCATTTTTCAAGTTGAGAAAGCCACAATTGGCCCTTGAGTAATACGTGAAGCAGGGCCCCCGTTCTGAAAATTTGCAGGACAAAGTAGGGCCAAAGCAAACTTGATTTAACTCTGCGTGAATGTCCATTTCAGTCTAAACAAACTGTCCTCAACGTTGCTCCCTGTTTCATCAGGTATCTTAGGTAGGTTAGCATTTTGTAAATACTGTTTAATTTTTCCTTCATCAAGATCCTCCTGTTTATATAATTGTCCATAAAAATCTCGAATGATTGCCTTTTTCTCCTTATTACCATAACAAATTTGACCATGATCATCTATTAACTGTGATATTTTCCTTGACTCTTTCTCTTTTCTCAACTTATATGCTAATCATCTACCTGGCCTATTTGCATCTTCAAAATAGTTCTGTTTAGCACTTCTAATTTTTTGTGCCAGAAAATGTTAGAAAGTGCTATAACAATGATGGAATTAACTGAAGCACTTAACAGACAGAACAATGGAAAAGCACCAGGACCAGATGGTTTCCCGGCAGAATTTTATAAAACATTACAAGAATCGTTGAGCATTCCACTGTTAGAAGTCATAAATGAAGTTATGATAAATAAGAAAATACCTGAAACTTGGTCAGAAGCTTATATTACACTTATTCCAAAAGAAGGGGTTGACCCATTACAAATTAAGAACTATAGACCTATTTCTTTATTGAATGCAGACTATAAAATCTTTGCTTCAATCTTGGCAGGAAGGCTTAAAAAATACCTAAATAACTTTATTCATTCTGATCAGAATGGATTTTTACCAAAGAGACAGATTAAAGACAATATGAGGGTAATCCTGGACACATTGGAATATTATGAGGCGCACCCGGAAAAACAAATGGCTTTGATATTCTTAGATGCCCAAAAGGCATTTGATAATGTGAACTGGAGATTTATGTTAATACTATTGGAACAGATGGGCTTTGCTAGAAAATTTATCCAAGCAATAGAAGCCGTATATTATAAGCAAACGGCAAAAGTAATGATAGATGGAGAATTCACAGACTCTATTAATATTAAAAAAAGGTACAAGACAAGGATGCCCATTATCTCCTTTGTTATTTGTATTGACCTTGGAAGTTTTAAACAGAAATATTAGAGAGGATATAAACATAAAAGGAATGAAAGTCAAAAAGGAGGAATTCAAATTGCAAGCCTTTGCGGATGATTTGGTCTTTATTTTGGAAGACCCTTTAGAGACAGCTTTAAAACTATTGGAAAAGATAGAGACGTATGGTGAGATGGCTGGTTTAAAAATAAATAAAGACAAAACAAAGATTCTGACAAAAAACATGTTATTAAGACAAAGAGAAGAGCTGGCAGATTTATTGAAAATTCAAGTTACGAACAAAGTTAAATATTTGGGGATATATTTGACGTCAAGATGTACTACATTGAAAGAGAATAATTATATTAAGCTTAAACAGCAAATAGCATCCGACCTGAAAAAATGGGAAAACCTACAATTGTCATTGATAGGTAGAATTTCAACAATCAAGATGAATATTTTACCCAGAATTTTATATTTGTTTCAAACAATACCAATTAGGTTAAGCAAGGATTTTTTCGAAGAACTAAATAAAATTGTGTTGAAGTATATAAGGCAAGGCAAGAAAGCGAGAATAAAATTAAAACTTTTACAGGATGCTAGAATTAGAGGAGGATTTGGCCTTCCTAATTGGGAGTTGTATTATCAAGCTGCAAACTTAATGTGGGTTAAAGAATGGATAACGTTAAGAAAGACTAGATTGTTGACATTCGAAGGTCATGATTTATTATTGGGTTGGCATGCTTTTTTATGGTATAAGGGAACTAAATCACAGGGTTATTTTAGAAGGCATTATATACGGGAATCGTTATGGTTGAATTGGAAGAAAACTAAGAAACAATGTTATTTGAAAATTCCAGTTTGGTTATCAACTATTGAAGCTTTTTCGTATCCTATAACTTATAAGAAGGTACAAACAGTTAGATATGGGGAAATATTGGATGAAAAGGGTGAACTTAAAACGATGCAAAATTTAGAAGAACAAGGTATAAAGATGAATTGATTTTCATATGCGCAAATACATGCAAGGTATCTTAAAGATTCTAAAACAGAAGGATTTTATGATAAATTGACTGACTTAGATAGGATTTTGACAGGTACTGATGAAAAAGTGATTTAAAAACTATATAGTTATTTGTTGGAAATTAAATTAGAGGAAGAACAAGTTAAAGAAACAATGATTGCTTGGGGGAAGAATTTTGGATATGGGATTGATTTAGAGAAATGGCAAAAATTGTGGTCACAAAATTATAAAACAACAATGTCATCAGCATATAAAGAAAATTTGTATAAGATGTTTTACAGGTGGCATTTTCCCCCAACAAGAATAGCAAGAATGTTCAAGAATAAATCTGAAAAGTGCTGGAAATGTCATCAGATATCTGGCTCATATTACCATATGTGGTGGACTTGTGAGGAGGCCAGGAAATATTGGACTAGAATTTGCATATGGCTGGAAAAAATGATAAAGAAACACATAGATTTGAAACCAGAGATTTTTTTATTGGGAATCGTACCTGATATATATAACAAAAATTTAAAGTATCTGATTGTAAATGTATTAACAGCAGCTAGGATTGTATTTGCTAAACATTGGAAGAGTGAGAAAATACCATTAGAGGAAGAAATTATTAAGAAAATATTGGAATGTGCTGAAAGGAGTAGATTGACATTTGAAATTAGAGAACAAGAAGATAAACAATTTTATGAAGTTTGGGATCTTTTTTATCAATGGTTAGATAATACAATATGATAATAGAATATTTAGAAATTTAGGAAATAATGAATATATAATTTTTCTTGGTTTTGATAATTTTTAAGAATATTTTATTAAGATAGATTTGGTATGATTTCATGATTTGTCATAAAATAATTTAACTTAATTATAGTTATCTCGCTTAAGTATGAATTAGTAAAATTACAGTCAAATGATTGTTCAATAATGATATTGGGATATTTTATTGATGATTGATAATGTGAGTTATAATGTAATATAATTATTCTGATGACTATGAAATGGATGCACAAAAGGGAGTGGTAAACCAACCGATACACTGTAAATTTATGAAGAATGTTATAATTTTTTTATTTTTTATTTTTTTTTATGTCATGTTTTATGTCCTATATGTTTTTTGTCTGTTGTTAAAATCAATAAAACTTTTACCAAAAAAAAAACAAAAAAACAACAACAACGTTGCTCCCTATATGGTTAATCGTGTCCTCCTTTGTCTGCACCTGAAATTGTATAACAGAGTGATTTTTTTTTTTTTTGAAAAAGGCACTGCTGACATTGGGAAAAGCAACCCAAAGAAGGTGATGGCAAGCTGTTTGAACTGCCAGAAAACTACCTGCATGCCTCCTGGGCATCATTCACAGTTCCTCTTTGAAGAAGAGTACTGAAACCCCACAGAGTTGTAGCTGGAAGCATTCTTCCTTTCCCAGCCTGTTCTTTTTTCTTTCTTTCTTTCTTTTGCAAGAGAGGACCTTCAAGCAAGCAGGCCTGTGAATTAGGCAACATGCATTGTGCAAGCAATGAACTTAAGCATACCCCCCTGCACCCCCATGCATGATCCATCAGCCGTGATGAAAGCATAGGAAGCAACCAACTACCTAGAAAGGCAACCCATGCTTGACTCACCACAGGCAACATCAAGGAGCACTAGGTAAGTGAGAGATGCCCACAGAAAAGTCATTTTGGTTGCTATTCCCTGGAGGTTTAGGTCTTGGGTGCTGCTAGGTTTTTATTTCTATGACCCGTGGCGCTTTGCCAGGTGTGGCTGACTTCCACTCCCCACATCCTTGGATTGATGATAGGAGGAGCAGATTAAATTTAGCCTTGGTTGCATCGGGCAGGTGTTTTTTCAAGAACGTTTCACCAAGAATGCTCCAGAGTGTGCAAACTACACCTGTTTCCCATAACGGTTTTGTTTTTTTTCCTCTTTCAAGCTGAACAGCAAAGCCAAAAGCTCCTTGTTGGCCATTTGTAGAGTTTTCAGACTTAGCCCAATGACCACTGCCTTCTTTCCCACCCAACCATTGCTAAAGCCTTTCCAGGTGGTCTCCTTAACATCTCCTAACACCCTTTCTCCAGGAAGTCCAGAGACTCAAACTGGGGCCCTTTCTGGGAAGACCGTGCATTGTTGCCTGTGATGTAGCTCTATTCTGCAGACCTGCTTTCCTGGCAGTGTCACTACTGACATCAAAACATCTTACTCAACCTTGTAGGAATTGGGCCATAGGCAAGAATTCTCTGAAAGGAAGTGGACTGGAGAAAGTCCTCTCTATTTCTCATGTACCTCTGTTGCAGAACCAATCAGGATATCCCAGGCTGGGTTTAAAAAAAACAAAACCCCAAACCCTCTTTTTAAAAGAAACTGACCCTTGCCAAAGAGATCTTCTTCTTGGGGAGCATACTGACTCTGTGGTGATCCTGTGCATTCATCCTGGAGCTGTTTTGCCTTTAGACAAGACTATATGGACACACAATGACCTTCTTTTATGTCACAGGGACACCGACCAACCAGACTATGGCAGCTCTGGAGGACAAAGTCATTCCAACTGTGTTCCTCACTATATGCTTCTTGATTGGGGCTCCTGGCAATGGTCTCGTGATCTGGACTATCCTTTCCAAATTCCCCCAGCGCTCCTTCACCATTGCCCTCATCCTGAACTTAGCTGTGGCTGACTTACTGGTAATACTGACGGTGCCTTTCTGGACTTACTATTTCGTCAAAGGCTGGGTTTTGGGGGATTTCATGTGCCGGTTCCTCATGTACCTTGTGTATTTGACCATCTACAGCAGCATCTTCTCCATCACATTAATGAGCCTCTACCGCTTCGCAGTGGTGGTCCTTCCACTTGCTTCCCAAAGATGGAGGAAGCCAAGGGAGGTGTATGGGATCATGCTAACTGTTTGGTTGCCAGCCGGGCTTCTGTCCTGCCCGTGTTTGATATTCTCATCCAGAGAGATGCCCAAAGGGAGGTGTACAGATGAATTTTACGACTCGGAGAACCAGCGCCTCGCAGTTAACATAGTGGAGACACTGTTTGCCTTTGTGATCCCTTTTGCTGTGTTGGCAGTCTGCTACACATACGTGGCGAGAAAGATTCGGACTCTGAAAAACCACAAGGAAATGAAAACTGGGAAATTGATTGCTGCAGTTGTTGGAGCCTTCTTTGTTTGCCAGCTTCCTTATCACATCTTAAACCTCATCACCATCTCTGCATTGTTGCTGAGGCATACCAAGCCAGAGGTCAGCCAGAAGTTACTTGAGTCCATTAAAACTTTAACCAACATTCATGGGGCGGTGGCCTTTGTAAGCAGCTGCATCAACCCTATCCTCTACGCTTTTGCTGCACGGAGTTTCCGTGGAGGGCTACGCGAGACTAATTTTGCAAAACTGTTTGAAAAACTGCGCAACGACACAGAGGAAAAATTAACCAAGGCCAATACTGTTTCCATGCAGATGTTGTAGTTCAGGAAGAACTGGGAGCAAAATTGGATTAGCAAACTCTTTTATTTTCTGAATTGAATGCAATTGTTGCATCTAGAAAGGACTACAAGGGAAGATGTTAGATAAAAGATTTTAGAGGATATGGAGAAACTGAAGTGAGAGCAAATGTGTTCAGAGAACTATTTTAGTTCAGAATATTGACAATTCCATGATGGCAATTTGGGGAAGTTTTATTTTCTCCTGTGTGACTTGTTTATTATTTCATTTGTTTTCCCCAAGTAGTTATATTGCTTTACTCCTCTCTTCAGACCAATCCTACAGAAGGAATTAGTAGTGTTTGCTTCTTATGGCTTACTGTATCCAGGTCTAAAGCAACTGTAGCTAGACTTTATTGGAATTTTAAAAAACACACACACATTAAACTCTAGTTATTCTAGTAACTTTAGTAACTCTAGACTTATCTGCTTAATTAAGCTTGAATTAATTTCTGGCTTACTCAGAACAAAAGGTATTTTTAAAGAAAACACTGAAGTCAAACCTTCTAGTCTTCCTTCAAGGGTACGAAAAGATGAAGGAGAAACGTGGTTTGCACTTTCTGCTAAGTCATGGGTTATTTTGCCACAATTAGCTGAATCATGCAACTTATTAAGTCACAAGGGTTGCTATACCAATCCCAAACCAAATTATAGTTTAAGGCAATGTATTAATTTCTTCAGTGACTCAAACCCATATTTTAATGTTGATCAGATCAATGTGAGGTGAAGCATTTCCACGCATTTGTTGAGTTCCTCTTGAGTGGGAATGTTACCATGAGAAAAGGATTTGATAAGGGTCTGATAAGGGTCTGATAAGACACTTCCTGAAAATGCATGTTTTGCAGTCAACCTACTTTACTTTGGCAATGCATCACTTCCTGTTGTGATTTCAAATAGTGTATAGCAAGAATCTGTTTTTCTTGTTGGTGTTTTGGGGAACAGTAATGGTTAATTGAGAGAATTGACTCTGAATGTCAATAATCTTTGGAACCAAATCCCATTTCACTAAGTCTTTAAAATAGTTAATTAAAACATCCGAACCCAGTTCCAATTCTTGCTTTCTTCCTGCTTCTCAAGACAACTGATGCTCAGTATTTTATTTATGAGGGGTATATTTTCTATTCTACGATATATTTAATTCTGCATCACCCTGAACAATGAGAAAGAATGGACATAAAAAGCAGCTAGTGGCTAACAGTGAGGTTGCTGCTGACCATTAATAATAAGTTATTTCCCACACTATATGGTATATCGCAAATATGACTTTGTCCCAGAAAAACCAATGGGCTCCCGTGACTGGAAACAGAGTGGAAAACATTCAGTTACTATTTGTCTGAAAAAAAAATATCTGTGCAAAAATCAAGTTAGACTCTTCTTTTGCTGCCTGTTATTAGATTCATGGATTGCAGTTGCTGGTGAAGTTAAGGCTTTCTATGGCTAGTAGCTAGGATCGCCATACATTATTTCTGGTACAAAAGTAAACATAGCCCTTGATAACAGTTGATGGCGAACATGAGCAGTAGGGCATTATATCCCTTGTTTCAGTGGTGGTATTCAAACTCTTTTTACTATCGGTTCTGTGGGCGTGGCTTGGTGGGTGTGGCAGGGGAAGGATCCTGCAAAATCTCCATTCCCTCCCCACCCCACTTATCTCAGCCTCTGTGCTTATTTCTATTATTGCTTTTCTTTCTTTGCTTCATGGAGGAACTTTCCGTAATCTCACACCTGTGATTTCTTTAATCAGCCTTTATCCTTCCTTTCCTTACACCTGCAGATCCCGAGGGAAAAGCCTTGAGGGCTGCAGCTGGGTGTCAAGACTTTGGGATGGTTGTGGTGGGACTGTGATCTTCTCTTCACAAGCAGTAGCCTTTGTTGGAGGTGGGGGGTGGGAAACTAGTATTGTCTATCCCAGAGGTTTCCTAACTTGGCAACTTTAAGACTTGTGGACTTCAACTCCCAGAATTCTCCAGCCAGCAGAGCCCACCCTTGGCCTCTTGTTGGATAGGCCAACAAAAGAAAAAGCAGAAGGAGCAAAGAGACTCACCTGGTTTAAAATAGAGGTAGCTCTTGACTTACAAGTGTTCATTTAATGACTGTTCAAAGTTACAATGGCACTGGAAAAAAAGGTAACTTGTGTTCTGACCATGGCAGCAACTTACGACGCGATCAAAATTCGGACGCTTGGCAACTGACTCATATTTACGACGGTTACAGTTTCGGGGAGTCACGTGATTCCCCCGTTTGCGACCTTCCGACAAACACAGTCAATGGAGGAAGCCAGATACGCTTCACAACAGTGTCCCTAACTTTCCAATGGCAGCGATCCACTTAAACAACCGTGGCAAGAAAGTTCGTCAAAAATCCACTTCGCGGAATGTTTCCCTTAGCGAAGGGTAGGATTCAAAAATCGCAGCCACCGGTTCGCTGCCTGGTTGCTGGGTGGGTGTGGCCATGATGGACACGGCCTACTGGAACTTCCTGTTTCCGGCTTCAGGAGCCCGGAGTGGCTGTTTTCACCCTCCCGGCGGTCTGTAGGCCTCCCCTGGGCCTCTGGGAGGGTGAAAACCGCCTCACCCGGGCTCTGGAGGCCCTCCGGAAGCCAGAAATGGGCCCATTTCCTGACTTCTGGAAGGCCTGGTTTTTCCCCTCCCAGAACCTTCGCCTGGACCCTGTACTTACCTCCATCAAAAATGGGCCACATGGAGGTTCCCGAGAGGGGCGGGGTAGGCAGGGAGAGCCAGTTGATTGAAATACCCAGTTCGGTCAACCGGATGTAACTTTAACATCTGGTTTGGCTGAACTGATCCGAGCTAATAGAATCCCACCCCTGCCCTTAGCCGTAGAAAGTTTGGGCTCCACTGTGATCATAAGCAGTGATGGGATTCAAATTTTTTTTACTACTGGTTCTGTGAGCATGGCTTGGTGGGTATGGCAGGGGAAGGATACTGCAAAATCCCCATTCCCTCCCCACCCCACTAGCCTGCTTTCCAGCTCCATTCTCCTGTGCAGGGCAACCAAAGGAGACCCAGCCGATCAGCTAGGACTCATTGGGAGGCAGAGAATAGATGGGGCCGGGGCCAGTCAGAGGTGGGATTGGCCAGTTCTCCAAACTACTCAACATTTCGACTACCGGTTCTCCAGAACTGGTCAGAACCGGCTGAAGACCACCTCTGATCGTAAGTCGAGTACAACCTGTATCGGCAAACTTGCATCTGGCCACTCAAAATGGCGCAGTGCTTGTTGGTATCGTAGGTAAGGTTTTTCCACCTTGCCTGCAGACTGGTGGATTCAGACAGGCTGGCAAGACAGTTGGCGGCAGGAGTAGCAGCTACAGTTAGGGGGCTCTCAGACACATTTGGACTTGCCAAGGCAGAAGGGCAGCTCCGGAGCAGGAACCAAGATATTGCTGAAAACGGGATCGTAATTCTCCGGTAGGACTTGCGGATTCTGTGCCATGATTCCCAGCACGTGATTGCAGATTTCTTTAGAGATGTCGCCCCGCAAGTAGAAGAACATGGAAATGTGGTCCTCGCTGGAGAAACAAGATGGAAGATAAGCGTGTTACACGATTTTACAGCGGATGCGAGAAAAGACTTCAAAACCAACGTATTATCAGCAAGCTCTTCCAAATCGATCAATGGAACAAAAGTTGCCTTCGGAAGTGGTGGGAGCTTCATTACTGGAGGCTTTCAAGAAGAGACCAGGCTGCTATCTGTCAGAAAGGGTGTAGGGTCTACTACTTGGGCAGAGGGTTGGACTAGATGACCTACAAGGCCCCTACAAATATGAATCTGAATAAGCAGCACTGAGGGAGAAGTCTCTCAGAGATGTATATAAGAGATTATACACACACACACACACACAGACTCACACACAAATGACCACACAAGGAGGTGGCTTTTTCTTTGGTTTATTCTTCTGTCAACTCTGAGAGAAAGCCTGCAGATTGATGAATGAAGGAGTTTCTCTGCAGGATAGTTTATCTGTTATCAGTTTTCTCTGCTGAAATCTTCTTCAATCCCAGGCTTTCCCCTAGAACAGGGGTCTCCAACCTTGGCTCCTGGAAGCCTGGCGGACTTCAACTCCCAGAGTTCCACAGCCGCTGTGGAATTCTGGGAGTTGAAGTCCGCCAGGCTTCCAGGAGCCAAGGTTGGAGACCCCTGCCCTAGAAGCTACCTCAACGAATGTACCGATCCTAATAATGCAGCATGCATTCAGTCTCTTGAATGGAAAACTCTTGGAAAATGTTCTCCCTTTCTGATTGGGGATGGAGCAGTAGCAGGACAGAAAAATAGTACAAAACAGAATATTTATAGCTGAAGGTTGAACTGTGGAGTCCTTGGTGCTGTTGGAGCTTGGTTGTTTTCTCCAAGACGGTTCATTACTCAACTAGGTAACCTCTTCAGTGCGAGAAGAGTGCTTGCTATTTATGTACAATGGCTTGCTCTGTCCGTGTTGGTGGGAACATTCACCCGTATTTAAAAAGAAATCAAGTCTGCAAGAAAACAGCCGAGCTCTGAGTGTACCAAGAATTCCACAGATATTGTACATATCTATCCACATTTGTAAGCTGCCTTTTCTAATGACTTCTTGTTACTAATAACACTGTATATGACACTTAAAGCAAATATAAAGAATAGAAATGCTTCACAATAAATAAAACAATCAAGTACTGATTCCTAGTTATTCCTATGGTCCAATATTCATATCCTGAGCATCTGGTGTCAAAAGAAGACTATAGCAGTTTCTGAGTTTCTCATTCAGTCCCAAAGATTAGATGCCAGAGGATGTTGCAATCAGAAAATGGAAAATTCTCCTTTTCTTCACCACTTGGGTGTCCTACCTGATATCAGGATATTTTGACATGAATCCCAGCACTTCCAGGCCAAGCATAGAAGGGTCCTTGATACTGATGATTCGCTGCAGATCTGCAATGACTTGGAGGGACAGTTTGTCCTCCTCCAAGCCCTGGGAAGAAAAGGAGACCAGGTAGCTCACAACCAATAGAACCACTTCCTTTTAAAATAGAGTAAAACTCAACATTTCAATTTCATACCCACAAAACAGAAGATTGAAAAGGATGTAGGGGAGAATTGTACAATAGCAATCAAGGAAGACTGGCAACAGTAGGCAAAGTAGACCAAAGGAAACTACAACAAAGTTTCCATGCTATATAAACAGTCAACCAGAATATCTATGGAGAGTCTCAGTCCTCCAGGTCAGTGGTCACCAACTCATTTCTGGTGGAGTTTGGGGAAGAGAAAGAAAGACTTCTGCGGCTTCTGCTGCTTTCCTTGCATGAAGCCAAAAGTCTCTCTCTCTCTCCCCCCTGAGAACGGAGCTGGAGATGGGATCCTGCGACCCCAAATAAAGAATGATCGATCGGTAGGAAAACAGGGTGGGGAATTTTCCTGCAGACTTTTGTGGGGATTTTCCCAGGGTCTCTGGTCTGTGGGATTTAAAAGTATGAGTTTGATGGTCCTGAGGTCCAAAAGGTTGGCGACCCCTGCTCTGAAGAAGAAGAGCTATAGAAACTTCTTGGATTAAGTGAAACATCTTCCAAGAAAAAAACAGAAAGTCCCATTGCCTCTTGAAAAAACACCTTTGGGACAGTCAATCAGAAATAAAAGTGCACATATTTATTTAAGTTTATTTAATCATCAAATCAACGATCAGAAAACATTTGGAATCACAAATGTTACTTCCAGTTGACTGTTGGTTTTTTTTTTTTTTAGGATGGGTACTTTATTGTGCTTTATTTGGTCTATGCCAATTGCTGCCAGTCTTCTTTGATTGCAGCAGCTACAAATCTAGTTATTATTATTATTACTATTATTTTGCAATTCTCCCCTCCACCACTTCTGTTTTGTGGCTATGAGATTGCAGTGTTGAGTTTTAGTCTATTTTTAAAATGGCATGAACCGTGAAAATCCTTCTGCCTTATTGCCTCTTGGGTTGTAATCGTCATTTCCCCTTACCCTTGTGTTTGGCCAAATTAGTCTGCCTCTCCCCAGAAATTACCACCCTCTCTTTTGCAGCATTTCTACCTTGGCTGGGAAGTTGTGGTGGGTTTTTTTACCCCTTTTTTCTCACCAGGGCACAGAAGAGTTCCTTTAGCTGAGAGGTATCCTGCAGCATTCTTGCAGACATCTTGCTCCTCTCATCGGCTGTTTGACACGTGATCCGTTTCTGCAAAAGGGACTTCACATATTGGCTCATGACCAGGTGCTCAGCTTCTGACAGCAGGTACTGTTAGTGGGCATTATAGGAGAAAGGGGAAAAAAAAAGAGACATGGTGTTTTTGGATATGGCCGAAATCCAGTTTGTGAGTTATGTGCCCTCGCTAACTAACCTGGATTGTTCTGAGCTGCAACTTAGGAAACCCTGCTTTAGGGTAATGATTTGTGTAAAAAAGATTCTGGTTTCACTCTTGGCATTTCCAGATAGGACAAAATGGGCACCTACAATGCTAAGATCAGGTGTAATGTTTGACTGAATTTTAGCTATCCCTCCGCACGTCACCAACGATTTCTCTTTTCTGTAGAGCTTGGGTGACAGAGAAGGGGATGTAAAATATAAAGGGCAAAAGAAAAAAAAAATCTAAAAGAGGGAGGGAATGATGAAAAAAGGGGGATTTCCAGCCCCCCCCCTCTGTTCCTCACTGCTTTTATCCCATCTGTCATATGGTATCTTATAGATTATCTTTGCAATTTTGTATAGAAAAAGGCTATCCACTTGAAGCTGAAACAATTAAAGACCGCATCCTGTAATATCTTTGTTCCTCTTTGTCTCATTTGCACATAATGTTTAGAATCTGCTTCATTCAGAGCTTCGGTGGCGCAGTGGTTAGAGGGCAGTATTGCAGGCTATTTCTGCTGACTATCGGCTGCCTGCAATTTGACAGTTCAAATCCTTCCAGGCTCAAGGTGAACTCATCCTTCCATCCTTCCAAGGTGGGTAAAATGAGAACCTAGATTGTTAGGGGAAAGAGACTGACTCTGCAAACCACTTGGAGAGGGCTGTGAAGCACTGTGAAGCGGTATATAAGTCGAAGGGCTATTGCTAATTGTCTCTTTTCTTTGCTAACAGACTGATCTGCCATTAGGCTTGTGATGATCGCAGGATGATGCTCACTCTGGACTTTTAGTGGATACAGTGGTGGGATTCAATTTTTTTTTTTTACTACCGGTTCTGTGGGTGTGGCTTGGTGGACGTGGCAAGGGAAGGATACTGCAAAAATCTCCATTTTCTCCTCACCCCACTAACCTGCTTTCCAGCTCTGTTCTCCTGTGCAGGGCAACCAAAGAAGACCCAGCCGATCAGCTGGAACTCAATGGGAGGCAGAGAATAGATGGGCCGGGACTTCAAACCACTCAAAATTTCTGCTACCAGTTCTCCAGAACTGGTCAGAACTGGCTGAAGACCCACTCTGAATGGACAGATCTTTCTCATCCATCAATGTCCCCAGCAGTGGCCAGGATCTTACCATGCTGACAGGTTTGTGAGTTCTGCTGAAACCTTCCACATGCTTGTCAATCACCTCGCAGATGTTGTTCATCAGCTGACAGTCATCCAGCAGCCACTGGCGGGAGGGGAACTGGGCAAAGAGTGGCTGGAACAGACCACAAGAGAAACCAAGACTTTTTCTTCTCCTCTTGTTTAGAGGAGCTCAGAACAGCATTCCAAGGAGCAAAAAAAAAGAGAAAATGCTAGCAGCTGTTAAATAAAAGTTAATCTACAGGGAGTTCTTGATTTATGATGGCAACTGAGCCCAAAATGTCTGTTGTTAGGGGAGACATTTGTTAAGTGAGTTTTGCCCCACTTTATGACCTTTCTTGCCACCGTTACTAAGCGAATCACTGCAGTTGATAAGTTAGTAACTTGGTTGTTAAGTGAATCTGGCTTCCTCCTTGATTTGCTTGTCAAAAGGTTGCAAAAGGGAACAGGTTACATTGGAACACAGCAACGGTCATAAGTGTGAACCAACTGCCAAGCAATCGGAATTCTGCCCACTTGAGCATGGGGCTGCCAGAAAGGTCGTAACTGTGAAAAATGGTCATAAGTCACTTTTTTCAGTGCCACTGTAACTTTGAATGGTCACTAAATAAACTGTTGTAAGTCGAGGACTACCTGTATTTGAGAATAATACTATCAGTATGAGATGCAAGGCTATACAAGTAGACTCGGAAAGAGCAACCACTATAGACAGACGTCGAGGCTGAAAAAAAACCCCAACCAATTGGTTTGCTTTGATCTCTATTATAATAGGGCTCAGAGGTTTAAAAAGTTGAGCTTCTCAGCTAGAAAGCTGGCAGCCAGAGGTTTGAGACCCAAGTATTCTGTGACAGGGTGAGCTCCCGTTATTTGCCCCAGCTCCTGCCCACCTAGCAGTTCAAAAACATGCAAATGTGTTAATGCGAGTAGAAAAATAGGTACCATTTTGGTGGGAAGGCAACAACTGTCTTCAGACAACACTTGGCTCCCTTTGCCAAGAAACAGAGGTGAGCATCGCCCCCTAGAGTCAAGCATTGTCTTTACATTATAACAGAGGTCTCCAAACTTGGCAAGTTTAAGATTTCTGGACTTCAACTCCCAGAATTCTCCATCCAGCAAAGCTGGTGAAGGAATTCTGAGAGTTGAAGTCCACGAGTCTTAAAGTTGCCAAGTTTGTGGACCCCTGCATTATACCATGCATGGGAATTACTGGATGAACTATTTATATCAACATCCAGCGAAATACAGCTTTTGACCATTGGTTTGTTTCAGCCTGATGTGCTATATAGCTCTCACCTTTTGAAGTGGGGGGGGGGGTGTATTTGCACAAGACATCTGGAGTCTGTTTTCCAAAGGTTGTGCCAGATGTGTCGCAATCAGTAACTTGGCTCAGGTTGCAGGCTAAGCCAGGAATCGTTTGATCATGGCGTATTGAATAACCATTATTAGTTTGGTTCTCCATGTACCCTAAAACCAGAACCAAACCCACTGCTGTGTGTGGTGCTGAATGAGGGGTACCTTCAAGTCCGCTAGCATCTCCTCCAATAGAAGTTGGCATGCCTTCTTCTGAGTTTTCTCTAAGGCTGTGTGTAGAGATGGTAGCATCCTGACAGGCTCTTCAGGAGGCAACCCATTAGCACACAAGGCTGAGATGGAGGAGCTGCCAGGAAAGAGAAGAGAAATAATTAAGAAGGCTGATGGCTAAGAAGATGAAGAAAACATCTGGCCTGAAGAGAGAGAGAGAGAGAAAGAGACAGACAGAGAGAGAGAGAGAAGTACAGAGTACCAGAAACAGCCTTCGGGAATACCTGAGAGCCAAGCAGTTGTTGACAGTGGACAACAATCTCGCTGTGTAGTACTTAGATGTCATGGGCTCTTGCTGATGTGCTTTACAAAATTCCACCAGTTTCTCATACAGGCTGCAGAAAGGAAAGACACACATTATGTGAGGCCTTGTTTATCTGGAAGCCTTTGGTGAAATCATAGCGGAATGGAAAGATCCATGTAGTCACCATACTTACAGATTACCAGAGTTGGAAGGGACCTTGTAAGTCATCTAGTCCAACCCCCTGCCCAAACAGAAGACCCTACACTATTTCTGAGAAATGGCTGTCCAATCTCTTCTTGAAAGCTTCCAGTGATGAAGCTCCCACAACTTCCGAAGGCAACTTCTGTTCCATGGGTTGATCTGTCAGAAAATTTCTCCTTATTTCCAGGTTGAATCTCTCCCTGTTCAGTTTCCATCCATTGTTCCTTGTCGGGTCTTCAGGTGCCTTGGAAAATAGGTTGACCCCTTCCTCCTCTCTGTGGCAGCCCCTCAAATATTGGAAGACTGTTATCCTGTCTTCCCTGGTCCTTCTCTTCCCTAGACCAGCCAAGCCCAGTTCCTGCAACCAGTCATTGTATGTTTTAGCCTCCAGTCCCCTCATCATCCTGGTTGCTCTTCTCTGTACCTTTTCTAGAGTCTCAACATCTTTTTTATAGTGTGGTGACTAAAAGTGGATGCAGAATTCTAGGTGGGGTCTTATTAAGGCTTTACAGAGTGGTATTAGTCACTTGATCTTGATTGTTTGTTAATGCAATGAACAAACTTAAATTGCATTAACCCTTTGTTAATGCAATTTAGGATTGCAGTGGCTTGTTTGGGCTGCTGCTGCACACTGCTGGATCATATTTCCAGCTTGCAAGCCAATCCCTTTTCCCACACTGATGTATAACCACCAATAGGCTGACTTAATGGTGGACAGAACCAAGATGGATCCAATTACGAACAAAGTACTTTCAGAAACGAACTTTCAACTTGATTCAGCTCAGAGGTGACTACAGATTGGACCCAAAGATTCTTCTCTGTGAGGTGTTGAAGTTATATAGGCCATCCTGTTTTTTGGAATTAATTGGCATACAAGATGAAACTGACCTGCCCAAAAAGGCCTCCAACTCTCCCAAAGCCATTTCAAGAACTTTCTGCTGGAGAATACCAGAGATGAGCGATACCACTCTAATGTTTTCATCAAGCATCTGAGATATTTAATGGGAAAGAGAGGGGAAAAAACAGATGGGGAAATCAAATTCATGATTTGGCTTCTACAATTAGAAATATCTTCTTTGTTCAGTTAGCTAACTCTTCTCTCCTTGCCTCCCCAATTCCTCCTCCTAACCTTCATGGCAATGATAGGCAGGTTGCTCTGGAAGAAGCCTTGATAGTCGGATTCGGGTTCTTTGCCCCAAAGCCATTCCTCAAACTCCATTTTTAGAGCCTTCTGCATCCATTCTGCAATGCTAGCCTAGAGGAAGGAAACAAAATGGGGATCAAGTAATCCTGAGCCTTTGGAATGAACTCAAAGTCCAGATCTTTTACTCGTTCCCACCTGTTGTGATTCACCTGTCATTTGGTCTGTGTTCTGACCAAACCCTTTTCCAATAAAACAAACACGAATCAAAGGAAACAGAAACCTTTTAATGATTCTTACGAATCCCCAGTTAAAAGGCTGCTGAGAAGCAGGAGCCTCACCAAAACTGCGCGAGTCTGCCAAGAATAACAGATAAGATCACCTGGAAATATTTTACAACACAAGACTCTTCAGATACCAACTAAGATACTGCAATGTCCATGAAGCTTGAGTTTCAAAACTTCTTTGCTTCCTGCAAAAAAAAGTCCAATTCCCAGCTGGCTTTTATCTTCTTGAAGGAAGGGCCATTACCTTGCAGCCTTACTCCTGAGTCACTCGTGCTGTTGCAGCTGCTCTTTCCTGTGAGCAAACCTGCACGCGCGTGCACTTGGCACAGGCTCCTCAGGAACCTCCTCATTGCTGCTGCCAGCCCCCACAATCTCTGAAGGCCGCAGTCCACTCCCTCATGGTCCTGGCCCCTCATCTGAGTCTTCGCTCTCCTCAGCCATCTGCACCTGCTGCAGGCTAACCACAACAGTTTGCTTGAGCCCACTCAAAGCAATTGAGCATAAACAGCGCGGTGGTTTGGCTTGGCTGCAACCTTTCCACCTCCTGTTTGCAGTTCTGTCTGTTGCAGTAAAATGGCTGCAAGACTCAGCCCATCTCCCTGTGGCCCCAGAGCCCCAAGGAGGCTGCTGGTGTTCCACCGTTAGGTCGACCTTTTTTCAAGTCAGAGTGTGAATCAAGATTCCTGAAGTGGGAGGGACTCCGCCCAGGATGGTGCTTTGAACTAGCGGCACCTATCTCTGTTCTGCTAGGCAATGGCTGGTTTGATATCTACAGAGCAGGTCTCTCTAGCTACTTCGCTCCAAGATTAGAAAAAGAGTGGCACGAAATCGTCCTGACAGCATTCCTTGGCCAGGGTGGGATGGGAGGGAATGGGAAGTGAATATTCCGTGAATTTTTTCTCCCTGCATCCAACCAGGATGGATACCACATGTGAAATGTTAAATTTAATTGACCGCTTTTTTCTCCTTTTTTATTCAAAACTAGCTCAATACTCATGCTTCGCTACGAAACTATGTGGTTGGGCTTAGTTTTGGGGGGGGGAAATAAGGCCAAAAAATTCTACCTCTGCCTACCAGCATCCATTGGTATTCATCTGGCTAGCGTCTTGCCAGTGTGCAAGAGAGTTGAGGGCTCTTTAGAAACTGAAACAGTATTTGTTGATGTGAGCAAGAAGGAGACAGCAAGGAGCCTGGGCGTGGGTTAGCTCAACTGTTCTGTACTAAAGCTGTGAAACTAAAATGGAAACTCCTCTCCTCTGCTTGTGTTTTGCATTTGGAACAGATTTCTTTTCAGGTGGGGAGGGGGAGTAGAACTCCTTAGCATCAGAGCGTGTTATTAATAATAATAATATAGGAAATTCCAATGCTCTGATTGTCATTTTGAAAAATCCTTTCTTAGTGAGCCCCTAGAAGCCAAGAGGAACATAGGTGCCAAATTTCAAGTTTGTAGGCTTTACAGTTCTGGAGATTTTGTGATGATGTGCAAGTGCTATTTTTGCATATATATATATATATAGAAGATGAGAAACTGACATTCATTGGTTTATCCTTGTCATGTCTTTCTGGAAACTTGCCCATAGTATAATGCCTTCTGAGATACGTGTTGTTGTGGTTGTGTCAGTTTTCAATATTATTAAATATATTTCCTGCTTTTCTCTTTAAAACAAGACCTCCCCCTCGCCCCTGCCCACTCCCAAAAAGGGTTCCTGAAGAGGATTTGAACTCTTCTCCAATGGTAATGTTAGGATAAATGGCAATAATGTGGCTTGGAAGCATTTTGGATGTAGAGAAGAGAGTCTTACAATGTACTCTCAGCATCTCCAAGGCAATTTCAGGTAGTGGGGGAAAAGAATTCGCCTGAAACCTTGAGTTACCTTCTCATAGTAGCCCACAGACTCAAGTTCAATCACTGCTAAAGACATCCAGATCTCCTTCTGTGCCCACAGATAATTGGATTTTCAAAACCCTGAACCTGGTCTTCTAACTCACCTGTACTTTCCCCAGGTAAGATTCTTCCAGAGAGCCAATGGTATCTGCTGGAAGCAGAGGATCCAAGGTTGAGATATCGACTTCAGGAAGCAGATCTGGGTGAGCCATCATTTCAGAACTGATGTTTTAAAAAAGGGAGGGGGGAATCAGGACAAAAATGCAGAAGAAAGTTTTTAGCAGCCTTCTTCAACAGGGCAGGCTGGATTGGAGACACCACAAGTAAAATGCTAACATGCACCCACTGATTAATTGTTCTAACTGTCAGGACATTTCTCCTTAGTTCTAAGTTGCTTCTCTCCTTAATTAGTTTCCACCCATTGCTTCTTGTCCTGCCTTTAGGTGCTTTGGAGAATAGCTTGACTCCTTCTTCTTTAGGGCAGCCCCTGAGATATTGGAACACTGCTGCTCATGTCTCTCCTAGTCCTTCTTTTCATTAGACTAAGCATTCCCAGTTCCTTCAACCGTTCTTCATACGTTTTAACCTCCAGACCCCTAATCATCTCTGTTGCTCTTTTCTGCACTTTTTCTAGTCTCAACCTCTTTTTTACATCACGATGACCAAAACTGAATGCAGTATTCCAAGTGTGGCCTTACCAAGGCCTTATAAAGTGGTATTAACACTTCACGTGATCTTGATTCTATCCCTCTGTTTATGCAGCCTAGAACTGTGTTGGCTTTTTTGGCAGATTCTGCACATGGCTGGCTCATATGGATGCTACAATCATCAATATCACTTCCAGAATCTCTTCCTAAAAAGCTTGGAAATGCCTCCCGGCCTTCAGCACCCACTAGCAGCGGCACCCACCTTGGGTAGACATGAATTGACCAGTGAAGGAGAGCGAAGATCTCTTGTTTATCTAGCTCCCACGTAAGGATGTGATGCAGGTGATCGGTTAGGCCTTGGTGGAACATGGTGGTGAAGGCCGTGAGGATGTTGTAATGAGGAGGGCAGCACTGGACCAGCCAATCTTTCACGATGCCTAATTCTGCTAGAATGCTACTCTGCAGGGATGCCAAGTGGCTACTAAGCCCCTGGCCTCGAGTCTTGTTTGGCTCAACCTGGAAATAGGAAGCTATGACAGTGTCTTGAACAACTTGGAAGAATTTCTTTCTCCAACGTTTTGGGCGTCCCGGTGGGAGGAAGCCATGAGGTTGGGACCTCAGTGCCACAGAGGCATCTATAGTTTCCTCTCTCTCGATGATCCGTACGGCTGACACCAAAAGAGATGGGTCCTCCAATACCACCTTTGTGGCATGGGCAACTGTGTGCCACAAATGCTGTGCCAAGCCATCGTTCAATTCCAGGAGGCCTCCAAAGTAAGACTCAACGTCGGTCCGATTCGAGGGGCTGAGCAGGCTGCGGTTATGCAACTGGGACAGGATGCTATCCCGTAAGCTCTCCAGATCCATGAGCCCTAGATGGGCTTTCAGGAGGTTCTGGCTTTGTAAGTGGTAGAAGCCTTCTGAAATGAGTTGAGGCACTGCAGGGAGAAGAGCAAAGGAAAGGCAGGGATCGAGTTTAAGCTTTCCAAAAGGAAAACTCTAAAAGGAAAGGAAATAAAGACAACATTGAACAGCGGTTGGTACATTGAGCAGAGGAAAAACATGCCTACTTTCCTCAATCCCTTAGAACAGGGGTGACCAACCTTGGCAACATTAAGATCCACGGGCTTCAACTCCCAAAATTCCCCATCCAGGTAGTCTTAATGTGATGATATAATGTGACGATGGCATAAAGGCAACACAGTTCAATAAGCAAAAAGAGACCCCTTTATTATCTCCAGTTTTGCCCCCAGTGTCCAGGTTACCTTCGGCTGGAGAAAAAACTCTCCCAGGAACAGCCTTTAAGTGGAGAAAATTCAGTCCGAAAACAAAGTACATACAAACTGTCAATAAAAACCCAAACAAACCAAGCTGCTGTAATTAACTAGACAGGGGAGGAGAAGGAATTGCAGACTTGAAAGCACAGCAAAACACACAAGTTGGGAAGACGCCAGGAACACAGATAAGCCTCGCGATAAATTCACAGTTTGCTCTCAAAAGTTTGCTCTGCGCAGCTTCCCTTTTTAAACACTGTGTTCCCAGCTGTAGCTAAGGAAGGGAATCAGGGCCCTTTCCTCCCCCCGTAAGCCATGCAACTCAGGTTGCTCCCTTCTCTGTTCCTCCCTGTGGAAAAAGGGGGTGGGTCTGGGTCTTCCTCCAAATTCCCTCTCCATTGCTGTACCTCTGCTCTGCTCTGCCCAGCTGGACTTTGCCCTTCCCCAGTTCCTTGCACAGCCAATGGAACCACACTTCCCCTCCCTGTCAGCTGTTCGGCCTCCCCCTCTGAATCAGATTCTGACAGGGGCACGACACTTAAAGCTGCCAAAGTTGGACACCCTGTCTTAAAAGAAAAATGGAATGGAAAAAAACCCAAATTAATCAATAAGCCATGTCTGTTAAAGAGAAGTCACAAACACAGTAATTAGCCATTCCATTAGCTTGGCCACTGAATGCACCATCCCCAGTTTCTGACTGTAAAAGTTCTTACAATGTGTTACTTTTTCCTTCATGGTGGGCAATTAAAATTTCTTTTTGTTTCTAAATTATTTTTTAAAAAATCAGCCTATTTTTCCACAATTTTAATTTCATGTTAGGTTTCCACCTGTTTTTACACCTTGATATAAAAACAGCATTTAACACATTGGACTCCAGTTGAAAATTCATTCTTATTCTTTCACAATTGTATTTATATTTGTATTGCTCGAGAGAGCGCTGGAAATAATAAAGAACAAGGAAAAAAAAAAGAAGCAGAAACCGTGTTGGAGTAAAAACAACTCTGATATAACTAGTATAGAAATCTCCATTCCTGGCTTGGAGAAAGCATATGCAAAATTTTGGGGATGGAAGTCTAAATTTGGTCTTCGAATCCAGATCCCCACTCCAGAAGATCATTGGGGCCAAAAGAAGAATAAAATGTCATGTTGCTGACATTTAATTGAAACTGAGGTAATAATAACGTTCAGCTACTAAGACTATTTTCCCATATTTTTAACATTTCCCCCTTTCTGAGACAAATATATATATAACTAGTTCTATACCTGTGCTTTGCTATGAAAATGTGATCAGGCTTAGTTCTGGGGAAGGAAAATAAGGAAAACAAAATTCTGCCTCTGCCTACCAGCATTCATCGGTATTCATCTGGCTCGCGGCCTGTCAGTGTGTGAGAGAGTTGAGGGCTGTTTGGAAACTGAAACAGGGCAACTGAATCAGTATTTGCTGTGTGAGCAAGGAGACAGCAAGGAGCCCGGGCGTTCTGTTCCAAAGCTGCTTGGTGCTCTGAAACTTAAACTGAAACGCCTCTGCTTGTGTTTTGCATTTGGAACAGATTTCTTTTCAGGTGGAGGAGCAGGGCTCCTAAGCATCAGACCCTGTTAATGATAATACACGAAAAACTAATGCTTTGAATGTCAACTCAAAATATTTCTATGGTCTTTTTGGAGTTGTCAGCAGAAAGGGAGGGGGGGGGAAAGGGGTTTGAAAGAGCAGTGTGGCGGCTTGGAAATCGAAAGTGCATTGCATAAATAGTTTTTCAAAGATAGTAACTAGGTGACTGAAGTTTCTGCCACGCAAAAGTCTAATTGGAGAACATGATTGATGACTCTTGGCTATGGAGGTGTCCCATTGGAGAATATGAATTATGACACACTCAGAGGGTGGGGAAAAACCAGGGTCAAGGGTGACAATGAATGATGTGTCTCAGAGTCGGCTATATCCAGGCAGTGCCGGACATGTTAACTCCCAATAAATCCTTTGGAAGTTTGGCTCAAAACTCATGATTTAATTGGAGTAACTGCCGGAATCCTGACACTAATAGTCATTTTGATCAATCCTTTCTTAGCGAGCACCTACAAGCCAAGAGGAACATATGTGCCAAATTTCAAGTTAGTAGGCTTTACGGTTCTGGAGATTTTGTGATGATGCATGAGTGGCATTTCGCCTTTATATAGAGAAATTCAGTGACTATATGTGAAAGGGATTAAATCTGAGGTTTTCATGGGGGCTAGAAAGAGATTCAGAGTGTTCGTGCTTCTGTGTTAAGGCCATAAAATTTTGCAATGGGTTTCGGAATGGCACAGCCAGGGGGTGGGGTCCCGCAGTGCCCAAGTCACCTGAGAAAAGCTGGGGCAACATCTGGACCACTGCCTCCAGCTGGCCATGCTTTGTGCCCAGTTCTCGTAGCTCCCATAAGCTCCGAAATGACTCGATGCATGATGTGAGATCCTTCTCAATGGTCGCCAGTTCTTCTTGTATGTGTTGGACATCGGTGAGGGCAGAATGCAGTTCCTCCAGGCCTGTGTTCATGCCTTCCAGGTAGGACTGAGCAGTGGACTGGAGGCAAAGCCAGAAGTTAAGTCATTACGGGTAAGTCCTCGACTTACAACAGTTCATTTAGGGACTGTTCAAAGCTACAACAGCACTGAAAAAGGTGAGTTACGGCCATTGTTCATGCAACCGTTGCAGTATCTCCATGGACACGTGATCAAAATCCAGACGCTTGGCAACGGGTTCATAATTATGACTGTTGCAGTGTCCCAGCTCATGTGAACCCTTTTTTCCGACCTTCTGACAAGGGAAGTCAATGGGAAAGCCAGATTCACTTTTCAAATGTGTGTTGCTGTCATGCCCCTGTTAGAATCTGACTCTGAGGGAGAGGAGAAACAGCTGACAGGGAGTGGGAGTGTGGTTCCGGAGGTTGTGGAGGAAACTGGGGAAGGGCACAGGTCGGTTGGGCATTCAGAGGAAGACCCAGGCCCATCCCCTCTTCATCCTAGGGCACACAGGGAGGAGTGGATAAGGGAGAAACGTGAATGGTGTGGTCTATGGGGGAGGAAAGGGCCCTGATCCCCTTCATGGGTTGAAGTTGGGAGGATTGTTTATAAGGACAAACTGCGCATGGCCCAGTGCTGGAAGCAAAACATGAAATAATTCTAGTCTTTCAGTTCTTATCTGAGTTCTGGTGTCCTTCCCGGTGTGTGTATTTTGATATCTGTGAACCTCTTCAAGCCCATATCCTGCCTTGTCTCATTAATTGCTTCAGTGTGGTTTGTGTTGTTTTTTCTATTTATAATTTATATGTATTTTGAGTTTGAATGAAATTTCTTCTTTTTCGTAACTGTTCATTGGGGAGTTTTTTCTCCAGTCAATGATAATTGGACCTTGGACGCCAAGTTGAAAGAATTAAAGGGACTTCACCTATTTTTGTGTCTTTGTTGCTTTTATATCCCACCCTGGATCATCACAGTTGCTCTCCAACTGCAATGATTCACTTAACAATTGTGACAAGAAAGGTTGTAAAATGGAATAAAATTCACAAAATCAACTGTCTTGCTTACCAACGTAAATTTTGGGATCAGTTGTAGTCGTAAGTCAAGGACTATCTGTACAGTTTATAGGCAATGTAAAAGTCAGACTTTTTCCCTTTTTGCCTCTCTCATTTATTTATTTATTTGTCAATTTTGTATAACATCCATCATATCATGTGGCTCTGGTTGGTTTAATTTTAGAGTCCATGTTTATAAACTGCCTTGGTATTTTTTTTAAAGACAAAGATATATGTAAGCTCACTGAAGGTAACCAAATAAATGTGTTTCACAATTTGATTCCAAGAATAAAATTAAATGGATAAGGATTTTTGGGGGATTGTTGTGTGATCACCCAGTTCCTGCCAGTATTAGAAAGTTTTGGAAAAATTGTACATTACAGAAATTCTCATCTTACTATAAAATGACAGGTTAAGGGTACTTTTAAAAGGATTCAAACAAACCAGAAACAAACTGGAACAGGTTTTTTCCAAAAAAGGTGACAAATATGATTTAATTGGAATACAAATTAATTGCAACTGGAAAGACTGAAGGAATAAGCTATTCTTAGTCTGAAAGAAAATAAAACTCAATAAAACTCAAACTCAATACAGACAGTTCTTATTTAGCAATTGCCTCATTTATCAACTCTTTGCAGTTGGTGATTTAAAAATAATCTTGTGATTAATCTTCACATTTGCAACCTTCACAAACCAGGGAAGAGTTAAATTAAGATCATAAATTAAGTCAATTGTGGTTTCTTTTCGCAGCCACTTTATTTAGCAACCGAGTTGCCCTAAGTATGGTCACTAAATGAGGACTCCCTGCAGAGCTTGTCAAATAACTCTAGGAATCACACCGGAAAAGATTGAAATTTATTCTGGAGGGGAAGACATGGGATAAAACTCTTGTTACAGGACAGCAGGCTTGGATTGACTGTTAAGAAAACTTCCCAAAAGTTAAAAACAGTTTGAGAGTAGAAGCAATGAAGGATGGGGAAAATGACTGAAATTTCATTCTCTGGATGAATACAAGCAGAGACTGGACAGTCATCTGTTGGGGATGGGTTAATAGAGATAGGTGTGGGAGAGGTCAGTCAAAAGCAATATTGTGCTGTTGTGTCTTGAACTCTGCCCATTTTGTAGTGTGTTATAATGCATCTGTGTTTTAATTTAGCTTCCTATAATGGGCAGAGGGTTGGACTGGATGCCTTCTTCCAATACTCTTGGTCCAAGATTCTGGTAGTCTAGGAACTACCAACTCAAAAACAAACAAACAATCAGACTGTAAACAACAGCCCAATAAAGGAACTATCCAGAATACTTTCACCAACACTGGCAGGGCAATCTGGTTGTATATGAACAGAGTGCAAACCCCACTCCCTTCTAGCACTGATGGTGTTACCTAGATGGGTAATGAAACGTCTGCAAGAAAACAACCAAGCTCAGAGAACACCAAGGACCTTCAAGATCAGGTAATTGAAATTACCTGCCATGCTTACGTACCTTTATGCGGGATTCGATGAACCTGTTACGCTGCATCTCCCGAATCTGGTACTGCGGAAGACTATCCAGCTTGTCTGGTTGATAAAACACCCCAGATGCCCACTTCAAGGCAGCCCCTCTCGCCAGCTTCTCTGCTTTTTCCAATTCTGGCCATTTTCCCACTAAGACAACAACAATGAAAGGATGTAAAATTCCAGGCGGTGTGTGTTTTTAACCAGGCAGGAATGCTTCATCTAAGGATGCAGGAAGGAAACAGGAAATGAAATGCATAACTCTGCAGCTGGTGAACCATCGGCTCTGGGTTCCTCAGCCTTGAAACATGAAAGATCCCTCCCTTGCTACACAGAGGAGGCTGGGTTTTTAGGGGGCTTTGAGGGAAAAAGAAAGGGATTGCAGAATTGAAGCTATTCCCACTTATAGTCAGAAGGCAAGGAAAATGCAGCCTCCCAAAACCACTCAGCCAAGTTGGTCCCCAAACAGAATGAAATGAGAAGACCTGGTGTCAATCTCTCGGCGTGACACACTCTGATCAAGGCTTGCAAAATTCTGAGTTGTCCCTAAACCAACATTTTTTTAAAAAGTGAGAGATGGAAGGGGATTTGTGGAACGCCGCCAAATTAAAGTAGCTTGAACTTTCTGTTCCAATATAAACCAGATTCCAGTTTGGTCCTGGCTCCAACCACAAAATTTTGGGAATTGGGTTCCTGCGTGTCCCCCCCCTGTAGCAAGTAAAATTATCCTTTGGCTGTGACTGCTGTGGAAAACGCCAAAGGAAGAAAGAGACAGATCGACATAAGTAATTGACTTATTGGGCTGTTGCTCAGTAGAGAGAGTTACATATCCCATGCTGTTGCCCCTATATAGAAAATCCCCAACCTTCATTTGTCGATTGTTACCTCTGGGACGGGTGAAAATGCTGTCCTCTGCAGACATCCCCATAGCTTCAGTGGCAGCAGGATTACCCTGGTTCAGTGCTTAGGACTGGACCTGGCCGAGCAGAGGAAGCCAAGCCAGTGAATAGCGTTTCCGTCAGTTAATATTCCTTTGGGGGGGGGGGTTGCTCTGTAGCACTGAAGCAGAAACACTCAGGATGTCAGAATGGGAAGAGGGGGGAGGGAGAAACAGCTAATCTACCGGTCAGTTTCATTCTTTGGGCATGCAGATGAAACAGCACAAAATAGCTGAGAGTATCAATGTTGCTGCAGGTTTTTGACCACAGGAAGAATCTGTGCATCCTCTTGATCCGGAGATCTTTCTTATTCTGCTCTGCCTGTAGATGCAGTTCCTTCCTGAATGTTTGTGTTTTATTTCTAAACATTCAATTCAACTAATGCATTACTCAGGAGATTTGTGTGTTGGACTATGGCAAGTCTGGAGCTGACCTGATGCATCAATAGGGGGGAAAAACGTAAATTTCCTCCAAGGTGCTTTTTCAAAAAAGGTAACTGGGCTGTTTTTTGTTTTTTTTTCCTGGAGAAAGAAAAAGAAGATGACATTTTGCTTCTCATCCAAGAAGCTTCATCATTATGGACCTGAGGATTCAAGTGATGAAACTTTGAGTCTGTCATTTGTTCCTCTGTTATGTATTCTCCTCTCCTCTCCTCCTTTCCCTTCCCCTTTCCTTTCTTTTCTTTTCTTCCCTTCCTTTCTCCTCTCCCCTTCCCTTCTCTCCCCTTCTCTTCTATTTCCTTCCCTTCCCTTCCCTTCCCTTCCCTTCCCTTCCCTTCTCCTCTTCCCTTCCCTTCCCTTCCCTTCTCCTCTTCCCTTCCCTTCCTTTCTCCTCTCCCCTTCCCTTCTCTCCCCTTCTCTTCTATTTCCTTCCCTTCCCTTCCCTTCCCTTCCCTTCTCCTCTTCCCTTCCCTTCCCTTCTCTCCTCTTCCCTTCCCTTCTCCTCTCCTCTCCTCTTCCCTTCCCTTCCCTTCTCTTCTATTTCCTTCCCTTCCCTTCCCTTCCCTTCCCTTCCCTTCTCCTCTCCCCTTCCCTTCCCTTCCCTTCTCCTCTCCTCTTCCCTTCCCTTCCCTTCCCTTCTCCTCTTCCCTTCCCTTCCCTTCTCTTCTCTCCTCTTCCCTTCCCTTCTCTTCTATTTCCTTCCCTTCCCTTCTCCTCTCCTAATGCATTATTATCCTGTTTTTTTCACCAAGCCTTTTCGGCTTCAAGCTTTGCAGTCCCCAAGGCCTTTAGCTATGCCGGCTTGGGGAGGGGAAGGGATGATGAGAACTGTAGTGCAAAGCAACCGCGCTGGGCTGGGGATGATGGGAACTTTGCCCTAGCTCTCTCCGCGACCAAGAATTGCAAAGAGGGGTGGTGCTCCCCCGAGTCTGTTCGTCTCCTGGCCAGTAGGCGTCGCTATACATATACACTCAGTGAGAGAAAGAGAGATCCGTCGGCAGAACGCCGCGCAAGAAAAGCCTGTCGGGAAGGGGGGGCGGGGCTTGGAGAAAAAGACGGCGGGGAAGGCCCGCCCTTTCTCCTCAAGATGGAGCGCCCTGGCTCCTCCCCCTCCCGTCATGCCTCGCGGCGGCCGGAAGCGGCGGCCGCGGCGGAGTGGAGGTGGGGGGGGGGGACGCGGCGGAGCGAGCGCGGGGATCCGCACACCGGCGGCGGCGGCGGCGGCAGGTGTGAGCCGTCCGGATGGCGGAGTCCGGACCGCAGCCGCCGGGCGGCGCGCCCAGCCGGCACGAGAAGAGCCTGGGGCTGCTCACCACCAAGTTCGTCTCGCTGCTGCAGGAGGCCAAGGACGGCGTGCTCGACCTGAAGCTGGTGAGCCATTGGGGGGGGGGCTGGTGAGGGGAGGCTGTGAGGCAAGGAAGGCCCAAGGCCCTCCCCGTCTCCCCCTCCCCCGGGGAAGAGGCAGCCGGCCCAAAAGGGTTGCAGGGGCGGGGGACAACAAAGCCCATCCGCCTGCGCGGTGGAGAGATGCCGGGGGTGGTGGTGGGAAGCTGGCAGCGCCTTGCATGCCTTCCCCGGCCAGGAGAGGTGTGGGCTGCAGCCTCTTCCAGGGAGGAGGACTTCGGTTCTCTTGACCCCCCCCGCCCCCTCCACGCTTAGGCCATGTGGGGTTTGGGGGGGGCTGGGGGGTCTTCTCCTTCCACCAGCTCGCTGAGCGCGAGGACTACAACTCCCATCTGCGCCCGAGCCTGGGGGAAAAGACGCTGCAGCCTTGAGGGTGCTTGGGGGGTTGCAAAGCCGGGCAAAGGAGCCATTCTCAGGCTGCTGGGCAGCATCCTTTGCCCGGCGTGCGCACGTGTGTGTGTGGCTTTCACGTGTGTGTCTGTGTGTGTGCGCGCGCGCGAACGTGTCCATGGTTCCTATGTGGTCACATTGAGATGGCTTCTGTTTGAGCATGACTTGGTCATTGGGGGCGGGGAGCAGAGAAAGGGTACCTCTGGTGCGCTGTGTGTGGGGGTCTTCCACTCATTTCTCCTTCCAATTAGCTCCCTTCCTTCCTTCCTTCCTTCCTTTTCTCATCCAGCATCAGCAGGGCTGGGGGGGGGGAATATCCCCTCCCTCCCCTCCCTTGCTGCTCATTTCATAAACCAACTGGCTAATATCATTAATGATCCTTCCTTCCTTCCTTCCTTTCCTTTCCTTGCTTCCTTCTTTCCTTCCTTCCTTTCCTTCCTTGCTTCCTTTCCTTTCCTTGCTTCCTTCCTTTCCTTCCTTCCTTCCTTCCTTCCTTCCTTCCTTCCTTCCTTCCCTCCCTCCCTCCCTTCCCTTCCCTTCCCTTTCCCTTTCCCTTTCCCTTTCCCTTTCCCTTTCCCTTTGTTCCTTCCTTCCTCCCTCCCTCCCTCCCTCTTTCATCCAGCATCAGCAGGGCAATAGGGGGGACAGCATCCCCTTTGGATGGCTGCAGCTGTCGGCTTTTGTCTTTTCTTCCTGCCCCTCCTGCCAGCTGGTGGGAGCCCTTTCTTTCCCTCTCCTTCCACAACTCCCTCCGCCACCTGCATGCTTGCCAACATACGACCTGCCCCCCCCCCCAGCCTGAATGGCGATGGCTGTGTTTTGTGTGGCAGCTGGGCAGGAGGGAATCCGTTTGCCCACATCCTTCTGCCGACTTGCAGGTAGAAGAGATTCACGGTGGTGAGGAAGAGCTGCTGTGGTGGTTGCAACGGCTCCTTGGGCTTCTGTGCAGGCTTTCTTAGGCAAGCTTGGGCGGGTTAAGATTTCTGCAGAAGATTTTAGATTTTATTGGTGGGGAGGAGAAGGAAAGAGTCCCAAAGTTCTTGAAAGTAAGGACAGTTGGAAGCAAGGGACAGCAGGGTTTCTCCCCAGAAGCACATGGAGGGAACTTAAAGCAAGGGAGCCGGGCAGGAAGTTGCTTCTTTGTGCTGTGAACCACAGCTGAGGTTTAACAGAGCATGGGTGAATTCCCATGTGAATAATGGGAAAGATGGCCCTTTCAGTGCTGAGCACCCTCCCCGTTGGCCATGAGGACTGGGTCTTGAGAGCTGCAGTTCAGCAACATCTGGAAGGCTGCAGCTGCTGAGTCCTCTGTTGGATAGATTAACAGCAGCAACCTGTGGTGCTTACACAGAACAGGTAGTTCTCGACTTAGAATCACAATGGAGCCCAACATTTCTGTTGCTAAGTGAGACAAGTGAATTTTGCCCCATTTTATGACCTTCCTTGACACAGTGAAGTGAATCGCCGTAGCTGTTAATGACAAGTTGTTAAATGAATCTGGCTTCCCCCCTGACTTTGCTTAAAAGGGCATCACATGACTCCGGAACTTTGCCATGGACATAAATAGGAGGCAGTTGCCAGGCATCAGAATTTTGATGCTGTAATGGATAGAAGTGTGAAAACAGGCCCGAAGCTACTTTTTTTCTGTGTCGTTATAACTTCACAAGGTCCAACTGTTGTAAGTTGAGGACTCTCTGTATTTATTCCAAAAGGCAGCTGTGATGGGAAGTGTTGCTACAGCATTTATAAATATCACAGCAGCACAATGTGAGGTGTGTTTGTTTAGAAGTAAGCTCATCTGCATTCAGTGGGATCTACCTGTGTAGAAGTATGGACAGGGTTTGTCAAATCCAAATTCTGCATCATAAAAATGTATAAATCCTATATATGTGTAATTTATCTGTGGGTCATTCTTGTGCAACTCATTGAAAAATGTGCTGTGAAAAGCCACATGCAGGGTGGCGCTTTTATCTAATGTATTGCAGGAAAATAAAAAAAATGGGTCAATGTTCACTGGCAGAGCGCTGCCATTTCGGTATCTATATACATAGCTAGGATAAAAGATAAATGATTGAATCATGTCAAGTAATGTAAATTAATTTGCAGTGGCATGCAGGAAACAAAATGGGATCCAAATAGAAGGCCAAAGAAACAAGATTTCTTAATTAGCAACCATTGGTAATGAATTGACAAAGCAGTAAGCGCATTAGCCTAATCTAAACAGTTAATTTTTGCATAAGGTGCTCTGTTTTGTGGTTGTTGCAGCTGCTTTGTGATTTGGTGATGAGTTTGACAGTTTCACACCAGAATAATCATTCATGAAAGAGATTGGCATTTTTCAGTTGTAAAATAGACCTGTCCTGAGCAATTGAGATAGAGTCTTTGAGAAAGTTCACAAGCAGGGTGTGATGTAATTGACATAGCTTTTGTGTTGTGGTGGTCCAGGTATTTTTTTGTTACACTATGGTGCCTTGAGAACTGTATAGGAATAGATGGAGGAGGAAGATGCTTAATATATTGAATGACTCCTCTCATCCGGGACATCAGCTCTTTGAACTATTATCATCGAGAAGGAGATTTAGGGTATTAAGAACAAGGACGACCAGATTTAAGAACAGTTTTTATCCAAGTGCAGTTTTGAGTTTGAATGCAGGGTCATAAGATTTATGTGGAAATGAATGGCTGAGAGTAATGGGGTTTTACATTTTTAAATTGCATCGAGATTATTGTATGGTCGGTTGTGTTTAGTTTTAATTTAATTTTTTTTTTCTTTTAGTGGTGTTTGTCCAGTTTTACTTGTGGAAGAACACCTCACTTCGTTGCACCCGCTTGCGAGTGTAATGACAAATAAACTCTTATGTCTTTGAAGTCACCTCATTTTTGTTTGTTTGCTTTTGCAGGCAGCAGATACTCTGGCAGTGCGGCAAAAGAGACGTATTTATGATATTACAAACGTCCTTGAGGGCATTGGACTTATTGAGAAGAAATCAAAGAACAGTATTCAGTGGAAGTGAGTAAGGGGCGGGGGGCGATAGAGAAGCCCTGGCACCAGCTTCCATGGAAGGGGCTGCAATTGCATTCACTGTTAACCACTCCTGGGTATGAATCAGAGGCAGAACAATTTATCTGAACAGCTGTGGGGTTTCTATGGAATTTCTCACTTCTCAGGTCATGGGTGTCTCAAAGGTGCTTTTTGAAAAGTCAACTGGACTTCCTTTGTTTTCATTTGAAGTCGTTTCGCTCCTCATCCAAGAAGCCTTTTCAGTTCTGACTAAATTGAGTCAGAACTGAAGAAGCTTCTTGGATGAGAAGTGAAATGTCTTCAAATAAAAACCAAGTCCAGTTGCCTTTTGAACAAGCACCTTTGAGACAGCTGGGATGTGTGTGTCTCTGTTTTTCTGAAGCTAGCTTTGGAATAATTTTATCAGTAGGTCCGCTGAGTGACTCTGCGTGTGTGTTTGTGTATAATATACACATACATATATGCATATATACATTTACATCTACATACATACATATAGGAGTGACAAAGAGGAAGTTCAGTCCTATTGCTTTGACCAGGTACTTGATCTTCCAGGGATGAGAATTTTTGAGACTTTTATCAATGGATTTCCCCACCCACCTTCCCCCCTGGGAAAACATAATGCAGAGAAAAACTTTGAAAAGGACATTTGAGTTCTCTCCCGGGTGTCACTGAATTCTCTTTGGAAAAGCTAGAACTCAAAGAAAAACCAAAAGGCTTTCTTCTGCAGGCAGTGTGTGTGATTGAAATGATCATTGATATGGGATTCTTAGTACACTGTGAAAAAGGCTGATCCCTTGATTTCTCTTGTTTTTCCCGTTCTGGTCAGAGGTGTTGGGCCTGGCTGTAATACCCGAGAAATTGCCCACAAGTTGATTGAGTTGAAAGCAGAGATTGAGGACCTGGAACATCGGGAACGAGAGCTGGAACAGCAAAAGATGTGGGTGCAGCAGAGTATCAGGAATGTCACCGATGATGTACAGAACAACGAATATCCTTGGCGTCTACTCTGGTTCTTCCCGCTTTTGGGTTTCTTTGATGCTCAAATGGAGATCCTTTCTGCAAGTGATTCTGCTCTGGCCTAGCTTTACAGTTCTACCTCCTGAATATTTGGGATGGCAGTGCCCAGAATTCAGTCATTGGCTGGGAATTCTGGAATTTGTAGTTTCAGAGTGACTGCATCACCCATCCTTATATCGTTTATGCCAATTTGTGTAGGACATTTTTTTTTAATGCATGCTGTTTTCTGATAGAAATGTTTCTAGGCAGGTAACCTAATTTGCCCAGGATAATAGAAAACAGCTAACATCAAATTAGAAAAGGCTCTTTATTCCACTGTCCTAATAGCGTCAAATAATAATGTTCCTTGTGTTTCAAATTAGTATCCTTTTTTCTCATCCGTGGTCCGATTTTTCCCTAGACCTTCCTGAGATGTTTTTCCTGTGTTGGTGTCCTGTTGGTATATTTCCAATGGAGAACCACAATGAGCAATACAAACTGGTTGGGCTCCAATTTTCCAGGATTGGTAGTGAGAGGGTAGGACAAAAGGAGGATTAATTTTTAACAGGATTGAGACTTGTATGCTACATTTATTGGGTGCATCTATCTTGGAATGGCAGAAAACTACTGCTGATGTTCAACAATCCAGATTGAGAGAGTTTAATCCTAGGCAGCGACAGATGTTTATCAAGACACAGATGAATTGCTGCAAACTCCTCATAGGCCTCTGGAAGGGCATCTGGCCAGTAAATGCTCAGTTCCATTTAGCCGCCCTGACTCCATCCCAATAAAAAAGGGATTACAGGGTCATGAAAAGAAATAAAAAATACTATTGGGGGGGAAGGGGAATGATCTTGCTGAGGTTCAGAGGCAGCTGGCTTTTTTCCCTTAACTTCAGGAACATTAGCGTATGTGACAGATGAGGATCTTTGCAAGTGCTTCCCAGGTAAGGATGGCTATCCCTGCCTGTTTAATATAATTCTACCCTTGCAACCTCTTCGCAAGGAGTTGGTCCTTCTCTGGATCAATTTATCTTTGATGTGCATTTCTGGGTAGAATTGGGAGTGTGGGAGATGAGAAGATACTTCCTGGCAATTAGGAACAGAAAACACTGCCCAGCTGGGGGTTAGGAAAAGCAAAGAATGCGTCATTTTGTGTTGCTTAGCTGTTTCCTGAATGCAGCATTTTGGCTTCTTGTTGCAGGCGACACACTGCTGGCCATCCGAGCTCCGTCAGGAACCCAGCTAGAAGTTCCTGTCCCTGAGGTGAGTGTAGATGTTTGGTGATGCTAGCAGAGGGCTCTCCCCAAGAAGTCAGCATGTAGCAGCTTCCATGACCGAGGGCCTTTTGCAGCCAAACATATTTGACAGGTTGCAAGCAAAAAGAGGGGAAAGCCCTCTGCAGAAAAGTTACCAATCAAAAATGGTACTCCATTAATATTTAGATACGTTCAAGAGCAGTCTGACATTGCTCTCTCTCCAGGGAATGGAGACGCAGAGAGAAGAGAAGAAAGTTAAGAGAGGGAGGGGAAAGGATACCAGGAAGAAGAGAAAAAAAACAGCAATGAAAAAGAAAGCAACTCAATAGTCCCATCCGCATGAAGTCTTTTGTGGGTTATTCCCAAGGGGAATATTGCTGTTGTAGAAATATCTATTTGGCTGGAGGAAAGATTTCCCAACAGGAGCAGCATTAAGAGACATGGACTTGCGACTCCCAGAGTTGGTTCCCCTGGCTGGGGAAGCATGGGAGTTGAAGTCCTTGCATCTTAAAGTTGGGAAACCCTGGCCTAAGAGGCCTTAACGGATTCCATTCTGTACGGACCACATGGTCAACTTTCCTAGGGTCTCTAGTTAAAAACAATGGCTAGCTCTAAGATGCCTGGAACTGTACTGAGCTAAGCTGCCCCCATTCCACTTGGCATTATAGGCTGCTTTCTCCAAGAAGCGTCTGGCTGGATGTGGGGCTCAACGAATTGAGAGGGACTTCTCCTTTAGTGGTGACGGGAAGGTTTGGGGTTCACCTGTCCATAGAGAACCCTGGAGAAAGAATTCCATACCGACACCGATGGTTTCCTTCCAGTCTTGTGATGACACCTGATGGCGCCATTGCACTAATTACCACCACCGTATACCATTCGTACACTTGCGTCCATGCAACCTCTCTTTTTTTTTTCTTTCTCTCTAGGGCTTAAACGGCCAGAGGAAATACCAGATCCACCTAAAGAGCAGCAACGGTTCCATTGACGTTCTTCTAGTAAACAAGGATGCCTGGAGTTCTCCTCCGGTGGTACTTCCTGTCCCTCCCCCGGAAGACCTCATTCCGTGCCAGCCAATCACTCCCTCTAAGAAGCCATCCGTTCCCCCGTCCCAGGAGAGCCCTCTTCCCAGCGGTGCCAACCCTTCCGGGTCTGTGCCCAGCAGCACGCAAGACCACAGGCCCTCCGTGCCCCAATCGGCCGCCGTGGCAGGTGAGCTTTAAAGGGACGAGTGAAAAGCACAGCCTTCGTTGAAGTTTAAACGCCCATTTTAAAAGTGGGCCAGTAACTATTAACGCTATTAACGTTAGCTGACTCAGAACTTTGGCTCCCAGGGCACCTCCAGAAACGCGAGGCTGATCCTGATTAAATTAGGTTAATTCTGCCGAAACGAGAGCCCCGTGAAATCAAGGACCAAATTTGGGGTCCACTTTGTCCTTGCCCTGTTTTCCTTGCCCTTGTATAGCCTTTCATCCTCCTTTGAATCTCTGCTACAGCCTGAGATGAAAAATCACATCATGGCGCATTGTTTCTTAGCAGGAAACATATTGAGCAAAAGGTTTGTTGTGGATCTTTACTTTTCTCCATCAAAATAATGGCATCTTCTCCTTAAGGTCCCTTCCAACTCAGTTAATCTGTAATTCCAACATGCAAATATCCTTTCTGGCCCTGTTTGCAATCAGACATATTCCAAGCCAGGCATCCCAGGCAGGAAAGATTCCCTGGGCCCCCTCAAGATTTAGATGGCAAACCTCACATCGGAAGAGCTGGGATGAGGTCGGCTAATCTTTTCAGAGAGGTTTTCTTGGAGAAGGGACAGAATTCTGCTCTAAAAATAAAAGCACTCATTTTGAAAATTGGGAATGTGGATGAGACAGGAACCTGTTTAACAGCCCTGCTTGGACCATCCCTTGCACTAGAAACTTGGCAAGAGGGCATTGACTATCAATATGCCCTACCCTTAGCTGCCGTAGAGTAATGGGAAGGTGCTAACTGTGGGTTTCTTTACACGGCCGGAAAAAGTGCAAAGGGCAGCTAAGATGATCAAGGGCCTGGAGACAAAACATATGAAGAATGGTTGCAGGGCTTGAGAAGAGAAAAGGACCAAGGGGAACACGACAGCAGTGTTGCAGTATTTTAGAGACTGCCACAAAGAAGATGGTATCAACTTATTTTCCAAAGCACCAGGGGGCAAGATGACAAGCAATGGATGGAAATTAACCAAGAGGAGAGGCAACCTGGAATTAAGGAGACATTTCCTAACAGGACAATTAACCAGTGGAACAACTTGCCTTCGGAAGTTGTGGATGTTCCCATCACTGGAGGCTTTTAAGAAGAGACTGAACAAACACTGAATCTGAAATGGTATAGGGTCTCCTACTTGAGCAGGGGTTGGACTAGAAGACCTCCAAGGTCCCTTGCAGCTCTGTTATGATTGATTGAACTTAAAAGTACTTTTCCTGACGGTTGCTATGAGCCTGCCAGCTGCTTTCCCCTAGCTGTGTGGAATCCCATCCTACACAATAGGTCAGGGGTGTCCAACCTTGGCAACTTCAGGACTTGTGGACTTCAACTACCAGAATTCCTCAGCCAGCGAAGTCTTAAAAGTTGCCAAGGTTGGAGACTCCTGCAATAGGTGGTTGGGTGGCATGCAAGCTTAAACAATAATTTATCTTTCTGTCACCCTCTTCTCATCGCAGAGACAGGCACCTCGACAGCAGAATCAAAAAGCAGTGTGGAGCTGGACTCGCTTACCCCTTCGACTGTACCGGCCAGCCCGCCAGCTGGGCTTGATACGCAGCCCCTCCAATCCTCAGCCTTGCTGGACAGCAGCTCTGTCTCGCCCAGTTCCTTTCCCTCTTTCGAGCCAATCAAGTCCTTCCCCACAGAAAGTAAGTGCTCTGGGTTTCCAGCTATCGGGTGGGCGGTTAGGATGGATCAAAACTGACAGAACCTGAGTTTGTTTGGCTCTGACCTCCTGCATTGTACTTTGATGGGGTGGTTTGTTTGTTTGTTTGTTTTTAATTCCAAAGTCATTGGGTGTGTTTGACAGTCTCTACTGGCTCCTTTTCTCAGACATTCTTCTAAAACAGGGGTCCCCAAACTTGGCAGCTTTAAGACTTTTAACTTTGTGGACTTCCAACTCTCAGAATTCCTCAGCAAACATGACTGGAGGAGGAATTCTGGGAGTTGGAAGTCCACAAGTCTTAAAGCTGTCAAGTTTGAAGTCCCCTGTCCTATAAACGAAGCTGAGCTAGAGGAAGTGGGATCAACCACCAGGAGAAATGAACTGTGCAGATAGCGTTTCCCAGCCAGGACAAGTTTTAAGCTGTGTGGACTTTTTTAACTCCTAGAACTCTCCAGCAAGCATGAATTCTGGGACTTGAAGTCCGCGCAGCTTAAAATGATCCTGGCTGGGAAACCATGGGTATTAACAATGGGAATCTTCTTCGAGTGACATAAAAACAAGAACTCTTAGCAGACTGCGGTTACTGGAATTGTATCTTGCCGTTTCCCTCCCTGGGCTCTTGAATACGTTGGAATTACTGCTTCCAAAATTCCTTTCTCTCTCCATATGGGGAATGGCAGCCCCCAAACATCTGAAGGACTTGGAAACAGAGGTAGCCTGTGCCACAATAATTGCGTTGGTCTTTAAGATGTGCAACCTTTGTTCTTCTTTTTTTTTTTTTTTCCAGTACTGGAATTTCCCAAAGAGCTTTCAGAAATGTTTGAGCCAACCAGAGGTGCGTTGCTAGTGTCCCTGTAGCAAACCTTGTTTGTGCTTTGCCTTTTTTCCTTTAGAAGTTCAGAAAAGTCAGGATACCGTTTCGCAAACTTGATTAAGGCCGCCTGTTGGGCCCTTGTAGAATAGCAACAGAAGGAAGCACTTTCCTTGGCTTGTGCTGGTTTTCTACTTTTAAGGGCGATTAAAACATTTAAACCTGTTTACTGAAGGGACATATCAGGGGCATTTCATTTGGTTACCTGCGTGAACCAAACCCCTGGAGAAAAGACGAAGCAGCTGCTAAAAATGCATTGTTTTGATGTTGCTCGTGCAGAAGCCCGCAGAATCTGCCCTATTACTGCTATGTAGTCAACAGAGGAGCGAATTGAGACATGAGACAGAAGAAGCTGGGCTGGAAGGATTACCCGTCTCAAATTTGGGGCACTGGGTGACACACTCACATATTTTGCAAGCACATAAATGTCTCACACCTTCTTCTTCCCATAGAGTGCATGAATTCGGAGTTGCTTGAAGAGCTGATGTCCTCCGAAGGTAGGACTGCATTTCTTCCGCTCCCAGGTTTGGAGGGGAGGCCACATCAGATAGCATAGAAAACCAGGGAGCGCAGCTGTAAAAATCTGCATTGTTTTTAGCCGAGCATGGGGAATCCTGGGATATTGTTGTCTTAAAAGTTGCTGAGGTTGAGAAAGATTGGGCTAAGGGTTGTGGGATTGCTGAGTCGGGAGAGTCCCTGGCTTCCTAAGGGTCTCCTTTTCTCTCCCCCTGGCAGTGTTTGCACCTTTACTCCGCCTTTCCCCACCACCCGGAGACCACGACTACATCTACAACTTGGACGAGAGTGAAGGGGTTTGCGACCTTTTCGACGTCCCGATTCTCAACCTCTGACTTTGACTGCCTGGATGGATGGACTTTGGGATACGGATTCTTCCCCCCCATCCCTCCCCCCCCTTTTTTTTTTAAAAAAGAAACTTGCCTCAAAGGAATGTGGGGGAAAGCCCCAAACTCTTCATTTTGGATTCTTTGTCCGCTAGTGCTTGAGTGAAACACAGAGCTGCTCTGGTCTAGACCGAAAACCAATAAGGACAAGAGTCTTGTCTCCAGCTTTTTTCTTTTCTTTTTCCTCCTCTTCCCTGGCTTACCTTGGTCCACTCCTTGTCCTTTCATGGATCCTGAGTGGGGGCCTCCTTCCCAGGCACCTGCTGTCGAATCTTGCCGAACAGTAAAAGCGCTTCCTTGAGTCCCCTTCTAGCCTGTTTTGGCATCCCTGCACTGCTGGGGGCACTTTGCATCTCTTTCCGTCCTTCCTTCCTTCCTTTCTGATTACCAACAGAACAGCCAAACCAGAGCCAGGTGGTTTGTGTGTGTGTGTGTGGGGGGGGGGGAATCCAACCCTGGCCTCTCTTTTGGCTGGTTCATAGAATTCAAACGACGACGGGGCGGCCTCTCTTTAGCAATTGTCTGCTTTGGGCATGATGGAATGTGGGCCTCTCAGCCGATCCCGGGATTGGGTGTTTTTTTTTTAACGTGCTTAGAAGTGGCGTTTCAAGTAACCCTCCTGGTCCATCTTTTCAACACAAAGCACAAAAGCCCTTTCCCCCCTGTAGGTTGCCTAGACTTAAATCGTGTGTGTGTGTGTGTGTGTGTGTGTTTTGTTTTTAAGGTACCAGTTTTGCACAGTCACTTTCCTCCAAAGAGTCAGAACTCCCTAATGATATTTGTTAGGAAGGAGGTGTGCGAAAGCAAGTTGGGACTTCGAGCAGGTGGGGACCTGCCTGTTGTCAACCCAAGACTTCTTTTGCAGACCCCCGTCCTGGGTTGTCCCCCTCCCCCCATCTGCAGCTGTGCTGCATCAGGAAGGGAAGAGCTGGCTGGGACTCATGGGGAGGCTTCCTTTCTCTCTCAAGCCCCATCCCCCGATGTCTCCGTTGGGAGCCTCCGATGGAGGGAGATTTAGTCACCGCGAAGGGAGCCTCCATAGCTGCTAGAGTAGGGCTTTTCGGGGTGCCCTGTTTCCCTTTGCGATTTGCTAGACGGATTACGTTGCCGGTGCTGTTGGCGCAGTCCGACTTCTCTTTGGCGTGCCCTTTCCCGCATTCCTCTCCGACAAGCGCACCCTCAGACTCTCCATCGGGGGCTTCCCCTAATCTTGAGGACATATGGAAGGAGCCCTCGCTTTCTGCCCCTCCCCAATCCTGCACTTCCAAACACCCCCCCCCCCCCGCCGCTTGAAAGCCATATTCCATTTTCCACCACCCATCGGCCACGTGGGTTACATCGCGTGCAAACCCCAGAACCTCAATTTTCCTGATTCCTAAGACTTCTCGCAGGTGCCGAAGAGGCGCCCACCTCCTTGGCAGTGGGGCTGGTTGGTCGGGAAGGGTTCTGATCCGAAGGGGGGGGGAAAGCTCTCCCACATCGCAGCCCTTGAACTGCCTGGCTGGAAAAAAAAAAAAATCTCCTTTTGAGGGGACTGAATGAATTGTGCTACTTAGAATTGTGGAAGGATTCGGTGTGAGTGGGCAGGCCTGACCCTGATCTCCCCTCCCTTTCCCTCCACCCCCTGTAATCAGGGAATGTTTCTATCTCCATTAGGGAGACAAAGCTGGGTGTCTCTAATTTGACAGATATAAGATGGGTGGACTTCAACTCCCAGAATTCCCTAGCTAGCCATACTGACTGGGGTGTTCTGGGACTTGAAGTCTACCCATCTTAAAGCTACCACATCGAGGTTGAAAACACTGGGCTTAAAAGATCCACAAAAGCAACTTTTGAGTTTTTCTGGGTAGGAAATAAAGAGATTTAATAAATAGAGATTTTCACCTCTCCAGCCTAGGAGCATTCGTCTCTGCCCCCAGGTAGATGACTGCCTCAAAAAAACCCCAAACCCCGGAGTCCTGTTCGCCTCTCCCAGAAGGACCCCGTTCCACCTGCAGGGTTTCTGAGCTGTTCTTCTAGCTCTGTGTGGCTGTCCCCAGCGAGACACAGGCCTCTCTTGCTTGCCTCCATTGCATCCCCTCCTGCCTATTATACGTGGTTTGGGCCTGCTCCTGTTTAGCAGCCGAAACTTCGTTTCTCTTTGCTGTCACCTTCTTGCGCCCCTGACCCATTGAGTGACGTCCCCCAAAAGATGCAATAGAGGAAATGGTTGGGGTTGGGGAAGGGAGGGAAATGAGTTTTGATTCATATAAAAAAAGATTATTTTTATACTTTTTTCCAGCAGAAGAAAATTGCCTGTAATATTTGTACAGTTTTGTTTTTTTCCTGAGTGAATAAACGAACTTTCCAAAACTTTCTGCCTATCGTGTTGTCATAAGGCATTTCATTCCCTCCACGGCACATCCGCCATCTTGCGATGCCAAGGGCTTGGACTACAAAATGTCCCGAGCAGAGATGGTTTAAGGCTTGGCATTTGACTGCCAGGGTCTTCTTTTCAGGTAGCCTCTTTGGGCCCCAGGTGGGTTTATTAGTAGTACATGAGAATGAAAGGCAGGAGTAGAATAAATCCTGGCTGCACGTAAGGACCCGTATAAAGATAAAAGAACTGCCACCTGCTTGGATTGAAATAATTACACAAGCCCTTAAAAAGGACTCCAGAGTTGATCTACTGAACACAGTACTAGATCTGGGGTCCAATTTGGTGTAGGTTCAACAGTAAATCAGTAACCTCTAGAAAACAGACAAATGAGGCTTTTACTACACTCATTGTCCCTGAGTGATGGAGAAGGAAGAGTCATTGTATCCAGAACAAATCAAGCGAGAGAGACAGCAGTAGGATAAATTATCCTTGCCCGCTTGACTTCTTCTGGATGCAAGAGTGTTCTGGCTCCATCACCCAGGGACAATAAAGGATTCCAAATACATTGTAATTCCTCTCTTAACTCCTCTGTGGTTTAGCAAAACCCACATACCATCAGTTTCAGTGATGCTGTCGAAGAGGTGTCGTCTAGAGCAACTCGCTTCCAGAAGTTGTGAATGCTGCAACACCGAAAGTTTTTAAGAAGAAATTGGACATCCATTTGTCTGAAATGGCATAGGCTTTCCTGACTGAGCAAGGGGTTGGACTAGAAGACCTCCAGGGTCCCTTCCAACTCTCTTGTTCTATCCTTTTGTTTTTGAATCAGGATAATTGTCTGCCTCACCAATGCCTCTGATTCCCATGTTTTTTTATGGGCATCGTCGAAATCTACAGTTGTCTAGGACTGGAAATAGCCAGAACTGGAATTTGCTCCTACAAATTGCTGACTGACTTAGAAATCTCCACGCTCATGGACAGTTGAGACTCTAGAAAAAGTGCAGAGAAGAGCAACCAGGATGATTAGGGGACTGGAGGCTAAAACATACAATGAACAGTTGCAGGAACTGGGCTTGGCTAGTCTGGTAACAAGAAGGACCAGGGGAGACATGATAGCAGCCTTCTAATATTTGAGGGGCTGCCACGGGGAGGAAGGGATCAAGCTATTTTCTAAAGCACCCGAAGGTCAGACAAGGAACAATGGAAACTGAACAAGGAGAGATTTAACCTGGAAATAAGGAGAAACTTTCTGAGAGTGAGAACAATCAACCCATGGAACAGAAGTTGCCTTCAGAAGTTGTGGGAGCTTCATCACTGGAGTCTTTCAAGAAGAGATTGGACTGCCATCTGTCAGAAATGGTGTAGGGTCTCCTGCTTGGGTGCAGGGTTGGCTACATGATCTACAAGGTCCCTTCCAACTCTGATTATCTGTTAAATCTGTTTCTGCTGAAGTGGAAATCCCAGAACTGGCATTCATCAGCTGTGTAAGGTTCCGCATCAGGCAAGGACCAGAGCACCATCATGGAAAAATGGAATGGATCCAGTATGGGATTAGGAAGACTGGAGAACAACTTAGAGGATGGTGGCAAGAAGGGGAGATTCTTTGTAAGACATGTGAAAGCCCTCCAAAGAGACAATGAATGGAGTCTGTGGAAGGCCTGTGACTGGCACCCAGCAAGCCAGCTGCTTCTCTTTTTCCTCGGCCAGCCAGAAGCCGGATCTGTTGGCCAGCCTAAGTAGTTGCCAGGGATTGTGGCTCAGCATCTTCTGACGAAGGACTAAGAGTGGGACTTCCCCTTAGGAGACGATGATGGGCATTGTAGTACAATTCCAGGAAGAAGCAGAATGGAAAGCTTGGGGGGAAAGGAAGGTGGGGTGGGCTATCCTGGAGAACGGTCCTCAGCTCTTTGATGCAGCTGTGGGCTCGCTGGACTGACCCTCGTCCGAAGGTTTATGTAACCCACTGAAACAAGCCCAAGACTGGGATCATTGGCGGGACTCAAGTCCAGACTTTTCATTTTCATTTCTTTAAAATTTCATTGTAATGTATGCTGATTAGTGTACATCCAAAGTGACAATAAAGTTATTCTACTCCTGTTTTGTTCTACTCTTTCCTATTCCATCCCATTCATTTCTGTTTCTGTTCCATTTCTATGCTATTCTACTTCTGCTCTATATTCTATTCCGTTTTATTCTGTTCTGTTCTATTCTTTCTTATTCCATTCTATTTCCTATTCTATTCTCCCCATCCCATCCCTATTCCACTCCATTCATTTCTATTTCTGTTCCATTTCTACTAGTCTATTTCTCTTCTTAGTACATTCTATTCTATTCCATTTTATTCTGTTCTGTTCTATCCTATTCCACTCCATTCATTTCTATGTCTGCTCTCTATTCTATTCTATTCCGTTTTATTCTGTTCTGTTCTTTCTTATTCCATTCTATTTCCTATTCTATTCTCTCCTTCCCATCCCATCCCTATTCCACTCCATTCATTTCTATTTCTGTTCCATTTCTACTAGTCTATTTCTCTTAGTAGTACATTCTATTCTATTCCATTTTATTCTGTTCTGTTCTATCCTATTCCACTCCATTCATTTCTATGTCTGCTCTCTATTCTATTCTATTCTATTCTGTTTTATTCCTCCCCGTTCCATTCCCCTCTATTTTCTATTCCATCCCCTCCCCTCCTCATCCATCCCATTCATTTCTATTTCTGCTCCCTTCTCTCGTCCTTCCATCTTGGCATCGCGCCGGTTTGTCTCAAGGCCGGTTTGGGGGAATCTGGCTTCCTCCGCACGTGCCGATGGGCGCGCAACAGGCTCCGGCTCCGCGCGTCGAGCAAGCCGGCTCGGCCGGGACAAGCATCGCTCGGAGCCCCCCAAGTCGCGGGTGGGGAGAGGGTCGTCCGTTCCCAAACCTCCCCTCCCTCCCCTCCCCGGTCAGCGGCGCTCCTCCAGCCCTCTTCCCGCCTCCCTCGCTCCAGGGGCGGAGACGGCCTCGCCGGCCACCGCCCCGGAACTTGCCGAGCGCCGAGCGGGAGAAGGACGGCCAGCCAAGCGGGGTGGAAGAGGAGAGGAGAAGCCGGCGGGGGACGGGGGCGGCAGCGGCAGCGGCGGCGGCGGCGCCCCTTCCCCTCGCCCGAGTCTCGCCAGCCCCGCTTCGCCCGAGAGCCGCCCCGCCGGCCTTGCACGAGCCTCGCGCTCTCTTTCCGGGCAGACGGTTCCCTCGCTTGATTCCCCCGCCCGGGCACGGATGCGCGGAGGAAAGCCGAGCTAAGAAGCGCGGGAGGAGGAAGAGGAGGAGGAGGAGGAGGAGGCTGCTTGGCGGACGTGGGAGAGGACTCGGGGGATTGACAGGAATCCTGCAGCTCCTTCCTTACCTCCCCCACCCCCGCCCCCCCAAAAGCGGGGCCTGGATCGTGGCCCCGGTTTGGGGGGGGGTCTCCCCTCTGAAGTGGCGGCGGCCGCCTCCTCCTCCACCTCCTCCTCCTCCGAAGCCTCCCGGGAGAGACGGTTTCGCAGCCGACAAGCGGGCGCCGGGCTCTTGGGCTGCTCTCGCCCACCCGTGGCCCGTGGCGCCCTGCAAGGTAGGCTGGATCTGAGTGTGGGCTGGAAACGCACCTCCTCCCCAAAGGAAGGCCGGGCCCGAGGCTGAGCCCTTTTCTCCTTGGCTTGCCTTCCGCGGGGCAGGTGAGAGCAAAGGAGCAAAAGAGGAGCCGAGAGAGAGAGAGAGAGAGAGAGAGAGAGGTGTGTAAGTTTAGAAGAGGGGGAGGGTCAAAGGGATTGCATGATTTTTAATAAAGTTTCTCTGTGTGTGTAAGTTTAGAAGAGGGTGAGGGTCAAAGGGATTGCATGATTTTTAATAAAGTTTGTGTGTGTAAGTTTAGAAGAGGGGGAGGGTCAAAGGGATTGCATGATTTTTAATAAAGTTTCTCTGTGTGTGTAAGTTTAGAAGAGGGTGAGGGTCAAAGGGATTGCATGATTTTTAATAAAGTTTGTGTGTGTAAGTTTAGAAGAGGGGGAGGGTCAAAGGGATTGCATGATTTTTTTTAATAAAGTTTGTGTGTGTAAGTTTAGAAGAGGGGGAGGGTCAAAGGGATTGCATGATTTTTAATAAAGTTTATCTGTGTGTGTAAGTTTAGAAGAGGGGGAGGGTCAAAGGGATTGCATGATTTTTTTAAAAAAGTTTGTGTGTGTAAGTTTAGAAGAGGGGGAGGGTCAAAGAGATTGCATGATTTTTTTAATAAAGTTTGTGTGTGTAAGTTTAGAAGAGGGGGAGGGTCAAAGGGATCGCATGATTTTTTTAAATAAAGTTTGTGTGTGTGCGTAAGTTTAGAAGAGGGGGAGGGTCAAAGGGATTGCATGATTTTTAATAAAGTTTCTGTGTGTGTGTGTAAGTTTAGAAGAGGGGGAGGGTCAAAGGGATTGCATGATTTTTTTAAATAAAGTTTGTGTGTGTGCGTAAGTTTAGAAGAGGGGGAGGGTCAAAGGGATTGCATGATTTTTAATAAAGTTTCTGTGTGTGTGTGTAAGTTTAGAAGAGGATGAGGGTCAAAGGGATTGAATGATTTTTAATAAAGTTTCTGTGTGTGTGTGTAAGTTTAGAAGAGGGGGAGGGTCAAAGGGATCGCATGATTTTTTTAATAAAGTTTGTGTGTGTAAGTTTAGAAGAGGGGGAGGGTCAAAGGGATTGCATGATTTTTAATAAAGTTTCTGTGTGTGTGTGTAAGTTTAGAAGAGGATGAGGGTCAAAGGGATTGAATGATTTTTAATAAAGTTTGTGTGTGTAAGTTTAGAAGAGGGTGAGGGTCAAAGGATTGCATGATTTTTAATAAAGTTTGTGTGTGTGTAAGTTTAGAAGAGGGGGAGGGTCAAAGGGATTGCATGATTTTTTTAATAAAGTTTCTCTGTGTGTGTAAGTTTAGAAGAGGGAGGGTCAAAGGGATCACATGATTTTTTTAATAAAGTTTCTGTGTGTGTATAAGTTTAGAAGAGGGGGAGGGTCAAAGGGATTGCATGATTTTTTTAATAAAGTTTGTGTGTGTAAGTTTAGAAGAGGGGGAGGGTCAAAGGGATTGCATGATTTTTAATAAAGTTTCTCTGTGTGTGTAAGTTTAGAAGAGGGTGAGGGTCAAAGGGATTGCATGATTTTTAATAAAGTTTGTGTGTCTAAGTTTAGAAGAGGGGGAGGGTCAAAGGGATTGCATGATTTTTTTAATAAAGTTTGTGTGTGTAAGTTTAGAAGAGGGGGAGGGTCAAAGGGATTGCATGATTTTTTTAATAAAGTTTCTGTGTGTGTAAGTTTAGAAGAGGGGGAGGGTCAAAGGGATTGCATGATTTTTTTAATATAGTTTGTGTGTGTAAGTTTAGAAGAGGGGGAGGGTCAAAGGGATTGAATGATTTTTTTAATAAAGTTTGTGTGTGTAAGTTTAGAAGAGGGTGAGGGTCAAAGGGATTGCATGATTTTTAATAAAGTTTGTGTGTCTAAGTTTAGAAGAGGGGGAGGGTCAAAGGGATTGCATGATTTTTTTAATAAAGTTTGTGTGTGTAAGTTTAGAAGAGGGGGAGGGTCAAAGGGATTGCATGATTTTTTTAATAAAGTTTCTGTGTGTGTAAGTTTAGAAGAGGGGGAGGGTCAAAGGGATTGCATGATTTTTTTAATAAAGTTTGTGTGTGTAAGTTTAGAAGAGGGGGAGGGTCAAAGGGATTGCATGATTTTTTTAATAAAGTTTGTGTGTGTAAGTTTAGAAGAGGGGGAGGGTCAAAGGGATCACATGATTTTTTTAATAAAGTTTGTGTGTGTAAGTTTAGAAGAGGGGGAGGGTCAAAGGGATTGAATGATTTTTAATAAAGTTTGTGTGTGTAAGTTTAGAAGAGGGGGAGGGTCAAAGGGATCACATGATTTTTTTAATAAAGTTTGTGTGTGTAAGTTTAGAAGAGGGGGAGGGTCAAAGGGATTGAATGATTTTTAATAAAGTTTCTGTGTGTGTGTGTAAGTTTAGAAGAGGGTGAGGGTCAAAGGGATTGCATGATTTTTTTAATAAAGTTTGTGTGTGTAAGTTTAGAAGAGGGGGAGGGTCAAAGGGATTGCATGATTTTTTTAATAAAGTTTGTGTGTGTAAGTTTAGAAGAGGGGGAGGGTCAAAGGGATTGCATGATTTTTTTAATAAAGTTTGTGTGTGTAAGTTTAGAAGAGGGGGAGGGTCAAAGGGATCACATGATTTTTTTAATAAAGTTTGTGTGTGTAAGTTTAGAAGAGGGGGAAGGTCAAAGGGATTGCATGATTTTTTTAATAAAGTTTGTGTGTGTAAGTTTAGAAGAGGGGGAGGGTCAAAGGGATTGAATGATTTTTAATAAAGTTTGTGTGTGTAAGTTTAGAAGAGGGGGAAGGTCAAAGGGATCACATGATTTTTTTAATAAAGTTTGTGTGTGTAAGTTTAGAAGAGGGGGAAGGTCAAAGGGATTGCATGATTTTTTTAATAAAGTTTGTGTGTGTAAGTTTAGAAGAGGGGGAGGGTCAAAGGGATTGAATGATTTTTAATAAAGTTTGTGTGTGTAAGTTTAGAAGAGGGGGAGGGTCAAAGGGATCACATGATTTTTTTAATAAAGTTTGTGTGTGTAAGTTTAGAAGAGGGGGAAGGTCAAAGGGATTGCATGATTTTTAATAAAGTTTGTGTGTGTAAGTTTAGAAGAGGGGGAGGGTCAAAGGGATCACATGATTTTTTTAATAAAGTTTGTGTGTGTAAGTTTAGAAGAGGGGGAGGGTCAAAGGGATTGAATGATTTTTAATAAAGTTTCTGTGTGTGTGTGTAAGTTTAGAAGAGGGTGAGGGTCAAAGGGATTGCATGATTTTTTTAATAAAGTTTGTGTGTGTAAGTTTAGAAGAGGGGGAGGGTCAAAGGGATTGCATGATTTTTTTAATAAAGTTTGTGTGTCTAAGTTTAGAAGAGGGTGAGGGTCAAAGGGATTGCATGATTTTTAATAAAGTTTCTGTGTGTAAGTTTAGAAGAGGGGGAGGGTCAAAGGGATTGCATGATTTTTTTAATAAAGTTTGTGTGTGTAAGTTTAGAAGAGGGTGAGGGTCAAAGGGATTGCATGATTTTTTTAATAAAGTTTGTGTGTCTAAGTTTAGAAGAGGGGGAGGGTCAAAGGGATTGCATGATTTTTAATAAAGTTTCTGTGTGTGTGTGCGTAAGTTTAGAAGAGGGGGAGGGTCAAAGGGATTGCATGATTTTTAATAAAGTTTGTGTGTGTGTAAGTTTAGAAGGGGGTGAGGGTCAAAGGGATTGCGTGATTTTTAATAAAGTTTGTGTGTGTGTAAGTTTAGAAGAGGGTGAAGGGTCAAAGGGATTGCATGATTTTTAATAAAGTTTGTGTGTGTGTGAGTAAGTTTAGAAGAGGGTGAGGGTCAAAGGGATTGCATGATTTTTAATAAAGTTTGTGTGTGTGTGTGTGTGTGTAAGTTTAGAAGAGGGGGAGGGTCAAAGGGATTGCATGATTTTTTTACAAAGTTTGTGTATAAATTTTGAACAGGGTGAGTGGGAGTCAAAGGCAGGGGTCCCCAAACTTGGCAACTTTAAGACTTGTGGACTTCAACACCCAGAATTTTGGGAGTTGGAATCCGCAAGTCTTAAAAGTTGTCAATTTTGAAGACCTCCAGTCAAAGGCATTGCATGAATTATTATTATTTTTTTAAATTGAAGTGCTGGATTTTTTTTAAAGTTAATTGAGGTTTTTTTTTTAAAGTATTCAGTGATGTCTCAGCTGCCATAAGGCGCTTGGTGGAAGAATGCCAAGCAGGCCTGCTTTCCGTGGAATTAAGAGGAAGTAGCTTGAATCATCCAAGTGACAAACTTTTAATCATTAAGCAAAGGGCTGGTTCCAAGAATGAGATCCATTTCTGGGTTTCTAGTCACCAGTAACTCTCCACCCTTCCAACTAATAAATTCCCAGTCAGACAGATGTGACTCTGAGTGACTTTCCTCTTCTTCCTCTTCTCTCCTCCCCCCCCCCCCCAATTTGCTTGCAAAGTTCTGGGAACAAGTGAGCAAGGATGATTTTGCAGTGAAACTGTGGAGCATTTCAAATTTGATTCTAAAAAAGGCACCCAGATTGCACTTTGTCAGCAACTCTTTAAAGCAGCTGAGTCTTTTCCCTGTTTGGGCCTCTAATATCAGTGAATGCTCATTGACCATTCCTCTCCTTGAGTCCCAGTTGAGTCATGCAAGGGGAGGGAAGTTTGTAGAGATTCTCAGTCCTCCAGGCCATGGTTGTCCCAAAGGTGCTTTTTTGGGAGGCATCTGAACTTACTGGTTTATTCTTTTGAAGAATCTGATTGATGACACACCCAGTGGGGAGGGGGCAACAGGGTCAGAGGTGACCGTAAATGACGTATGCCAGAGTTGGCGTCATTCTTCTTCGCTTCTCATCCAAGAAGCTTCTTCAGCTCTGACTGGCTAGTGGGGAATGGAAGGATTTATATTCCTTGTAGACAGCTGGACATTTGCATCCTTTTAGAGGGTGGTTGAGGTCACTTGGGAGGTTTATCTGGGTTCTCAGGGCCACCTTGAGTGGTGCTCCTGGTTCTTGTAGTCTGCAATTTCCACCCCCTAGAAATCCGTTCCTACTGCCACACCATTCAAAGGGTGTTCATCCCAAATTGTATGAGACAACCATGACCAGGATGGCTGAGAATCCCTACAGACTTTTATCTATACAATTTGGGATGAATACCTTTTGGATGGTGTGGCAGTAGGAACGGATTTCCAGAGGAAAAATGGCAGACTACAGGCACCAGATGACCCTGAGGACGCAGATAAATCTCCAAGCAGCCTCAGTGACCCTCTAAAACAGGGGTCTCCAACCTTGGCTCCTGGAAGCCTGGCGGACTTCAACTCCCAGAATTCCACAGCCAGCTTTGCTGGCTGTGGAACTCTGGGAGTTGAAGTCCGCCAGGCTTCCAGGAGCCAAGGTTGGAGACCCCTGCTCTAAAAGGATGCAAATGACCAGCTGTCTGCAAGGAGTATAAATCCTTCCATTCCCCACCATCCAGTCAGAGCTGGATGAGAAGGGAAATGTCTTCAAACAAAAAACAAAGTCAGTGCCTCCTGAAAAAGCACTTTTGGGACAAGGGGAAGGAAGATGACATCAATTTTTAAGTAATCCTCCTTTCGTGACCACACTAGGGATTGACCACTTCAACTTAAGCGAAGTGGTCGCTCAGCAAAACCTTGACTGTGCTTATGATGGTACTTCAGCTTTTCCTTTGCTTTACAGGCCATAAATGTGAGGCTTGGCCACAAAGCAACTTTTCCATCACCGCCTGAGTCTCTAAAGAAGGGCTACTTGGATATAGTGGGAGCCAGTCTACTTTTCCTGTGCAGGTAAACGAACTGGAATTGTTTGGTAGAACGTTCATATTAGCTTCTCAGAGAAACACAAGCCAATTTCAATTCAGTTTGCATGTTCCTATGCAATTTCAGGATTATTAAGCACCTCTTTTCAAGCCAGGATGTCAATTCATAAAACATTCCTATGCCTGTTTTAGTAGTTTCCATAAAGGGGTGGGTAGAGGAAGGAAATCTGGAAGAGCAGTTTGAAAGCAGAAAGTACATTCCAACTCTTGCCTTTAAAAGATTGTAGCTAAAATACCAGAGCTTTTGCCTGGTGCGAATATATTTAATTGGAGAATCTGATTGATGACACACCCAGTGGGGAGGGGGCAACAGGGTCAGAGGTGACCGTAAAGGATGTATGCCAGAGTTGGCGTCATACAGGGCAGTGCCAATATGTCGCCTTGAAGGAATCCTTTGAAGCTTTTTGTAGTTTGGCTGGAGAATCATGATTTAATTAGAGCAGTTGTTAGAATCCTGACAATAGGGCACAGATCAAGTCAGCCTGCAGCCTGTGACTCCGTTTCCCAAGCGTGTCCATTGCACAAATGCCCAGCTTTGCACATACAGGCAGTCCTCAACATGCAGGTACAAGTGAGCCCACATTTGCTCAGTGAGAAAATGTGTTAACTGAGCCTTGCCCCAGTTTGTGACTTTTCTTGCCCCATCTCTTAAGTGAATCGCTGCCAGTGGCAGATGAAGGCTCCCTGGTGCCCTAAGCACTAACAAATCTTGATGCCTCCGTCCTCCTTTGTACATACTCTACAAACAAAGCCAAGTGCCATGCCCCTGGTAGAGTCAGACTGTGAGGGAGAGAAGGAACAGCCGACATGGAGTGGAGGTGTGGGTCCGGAGGTTGTGGAGGAGGCTGGAGAAGGGCAGAGGCCGGCTGGGCAGTCGGAGGAAGAACCAGGCCCATCCCCTACCATCCTAGGGCACGCAGGGAGGAAAGGATCAGAGAGAGACACGGTCTACTCAGGAGGAGAGGGCCTTGTTCCTCTTCATGGGCTGCAGGCGTGAGATCTGCATAAGAGTTTGGACCTGCATACTGGCAAACGCTGGAGACAAATGAGTGTTTTTCCTGGATGAGGTTTATTGTAGTTGGCGTTCTTCCAACGGACTGTACCTGGTTATCTTCCTGAAGTTTGTAATTATTTATCCTGGTCTGTTGTGGAACTTTTCTTCAGTGCGGTTTGTTTTTGATTTTTGCTTCGTTATCTGCTCTTTGAATTTGAACTGTCTTTTCTTTCGTTTGGAATGTTATTTTGAAAACAGTTTAATCTTCAGTTGTGAACAATTAAACAGTGAAGCCAAGTTGAAGGCATTAAATAAAGTTTTGGTTTTTATTATATTTTTGATACACGCCAGGTCATCACACCAAGCTAAGGCTACATCAAACGTTTTTGTGGTGCCCCCTTTGGGCCTGGTGCTCTAAGCACGTGCTTAGTCTCCTTCACGGTTAAGACACCACTGATCGCTGCTGTCATTAAATTAGTCACACGGTCCTTAAGTGAATCCGGTTTCTCCCACCGACTTTGCTTGTCAGCTTAGAGGAGATTGTGTGATTTCAGGACACTGCAACCGTCGTAAGTGTGAGTCAGTTGTCAAGCATCCGAATCTGAATCGTATGGCCACAGGGATACAGCAACGGTCATAACTTGAAAAATGGACACAAATCACTTTTTTTCAGTGCTGTTGTAACTTTGAATGGTCACTAAGCAAATTGTTATAAGTTCAAGGGTTAGCTGTATGTGCAAATTCCGTTGCCTCTGTGTTATCAAATATCTTAGCAATAAGCCTTCCCGTTGCCCAGGTAGCGTTTTTTCTTTCTGATCCCTGTCATGGTTCTGTGTTCTTGGCAGCTTTAAGACTTGTGGACTTCATCTCCCAGAATTCCTCCTCCCGTCATGTTAGCTCAGGAATTCTGGGAGTTAAAGTCCAGAAATCTTAAGCTTGAAGACCCTTGCTTTAGACCCAGATAGGATGATACGCATCAGCTGTGTTTGCATGTTATGCTTCACGGTGTTAACCTAATCATGACAGTCCAGAGGTCCCAAAACTTGGCAACTTTAAGACTTGTGGACTTGAACTCCCAGAATTCCTCCTCCAGTCATGTTAGCTCAGGAATTCTGGGAGTGTTCTGACCCAAACCTAGTTCCAAGAGAGTAAACACAAGAGAAAGGTAACAGCACAACCTTTTACTGTTTCATTTACGAATCCTGTTTCTTCACAGATAAAAGGTTGCTTCCAACTAATTAGCTCTGACAAGAAACTGCCAAGAACAATAGATAAATTTCCTAAACAATCAATCAAAGAGTCTGCAAACACCAACTCAGATATTCTAACGTCCACCAGGCTGGAGTATCAAAACTTATTTGCCTTCTGCAAAGAACTCCAGTTTCTTGGGCTGGTTTTTATCTCTTAAGGGAGGGGCCATTACTTTGCAGCCTTACTCCTGAGTCGCCTGTGCTGCTGCAGCTCCTCTTTCCTGCAAGCAGCCCTGCGTGCACATACACTGGGCACAGGCTCCTCGGGGGACTCTTCCTCATTGCTGCCAAGCCTCCACAATCTCCAAAGGCAGCACTCCACTCCCTGATGGTCGTGGCCCCATCCCTGCATCACACGCAGGCCCCTCGTCTGAGTCCTCGCTCTCTGAGACCTCAGCCGTCTGTACCTGGTGCCGGCAAACCACAACAAGGAATTGAAGTCCACAAGTCTTAAACTTGCCAAGTTTGAAGACCCTTGTTCTATGATGTGATGAGGGACATCTTCATACTTTTGCAGGAGGGACCTGACGGTCAACCCAGAAAAGATCTGACCATGCCACCTTCCAAAGATGTGGTCAAAATCGCTGTGCAGATGATGGGCGCAATTCCCCAGCTCATAGAACTGAATCAGGTAGAGGATATTTACATTTTTTTTTTACAAAAAACCAATTTGACACATTGAAGTGTCGTGCCATCTCAGAGGTGCCCAATTCAATTTTCCATGCACCGGCTCTGCTTAAGGTTCAAATTATCCTCATGCCGTTTATGTTTAATTACAGGCTAAGCCTTTGTCAGCAGTTGTGAAGGAAGTCTGTGAAGTGTGAGTAGCTACTCCTCCTCCTTCTTCTTCTTTTTGCTTTTGCTTTTGCTTTTGCCTTGTAGCAAGATCAGCAGAAAAAGCCTGAGACGGATTCATAGAACGGTTTCAGGCAGAAGCTGCTGACTGCCAAATGTTTGTAAAAGCTTACTGTATTTTTCCACACCCGCTTTGAGTTATTAAATATGTTCTAAGGGAAGTTAGTCGGTTTTCTGTTTCATGAATGTACTTTAGCTTTCTTGAACTTGAATCTTGAATACACCTTCAAGTTGCTGAAGTTGAAAAGCACGGCTATAAATCAATGGAGCCCCCAAATTACTGATAGCAGGCATTTTTCTAGATGTTTCCCCCTTCACCTCCTCTTTCAACCCTTTCCTTCTCTCCATCCTCTCTTCTGTCATTACCTCCTGTTGGAATTAAAGGTCTGTACTTGTCCATAGAATAATAGAATAACAAGAGTTGGAACGGACCTCAGAGGTCTTCTAGTCCAGCCCCCTGCTCTAGCAGGAAACCCTATATCATTTCATGATTGTTCCAATCTCTTAAAAATCTCCAGTGTTGGAGCATTCACAACTTTTGGAAGCAAGTTATTCCCATTGATTAATTGTTCTCACTGTCAAGAAATTTCTCCTTAGTTTTAAGTTTTTCTCTCCTTGATTAATTTCCATCCATGGTTTCTTGTCCTGCCTTCAAGATGTTTTGAAGGATAGCTTGGCTCCCTTTTCTTTGTGGCAGCCCCTCAAATTTTGGGACACTGCTATGTCGCTCCTAGTCCTTTCATTAGATTAGACATACTCAATTCTTGCAACCGTTCTTCATATGCTTTAGACACATTTTGGATAAGAGAAGGTGATTTGTATCTGTGAAAGAGAATAGATCATTGACATACTTACAAGGGACAGAAGAATAGATTTTACAAATTGGAGCCTCGTTGTAAAAAGAAATGAAGTGTAATTGGTATTTAATCCAGTTAGTATGAAGAGTTATTTTATCCTCACCATTCTCCTTTTTGGAGTGTGACTTCTTGTATGCCACATGCAACAACATGTTTATGGAGGTAGGGAAACATCTCCAAGAACTGGTAAAGGCTGAGTTGGCTATTGCACATAATTTTTCTCCCCCAGGATGGGTGTGTGTGTGTGTGTGTGTGTATGTGTATATATATAAAACAAATATAGGCATGTATAATTTCTCTGGAATTCCCTTTCCTCCTCATTTTTTGAGGATCATGTTCCTTTCAGATAAACACAGAGTTTGATTAAACTTTGTAGAAAACTTAGTTGAGTAGCAAACATTTGCATGATTCAGACAATACATTTCCTTGAATGTCCAGTTTCTTTCCTGGGAGATGGAAATACCTCAGTTTTGGGAGGGATCTCTGCACCCTGGCCAAATTCCAATTGTCTGTCTCTAACATAGGTGGAACCTAAATAATTCCGAGCGCTATGCTCTGCAGTACGTGGACGGCCAACAAGCTTATATCACAGAACTGGTGAGTGCATTTGAGAAAGAGTTTAGTAGGCCAACCTGCCAAAAAAAAAAAAAAAAAATGCCTGCAAGGATGATTACAGCCTGGCCAAAAAAAAGATGAACATTGAATGATTACCATTAGTAAAACAACTTTTTCTGCCTGTTATTTTTCAGTTCTCCTAGAAAGCTAGTTAAAATGTTGGCAAGATAGAAATTTGGAAGATCGCTTTGAACTTTTTCGTCTCCAAGTTCATCTTTGGCTGCTATTATTCAGTGTTTTGAGATTTTGATTGTGCAATTGTTTTCTTGTTTTGTCAGAACCGTGGAGAAATTAAGAATGGGAGTATCCTGCAGTTGACCACTGCTCCGGTAGGTCCCAATGTAAACAGGAAAGCATTCCGAATTTTGTCTTTCCTCAAGGACAATGTCTTTTGTAGATTCCAAGCATGTGATTTCTGCATGCTTTTCCCCTTATCTTCTTACTGGGCTCTTGTCATCTTGCAAATCTTGCAGACTAATCATTCGAACAAAACCAGATAAGCTCTTTACATCCTGCTGGCTATTCTAGTTTGATAATTTACGCATACCCTTAGGATGGTGATGCTTTTTTTTTTTTTGGCAAATTTGGGAAACTGCAAATATAGTTGTGTTATAAAATACTTTCAGAGCTGCTCATTGGCCTAGAAGTGAAGAGCTTGCTTCCCACTCAAAAGGTTGAGAGTTCAATCCTAGGGAGAGACATATGTTTCTCTCTCAAAGCACAAAGAGAAAATATGTGCTGTGAACTCTGTGTAGATGTCAGGAAGGGCATCTGGCCAATAAATTCTAGCTCCATTCAGTCTCCCTGACTCCAGCTCGGAGCAAGACATCGTAAAAAGAAAAATAGAATACTTTCAAATGAGGCTTTTATTGTAAAATCATGCAGTTTCCTCCATCAATTTTCAGTTATTTATTTATTTTTAATGATTGGATGGAGAATGTTGATGGTCAAAGGTCATTGATTTCTTATCACGGTGGCCCTTAACTCATTCCAGCTGCTGCTTTTTTCCTTACTTGGAGGAAATTCATAGGAAAATAAACACTGACTTGCTACAGAACGCTTTTTGAGTGAGAGCTGTTTTTTTTTAAAAAAAAATACCACCCACATCCTGGCTACTATTTTTACCATCTATTTATGTCAATATTTTTGAGTTACTTTTTGTTCTTGCTACTTTGGCTAAATTTTACAGTCCTTACTGTTTTAAGATTCCAGTGTTTAGCAGCAAAATATTATTATGCCCATTCCTAGGTACATAATAAAAGCAGCGCTGAGATGGGCTGCAGTTGTGTTCCCTTTGAGGTTTTAACACAAGCTTTCCTCAATCTAGACCCCTCCAGTTATGTTCAGTGGGAACACATCTGCTCACCTTACACATCTGCAAAATGTGAACTCGCAACAATTGCATTAATGTAACTTTTACTATTGGCTTGAGTCAATTCTTGGTTTCATTTAGTTATTTTTTTTTTTGGTGGGGGGAGGAAATCACCTTGGTGCAAATGCAAAACTTACCTACCTTCCTACTATTCCACTAAATGTGTTGCAAATATATATAACTAGAGGCTGTGCTGAGACAGAGAGGAAAAGGATCTGTAGAAACTATCAGCAGATAAGTCAGCTTACTACAGACTTATCGCCACACATACACACACACACAGATTTTCAGCCCGAGGGATGTGCAAACAAATTGGGAAAAAGAAATTCAGAAGCTTCAGAGGAGACCTGAACTTAAGGAACTTACTAATAAAAGGAGGGCTGGGGGATTCCCATCTCACTTTTCAAGCTTTTTTTGTAATCGGAGGCTTATTTCTTGTTGTTTAAACTCGTTTAAAGAATCTTCCTTCCTTGATTGTGCTCTGCTGAGGGGATAAGTCAGTGGTGGGATTCATAATTTTTTACTACTGGTTCTATGGGCATGACTTGGTGGCTGTGGCAGGGGAAGGATACTGTAAAATCCCCATTCCTTCCCCACTTCTGGGCGAAGGATACTGCAAAATCCCATTCCCTCCCCACCCCACTAACCTGCTTTCCAGTTCCGTTCTCCTGTGCAGGGCAACAAAAGAAGAGCCAGCCAATCAGCTGGGACTTGGGAGGTGGAGAATAGAGTGGGCGGAGCCAGTCAGAGGCGGTATTTGTCGGTTTTCCAAACTGCTCAGTTTCTGCTACCGGTTCCCCAGAACTGGTTAGAACCTGCTGAATACCACTTCTGGCATAAGTATGATTTTACTGGCATTAAAAACTATTGCTGGTCATTGGATCAACCAGGATTTTGATTCTGTGGGAAGAGCCAAGCTACCATTCTCTTCTTCCATGCCATGCATTGTTTTAGAAACCTTACAAAAAATGCCTTAGTTTTTTTTTTTCTCCCTCAGTGTCAAAAAATAGCAATTGCTGGAATCCTGACATTAACATGATCAGAACTGAATGCAACAATATTCCAAGTGTGGCTATGCCATCCTCTTTGATTCCCCCAAATATCTTTTTGCAGGATCAAGAGGCAGCAAAGCTGCATGGGGGCATTCAAAGCAACAGTGTGGACGTGAAGACCAATTCTTTGAAGAAGCTGGCCAACCTGTCCCGGGATGTGGCCTTTGCGCAGGAGTTTATTAGCAGAAATGGCCTGAATCAACTCTTCTCGATTGTGGAAGAAGATAATAAGTGAGTATCTTCAGGCTTTTGGCCCGAGGTTTCCTTCTAATCTCTTCCAAGGATGTTTTTCTGCAGCTCCTATGGTAGCTATGGGGTAGACCATCCATGGCATATGGACGGAATGTGGTCTTCTACAATATGCAATTCCTGGAGCCAATTTGCCAATGAAACGTGAACATGACCGCGATGTTAAGAGCACCGCTGTTTTTAAGCCTTGCCATCATGGAGAACACTTTGCAAATTTCCCCTCCAGTCCCAGGAAGGAGGCATCAATCCATATGGGTTTTGCTAAATTTGTGTGTTTTAACTCTTCCTTCTCCATTATTTTCCTCTGTTTTCTCTTCATGACTTAATAATCACACATTTTTAGGGATTCAACTGTCCACTGTGACCGGAGTGAGTTATTCAAAGGGTGCACACTTAAAATATAACAAGCAGGTGTTTCTCAACAACATTATTGTGATGGCCCTTGAGTTTTTCCTTAGAATAATCTGTCCCATCTCTTTCTGCTTCCTTGGCCTTTTTTTTTCTTCCTCCCTGGGACGTTGGCTTTTATGGAGACATTTCCTTTTTCTTCTTCTTCTTTGTTCCTTCTCTCTCCTCCTAGGTTCCTCTAAATGCATCCTTCCTATGGTTTCTGGGTTTGAGTCTTCCACCCGCCCATTGGCTCTTACCCTGTTTGCTGTCTGTTACTCCAGTACAGGGGAGATTCTGGCGTATACCCTGAAGGCCTTTGTAGAGCTGATGGAGCATGATTTTGTTTCCTGGGAGACCCTCAGCCCCACTTTCATCAAAAAGGTAAGGGACCTCACACTGAAGCAGGCCTTGTTCTATTATCAGAGCATCTGGGTTCTAGATTTGTCTTCAGGAGATGGCCAGGATTTAGTGGAGTTGCAAACCAAGGTTGGCAATGTGGACTTCATAGACATCTCATTTTGGGTTCATAGGCTTCTTTCTTTCTTCCTTCCTTCCTTCCTTCCTTCTTTCCTTCTTTCCTTCCTTCCTTCCTCCTTTTCTTCCTTCCTTCCTTTTCTTCTTTCTTTCTTTCTTTCTTTCTTTCTTTCTTTCTTTCTTTCTTTCTTTCTTTTTTCTTCCTTCCTTCCTTCCTTCCTTCCTCCTTTTCTTCCTTCCTTCCTTTTCTTCTTTCTTTCTTTCTTTCTTTCTTTCTTTCTTTCTTTCCTTCCTTCCTTCCTTCCTTCCTCCTTTTCTTCCTTCCTTCCTTTTCTTCTTTCTTTCTTTCTTTCTTTCTTTCTTTCTTTCTTTCTTTCTTTCTTTCTTTCTTTCTTTCTTTCTTTCCTTCCTTCCTTCCTTCCTTCCTTCCTTCCTTCCTTCCTTCCTTCCTTCCTTCCTTCCTTCCTTCCTTCCTTCCTTCTTCCTTTTCTTCCTTCCTTCCTTTTCTTCCTTCCTTCTTTCTTTCTTTTTTTCTTCCTTCCCTCCTTCCTTCCTTCCTTCCTTTTTTCTTCTCTTTCTTTCTCTCTCTCTTTCTCTCTCTCTCTCACACACACACCCCTTTTCCCTTTTCTTCCTATTCTTTCTTTTAATATGAGCGAAGAGGAAGTTAGTGTTATTACAAAACTTCTCAAACATCAGATTGATTTTCAAGACTTCCTGAACCACATCTAGGAATGGTGGCTGACTACATCCATCTATCTGTCAGTCTGATCTATCCAATAATCAAATCTCACTGGGGTGTTTACAAAGCGAGTTGTAATCTTAAGCATTTTGGAAAAAACAACAACCCTGTAAATGTGTAAAAGTAAGGTGCGCAGGAAAGCTTTTTCAAAAGCTCTATCTTTCAGTGTAAAATGGGCACTTTTTTTTTTTTTTTGAAAAAGATTTTATTAATTTTCTACAGACAAACAAAACATAAAAACATCAACTCTCATATGTACATCAAGTGTGTCAGTTGGTTCATCATTTTTGTGCATTCATTCTGTAGTCTCAATTACAATTATGTTACATAACAACTCATATCATCAATCCAAACTTATGTATCCTAATATCACCAAAAAAAAAATTATTTTTGACTATATTTTTAATCATTCATGCTTTATGAGCTAACAATACCTTAAACCAATTTACTCTATAACAAATCCTATCATCATATCATATCAATCCTTAAAAAACCTTTTATAAATATAATGTCAAATAACAAAATAATAACAAAACATTCTAACATTCTAAATATTCTATTGTCGTATTTTATCATCTAACCATTTATAAAAAAGATCCCAAATTTCATAAAATTGTTTATCCTCTTGCTCTCTAATTTCGAATGTCAATCTGCTCATCTCAGCACATTCCAATATTTTCTTAATAATTTCTTCCTGTAATGGTATTTTCTCATTTTTCCAATTTTTAGCAAATACAATCCTAGCCGCTGTTAATACATTTACAATCAGGTATTTCAAATCTTTACTATATATATCAGGTAAAATTCCCAATAAGAAGATCTCCGGTTTCAAGTCTATATGTTTCTTTGTCATTTTTTCCAACCACATGTGAATTATAGTCCAATATTTTCTAGCATCCTCACAAGTCCACCACATATGGTAATACGAGCCGGGTATCTGATGACATTTCCAACATTTTTCAGATTTATTCTTGAACATTCTTGCTATTCTTGTCGGAGGAAAGTGCCACCTGTAAAACATCTTATACAAGTTTTCTTTATATGCTGTTGACATTGTCATTTTATAATTTTGAGACCACAATTTCTGCCATTTCTCTAAATCAATCCCATATCCAAAATTCTTCCCCCAAACAATCATAGTTTCTTTAACTTGTTCTTCCTCTAATTTAATTCCCAGTAAATAACCATATAGTTTTTTAATCACCTTCTCATCAGTACCCATCAAAATCTTATCTAAATCAATCTGTTTATCATAAAATCCCTCCTTTTTGGAATCTTCATCATACCTTGAATGTATTTGTGCATATGAAAACCAATTCATCTTTATACCTTGTTCCTCTAAGTTTTGGATCGATTTAAGTTCACCCTTTTCATCTAAAAGTTCCCCATATCTAACTGTTTGTTCCTTCTTATAAATTATAGGATAGGAAAATGCTTCAATGGTCGATAACCAAACTGGAATTTTCAAATAACATTGTCTTTTTATCTTCTCCCAATTCAACCACAAAGACTCCCGTACATAATGTCTTCTAAAATAACCCTGTGTTTTAGTTCCCTTATACCATAAAAAAGCATGCCAGCCCAGCAGCAAGTCATGCCCTTCTAATGTCAACAACCTATGTTTCCTTAATGTTATCCATTCTTTCACCCACATCAAACTTGCAGCTTGATAATACAATTCCCAATTAGGCAGGCCAAAACCACCTCTAATTCTAGCATCTTGCAGAAGCTTTAGCTTTATTCTCGCTTTTTTACCTTGCCATATAAACTTCAACATAATTTTATTTAAATCTTCAAAATAGTCTTTTCCAAGCCTAATTGGTATTGCTTGAAACAAAAATAAAATTCTAAGTAGGATATTCATCTTAATTGTTGAAATTCTCCCTATTAATGACAATTGCAAGTTTTCCCACTTCTTCAAATCTGTAGTTATCTGTTGTTTAAGTTTAATATAATTATTCTCCTTTAATGTGCTACATCTTGTTGTCAAATATATCCCCAGATACTTAACCTTATTTGTAACTTGAATTTTCAAAAGGTCTGCCAGTTCTTCTCTCTGTCTCGATAGCATATTCTTTGTCAAGATCTTTGTTTTGTCTTTATTTATTTTCAAACCAGCCACCTCTCCATATGCCTCTATCCTTTCCAATAACTTTGGAGCTGTTTCTAGCGGATCTTCCAAAATAAAAGCTAAATCATCAGCAAAAGCTTGTAGCTTAAATTCTTCCTTCTTAATTTTCATTCCTTTTATGTTTTTATCATCCCTAATATTTCTATTCAACACTTCCAAGGTCAACACAAATAACAAAGGAGATAGGGGGCATCCTTGTCTTGTGCCTTTCCTTATATTAATACAATCTGTAAGTTCCCCCTCCATCATTACCCTTGCTGTCTGTTTATTATATATGGCTTCTATTGCTTGAATAAATTTTTTAGCAAAACCCATCTGCTCCAATAATAATAACATGAATCTCCAGTTCACGTTATCAAATGCTTTTTGAGCATCTAGGAATATCAAAGCCATTTGTTTTTCAGGATGAGCCTCATAGTATTCCAAAGTGTCCAAGATTACTCTCATATTGTCTCTAATTTGTCTCTTTGGCAGAAATCCATTTTGATCTGGGTGAATAAAATTATTTAAATATTTTTTAAGTCTTTCTGCTAAGATTGAAGCAAAAATTTTATAGTCTGCATTCAATAAGGAAATAGGTCTATAATTCTTAATTTGCAATGGGTCAGTCTCTTCCTTCGGTATAAGTGTAATATTAGCCTCTGACCATGTTTTAGGTATTATCTTTTTTAACATAACTTCATTCATAACTTCTAACAATGGAATGCTCAATGATTCTTGAAATGTTTTATAGAATTCTGCTGGAAGCCCATCTGGACCCGGTGCTTTCCCATTATTTTGTCTATTAAATGCTTCATTTAGTTCCATCATTGTTATATTGCTTTCTAGCATTTCTTCAGTCTCTTTAGGTACCTTTGGTAAATTAGCTTCCTGTAAATACTGTTTGACTTTTTCTTCATCAATATTCTCTTGTTTATATAGTTGTCCATAAAAATCTCGAATAATTTCTTTTTTCTCCTTATTCCCATAACAAACTTGGCCTTGTTCGTCTATTAACTTCAATATTTTTCTTGATTCCTTCTCTTTTCTCAATTTATATGCTAGCCATCTACCTGGTTTATTTGCATCTTCAAAATAATTCTGTTTAGAGTTTCTAATTTTCTGTGCCAGTTCTTCTTTCTCTATTAATTCCATTTTATGTTTGATTACATCCAACTTCAATTTAATATCCTTTTTCTGTGGCATTTTCTGTAATTCTTTTTCAAGAGTTTTATACTCATCTTCCAAGGCCTTGGAAGCTTGCCTTTTCCTAATATTCTTTTTCCTTGTGTAATCTATTATCAAACCTCTAGCGTATGCCTTCATTGTATCCCACACATTCTGCGTTGAAGTATCTTCTTTTTTATTTTCTCTAAAAAAAAAAGCCAATTCCTTCTCCATCCATTGTATAAAATCTTTCTCCTTTAAAATAGTATTATTTAATGTCCATCTCGATCTTCTTTTTTGTCCTTTCCATTTAATTGTCATTGGGCTATGATCTGCCCAAGTACTTGTTTCAATACTTGTTTCTTTAATATTAGATATTAATTCTGTTGAGATCCAGACCATATCTAATCTGGACCATGATAAATGTCTATTTGAATAAAAAGTATATTGTTTAGTTTTAACATTTCTTTCTCTCCAAATATCTTTTAAAGTTAATTCATCTGTCATTTTAAAAAAAGACCTTGGGAGAGCCTTTCTATTTTGTTTTGTTGTTGTTGCTATATAGTCCAATTTATTATCCACAATTCCATTAAAATCTCCCATCATAATTATATTAACATAGTCCAATCCAATTATTTTCATGTGTAACTTTTTATAAAACTCTTCTTGTTTATCGTTCGGAGCATAAATTGCAATCAAGAGTATTTTTATATTATTGTCCATTATTTCTACCATTAATATTCTTCCATCTTCATCCGTATACATCAATTTTGCTGGAATAGCCTCTTTAATGTATAGAACCACTCCTCTTTTCTTACATTGAGTCAAAGAAGTAAATATTTTCCCCAATTTTGGCTGCAATAACAATTGTTCATGTTGTTTTTTAATGTGAACTTCTTGTAAACAAATTATATCAAATTTTAATTTCTCTAATTTATGAAAAGTTTTCCTTCTTTTAACAGCCGAATTAAGCCCATTTATATTCATTGTAATCAGTTTTTTTTCTTCCATGATTATGCTTTATATTTAGGTCTAACAGCTCTCGTGGATCTCACTTCATGCTGTTCTTTGCTATCAATCTGTCCCCCTGTTGCTCCTTTCTCTTTTTCAGTCTCCAGTTGTTCATCTTGAAACTCAATTAATGAAACCTCTTTCTCTACTTCCTCTCTTCTTCCTCCGAAAAATTCTGCATGAAAAAGTTCTGCTTTCTCAATTGAATCAATTCTATATCTCTGCTCTTGCCACCTAAACATTAGTCCTTCTGGAATCAGCCATCTATAATTCACTTCGTTTTCCAGTAGTATTTTGGTCAGGAATCGATATTCTCTTCTCATCTCTCTCACTCTTCTGGGTATTTGTTTTAAAACCACAACCTCTTTACCTTTGTATTTCAGTATTTTCTCTCTTACTACTTGTAATATTTGCGTTTTAATAGATTTTTTGGTAAATCTAATATGGACTTCCTTGGGTAATTTATTTCTCATCGCATATCTTGTATAAACTCGATATATCTCATCTATTCCATCCATCATCTTTTCCTCTGTAATTTCCAAAGCATCTGCCAAAATTTCTATCATCACCGCTGCCAAATTTTCTCCTTTTTCCTCTTCTATATTTTGAAATCTAAGGTAAAATTCTGATCTTTCCATCTCCCACCTCAACATCCCACCTTTTTCTTGTTCAACCGCTGTTAGTCTACTGTCAATATTTCCAATCTTCTTCTCTCTTTGTTTTCCTTCTTCCTCGATTTTTTGGAATCTCTCCTCATACTTGACCATCATTTGTTTAATATTTTCCACTTTTTCATCCGTCTTCTCAATTCTTTGTTCAATGTTCTCTATCCTTTGTTCAATGGTGTCTGATTTTATCTTAAGATCTTGTATTCCTTGCATAATCATCTGTAAAGTTACTTTTTCTTGTTCTTTATCTTGCTTTAACATTGTCTGAATTAAACGTTGTCCTCCAGCTGGTGGGGAAGCAGAGGTAGTAGCAGAGATGCCAGATGGTATTGGTTTCCTGCTCATTTCAATGCTTCCAAAGCTTCAAATTCTTCTTAACTTTTAATCCAACTGCTAGAGCAGCCAATTATAATCCAAAATGGAAAACTCCAACAGTAAAAGACACAAAACCAAAAAAGAAACAGGAAAAAAGGAAGAAGAAATATCTTCAGGTTCTTCTAAACCCTAATCCAATTACGAGATAGTCCACCATGAAAAAGGAAAAAATAAAAAGGCAAAAACAAACAAATCCAAAAATAATAATATTGCTTGAAAGCAAAGAAAAGAAAAAGCAAAAAGCAAAAAGAGAAAAGACAAAAAGTTCCTTCAAATTCTTCACACCTTAATCCACTTAAAAAATCTCAATAATCCAAAAAAAAAAAAACAATAACAAAGTGGTAAATAGGAAAAGCAAAAAAGTCCCAACAAAAAAGAAAAAAAAAAAGAAAGAAGAAAAAAGAAAAAAAAAGAAAAAACTCTGAGGCTTTTCCCTTTAAAATAAAAGGCAAAAATAAGAATATTACTAGAATTGAAATTTTTTTTAAAAAAAAGGCTAGCGAGTGGGGTATATATAAGAGAGCACACTGCACTTTGTTATTTATCCAAGGCTCTTGTTATGACTCTCTTCTCCAACAGCTTCAAAGCCAAACCTCAAGTGTTGTTGATAACAGTCCAGGAAAGCACCTGCAATAATATTTTGCTGTGCTTTCCCTCTATCTTATCAAGTTAAAATGTCCTTGAGAAGATGTCTTTTTGCAATTCTCTCCAATTCAAATAGAATACTTTCAAGCCTCTAGTTGGCAGTGTTGCAAAGTTTCTTAATGCTCTTTCTCCCCCCCAACCGGAAAAGAGGAATAATATATACAGAAAAAAAAAAGAAAAATAGCCAAAGGAAGCCTCTATCCTAAAAAAATTAAAAAATCAAAGGGAGCCTAAAAGTATATATAAAAGAAAATTCAATCCGGTTACCTAAGTCACAATAAAATCTTTCCCAAAGAATATAGAGAAAAGAGAAAAAAAAAACACTCCAAACCTCAATTTGACAGCACTTTAAAAACGCCGCTCAAACAATTTCAATCAAAAAAAAAATCTCACAGCTTCCTCCTCTCTTCAGAATGAACTTTCCAACCTCAGCGAATTTTCCACACTAAAAAGTTTTTCTCACCCAGCCGACACACTTCAATCCAATCACTTTCTTTCCGGAGCTGTCCCGACTTCAGCAGCTATGGAGGCTGCCTCTCCGCCGCCAGCAAAAGGGCTTCTTCCGAATCTAACCAGAGATTTTGCGATGTCTCTGGGATCCTGGAACAGTGCCCTTCACGATCACCGTCTCTCCGGGATGATTTAGGTCCGTTAGGACCGACCAGGGGCGAAAATATCAGCTGCGATCTCAAAGCCTCGAGATCGCAGCTGTATCGCCGGAACGAAGCTCCGTGTAAAATGGGCACTTTAAAGTCATGTTATATACCATTTGAAAAAGGCCAAGGAATTTTACTTCAATTTACTATTATGTGTCGATTCCACCCCCCTTGAATTATCGCTGTTGTGTAGTTTGGCTGACACAAAACACAGAAGGCTTTGAGATGGGGAGTGATGGGAAAATCCCACAGGAAGATCACAGGCAGCTAAAGGATCCACTCAGCATATCTTGGATCCACTTCCAGGAACTAGAGAAGGTTACCAACATTACTTTAGCAAGGATCAGAGTGCCTAATCAAGTTTTGGAATGATTAACTTGATATTTTATGGGGTCAATTCAACAGAAGCCAAAAGGAAATTGTGTAATTTCCACAAGCGATCTAATTTTCTAGATGATATAGTTTGCTGAGAATTTCACAGGCTCTGTTGCTGCTAAAAGCTTAAGAATCGAGATCGCGGTGGCTTCAAAGCAAAATAACCAATTTTTCCACAACTGTTTGTCATATGACTTCCTGTTTTAAGTTTATACAAAAGCTGCCCAAGGGATTTGACCAACTGAGTGCCAGCCGTGGTAGAAAACTTTGTCGTTGCAAAGGAGGAAAGAACCCAAGCGATTAAGTGAGCGGAGATGTTGATCCCTGTCAATTGTCTAATGATCTGAAAATCTGTTCTTTGGCTGTAGATTGTGAGTTACATCAATATCAGTCCCTTGGATGCTTCCATCCAGCAGATCTCCCTGGCCATCTTGGAGAACATGGTGCCCACCAGTCGGGCTCTCTTTGAGCTGGTCAAGCAACAGGTGACTCTGGATCGTCTCATTGCCCTCCTGCAAGTGTAAGTATAGGATGAGCCATAAGGAGCCGCTTTCCAGCAGTCCAACCTCCCAAGAAACCCATAACCCACAGGATTCGGAGAGGGCCCTGCTGTTTCCCAGCAGCGGCTCTCTCGTTTATTGGCAGAAGGGGGAACCCCCCCCCCCCAAAGTGTTGTAGAATGGAATGAGGCTTTTTAAGGTTGCGGCTGTGATGTTCTAGCACTGTGATGGCGAATCCATGGCATGTGTGCCACAGATGGCACACAGGGCCATTTGTGTAGGCACATGAGCCCCAACCAAACTTACCTGCACTGCACATGTGTGCGCCTCCCAGCTGATTTTTGGCCTGTTTGAGGCCATTTTCACCCTCCCAATGCTCAAGGAGAGCCTCTGCAGCCTCTGGAGGCCAAAAAACGGGCCTTCTGGAAGTGCCGAAAAAAAGGGCCTGTTTTCAGCCTCCCGAGATTCCTGAGACCTCCCTCGAGCCTCCGGGAGGGTGAAAACAGCGTCCCCCGAGCTGAAAATGGGCATTTCCGGTATTTCCAGAGGGCCCGTTTTTCGGCCACCCGAGGCTACAGAGGCTTCCCTCAAGCCTTGGGAGGGCGAAAACGGCCTCAAACCGGGCCTAAAATCAGCTGGGAGGTGCGCGCATGTGCAGGTAAGGGGGCAGAGCGAGGGTGTTGCATGTTGTGCGGGAGGGCAGGGGGAGCGCATTGCATTGTTGGTACCGGCACGCAAGTGCGCTATTGGCATACCAAAACAGAAAGGTTCGCCATCACTGTTCTAGCCATTCTGCCTGCAGAGAGAGAGATTGCTGATGGTGTATCAACATCTGTCAATCACCTCCAGTTGTTTTGTGATCGTTGCAATCTCCCAGATGTGGGTCCCCCCCCCAACACTTAATTTGTGGGAGTTATCTTCCCCCAAATTGGAATTCCCGCCAACTGTAGCGTGCTAATCATCCCTTTCTCAAGCGGGGGGTGGTGATGTTATGGCCTTCCCAACTTCATCCTGCTCCCTTGGGAAGTTGGGGAATCTCCTGGCGATCCCATTGAGAACCCTTGGTGAGGATCATGGAGGTTATGGGGAAATCCAAGGCTTCTGCTAGCATTGCACTCGTGTTGGAAGTCCTGCGGTGCTTCCAGGTTGAAAGGATCAGCCAGTGATATCACCGTTGTCCCGGGGTGGGAGTCTTTGATGTCCCCAGCAGGAGCTGGAGCAAAGGATGGGAGCTCCTCCCATCTCACGGCAGTGCTTGGGTCTCGAACGTGGGCTTGCTAACCTCCCACCCAGGGTCCTGACCATGTGAGCCTTTATCCTTCTGGTATGAGATGGAGTCTTAATTTCTGGCTTCTCTCCCCTCCTTTCTATTAGAATGAACACGCAGCTGCAACTCAAAGCTATGGCCCTTCTGATTGCTCTCCTCCTCAATGCTGGCGAGGCAGAAAGAAGGGTAAGGCAGATGTTTTTAAATCTTATCTCTTTAGAACTTACACCGGGGAGAGAGAGAGAGAGAGAGAGAGAGATATTTGCATGAGTCTGCCCGTCCGACTTGCAAGAGGAGGATGGGTCTGGTAGAATGTAGGATTGTCTCACCGCCTGTTTTCCATTTCCAGGATATGATGGACTACCTAGGGGAGAAGAACCTCAGGCAATTTATCCACAAGGTGGGCATGGAGGTGGCATCGGTTTCCTTCCCTCAAGCTTCTTCGCTCCTTTACAGCTTGGGCTGCCAGAGTCTTTCTTTGCTTCAGTCAGTGGTGGGATTCCAATTTGTTTACTACCAGTTCTGTGGGTGTGGCAGGGGAAGGATACTGCAAAATCCCCCTTCCCTTCCCTCCCCCACCCCACTAACCTGCTTTCCAGCTCCGCTCTCAGGGCAACCAAAGAAGACCCAGACGATCAGCTGGGACTCCGTAGGCAGGGGATAGATGGGGTGCAGGGCCAGTCAGAGGTGCGATTGGCCAGTTCTCTGAACTACTCCAAATTTTCGCTATCAGTTCTCCAGAACTGGTCAGAACCTGCTGAATACCACCTCTGTCTAAACTGCAGCTTCTGGGCTTAACGCTTTCAGCTCTGTAGACCGTAACATTTGTTCTTGCTGAACCCCACGTTGGGAAGTGAAATGTTTGCTCCCAAGGGGAAAGATGGGTCAGTGTCATATTGTGCCCCTCTTGGACTCTTCTTCAGAACATTGTCCATGCTTCGGACCCAATTGCGGATGAGATGGCTCACTATCTCTATGTCCTGCAGTCCCTCACACTCAACCTCCTGGAGCGTCGAATGAGGGCCCCCATGGATCCCTATTCTCAGGTCTGTTCCCGGGTCTTGAGTTCCTCTTCTGTGGTTTATTTTATTTTATTTTATTGATGCCTTGGGCGGCCATTGCCTTCCTCCTCCACCAACTAGGAAATCTGGTTGTTTTGGGTGTGCAGGAACAACGGGACCTTCTCCAGTCTTTGCGCCATGCTGCCTTTGTGTCTGAGAACGAGTCGTCCGCTGGCAGCTATAACACCGAGCGTCGGCACTCGCTTTGTGCGAAAGAATTCCGCAAGCTGGGCTTTGTGGTGAGTTTTGCTCAGACTCTTTGAAGCTGCTTCGAAGCAGGAGGGGGCTTATCAGGGCGAGCCCAGCCAGGATCTACTTATCTACCGACCTACCTACTGTACTGACCTAGGCTTCTTCTCCCAAAAGCTCTAAGCAGACTCTTTGTCCCGGCAAAACCCCTTTTATTAAACGAAGGCGAATTTCTTGCATTTGCATTCAGCCAAAGGCCTGGTAAACAGTCTTTCAAGGGTGTCATTAGGAGCACAGACCTTATCTAGCCCGGGAGAGCTGCCAAGTAAATATTTTCAAATGCAGTGCTGACAAGGAAGGACTTGGCACAAAGTCTCTGAGATGCAGAGAGGTCTTCACACTGCAGCAACAAACGAATTGCTTCCTGCAAAAGCCCCCTCTCCTTTGCCTCCTCTTTTAATCCCTATGGGAGTGGGCTTTCATCGTCCACCTGTGGCTTTATACCCACATCGACCCTTAGTTCGTAATTGCTCATTTCTTTTGGCAGCTGGGCCCATGCGCAGGCTGGGAACTGCTGTCCAACTCTGAAGGCAGCGGATAACTGCCAGACTGCCCTGGCCCCATCTCTGCCTCTGACGCAGAGCCCTCGCCCTCGCCTTCCTCAACCTCCAGGACTGGCCCAGGTTCCTCCCCAACCTCCTCACTGTCCGACTCTGCTGCCAGCTCCGCTAGACGCCAGTGGGCCACAACATCTCCCTCCTTGCCTCTTTGATATATATGCTGCCCATTTTGCCTAGAGATGACTCGGAGTGGTTTGCAAACATTAAAAGCCAGCAAAAGAAATAACATGCAGTTATAAGGTGGGGGGAAAAGGGTGCAACATGCACACGGAGGATGGTGGGATCTTCTCTTACTCTGTTAACCATCTCCAATATGATGCACTCCAGCTGGGGCTCCAGGCCACTGGCAGAGCCAAGTCGTCAGGTCCTTCCGGAAGAGCAAAAAGGTCGGGTGTGGATCTCACCTTGCAGGGGCACAATGTTCCAAAGAGGAGGAGCCATTGCAGAAAAGGCTTTTTTGGAGCCTGCCAGCTGAGATTCCTTCACTGTCGGGGTTCGCAGCGTGCACCCTGTGCCAGCACAGGTGGGCAGGCCAATCCCATGGGATGAGACAGTTCCTCAGATAGCCTGGACTCATGCCGTGAAGGGCTTTCAAGGTGATAACCAAGGGCTACAGAGTGGACATATTTTGGTGCAAAAGTGAGTGGGGCTACAATGAGTTAAGTACATGTTTTTTGAAGTACTGTTGTAGTAGAAGAGGAGGCAGAACTGGAGGGTGGAGTAAAACATGTCATCAGTTTAGAGCAGGGGTCTCCAACCTTGGCTCCTGGAAGCCTGGCGGACTTCAACTCCCAGAGTTCCACAGCCAGCAAAGCTGGCTGTGGAATTCTGGGAGTTGAAGTCCGTCAGGCTTCCAGGAGCCAAGGTTGGAGACCCCTGGTTTAGAGTAATTGCTTTGCGACAAGAGACCTAAGTCAAGTCCTTACCTAGCACCAATTTACTACTGATGTCAACTTTAGTTGACTAGATTCTTGTGTCTAGGTAGCAATAACAAACTCTTTTGTGCTTTGAGCCCAACGAATAATCCTGATAATTTGCGCCTGTGACAATTGTGGACTTTATTGATGTCAAGACCGGGAAATGTGAGTTGTATCCTGTATGAATTTTCTCAATGTTACTGGACTAACCTTCTCTTTCAGAATAACAGTAACCCTGCGCTGGATCTGCACCGAACTCCTCCAGGGTTGCTTGCACTGGACAGCATGGTTTATTTCTCCAGGCATTACCCAAATATATACAGCAGGGTAAGAGAAAGATGCTTCCTGGTAAGGCTGCTCCTTTGCCTGAGTGCTGCTTGCTTGCTGGATTTCTTCTCTAACAATAAGAAGGCTCTGGGATTCATTAAATAGGATTTGTACACATGGTAACAATTGCAATAGCACTTAGACTTCTGTACCACTTCATAGTGCTTTACAGCCCTATTTAAGCAGTTTACAGAATCAGCCTATTTCCCCCAACAATCTGGATCCTCATTTTACCCACTTCGGAAGGATGAAAGGCTGAGTTAACCTGGAGCCGCTCAGGATTGAACTGCTGGCAGTTGGCAGAGTTAGCCTGCAATAGTACTTAGACTGCTTCACAATGCTTTACACTCTCTAAGTGGTTTACAGAATCAGCCTATTGCCCCCAACAATCTGGCTCCTCATTTTACCAACCTCAGAAGGGTGGAAAGCTAAGTCAACCTTGAGTTGGTCAGGATCGAACTCCTGGCTGTGGACAAAGCCTGCAGTACTGCATTTTAACCATTGCACCACCACAACTTCCTCATAGTATGTCTGCTGTTGTTCTTTTACTCTGCCCTAAACATTAGTCTTCTTTAACTTTTTACATCCTCCAATGTATTGGAAGCAAAACTCCCAGAATTCCTAGTCAGAGTGTTGCTCTTGGGAATTCTGGGAGGTACAATTTCAAGATAATGGGAAAGCTTCCTGATGGAGTGGATTGAGATTTTAAGACCTTGGTTGGTCTTCATGCCATTTGATCTCCAGCAGGTTCTAATATTGACCCTTTCTTCTTAGTTTATTCTGGAGAACAGCAGTCGAGAAGATAAACACGAATGCCCGTTTGCTCGGAGCAGCATCCAACTTTGTTTTATGCTGTGTGAGATTCTTCATGTAGGGGAGACATGTGAGTATTCCCTTTGCTTCTAGTCATCCAGAATGTTGGCTGAGGAATTCTAGGAGTTGAAGTCCACAAGTCTTAAAGGGATGGCAACCCATGCTGGCTGAGGAATTCTGGGAGTTGAAGTCCATAAATCTTAAAGTTGCCAAGGTTGAAAAATCCTGTTCTACAGTATGCCAAGAGCAGATGGGATAATATGAGTAGGTCTCCCATTTCTCATCTCAGGAAAGTCACTCTGTTCCTTGGAGTCCTGCATAAAATAGAGGTGGGCAGGAAGTAATTTTGGATTTATTAGCATTTTTGGGTGTTATTTCGGAATGAGAAGAAGCACGGGTAAATTGGTAAGAGTTGAATAACTAAGTGTGTCTTCTCTGCTCTCCATCTTTATGTACTGATCTGTTTTGAAAATTACACATTTTAATTGAAAATGGCTTTATGTCACAGTTCAACTACTATGGTTTTTTGACACAAGCTTTTGTTGTGTTATTTTTTGTAAGGACTTTTGCAAATTGGATTCCTTCTCCCTCCGAGACAGCAGTAGCAAGCATAACTTTATTTATTTATTTGATTTGTCAATTGCTTAAAAGATACAGGTATAAGAATAAACATAGTTTTGAATACATGAGATAGATACTTATAAGAAAAATAAAAAGAAACAATAGGACAGGAACGGTAGGCACGATTGGTGTGCTTATGCACACCCCCTCCAGGCCTCTTAGAAACTTTTCCCATTCTGAATTATATCATTTGTTGAAATTACACACCATGGGGTGAAACAAGTAGCAGATGTCTGTGTAAAAGAAGGCAGCCATAGCAATAGCACCTAGACTTATATTCCACTTCATGGTGTTTTACAGCCCTCTCTAAGAGATTTACAGAGTCAGCATATTGTCCTCAACAATCGGGGTCCTTATTTTATTGGACCCAGGATGCATGGAAGGCAGAGTCAACCTTGAGCCGGTCAGGATCAAACTGTTGGCAGTCGGCAGCGCGCTAGCCTGCAATTCTGCATTCTAACCGCTTTGCCGCCACAACTTGTTCAAGGTTTGTGCTGATTCCCTTGTTGCAGGCTCAGAGACAGCCCAGGCCTTCTACCCCATGTTCTTTGGCCAAGAACACTTCTTTGAGGAGGTTTTCTGTATTTGCATCCAGCTGTTGAATAAGACCTGGAAGGAGATGCGAGCTACTCAAGAGGATTTTGACAAGGTAAGTCCCAGATGGATTGCAGTGAGCTCTAAAAGGGCTGACAGGTTTTTGAGCTGCACAGTTTTCAGTACAGGGGACTGAATGTGTTTCTTTTTTTAAAAAAAAAAAAGTTGTGTTGGATGTCAATCTGAACTGGGCTGAAAGGGAGGAGTGGTAGAATAATGGCATTCATTGGGGCCTCTGCCTGATCTCCTCAGATTAAATACAGTCTTCTCCACCCAAAGCTCACCCACCCATGGCAATCTTTGCTCCATTATTTGCATGTTGGAAGGATCTACAACATCCATCCATCCATCCATCTATTCCTCTTTGCCTCATCATTTGCATGATTGAAAGATATTCATTCATTCATCTATCTTTGCCTCATCATTTGCATGATTGAAAGATATTCATTCATTCATTCATCTATCTTTGCCTCATCATTTGGATGATTGAAAGATCATTCATTCATTCATGAATGCATGCATGCAATTTCTATAGCCACCCATCTCAATTGACTCCAATTTAGTTTTAGATAGAATAGGAATAGGAACAGAACAGAACATAATTCTTTATTGGCCAACTGTGATTGGACAAACAAGGAATATGTCTCCAGTGCAGAAGCTCTGAGTGTACATACAAACAAAATGATAAGTGTCATGCCTCTGTCGGAGTCTGAATCCGGAAGATGAACAGCTGATAGGGAGTGGGAGTGTGGCTCCGTTGGCTGTGGAAGAAACTGGGGAAAGGCAGAGTCTGGCTGGGCAGAGCAGGGAAGAGGTAGAACAAGGGAGAGAGAGTTCAGAGGAAGACCCAGGCCCACCCCCTTTTCATCCTAGGGCACACAGGGAGAAACGGAGAAGAGAGCAACGTGGGTTGCGTGGCTTACGAGGGAGGAAAGGGCCCTGATTCCCTTCATTAACCACAGCTGGGAAGAGAGTTTAAAAGAAATGCATGCTGAGTGTGGCAGCTGCTGGGAGAAAATGTGAGTTTATCTTGTGTTGACTTTAGTTATCTGTGTTCTTGGTGTCTTCCCAACTGTGTTGAGTTATTGCCATGCCTTTACATCAGGAATTCTTGCTCCTGCCCTGCCGGACTAATCACCTCATTTTGCCTTGATTGGACTTATAGTTAGTTTTTGTTGACTTGATTCTCTGCAGTCAAAGGTTGTTCCTGGGAGAGTTTTTATCCAGCCCAGAAGGTAACCAGGATATTGGGTGAAAAGTTGGGAGCTAATAAAGGGACTCCTACTAATTATCTGACCCAACTCTGTTGGCTGCAAGAAAATCTCAAACAAACGCAGCAACTCAAATCTTCACAGCTTTAATCTACAAATAAACTTCTCTGTAGATAAAAGATGGCTTGCAGCCAATTAGTCCAACCAGAAAAGCCTTGCCAGAATTCTTCAGATAAGCCGGAGTCTCTGCACACAATGCTGGCTCCTTAGACCATTTTTGCCTTCTGCAAAGGCAAAAACCTTTTGAAACCAGGCTTATATTCCCTGGAGGGAGGGGCCATTACGTTGCATCCTTACTCCCGAGTCACCTGTGCTGCTCCAGCTGTTCTCTTCTACGAATCATCCTGTGCTCATGCGCACCTGGCACAGGCTCCTCGGGAACCTCCTCATCACTCCTGCCAATCCCTGAAGGCAGCAGTCCACTCCCTGATGGTCCTGGCCTCTCATCCGAGTCCTCGCTTTCCTCCACCGTCCGCACCTGCTGCCGGCTAACCGCAACACTGTGTTTCCTTTGTGCCATGCCGCAGGTCATTACAATAGGTAATAAATCATAAATCATAGTTATAATCATTAATCAGAAGAAACAAACAAACAAGTGGTAAATCATAAGATAGGAGAAGGAAGGAGGAGAGATGGCAAACGAGAAGGGTAATAGCAGTATAGCCTATTGTTGTCCATCCGATTGACTTTTTTGTTATGAGAGATGGAGGTGTAAAAGACCCACCTGTGCAGGTAACTCTCTGGATCTTCCTCCAGGTGATGCAAGTGGTTCGGGAGCAGATCACCCGAACCCTGGCCGTGAAGCCTACTTCGCTGGAGCTCTTCAAGGGCCGAGTGAACATCCTCAACTACAGTGAGATCCTGCGTCTCCGGCAGACGGAACGCATGCATCAAGAGGAGATTCTACCTGTCCCTGTCTTGTGAGTAAGGAGGCCTCCAACTGTATCTCTGATAGTGGTTTGTGTGAGTGTGTGTGCCTGTGTAAGAGGGGGGGAGGGGGTAGAAAGACACCCACACACCTCCCTAGAACATGGAGGACTGAGTCTATTCAGGTACTAGCTGGATACCCCTGCTTCGCTACGAAACTATGTGGTCTGGCTTAGTTTTGGGGGAGGAAAATAAGGAGAGAAAAAATTCTGCCTCTGCCTACCAGCATTCATCGGTATTCTTCTGGCCAGCGTCCTGTCCGTGTGTGAGAGAGTTGAGGGAGATTTGGAAACTGAAGCAGTATTTGCTGTGTGAGCAAGGAGACATCAAGGAGACTGGGCGTGGCTTAGCTCAACTGTTCTGTAGCAAAGCTGCTTGGTGCTGTGAAAGTGAAATTTCTCTCCTCTGCTTGTGTTTTGCATTTGGAACAGATTTCTTCTCAGGTGGGAGGGGGATTAGAACTCCTTAGCATCAGAGAGTATAAATAATAATAATAATAATATAGGAAATACTAATGCTCTGATGGTCATTTCAAAAAATACTTTCTTAATAAGGATATATATAAGAAAACACACATATATATAAAGAAAACACACACACACACAGCCAGGTTCTAGAAACATGGTATCCATTACAATTTGCATTCTAATGGATTCTTTTTTAATCATCTGTATTTGTGTTTTTTTCTTTGTGGTATTTCCTTTAAAAAGTAAGCTCATAGAGTGTCTAGGGTGAGCTGAAAGATGGGATGTTAAGATGAGGTAGAAATGTTACAAATAATAATGTGCTTGGAAAAACAAGATGGCTGCCTTCCCAAGGAACAAGAATGCTGTTTTCCTTTGGCTTCTTGGCACCAAGTGCAAAGACTCTCACTCTTCGTGGCCATGCTAATTCTGAAAACAGAGTTGGGCTCTATTTTATCTGGGATACTAGTTTTAGAAAAAGTCCTTCAGGGTAAAAAATATATATAATGCCATTGGAAGGTTACTGTTGGGCTTGCCACAACTTAAACCTCTAAATAGAAGTGATCCTTGGCTCTGTTTGTTGAGAAAAGCATAGTTTATTAGAGAGTGAGCGTGTTGCAGTATTGCAAAGCCAGAACTGAGAATCACACCCCCAAATCCTTAAGTTCTACTTTTTCCCTCCCTTAACTGTTATTCATTGCTCATCCCAGCATCACCAGTCAGGTTCGGGCGAAATGATTTCATAACACTATTTGGTATGCAGCTTCCTCCTTTTTCCATCTGGGTGCAGCGTCTCAAGGAGATAAAGCACTTACTTTCATTTCCCCAAGCATTCCACCCTGCATTGCATAGCAGCGAATCACAAGCAAGCATAGGGTGGCAGCTGATAGTCACTTAGCCCAATGGTCGCCAACCAGTGGGCCAGGGACCACTGGTGTTCCGCGAGAAAATTTTGGTGGTCCACAGAGAAATATTACCCCCAAAGCAATTAATACAGGCTATGTGGGAACACCAGGCTGCGCCATCCACATGGCCTGCGGGAAAACAAGGCATGAATCACTCGCATTGTGAACAAGATAAGGTAGTGAAAGGAGGGGGGAAAGGGTGGAGAGGGGGGACTTGACCCATTTGCCCCACGCGCCTGGCCTGGCCACTGGGCTGCTTCATTCTGCTTCTTTTTTGGCTGCAAGGAAAGCAGCCAAAGTCTTTCTTTCTCTCCCCCAAACTCTGCCAGAAACGAGTCTTTGGGACCCTGCAAGGCCTCCTGCTCCAAGAGGCTGCACTAGTGTGACAAGTCTCACCAAGACTCATTTCTGGCGGAGTTTGGGGGAGAGAAAGAAAGACTTCTGCTGCTTCTGCTGCTTTCCTTGCATGAAGCCAAAAGTCTCTCTCTCTCTATCTCCCCCTGGGAATGGAGCTGGAGACGATATCGATTGGTAGGAAAACAGGGTGGGGAATTTTCCTGCAGACTTTTTTGGGGGGATTTTCCCACGATCTCTGGTCCGTGGGGTTTAAAATTACGAGTCTGGTGGTCCCCGAGGTTCAAAAAGTTGGCGACCCCTGACCGAGCCCACGTTACAAAAAGCTGTCTTCCGTTTTCTGCTCCAGGGAATTGAAGGAGCGGCTGAAACCCGAACTCATCAAGCTAATCCAGCAGCAGAGACTCCTGCATCTTTGCGAAGGGACGCTTTTTCGCAAAATTAGTAGCCGCCGTAGGCAAGGTAAGCACAAGTCCTCGGATTTGAGGGGGAGAAGAAACCTTGAATATGACCAAGGGAAGGGAAGGGAAGGGAAGGGAAGGGAAGGGAAGGGAAGGGAAGGGAAGGGAAGGAAAGGAAAGGAAAGGAAAGGAAAGGAAAGGAAAGGAAAGGAAAGAAGGGAAGGGAAAGGAACAGAGGAGAGGAAAGGAAAGGAAAGAAGGGAAGGGAAAGGAAAGGAAAGAAGGGAAGGGAAGGAAGAGAGGAGAGGAAAGGAAAAGAGAAGGGAAGGAAAGGAAAGGAAAGGAAAGGAAAGGAAAGGAAAGGAAAGGAAAGGAGGGCGTAAGTGCTTTGAGGTTTGCAAGATTCTGCTCCCGTAACCTTACAATTGAGGTTGTGTTAGTACTCGTGGTTTTTGTGCTTCTGAACTAACTCAAAGGGCTCAACCTCAGTTTTGCAATGCTGAAAAGTACTTCACCCCTCCTTTCCTTTTAGAAAACTAAGGATGGAGGGTTTCTGAGATGCTTCCCTCACCCCTTTTCCTTCTGTGGGCTCAAATTCCTCTTGTGTGACAGTTGTCTAGGCTGTGGCTCTTCCTCCTGTTGCCCATGTACCATTCCCACATAACATTGTATCTTCAACATATGTCTTCAAAATATAAAGGATGGTTGCAGGAACTGAGCATGGCTAGTCTAGTAAAGAAAAGGACCAGGGGAGACAGGATAGCGGGCTTCCAATATTTGAGGGGCTGCCACAGGGAGGAGGAAGGGGTCAAGCTATTTTCTAAAGCATCTTAAGGCCAGACAAGGAATAATGGATTGAAACTGATCAAGGAGAGATTCGACCTAGAAATCAGGTGGACAATCAACCAAGGGCAGAATAATCAAGCAGTGGAACAGGTTTTGCCTTCAGAAGTTTTAGGAGCTTCGTCACTGGAGGCTTTCAAGAGGAGACAGGACTGCCATCTGTCAGACATGGTGTAGGGTCTCCTGTTTGGGCAGAGGGTTGGACTAGATGACCTACAAGGTCCCTTCCAACTTTGTTAATCTCATCTAATTATGATATTGTGTAGATGAATACTTTGTGAATTGGCAAGCGCTCTCTCCACTTTAGGAGACATCCTATGACCAGGTCTCCAAATTCCATACAGGTAGTCTTTGACTTAACGACCATAACTCAGCCCAACATTTCTGTTGCTAATTGAGACATTTGCTAAGTAAGCTTTGCACCATTTGACGGCCTTTTTTGGCGACAGTTAAGTGAATCACTGCAGTTAAGTTAGTAACCTTGTTGTTAAGTGAATTTGGCTTCCCCGCTGGTTTTGCTTTGTCAGAAGGTCGCAAAAGGGCATCACACTATGACTGTCATAAATATGAGTCAGTTGCCAAGCACCTGAAATTTTGAACCATGAGGATGCGGCAATGATCATTAAGCCAAACAGTCAAAGGGTCAAAGAGTCACTTTTTTCAGTGCCATTGCAGCTTGGAACAGTCACTAAACTCGAAGATCCCCATTCCTTTCCCAGTTCAACTGCCAGATTTGCAAATACTTGATTTCTAAGCCCTTAAACGCCCTGGGGAGCAGAGGAAAGGCGGCGGGAGGGAAAACAAGATGGCAGGAACTGTTGGCATTGAAAGATGGAGAAAATCTATTGCACCAGACGTGCTATTGGGTACTTTGAGTGTTTTTCTTCTCTTTGGCAGATAAGCTCTGGTACTGCCGCCTTTCTCCCAACCATAAATTTCTCCATTATGGAGATGTCGAAGAAGGTGTTGAAAACCCACCAATAGAGACCCTGCAGGAGAAAGGTGCGTGACAATTCCCCATCTTTTGTAGGCTTATTTATCTCACCTTTACTCCCAGGACGGTTAGCACGGCCACTTGCTTCCCAACTACGGCACCCACAAAGAGGAAGGGACGGGTGGAAAGATTAGGGCGCTGAGTTTGCTCACGAATGTTTTCCTGATTTAAGAGCTTGTCCTTATCCAGCCTTACGATTCTATCTGGCTGGTGAATTTAGCTATTTTTTTTATTTTTTTATTTTAATGGATTTGATTGTTTCCTCTTGGAAAGCAATAGCAATAGCCCTTAAGACTTATATACCGCTTTACAGTGCTTTAAAGCCCTTTCTTAGCGGATTACAGAGTAAACATATTTCCCCCAACAATTTGGGTTCTCATTTTACCAACCTCGGAAGGATGGAAGTCTGAGTCAACCTTGAAAGCAGCCAGAACATCTGTCTCAATCTCATGGCTTTCTCAGATTTGAGGCTTTCATGTTTCGCATTGTGGAATCTTCTTCGATCTTGGTAAAGCTTTAATCTGCAAATTACTTTTCTCTCCAGTTTCTGTGACTGACATGAAAGCGTTGCTGGTGGGCCGGGAATGCCCCCACACCAAGGAAAAGAGTTCAGGCAAACAGAATAAGGTAGGGCCAATGTCTCACCTGTGCTGGCTGAATCTCCTCTACTTAAATCCCTTGCACCCTTCCCCTCCCAAAAAAGATTGAAAAGTTGGCTCTACAGATGTGACAGTTGCTGGACACTTCAGAGAGCTTGCAGCCATTGGATAGCATCCCTTTCTAGACCAAGGTCATTGGCTTAGCTTGGTGTTGAGAGTGATTGTGATGATGGTTGCTGCTGTTGTTTGATTTTTGCCCCTGGTAGTTTTTTTCTTTTTGGTGAAGGAAAGGTGGATAAGTAACTGAATAAATAACAGAGTAGCCAGGCTTTGCTCATTCTTTAGTATCTACGGAGATTCTCAGTCATCCAGGTCATGGTTGTCCCAAATATATTTTTCAAGAGGCAACGGAGCTTTCTTTGTTTTTCCTTGAAGATGTTTCACTTCTCATCCAAGAAGCTTCAGAACTTCCAGGAAAACAAAAAAAAAGGAAAAACAAGGGGAAAAAAAAACCCCAAAGAAACTTCTTGGATGTTTATATTCTAGGAGGATATCAATGATTTTACAAAGGGGCAGGGCTTCTAATTTTGTGGCTGCCAAAGCTGAACCGGAACTGAAGAAGCTTCTTGGATGAGAAGTGAAACGACTTCAAGGCAAAACAAAGGAAGTCCAGTTGTGTCCTGAAAAAGCACATTCTTTAGTGTTCCTGTAAGTTGAAGGAGTTGGTAATGAGCCTCAGGCTCTGAAATGTAGAAGCCAAATAGGACACAGCCAGTATGTCTGCCCCTAGATAGGGTTTGACACACTGTATTGGCTGGAAGGATGCGCTTCCTTTCTCGTCAGCAGGAAAGAGCACATTGATATAGCTCTCAAAGGTCAGGGAAAGGACCCCAGCCAAGCCTGAAAGAGCAGGAGATGTAGCCTTATATGTTTTCCTGCTGATCCCACCCGTAAATCAACCTAGAACTTAAACTGGCCCTAGGATGAATGAATATTCTAAATCTGGGTCAACAAAACACAGATACTAAAATAGACCATAAAGACCTTATGCATGGCACGTGGTACTCTCAACATACTAAGATGATGTCTGAGTTCCTGCCATACCCTAAAAAAACAACCCCAATTCATCCTGCCAGCAATAGTTCTTCCATTAACCATCCTGCTTCCTGTCCTAAAACACTTATTTCCCTCCCCTCAGGATCTTCTTGACCTGGCATTTTCCATAAGTTACGATGTTGGAGAGCATCTGAATTTCATCGCCTCAACACGTTATGAGGTGAGTCACTGCAGGGAAACTGAACATCCCTGCTGGGTTATAAAGAGTTCCCCCAGATTCTCTATGCCAGGGGTCCCCAAATTTGGCAACTTTAAGACACGTGGACTTCAACTCCCAGGATTCTCCAGCCAGAGAAAGACCTCTGCTCTATGCCAAATATGAAAATAACTTTGGGACATTCTGTCTGCACCTGAAATAAGATGCTGATAAGCATAAACCTCCTGGTAAACTCGGTCTTGCAGTTAGTTTTGTGACCTTGCAAACTTTGGAAAACAAGTCAACTTTGACCTTACAAAGAGATGGGAATTTTATTTGTTTATTTATTTATTTGTAAAATTTATTATCTGCCTATCTTGCCAAATGGTAACTCTGGGTGGCTTACACATTAAAAGATAAAACTCTATAATTTATAATAATATAAATACAATACTATAAAATCAACCTAGTTCAAAATATTCTGTGTTTTGGGAACATTGAGTTGAGAGAAGACTGCAGAGGTAAGTTAATAGTATAGGAAAGTGTTCAATTCTTTCAGTTTGCTGAAAATTGCATCTTCTCAGCTTTGCTTTTTTTTTCAAGATATGTTCTGGTTTATGATAAATAGATAATCAGAGTTGGAAGGGACCTTGTAGGTCATCTAGTCCAACCCCCCCACCCAAGCGGGAGACCGTACACCATTACTGACAAATGGCGGTCCAATATCTTCTTGAAAGTCTCAAATCTGCTCTTGTCTAACTTGGTTTTGCATCTGGCATGAGGCCACGCTTGGCTTGTTTTACTTTGGTATAATATGGAACTTGCTGATAACGATTTGCCTGGTATAGTCAAGCCCTTTGCAGGATGATTAAACATGGGAAACAATGGGTTGTGTGAGTCCGGCTGCTGTAGCCCAGGTTTAAAACAAAACTTGTCTGTGTTTTAACTGAAGGTTGGGCACAACTTCTGATGAAATGTATCCCCTTTTCCTCAGTTCTGCTTGTGGACTGATGGGCTGAACGTGCTTCTCGGCCGGGAGATGATCAGCGAAAGGATGCAGACCGACCTGGATATCTTACTGTCTATGGAGCTCAAATTGCGACTATTGGATCTGGAGAACATTACCATTCCGGATGCCCCACCTGACATCCCAAAGCCTCCCAGCAATTTAAATTTCTGCTACGACTTTACCCATATCGAACAGTAAGGCCTGTCCTTAGCACGCAGTGCTCTGCACCCACCCATCTAAAGCAGGGTCTGCACACCGCTCTGTCAATTCACGGGCTTGGATCTGTTCTGACCCAAACCTTGTTCTAAGGAAACAAACACGAAACAGAAGTAACAGCAAAACTTTTTAATGATTCTTTACGAATTCCGTTCCTTCATGGTTAAAAGCCTCAAACTAATTGTCTCTGATAAGGATGAGCCTTGCCAAGGTGGTGCAAGGCTGCCAAGAACACTAGATAAAGTTGCCAAGAAATATTTCAAACACAAAGAGTCTCCAAACACCAACCAAGAAAACTCCAAACGTCCACAAGGCTTGAGTACAAAAACTTCTTTGCTTCCTGCAAAGAACTCCGGTTTCTCAGCTGGCTTTTATCTCTTAAGGAAGGGGCCATTATCTTGAAGCCTTACTCCTGAGTCGCCCGTGCTGCTGCAGGTGCTCTTTCCTTTGAGCAGCCCTGTGAGTGTATGCACACTGGGAACAGGCTCCTCGGGGGCCTCTTCCTCACTGCTGCCAGCCTCCACAAACTCCCACAGCAGCATTCTACACTCTGATGGCCCTGGCCCCATCCCTGCATCACATGCAGGCCCCTCATCCGAGTCCTTGCTCTCCGAGACCTCAGCTGTCCGCCCCTGCTGCCGGCAAACCACACCAGGATCACCCGGAAAGCCAGATCAAGAAATGTGGCACAGAATCCCCTGCTTTCATCCCACGTTGTTCCAATTGCTTCTTCTGTGGTCACCTTTTACCCAAGTAGCATTTACAGTTACACCAATACCAGGCAAACCGCGAGGTAACCAATCCTGTCAAAAGCAAAGTTTGAAGATGAGCGGTGACCACAGATTGCCTCATTCAGACATCGCAACAAATGAAGCAAGGCCAAGGAGGAAAGAGTGGGTCAGCTTGTGGTTTGGTTCACAGCCTTCCCAACCGAGCCTTGGTGGAGTGTGTGCGTGTGTTTTTTAAAGAAAATTCTAGAAAATCAGTTCTTTGAATTCACGCTCCTGGGTGCATAATTTTTGTGGCTTCCTTCCGACCGAGGCGCTATCAAAAATCTGGAATGGGAAGAGCTTTGCGTGGGAAAAAGATAATTATGGCTGGCAAAGAGGCCTTAAGAATAGAAAGTGAGCACCATGAAAAGGGGAACAGAGAACTCAACAGCCACCCACTCACCGCAGTATTGGTGTCTATGAGCTAGCATTTGTAACTGGTGTTCGAAAATTACCTGTAAGAAAACACACAAACACACACACACACGTACCCCAAAAGCAAAACGAAAAGCTACCAGGGAATTTGCCTGCCACCCAGGTTGGCTTGTATTCTGGAGGGACCTCATTCCGCAATGTTTAGCATTGTCCTACTATAAAGAGCCAGCCACAGAGATTACCGTCTTCCCAACAACACTTTGGACACTATGAATGCCACGGCCTGCCTCAACCATGCAACCATCTTAGCTTTTGCATACTGTACAAGCTAACAAATCCCAGTTGCTGCCTGTGTGGAAGCAGAGGGAAAGGGCTGGTGGCTTCAGGCAGAAAGTCCTATTTATCATCAGGCTTTGATCTTAATTCCAGTGCAAATAAGATGGCTATTGGCTTCAGTGGCCTGAAGCCATAAAGCTTCTGAGGGCTTTATTGGAGGAACAGCAAGCTTTAAGTTGGTTTCAGGTTCACAAATGGGTTTCTGAATTCTCTCTCCTAGCTGTGTTTCCTCCCCCCGCCAAGAGTTTATTTGGAGTTACATTTCCATGGGAATTACACAAGAACTGGGGTGCTCTTTCAGGCAATTGGTCTCTCCTGCACCCCCTCCTAAGCTTGTGTGGTTTCAATGCTGTCAAATGCTTTCTCTCCTTTTTGGTACGTTTCGCACTTTACACTCTGCCCCCACCTCTTTCTCTATAAGGATAGGAGACAAGGCAGTCGTGGCTCCAATCTCCACAAGCAAAGGGAGATGATCTGTTCAAACCAGGAGCACAATTAGCTTTAAGGGACGCATTTAATTTTTGGCTTTTTACTCGTGATAATTTGCAAGTAGGGTGTACGGTACGGGGGAAGAGATTTCTGACAATCTCTTTCAAGAACATCCTTTTAGGATACACTTAATACTTAATGGTACTTAATGGTCAGTACTGTTGCTTTTGGACCATAGTTATTAATAGTCTTGATTCTGCCCCAACAATAGTTGGGATTCTGGATATGCCATGAAACATGCCATTTTTTTTTTAAAAAAAGTTTCTTTTCCTTATTCAATTGACCACTATGTTCTGTGCCTCAACTGGGTAGAGAACCTTTAGGGGATCTTAAAAGGGAAGAGTGGGGGATGAGAGTTCGCTTTGTACCACATCAGGAATTAAACCAGATCAGGGGTGGTCAACTATGCAGCTTTAAGACCTGTGGACTTCAACTCCCAGAACTCCAGGGACATCTGAAGTTAGAATTAAAATAAAAGAGTTGGAAGGGACCTTGAAGGTCTTCTAGTCCAACCTCTTGCTCAGACAGAAAACCCTATCGCATTTCAGACAAATGGTTGTTCAGTCTCTTCATTAAAAACTTTTTTACAACCTTTGGAGGCAAGTTGTTCCACTGATTAATTGTTCTAACTGTCAGGGAATTTCTCCTTAGTTTTAAATTGCTTCTCTCCTTGATTAGTTTCCATCCATGGTTTCTTGTCCTGCCTTTGGATATTTTGGAGAATAGCTTGACTCCTTTTTTGTGGTAGCGCCTCAAATACTGGAAGACTGCTATCATCAGGGATGGGATTCTACCAGTTTGTACCTATTCGCTAGAACCGGTTGTTAACATTCTAAGCAGTTAGAGGAAATAACTGGCCTAATCCTGTAAGGAAGGCAGGAAGGAAACATTCTGGTGTTGCTTACAGAAACTGCCTTTCTGTTGACCCTTATTACATTTTTGGCAGGACTAGACTTCCTGTCTCTGGAATTTCTCTGGAGTTTTTTTCCTCTTACTTGCTGGTACTTTGCTTGTGTGGAGTGACCATTCAAAGTTACAATGGCACTGAAAAAAGTGACTTATGACCCTTTTTCACACTTAACGACTGTTGCAGCATCTCCAGTCATGAGAGGCCATGCGAGGAGATGCGTGCCTCGATGTGAGTGATATTGAGTTGGCCACACCCCACCAATAACATGACCACTGAGCCACGCCCACCAATTAAGCCATGACCACAGAACCGGTTGTTAAAAAATTTGAATCCCACCCTTGGCTATCATGTCTGCCTTAGTCCTTCTTTTCATTAAAGTAGATACACCCAATTTCTGCAACCATTCTTTATATGTTTTATAGAAAATCAGGCTGAACAAATCAGCAAGTCAGATAGAAGCACAGCCTTTCTTAAGTCACCTCCCAAATTTAAACTCTGTTTTTCTTTCCATCAAGTTTTGCTATCCGTAAGTTAGATTTTTTTCCCCGCTCTTTGTTCCAGGGTTAGCTGCAAGTGGTATTTTTGGATTGAAGATGTTTATGGGTTGTTTTGGAAGGAAATGATGAGAAACTCTCATTTGTACGCTGCCTTCCATGCCACATACATCCAGATCTGTAACTCCATAACTGCCAACTAGTATCCTACTCTGACCTTGTCACTCAGTTTTGGACACCTGATGTCCTCAAGGTTTCCTTTGTTTGGAGAATGGCTTGACTCCCTCTTCTTTTTTGGCAACCCCTGAGATACTGGAACACTGCTATTGTGTCAAGTTGGAGTTGAAGTCCACAGGTTGCTTTTAACTGCCCACCTCTGAGCAAGACAGTCTGAAGCTCAGCCAGAACCTAAGATGTCTTTGATGTACCAAGGATTGGAGCTTTCCCTCTTTAACTGACGGAGGGTGAAGGCTCTTCAGCGTCGCTCTGTAAAGGACGGGATTGGGACTAAGGGAAAGGCTTCTTTTGATTGTTCCTTCGTCTCTCTTAGCTATTTTGAAAGGAAATGTGGCAGTTCCTTTGTGTGCATTTGGTGTATGTGTCCCAGAGATATTTCCCTCTCCCTCACCCCACAACACATGTGGAGTTCATTGCACTGGATCAGAAATTTCATTTTTTTCCCCCTCCCTTGTAGCTCTTAGCGTACAATTTAGTCTTGCACCGTGAAAACTTTTCATAGGTTAAGAACAAACCTTGTCTGCTTCAAGGCAGGTAGTCCTTGACTTACGACCACAACCGAGCCCAAAATGTTTATTGCTAAGGGAGACGTTTAAGTGAGTGTTACCCCTTTATGACCTTTCTTGCCAAAAGATGTTAAGTGGATCTTAGCACTTGCTAAGTTAGTTAACAGGCTTGTTAAATGGAGTCTTCCCATTCTCTTCGCTTGTCAGAAAGTCACAAGAAGGGACGCTGACATCGTCATAAATACATTTGCCAAGCATCCACATTTTGATCACGTGTTCTTGGGGAAGCTGCAATGGTCACTAAGTGAAAAACGGACGTAAGTCACCTTTTTCAGTGCTGTCGTAACTTAGAATGATCAGTCCATGTATTGTTGTAAGTCAAGGATTACCTGTAAACTGCCGAAAAGGGGTTCCTGGGCGTTCCCCACTTTTCTTCCTGCCCGGATGATTCTACTGTAACAAATCCACTGTGGTACTACCTTGTGCATAGAAGCCATTAATCATTAAAAAAAAGAGAGAGAAGAAGAACTACCTTTATGGCTTTGTTTGATTGCATATAGTTCGGAGTTCCTGTACAGAGCACGGAAACCGGATGTCTTTAACTTTTATAGATGGAGGCAAAACCCAGTGAGAAGTTTGACCTTTTTTTTTCTCCCCCAGTCAGAAAAATAAATGATTGAAGGCTAACCTCTTATGCTACAGTGGCAGATGCTTTGGGAATATTCCGTTGTCTAACATGGGCCTTCTGTGGAGGATTATTGCTTATGAAACAGATGGAAATGGAAAAGGACAAATCTACAAAATTATCTTTAGGTAAAGTTTCCCCTCGCATATATGTGCTAGTCGTTTCCGGCTCTAGGGGACGGTGTTCATCTCTGTGATGAAGCCAAAGAGCCAGCGCTGTCCCAAGATGTCTCCATAGTCATGTGGCCGGCATCAGAGGTGGCCTTCAGTAGGTTCTGACCAGTTCTGGAGAACCAGTAGTGGAAATTTTGAGTAGTTCGGAGAACCGGCAAATCCCGCCTCTGACTGGCCCCGCCCGTATCTCTTCTCTGCCTCCCGAGTCCCAGCTGATTGGCTGGGTCTTCTTTTGTTGCCCTGAACAGGAGAATGGAGCAGGAAAGCAGGTTAGTGGAGTAGTGGGGAGGGAATGGGATTTTGCCGTATCCTTTCCCCAGGAGTGGAGAGGGAATGGAGATTTTACAGTATCCTTTTCCTGCCACGCCCACCAAGTCACACCCATAGAACCAGCAGTAAAATTTTTTGAATCCCACCACTGGCCAGCATGACTAAGCGCCGAAGGCTCATGGAACGCTGTTTCTTCCCACCAAAGTGGTGCCTATTTTTCTACTTGCATTTTTACATGCTTTCGAACTGGCTAGGTTGACAGAAGCTGGGAGCAGGAATGGGAGCTCACTCTGCTAGTAGCGCTAGGGATTCGAACTGCCGAAATAAGCTCAGCATCTTAGCCACTGAGCCACCGCGTCCTTTAAGTTATCTTTACCGGGAATCAATAAGCCATCTGTAGGAAGATATCCAGCAAATAAAGAAGGCAAGCCTTACAGGCATCAAGATCAAAATGGTTGAAATCAGAAGACAATTCTCTGCTCAATGCCGACATTTTCCATTAGATCATTGTAAGATTTTGGAGATTTAAGGCAGAAAGTTAAATCTTAATTCATTTTATGCACCGTAATAGATGCTGTTGAGATATTACTTCAATAATAGAGCATGCGGGACCATCCTATTTTGTAATCAGTTTTGGATAGATTTACCTTCTAGATCAAAACACTGAAATCTCTTTACTGCAGCCAGTGGAATAACAGCGGCTCACACAAACAGCTGCTTGCTAAGCAGAGTACTTAATTCAGGACTGTTTGATCGGTACTGAATCAAGCTCACACATCTTTTGGTGCACCTTCTTAGCTAGATCCCCCCAAATGTTCATTAAAAAGAAAAGGCTTTTAAAGTTGTAATGGTCATTAAAACTCCAGCCAATATGTGAGAGACCGTTTATGATATGATTCACAATTTCCCTTATTTTTGTGGCGGTGAGCTGTTATGTGGTGGGCCTTTTCGTTTTAACTGTCGTGCACAAAACTAAATTTCAGAAACGACATGACAATTTTGAGAGAATGTGGCTCCCAGTGCTATTTTTGTGGAAGGAAGCATCTGGCAGACCCTGGCTATTTTGGATTATAACTTGTGGGGGTTTGTGGGAAGTGAAATCAAATATGTAACTCTTAGCCAAGAGGAGAGAGTTGGGTTTATTAGCCTGCTTTGTCCTTTTGCCTCAAACTCCAAAGCAAAGATAAGATGGAAGTCTTTTATTTGTATCCCTGTTTTATATCACACACAGACACACATACACACACCTCCCCAGGTACACAGAGTCCCAGGCTTAGAGGAGATGGATGCTATCGGAAATAGTTGCTTTTTCACCCTGTTTGCAAGAAGAAGTCACTGGGACATCTCGCTGTGTCCGAACAGTCGAAGGATGTTTTGGTGTATCAGTGAGGAGGGCAGACTTGAAAAGCAGATGCAAATCCAGGTTTCCTCTAAAATTGACAAAAGGATTGGCAACTAAGAATGTACTTATTCCGTCTGCGTAGTGAGAATTCACAGCCTTTAGAAGGGACTTAAAAGTGCCCATACCTGGCTAGGTCGAAGTTGGTATGCATAACAAGACTTGTCCTGCTGTCTCGTTGGGATACCATTCCCAGCACTTACCTCGTTCCAAACTCTTGGAGCAAATAAATATCTCCCATTCTGCTTCCAGAATGTCCAAATTGCTGGCCTTGCTCAAATAAGTTCGGAAAGACAGTCTTGGGAACCTGTCTTCACTACCACGGAAAGGTAGGGGCTCATGAAGCTGTAAGAGTGCAATTCATTTTCCACCAGTGGGCCTGAGGCCATCCAGGCCAGAGGACTTCCTGCCTTCCCGCTGGGATGGAGAACGGTTAATCAAGGTGCCTTGGCTCACAACCCACCAGGGTTCCTCAAAGGGTGATGGAAAGGTCCGCTCCGCCCACAAACTGGGAGTGGATGCTGGTCTGGCTTTGAGGGGGCAGCTGCGACTGGAAGCGCTCAACGTCAGACATGCTGATCTTGCTGCACATGGAGATATCTAAGGACTTTAGCAGCCGACACTCCTGACCGATGGACTTCAGCGTCCTAGAAAGGGGAGATTCCAGCTGAGGTTGGTCTCTTTTGTTCTCCACCCACCTCCATGAAGAAAGCTCTACAACAGGGGTGTCCAACCTTGGCAACTTTAAGACTTGTGGACTTCAACTCCCAGAATTCCTTAGCCAGCAAAGCTGGCTGAGGAATTCTGAGAGTTGAAGTCCCCAAGTCCTCAAGTTGCCACCGTTGGACACCCCTGCTCTACAATAACCTTGCTATAGCCATCTCCTTTGTAAGAAGGGTGCGGACAACCTTATGGTGGTCAGAGATGGTTCATAAGGTCTACAGTGAGGGTCTTGTAGTAGCCAGAGTAATGATATAACCCTTTGCAGGGGGAAGGGCTTCTAAAGGGGGGGTTCCTACCACCCAGGCTGTGTATGGCTACCGAGCTGTGGCCCATTGGGAACTGGCCCTCCAAAGCGGCAGGCAAAGGCATGAAACTTCATTTGCACGTACAAGGTATTGAGATGGTGCGTGTGAAACTATTTCCCTCCACCTACGAAGGTTCTCAGTCATCCAGGTCAGGGGTTGTCCCAAAGGTGCTTTTTTTTCAAGAGGCAATTGGACTTCCTGTTTTTTCTTCAGAGGTATTTCCCTTCTCATCCAAGAAACTTCTGCTCTTCTTCTTCAGAGTTGAAGAAGCTCCTTGGATGAGAAGCAAAACACCTTCAAAGAAAAACCAGACGGTCCAGCTGCCTCTTGAAAAAAGCACCCATTCCCTCTGCTTGCCGAAACTACCGGAACCGCCTGTCCACCAAAAGGGTTGGGTGGGGCCCTCCTGTTCCAAAGTATTTCCCAAGGTCAACCGAGGAGCCTTTGGACCGCCTGGGATGCCCGAAGGCCTTCCGGGAGGTGGGGAAGAGATGGGGAACCATCTCTTTCAAACGGTGCTCGCTTACCTGAGCGTCAGCTGGTTGCAGCCAGAAAGAACGAGATGCTGCAACCTGCACAAGGATCCGGCTGCCTCGGCAAAGCCTCTGTCCGTCAGGCTTGTGCAGTGGCTCAGCGAAAGGTGCTCCAAGCTCCGGCAGTTGCGCGCAATGGCGAGGAGGCTGGTGTCGGTGATGTTGGGCACGAGGCTGAGGGAGAGGTAGCGAAGATCTGGGAAGCTAATAACCTGCAGAGGAAGGGCAGAACCAAATCCTGTGTGAGGTGCGACGTGTAGGTCAGGCTGTTGGAGAGAAAAAACACCCTGAGCCCAGGGGTGGGATTCTACCAGTTCGCACCTATTCGCTAGAACCAGTTGCTAACATTCTAAGCAGTTCGGAGAACCGGCTGTTAGAAGAAATTACTGGCCTAATCCTGTAAGGAAGGCAGGAAGGAAACATTCTGGTGTTGCTTACGGAAACTACCTCTCCGTTAACCCCTGTTACATTCTTGGCAGGACTAGACTTCCTGTCTCTGGAACTTTTCTGGAGTTATTTCCCCCCTTCTTTGCTGGCACTTTGCTTGTGTGAAGTGACCATTCAAAGTTACAATGGCACTGAAAAAAGTGACTTATGACCATTTTTCACACTTACGACTGTTGCAGCATCCCCACAGTCATGAGAGGCCAGGTGAGGAGATGCGTGTCTTGATGTGAATGATATTGAATTGGCCACACCCAGCCGATAACATGACCACGAAGCCATGTCCACCCAGTCATATGACCACCAAGCCACACCCACCAACTAAGCCACACTCACAACACCGGTTGTTAAAAAATTTGAAACCCACCCCTGCCCGAGCCTATAAAGAGGAAGGACCACATAAGTATGGTTTGAAACCTGCTAGAGTTTCTCAACTGTGGCGACTTTAAGATAAGTGGACTCCCAACTCCCAGAATTCCCCAGCCAGCTGTGCTTCTTTAGAAATGTTTAATGGAGTAAGCTTTGCATCGATCTCGGTGCCAGAATGCTAGTTTTCTGTGCAGAAGGTCACCAACCCTGGTCAGTTGCAGAGGTGGTATTCAGCCGGTTCTGACGGGTTCTTGAGAACCGATAGCGGAACGTTTGAGTAGTTTGGAGAAGCGGCAAATCCCACCTCTGACCGGCCATGCCCCCATCTAGTCTCTGCCTCCCATTGAGTCCCAGCTGATCGGCTGGGTCTTCTTTGGTTGCCCTGCGCAGGAGAACGGAGCTGGAAAGCAGGTTAGTGGGGTGGGGAGGGAATGGGGATTTTGCAGTAACCTTCCTCAATACTCCCACCAAGCCACGCCCACAGAACTGGTAGTAAAAAAATTGGAATCCCACCACTGGTGGACATCCAACTCCCAGAATTCCCCAGGCAGCCATGCTGCTTTAGAAATGTTTAATTTGCATCAATCTTGGTGTCAGAATGCTGGTTTTCTGTGCAGAAGGTCACAATCCCTGGCCAGTTGGAAGAATTTAAAAACACCCAGGGCCAAACCCCAGGAAAACCGACATTTGTTGAGTTTAGAGCACGGATGATGTAGCCTAGGCGTTGCTTCCAAGCCTCCAGCCTTGAGTGCTTTGAAGCTTTATGCGGGATGAAGGGAAATAAATTATAGGGCTTGCACATCTAGATGGACCAATGATTCTACTTCATTTTAGATGTCCTTCCAATGGCTTATGGGCCGTCCCAAACTGGAGAATGCAGCTGACTTCTCAAGCAGACATTCCTTCATAGTTTAGTTTGACTTTATTGTCATTGCATCTCGTACAACGAAATCAAACACCACCTTCATTGCACGTCATGACCATGACCATGACCATGACAATAAACACAAACACACATCCTTCACCCTTCACACATTGAACCGGAAACTCCTGACAACACACCAACACTGCACTATACAGCAGAATTCAACAGAGCTGCTGCCCTGGGATAGAAGCTGTTTTTCAGCCTGTTTGTCCTTGTTTTTATTATTATCCTGCACCGTCTGCCAGATGGTAATAGTTCAAAAAAAGGATGCCCAGGATGAGATGGATCTTTGAGAATGTTTTGAACTTTCTTAAGGCAGCGGGAGCTATAAAGCTCTTCCAAAAAGGGGAGAGGGCAACAAATGATCCTCTGGGCAATGACCTTAACCCTCTGGAGTGCTGTCCTATCTTCCACTGTGCAATTGGCAAACCATATAGAGGTGCAGTATGTATAGGAACATTGGCCTGGGAGAAGACCACATCTGCTGGTCCATTGAGCAAAACAGTTAGCAATAGCAATAGCCCTTAGACTTATATACCGCTTTACAGTCCTCTCTCAGCAGTTTAAAGAGTCAACATATAGCCCCTAATAATCCTTCCTCATCAGAAGGATGGAAGGCGGAGTCAACCTTGAGCTGGTGAGAAACGAGCTGCCGAACTGCTGGCAGTCAGCAGAGGCAGCCTGCAGTACCGCATTCTAACCACAAGGCGCCACCAGGGCGCTTGTCCCAATATCTGCTTTCCCCAACCCAGGAGGCCCTGTACCTTGGCTATGCTCATGTCCGTCAGCTTCCCGCAGGCGGTCAGGTCCAGCTCTTGCAGACGGGTCAAGGTGTTCAGAGAGGCTTGGCGCTGCTCTTGGGCCTTCTGTTGGTTGAGATTAATGGCCACCATTTTATCCCGCTCCAGATCCTGGGGTGGGGGGAGGAAAAACCCCATGTTGCCAAAATTCCTGCTGAACTTTGGCCCAGCATCTTTCTGTCAAAGCAAGTCAGGAAAGGTGGATCAAAGCAGACGAAAGCTTTCTCGGTTGCTTAGATGGCCAGGTAGCCTTTCCCCCACTCAGGTCTGCTCTAAGGCCGTGATGGCTAACTTTTTCATTGTTGCGTGCCAAAAGTGCGGGGATGTGTACGCATGCATGCCTCCACCCATAATGCAATGCATGTGCGACTCGCCCTGCATCCCTGCACAGGCACGCGTGATTCCCGTGCGCTCCCCGTCCCTGTTCCCTGCGCATGCGTGGCAGATACCCGACAACCAGCTGGCTGGTGGGAGGCGCACACACATGTGTAGTGAATGATGGTTCGTGTGCCGGCAGACATGGCTCTGCATGGCACTTCCGGCTTGCGTGCCATAGGTTCGCCATCACGGCTCTAAGGACCATGTTGGCTTGGGAAGTGAAAGTCCATGGATCTAGCGGACCAAAGGTGGTATTCAGTGGTTTGTGACCAGTTCTGCAGAACTGGTAACGGGTACTTTGAGTAGTTTGGAGAACCGGCAAATCCCACCTCTGACTGATCCCGCCCCCATCTAGTCTCCGCCTCCAGAGTCCCAGCTGATTGGCTGGGTTTCCTTTGGTTGCCCAGCACAGGAGAACGGAGCTGGACAGCAGGTTAGTGGGGTGGGGAGGGAATGGGGATTTTGCAGTAACCTTCCCCTGCCACGCCCACCAAGCCACACCATACCCACCAAGCCACGCCCACAGAACCAATAGTAAAAAAATTTGAATCCCACCATTGGCCATGTTGGCTTGGGAAGTGAAAGTCCACAGATCTAGTGGACATCCAGGGAAGGTCCATAATGCAGTATGATGCAGGAGTAAAATGCCAAAAGGGAATTGGTGGCTTGCAGGCCACTCCTGAGGCTATTTCAACCTCTCCTTGCAGGCTAACTTTCCCACTGCCACCGTGGAGGAAAACTCTTTTCCTTGGTTAGGTGTTGTAAATATTTTGGGTGCTTGTGCTACCAGAAAAAGTGCTCACCACCCAATAGACGTGCTCTGCCATTAGACAAAAAACTCTGTTTGTGTGGCGACGGTGAGAACAATCGACCAATGGAACAGTGTGCCTCCAGAATTTGTGGGTGCTCCATTACTGGAGGGGTTCAGGAAGAGCTTGGATGCCTATTTGTGGGGGATGACATAGGGTCTCGTGCCTTGGGGAAGGGGTTGGATTGGAAGACCTCCAAGGTCCCTTCCAGCCCAATGACTCTATGATTGTGTATTCCTATGACTGATGTCCTCTCACCTCTTTGGCGCATTCACACTCCTCTCTGGGCTCCTCGATCCCCAACAAGCCCCAGTCGGTCAGTTCTTTACACCAGGCCAAGCGGAGGACAGTCAAGAGTAAAAGGCTGGAAGTGATGGCTTGGATGCTCCGGTTAGAAAGCGACACGCAAGACGACAGATCCAAAACACGAAGGTTCTTGCTTAGCACTTTGGCCAGAGAGAGCACTGTGCTGTCCTGCAGAAGAAGAAGATGACAAGATGATTGGGTTCGTATTCACCTGAACTTCCCTCGGGGGCTTCAGGGAGGCCATGGCTCTCAGTGAATTTCTGCTGGGAAGTTCCACATACAGGTAATTCTCCATTTAGGGCCAGTGACATAGGGCCTGGTTGATGTTTTGATGGATTCCAACAAAGGAACTTAAAAGGCTTGGATTTGAAATTCGGATGTTTCCCCCTTCATCTTCCCCTGCCGTCATGCAACTACATTTTGGGCACTTTAGCAACAAGCCTGCATTTATGGCCATTTGCAGCTCCCCTGGCCTCGTTACATCACTTTGGAAGAGCCGTGGTGGCGCAATGGTTAGAGTGCAGTACTGCAGGCTACTTCTGCTGACTGCTGGCTGACTGCAATTTGGCAGTTTGAATCTCACCAGGCTCAAAATTGACTCAGCCTTCCATCCAGTGGTGGGATTCAAAAAATTTTTTACTACCGGTTCTGTGGGCGTGGCTTGGTGGGCGTGGCAGGGGAAAGATACTGTAAAATCTCCAGTCAAAGGTGATATCTCCGAATTACTCAAAATTTCCACTACCGGTTCTCCAGAGCTGATCAGAACCTGCTGAATACCACCTCTGCTTCCATCCTTCCGAGGACCCAGATTGAAATGAGGACCCAGATTGTCGGGGGAAATAGGCTGACTCTATAAACCGCTTAAGGAGGGCTGTAAAGCACTATGAAGCAGTATATAAGTCCTAAGTGCTATTGCTATTTCATTCTCCCAGAAACTAGTGTTTAGTTTCAGTTTCCAGCCAAAAAAATAACCCTAGCAAATGAAGGGTTTGCTTCATGCCACTGCTGTATTCACTTGTAAAGTAGGATTTGGCCATGTAATGACCTGCTTTACACCTGAAATTGAGAGCTCAATTATGGCCATAAGTAGGAACATATTATCATGTGGTAGACTCGCACAGAGGCTAAAAGGTATTGGACTAAAATACACACGATTGGAAAAAATGATTAAACAACATACAGATCTGAAACCTGAAATATTCCGATTAGGAATGGTACCAGAAGGTTGTAGCAAAGAAAAGATTTACTTAATTATACATGCACTAACAGTGGCTAGGGTTGTATTTGCCAAAATTGGAAAAGTGATAAAATTCCGATAGAGGGAAAAATAATTGAAAAAATATTTGAACGTGCAGAAATGAATAGAATGACATTAGAAATTAAAGAAGAAACTGAATATTATATGGTATGGAATATGTTTTATCAATGGATAGGGAATAGAACAACCTAAAAAGGTTTGACATATTTATAGAGCAATTAGAAAAATATAAGCAAAGTTATAATGCGTGATATTATGTATATGGGAATATATGTGGGAACATTGTATTGTTAGATTTGTTAAGAAGAATATCATTTATAATGGTCAAATAATTGAAATATGTACCCAAGTCGATGCATGATTGAAGTGGAATGGTGTGTTGTATATTAAAAAAAACTATTAAAAATTTAATTAAAAAAATATGGCCATAAGTCTAGAACAGGGGTCCCCAAACTTGGCAACTTTTAGACTTGTGGACTTCAACTCCCAGAATTCTCCAGCCAGCTACAAGTCTTAGTTGCCAAGTTTGGAGACCTTTGCATTAAGTCAATTATTTAACCATAGTTTAGTGAAGAAAGCACTCACACGGAATTGCCCGTGTTACATTAAGCTAAAACCAAACCAGCCCATGGTGGTTTAGCACAAGTGTGTGAACCAGCGGTTGAATCCTACCGCTGTCCCAAAAGAAATCAATTAAAGAACTGTCATGGAACTTACTCGTAGTAATGAACAAAAGGCAACATTCAAAGATTTCAGCTTGGGAGGTCTTGAGCTCGCGCCAAAAGCTTTCACCAGCTCACTGCAGCTCACCAGGCTGCATTCAGACACATCCAAGCTCTGGAGGTGCTTCAGGTGTGACACACCCTGGAAACCAGCATCGGTCATTCTCGGGAGCTTCCCCAGGCGCAGGCACTGGAGGTCTAGAAGCCGGGAATGGATGGCCAAGCCAGCCCGGTCCGAAAGCTCAGAGCAGCCGCGGAGGTCCAGTGTGGTCAGATGTGGCTGGTGCTGACACAGGGTGCTGACCGCCTCGTTGGTCAGATCCTGGCAAGCCTGCAAGACGAATTCCTGCAGATGCAGGTTCTCCACTTGGACAAGGGTCCTCATCGCCTGGCCGTTGATATTGGTACCGCTCAAGTCCAGGTGCTTCACGCTGGCGGCTCGCTGGCCGAGAAAGTGCAGGAGGTTGCGGAAAGACAGCAGGGCCGAAGAGTTGTAGTTGCGGGAACCGCTGTAGCTGTCGAACTCAAAGGTCAGGTGGCAGCGGGCCAGGACGAGCTTGGCCAGCTGCGGACAACAGCTGGTCAAGCGGTTGAAAGTGAGATCGGACAAGTACCGCACGCTGGCCAGGTTCAGCTCCCGCAAATTGGCCAGAGTTTCTCGGGCTTGCGATAACGTCTCTTTTTTGGAGAGCAGGGTACCGGACATGAAGATGCTGTTGCAACCGCTCAGGTCCAGGGCCACGAGGCCGGGACAAGCCAGGAGGAGCTCCTCGAAGCTGGCTTCCGTCAGGCAGCTGCCGTTCAGGCAGAGGCTGCGCAGGTGGGGCCCCAGGTACTTGGCAACATATTGGATGACATCCCGGGAAGTGGTAGAGCTGTCCAGGTTTGCCATCTTGATGTCACACACGTGCCTTTCGGCCAAGGCCCGGATGGTGCCGAGGGAAGCGGAGGCAGCGGGGATGTTGTAGAGGACATTCTCCTAGAATTGGAGCAAAGCAGGGTCCGTCGTGAGGACGGAGAAGTAGCCCATCGTACGTTTAACGACAGGTACCAAGGCCTGGGAAAAAGTGACTTACAGCCCCATCCTTGAAGTTACAACTGCTGCATCACCCCTATGGTCACATGATCGCAATCCAGGCGCTTAGCAACCAGCTCGCATTTCCAACGGTTGCTGTGGTAATGGGATCATGATTTGTTGACTTCCAACAAGTGTATTTGTCTGAAATGGTATAGGGCAGGGGTCTCCAACCTTGGCCCCTGGAAGCCTGGCGGACTTCAACTCCCAGAATTCCACAGCCGCTGGCTGTGGAACTCTGGGAGTTGAAGTCCGCCAGGCTTCCAGGAGCCAAGGTTGGAGACCCCTGGTATAGGGTTTCCTGCCTGAGCAGGGGGTTGGACTAGAAAACCTCCAAGGTCCCTTCCAACTCTCTTATTCTCTTCTGTTCTGTTCTATTCTATATTCTCCTCTACATTCTATTCTATTCTATTCTATCCTATCCTATTCCTTCTACATTCTATTCCTATTCTGTTCTATTTCTCCACATTGCATTCCATTCCATTCCATTCCATATTCTATTCTGTTCTATTCTATATTCTCCTCTACATTCTATTCTATTCTATTCTATTCTATTCTATTCTATTCTATTCTATTCTATTCTATCCTATTCCTTCTACATTCTATTCCTATTCTGTTCTATTTCTCCACATTCCATTCCATTCCATTCCATTCCATATTCTATTCTGTTCTATTCTACAAAGTCAGTTGGGGAAGCCGGGTTCGCATAACAACCCCATGATTCATTTAACAATTGTGAGATTTGTTTAACACATATGATGATTTACTTGATAAGCATGATAAAAATGGGCGTAAAAATGAGTCTGGTGATGTGATGACTCATTTTACGACTGTAGCAACTTGCAATGGAAAATTGCAGTGTCAACTGTGGTTTTTTTAAGTCAAGGACTATCTATATTCCCAAGGAGACTAATTTGATATAGTGTACTTCCAAATTGATTGCCAATATCTTTTTGATGTTTGGAGACACATTTTATAGAGGAAGGGGGGTGGTTTTTTTTGGATCTCCTTCTTTTAAAGAGGGGAATTTGAAAAGGAGACCTGGGAAGCGAAACGCTCTTATTGCCATCTTTAAAATCTTGTAAAATAAGCCAATCTTCCCCACTGTAGCAAATCATATTAACATACGGTCACTGGCAAATTGGAAGGCTGAGACGTTGCTCCGAAATCTGCAAAAATTGCCCAATCCTAAAACAAGGGAGATTTTCTTAAAGAGGATTGCCTTCAGGAGGAATAGAAAGCGTAGGTGAGCGTGTTTAAGCCCACAAAGGTTTTACCTGTCGCAGAGAGTCTTGGGCTGCAAAATACCAGGTTCGGTTAACCAGGGATGCCTCTTTTCTGTCAGAAATAGGTAGAAAGCTCAAGATGTAAGTGATGACCTACAAATGAAAAAGCAGAGGAAGCCAACTTAGCTGTTCAAACTGAAAAGAGAGTCAATTTATCCGATGGGAAACGTCATCTAAAGATGTTGAGATGCTTGTTACGCTCTATGGTGTGTGACCTGCTTGGAGATAAAGAGAATTTAATGAATGGAGGAAGGATTGGAAAAACATAACGCTTCCTTGCATTGCGATTCTGTGGAGCGAAAATTGAATACGTTGGGTCTGGATGACAACACAAAGGGTGGCCTTTGGACACACAGTGTAATACTTGAAGGTCTGTCCCAAGGTAGAGGAGGGTATTTGCTGGCTGAGGACTTCTGGCAGTTGAAATCCACAAGTCTTAACGTTGCTAAAGTTGGAGACCCCTGCTCCATAGCACCTCATCAGAGGGAAATTCCAATCTGAAAATAAGGAAGAATTTCCTGACAGTGAGAATGATTAATCAAGGGAAGATTGCCTGCCTCCTGGAACTGTGGGTGCTCCATAACTGGAGAATTTTTTAAAAATACACGGTGCAAACCATTTGTTTGGGATAGTAAAAGTACTCCTTGCTTTGCACAAGGGATCAGATTCTATGAATTAGAACAGTGGTGGGATTCAATTTTTTTTTTACTACCGGTTCTGTGGGCGTGGCTTGGTGGGCATGGTGTGGCTTGGTGGGCGTGGCAGGGGAAGGATGCTGCAAAATCCCCCTTCCCTTCCCTTCCCTTCCCTCCCCACCCCACTAACCTACTTTCCAGCTCCGTTCTCCTCTGCAGGGCAACCAAAGAAGACCCAGCCAATCAGCTGGGACTCGAGAGGCGGAGACTAGATGGGGCGGGGCCAGTCAGAGGTGGTATTGGCCGGTTCTCCAGACTACTCAAAATTTCCGCTACCGGTTCTCCAGAACTGCATAATGAAGAATTGAGCCTTCAAAATTTAGTAGCCCTGGCTTATCATATTTTGACGCAAGTGGAAAACAAAACAACAACATGCGTGGCTATCTAAAAACACAATTCATTATCCTATGACCACAGGCAGTCCTCGACTTACGACCGCAACTGTGGCCAAGATTTCCGTTGTTAAGCAAGGCATCTGTTAAGTGAATTTTGCCCCATTTTCAGTGGTGGGTTTCAAAAAATGTTCCTACTGATTCAGAGAACTCGCTTCACGCGTGTGTGTGCAGGGCTCAAACGCCCCTCTCTGTATCAAGGCTGGTGAACTGTGCAGACACGCCTAATGTGTGCAAAAGGGGCTCAGAAACTGCCCTCTTTATCAACGATAGTGAGCTGTGCTGTCTTTTAGCTCAGCTGAGGCATGGCAATCTGCTCTACCACATGAATCAGCTGAGCTAATAAACAACAGAATATAGAAGAGGTAAGAGCAGGTGGGCAGGGCCAGCCAGAGGTGTTCCTGTTTTGAGCTTCCCCGAAGACGGGCCGCTGACCGTGATCGTGCGCGGCTTTGGTTCGTGCTTCGGCGTCAGAGAGCCCCAATCCTCTGGATTCTGGGCAGAAGCCACCTCGTAGGGGTGGTGGAGGAAGGGGAGACCGTCAGCTGGGTAGAGGAGAGTCACAAATCCCCTCCCTGGCTTGGCAATTCCTCCCTCCCCAAAATTTTCAATATTGGTACACCAGAACCGGCTGAGTACTACCTCTGGCCATTTTATACCCTTTCTTGTTACAGTTGTTACCGCACTTGCTAAGTCAGTAACAAAGTTGTTCAATGAATGAGGCTTCCACCATTGAATCTGCTCATTGGAAGGGTCATGAAAGGGGATCACAATGGACACCGGACACTGCAATGGTCATAAATCTGAACCAGTTGCCAAGCATCTGAATTTTGGTCACGTAACCATGGGGATGCTGCAACCATTGCGTGAAAAATGGTTATCAGTCGGTCACTAAACAAACTATTGTAAGCCGAGGACCAGAAGTGGTATTCAGCAGGTTCTGACCAGTTCTGGAGAACCGGTAGAGGAAATTTTGAGTCATTCGGAGAACTGGCAAATACCGACTTTGACTGGAGATTTTGCAGTATCCTTCCCCACCAGGCCTACCAAGCCATGCCCACAGAACCGATAGTAAAATAAATGAATCCCACCACTGTCGAAGACTACCTGTATTCCTTCCAGAATTTAAAATTACTTCAACTGAATCATTGGACAGAAGTCTTCAGAAGCAAGCAAAGATATATATGTATTTTGAATATTTATTGCCATAAATTCCAGGGCAGTGGTTTCTGATGTAAAGTCTGCCTCTAATTTGCACCTACATTTTGACTATCTGAACAGTATGCTAACTGTTGGAAAAGGAAACATCCGGATTTCTTCTGCTTTGGCTTAATATAGCGAGAGTGAAATTAATTTCACATGTTCACATGATGGGAAACCATGTGGTTTAGAAGGAGGAAGTCTTCTACAAATCTTATTATCCACTTGTTCAGTTTAATTTGATAATAAAATGCCACAGGCTACTGACCTTTATGAAGAGCCGGATGTGATTAAAGCTATAAAACAGTAAATGATTTACTGTAATTGTCTCTGAACAACAACAAGCCATTGTGTGTGTGAACAAATATTCTGATAGCAGCTGCCACTAGCCATAAGAAAACATTTTAATTACAGTACTTGTTTGTTTAATCTGAAGAAAAACAACAACCATTATATCTCGTTTTGCATTGAGGTTGATGAGTTTTTATGTTTCTCATGTTGGGGTTTGCCAAAAACCTATTCTGATCTAGATAAGATGTCACCATCAAGACCAAAAAGTATTTTGAGAAAAGATTAAAGAAAGCTATAAGCCACAGTTTACAAGCTCCAATTGTTGGACCCATGCAACCGGAAATGCTTGAATCAGACAATTTCCAGTTAATTTTAGCACGGTGCAGAAAAACCAGTCAGTAGGTTTGTTAATATTGTTCATTATAGAAACAACTAAATTATCTGTTATTCTATCTTCTATCTATCTAGTCTTAAATGAATGGTTTATGAAGCAACCAACACTGAAGCTTTGAGCAAATAAATCATAAAAAATAACTTTTAACAGTGTTTTGTAAAGGCTCTATAACAGGGGTCTCCAACCTTGGCTCCTGGAAACCTGGCGGACTTCAACTCCCAGAGTTCCACAGCCAGCAAAGCTGGCTGTGGAATTCTGGGAGTTGAAGTCCGCCAGGCTTCCAGGAGCCAAGGTTGGAGACCCCTGCTCTATAAAATCATTTTGTGAAGCAACTTTTTCAAGGAGTGGCTTTTATCCTAGAAGAGCTGTGTGTTTTAAAATAAAAAGGGACCTCTTTTTAAAAGCAATTGTGCTCAAAAGGCAACAAGTGGAAACTGAAAAAGGAGTGGGTTTTTTTCTTAGGTACATGCAGTGACATGTTTGTCTCAAGGGGAGTTGTACAAAATAATGTTAGGAAATGTCTGAAACTCTGCATTGGGGTCGGTTTTCTTTTTTTTAAACGGTTTCAGTTACATGAGGAGAGGATGTGACCAAACCTTGCTATGATAAAATGATTATTTTCACATTAAGTTCCTACAGCAACATGAGACAGCTTTGGATGGACTAATTCAGTGTATTACCTCCATGCCGTCTGAATAGGATTTTATTACCCACTAGAATTCCAGTTTCAGATAACTGTGTATCTGTCGGAGGAATGTGGTGATAAGCTGTACTATTAGAAAAAAACTGTTGTTTTTTTAAAAAAAACATTCTTAGCGTGGAAATTTGAAAATCCATCCCCTGGATACAACACAATTTATTTAGTTTTGGTATACCAAATTGTGTGAATCTACTCACTTGTTGAACTTGATGCGTTTCAGTTAGGATGCACAGTAAATACATCAATTATTTTATTCCTCAGCAATTAAAAAAAAAAAAAAAGGTTGCCCAGGGCAAGAAATCTCTTGTCAGGCCTGTGTCGGTTCTGCATAAGAAGGTTTGCAATATTTACGATTTCCTCTAAACCTTGCTATTTTCTTTTTTTGAAATCCCAGGTGGTTCTTACACTTTATGAATCGGTTTCAGAAACAGACTTCCTTGCTGGTAAAAAAGCAAGAACCGGAGTGGCCCCAAGATTAGAGTCTAGAAAGATCAAGTACACAGTTCCTCATTTAGACAGCTTCAGATGCATCTTAAAGCATCTGCAGGTGATTATTTCCAAAGCATTTTGTCCAGCACAATCACATTCTCCTCTTTCAGGACTCTGCACTGCAATTTTCCCCCAGCATTAAAAATAAAATAAAAAATATTGCTTTACAAAGCAATATCCAGACTAATAATTCCAGCCATGACAGCAAACAATCCTCCTCGCTCCTTTAGCATAAATTTGGTATAAATCTCTGCAGCAGCCCAGCTCCTCAAGTTTAATATCATAAAATCCTGCAGCTGGAAAAAGACCCCAAGCCTCATCTCGTAGTCCAATTTCGGGCAGCAACACCGCCATTCCTGCAAGGTAGACTTTTTCTCTCTCTCTCTCTCTCTCCCCCCCCCCCCCGCGCATCTTTAACCGTGAGGAAGTTTTTCCTTAAGTGGATGCAAAATGTAGGAACCTGCAAATTATCCACGCGGCTAAGATCAAAGAAGAAAAATCACAAAAACCCGGAGGAAGAGAAACAGGACATTTAAGGAGCAACCCCGAAACAAACAAACAAAAAAAAAGATACCAGCAGAGACGCTGACATGCGTTTGCAGACACGTCTGGATGCATCCACGCGGGTCGAGTGCGGAGCACAGGAAACCTGAGAGGACTCCACGGAGCAGCATATCCGCGTCCTTGGTCGTCCTTACCTCTACGGGCAGCCTGCAGATGTCCATCGCCGGCCGGAGGTCATAAGACGAGCAAAAGACAAGAGATGGATAAAGAAGCGGAGCCGCCTCCAACGGCCGGCCCCGCCCGCGCCCCGCCCACCAGCTCTTGCTCCTCCTCCCCCGCCTTCCAGGATCCCCCCCAAGACGATGGCGCGATGCTTGTCGGGAACTGTAGGCATTCCAGAGAGAAGCGTTCCTTGGCGCGGCGCTGGTGTGTGACGCCAATGGCGCCGCGCCGGAAGTCCCGCTGGGTTGAGTTGGTGGTGGATTTGCCTGCGTGCCCTGGAGGTTGGATCGGGGAGTCGTCATGGCGGTGAGTCGGGCATGGGGGAGGGCTGGATCAAGCCGGGGTGGTGGTGGGAGGAGCGGGGGGGATATTTAAATCAAGATCGAGGGATGGTGATCATTTTTAATTTTTTTTAAAAAATGATATGGCTTTTTATCTCCCTTCCTCCCCACCCTCCAGCCCAAAGGAAAGGTAGGAACCAAAGGCAAAAAGCAGATATTTGAAGAGAACAAGGATACGCTCAAGTTCTACCTGCGCATCATCCTAGGGGCGAATGTGAGTATGGAGCGCTGGATCTCGGGAGTGGGACGTGGGGGGGGGGGAGAGAGAGAGAGAGAGAGAGAGACGAGCCAGGGCAGCCTGGTTATTTTGGCTCAGGGAAGAAGATCTTGGAACATAGAACAACAGAATTAGAAGGGACCTTGGAGGTCATCTAGTCCAAACCCCTCTACCCCCCCGAACAGGAGAGTCTATTCCAAATATTAGCCTCTTCTACCCAGGTTCCAACTTGCAGCCTCCTGATTGTGAGGCGAGAGCTCCAACTCTTCGGCCACTACACTGGAGATCTGCACTTCTGATAGAGGCTGTGTATTTCGAGCAGTCAATCAAAACTGTTATCATAACTGGTGTCATCACAAAAGAGGACCTGGCCTGGGTCGCTCACATTGCAGCCCTGGTCAAAGGGGCCCAGCAGAGATTATACTACCTGAGACTTCACAGGAAACAACAACTCTGAGTGAAAAACTGCTGGTGCAACTGCACCATCTTAACTTACTGACCCTGTGTATGGTTTGCCAATTGCCTAGGAGCAGATAGGATAGCATTCCAGAGGGTTCATGTCATTGCCCAGAGGACCATTGGTTGCCCTCTCCCCTCTTTGGAAGAGCTTTATAGCTCCCGCTGCCTTAAGAAAGTTCAAAACATTCTCAAAGATCCATCTCATCCTGGGCACCCTTTTCTTTTGAACTATTACCATCTGGCAGACGGTACAGAATAATAATAAAAACAAGGACAAAGGAAAAACAGCTTCTATCCCAGAGCAGTAACTATATTGGATTCTATTGTATAGTGCAATACTAATGCAATATCAGGGGTTTTCAATTCAATTGCATAGAATGTGAAGGATGTGTGTTTTTGTTTTATTTTTATAGTTTTCTCATGTATGATGTACACTGAAGATGGCATTTAATTTTGTTGTATGAGGTGCAATGTTAAGTAAATCTTAAATCTTAAAAAAAAAAAAAAATCTTAAAAGCTGCAGCTGTCACTTTCCCCCATTGGTGGCAGCAGTGGTTGCTCAAGTCCCAGTCTATAAAGTCCTATTTCTGAAGGTAAAAAGTGGAGTTGAAGTTTGATTGGGTGATTGACACATTTAGATTTAGAATACTTTTTAGACCAGCGTTTGTCAATCTTGGCAACTGGAGGATATGGGGTTTTCAATTCCCAGAATCCCCTGGCCAGCATTTCTGGGAGCTAGAACATAGTACGTCATCAATGTTGGAAGGGACCTTGGAGATTGAAGTCCACACATCTTGAAAGTGCCTAATTTGAGAAATAGCTTTCAACAAAGAGCTCAACCTCTGTTTCTCTTTCTCTCTTATTTGGATATCCCTTGTTTCCAGGCCATTTACGGAATTGTCAACCTTGGGATCTTCTATATAACAGCCACCATTTGGACGTGGGTGAGTTCTATATATTTTCAGGCCGTTATTTCTTTTGAGTCAGGGACTGTCAATATGTGCTGCAGAGAGAAGAAAAAAAATAGATTCAAGAGTGTTCTTTTTGTTTCACTCCTCTCTACAAAGAAAGAAGTCTTTATCGATCTGTTTAAAATATTGGCTAGGAGAATATGAGGTTCATATTCAACAGCTATCCCTCTTCCCCCACCAATACTCCAGAGCTTAGATTCTGTATCATGTTTGTAAACTTGGGAGGCTGCATATTTAACCATCAGTAAACCATGCTTCCATTAGAACTGTCTTAATCCTTAACAGAAGTGCTTGTATCCAGTTTTGCCCAGTAATCCTGGTTAAAAAGATTGCACTAGCTACAAAATATGTTTGTCTTCAGGTCTATCTTTCCAAAAATATAAACCTTTGTGCGCTTCTCAAACTTTGTGTACTTTACTGAAGTGAGAGCATCTCTGAAGGGTTTTACTGTTTTTTCCTGGCTGATTTTCATATCCTTCTCTTAGGTTGCCTTTGTGTTCAGCTTGATGGTCTACGGGACCAGTTACCAATCCATGAGATCAATGGCAAAGCCTACTTTTGCAGAGGGCGGTAGCCTCGCCGATGGCGGAATTGATCTGAATATGGAGCAGGGAATGGCAGAGTGAGTGTCAACACTACCTGAGTTCAGGTGAGCAGATCCTGCTGCCTGAGTGCATACGTAGTTTTCCTTCCTAGCCTCAACCAGTGGAGGTACACATTGGTCCCAGGGCTAGTTGCACCTCCTTGTGTGTGACCCCCACAAACCCCCACCTTTTAAATAGAATGGTAATTTTTAACATGACATCAATTATTACATTGATAATTATGTTTAACAGTTGGGTTCTTGGTGTTCACTGAGCTTGGTTGTTTTCTTGCAGATGTTTCATTACTAATTGAGGTAACCTTGTCAGTGTGCGTGGGAGAGTGGTGTTCAGCAAACTCTAACCCTAAGCAGTCTATTCCATTGCTGAATATCTTCTGCCACTAAAAACATTTCTTCTAATGTTCAGTTGTGATCAAGATCCCTGCACTTTGTGTCTGTTAAGTCCGGTCCTGCCTCCCGGAATAAACAGATGACAAATCATCTGCATCTTCTGTGTAACTTCGGATATTTAATAACTCCCCAGTCTCTCTTTACAGCTAGTCCTCAACTTTACAGCTAGTCCTCAACCATAATTGGAACCAGAACCTCCATTGCTAAGCAAGGCAATTTTTAAGGGAGCCATGCCCAATGTTATGACCCTTTTTGTCATGATTGTGAAGCGCAAATTATGGCAGTTGTTATGTGAATCATGTCATTAAGTGAATCCAGCTTCCTCTGTGGACTTTGCTTGACAGAAGACAGTTGGGAAGGTTGCAAATGCCAATGCCATCTCCCTGGGAACCTGCAACAGTTGCAAAAACATACTGGTTGCCAAGTGCCTGAATTTTGGTCATACAACTGTCAGGATGCTGCATCCGTCCTTAGTTTGAGGACAGGCTACATCTCACTTTTGTTAGTGCTGTTGTAACTTCAGTTACTAGATATATGGTTGTAAATGGATGACTACCTGTAATTTTCTCCAGATTCATCCTTCCCAGGTCCTTGAACTATTCTTCCTAGGACTTCATTCAACACTATTTGCTTCCAATTGTTAACAATCCCAAACAGATCTCCTAAATTGCATTAACAGAGGGATACAATCCAGATCAAGGGAGATAGTAATACCACTCTATAAAGCCTTGGTAAGACCAGTCCTAGAGTACTGCATCCAGTTTTGGTCACCACATTATAAAAAAGATGTTGAGACTAGAAAAAGTGCAGAGAAGAGCAGCCAGGATGATTTGGGGACTGGAGGCTAAAACATACAACGAACGGTTGCAGGAATTGGGCTTGGCTAGTCAAGTGACGAGAAGGACCAGGGGAGACATGATAGCAGTCTTCCAATATTTGAGGGGCTGCCACAGGGAGGAAAGGGTAAAGCTATTTTCTAAAGCACCCGAAGGCCAGACAAGGAACAATGGATGGAAACTGAACAGGGAGAGATTCAACCTGGAAATAAGGAGAAACTTTCTGACAGTGAGAACAATCAACCCATGGAACAGAAGTTGCCTTCGGAAGTTGTGGAAGCGTCATCACTTGAGACTTTCAAGAAGAGATTGGACAGCCATCTGTCAGAAATGGTGTAGGGTCTCCTGCTTGGGCAGGGGGTTGGACTAGATGACCTACAAGGTCCCTTCCAACTCTGATGATCTGTTACCTGTTTTAAGTTTTTTTCAATAATCCAGAAATGTGCAGCGAATCTGTGATTTCTTAGCATAACCTGAAGACGTGCCTCTTATCCACCTTAACTAGACTGTGGAAGGGCTCTCCACCTGGTCTCATGTCAATCCTATTCAGGCACATTTTAAATTTTTGATTCCACGTACCTTTTTTTTAAGCCAGTCTTTTTCATTTCTGGGATGGAATCATAGAAGACACTGAGGCTTTTACCTTCTGCTCTAATAAAAATCAGCCTTTTTTTTTTTTTTCCTACCCTCAGGCATCTGAAGGATATGATTTTGCTTACTGCCATTGTCCAAGTGCTCAGTTGTTTTTCCCTCTATACATGGTACTTTTGGCTCTTGGTAAGTTTCTTTTCTTACTTATTTGTCCACAGCACATTCTTCCTCTTTGCAGCTACATCAGGGAACCCGTGTGGGTCAAGTGTTGAGCTAGAAAGCAAGAGACCATGAATTCAAGTCCAGTTAGTTGGGAGCAATATGCTAACTCTGTAAACTGTGTAGAGAAGGCTGTAAACAGGGGTGGGATCTGACTGGAATAACCACCGGTTTGGGGAGCGTGGGCATGCGCATCAAATGCGTGTTGTTGCACACGTGTGTGCCTATCAGCTCCAGCAAGCACTTGACCTTCTCCAGCTGACGAGTGGCGCTCAGCTGGGTCGCGCAAAGCAGCCGAGGAGGAAAACGCAGCCACTAAAGGACAGCCTAGAGCCCAGGTGGGCAGGCGGGAGGGCCAAACAGCAGACCCAAACCTCGTTCCAGAGAACCGGTTTGGTGTCAGCTGCTCTTCGGAGCTACCAGTTCTATAGAACCGGACTGAACTGGTGGGTTCTCACCCTTGGCTGTAAAAGCACCGTGAAGCGGTATATAAGTCTTAAGGGATGTCATTCCTTAACTAGCAAAAACCCAGCCCGTTTTTGGGCTAATGCTCAGCTGTGCAACTTCGCTTGTGGCGCACTTTAATGGGGGGGGGGTCCCTGTTTTTTTGGTTACTTCTTGCAGGCTCCAGGGCGAGCACTCTATCTCCTTTGGGTGAACCTTCTGGGGCCTTGGCTCACCGCGGAATCGCCAGCTGTCAATCAAGAGCCCAACGAGAAGAAACAGCGCCGGCAAGAACGCCGGCAGATGAAACGGTTTTAGCTGCGCTCCTGAGCATGAATGTCACGCCACTTGGGGTCTCCATGTGGCTGTTTTATCAGGGATTTGAACCAATCAGAAAACATCAGGGGATTTTCCCCCCTCTCCATCCTCCCTTCTGGCCCTTATTCTTCCCCTGGTCCCTGTTCATCCTAAGGCTAGAGGACTTGCCACGGGAGGGGGTGGAGGCAAGCCCCAGGCAAATCTGCTTTTTTTCCCCTGCCTTATGGCAGTGGGAGGGGCATCGTGGTGAGAAGGCTGCAGATTTCTAAATACCTTTCTAAAATGAGGCTGCAATGTGAATCGGACAATGGAGGCCTTTCAGTGTTGGAAGCAATGACGCATTAAAGAGAGATGCATGCACACACAAAATGTTTGCCATGTGAAGGCTTGCAGTTCTTGTGGGTTTCGACCTTTGGTGTCTTCATTTACACTCCTGTTTTCCTGATCGTTTTAGGTAGGCGTGGTTTTCTCATTGGAAGTGCCAAACAGGAAGTAAGCTCAAAGAATAACGGAAGATGGGGGTTTTATATTTAAACATCATTTTGCAAAAAGAAAGAGGGGACAGCAGGAACATCTGGTAGAAGGGAGATTTCCCCATATATTGTTGTATATCCCTTTCTTTTCTCCTTCCTCCAATAGAATGTTGAGCGTAATGTGGTTTAGTTTTGCAATGAGTGGATGCAAGGATCACAGATTTTCTCCCAGCCTGATCTTTTCTGACAAAGGAATTTGGAATCTCCTTGGTGGTGGTAGAAGAGATTTCTGTATAGCAACCTTTTCCTAACCTTTAAAAATAAAAATAAAAAAATAATCCAGATTGGCAAGCTTTCCAGTTAGCATAATCAAAGGGACAGCATCTCCCAAATGTATATTGTATCTTGTATTTATAAACCTTTGGAGCCTCCAGACCGTTTTTATTTTTTTAAAAAAGTAAAACATAAAACCTCAGGACGGGATATGTGATGGCTCAGTGGTTGAAGATGTTAAGCTTATCAATTGGAAAGCTGACAGCCCAGGTTTGAGACCCGAATGCCGCAGGATGGGGTGAGCTCCCTGCTCTTTGCTCCAGCTCCTGCCCACCTAGCAGTTCGGAAGCATGCACATGCAAGTAGATAAATAGGTACCACTTTGGTGGGAAGGTAATTCTGTTGTGTGTGCCTCGGTGTATAGTCATGCCAGCCACACAACCGCAGAAGTGTCTTCGGACAATACTGGCTCCCATAGCTAAGAAACATAAGCATCGTCTCTTAGAGTCGGACACGAATGGACAGAAGAAATCTTTACTTTTACTAAGACCTCAGTTCTGTTTTTCTCCTGCAGCCTGTTAGTTGGACAGCAGGTGTCAAAGAGTAGGAAAAGTGATACATAGCAAAAAAGCAAGGAAAGATTATTCCCTTATTTCCTTAGGATTTGGCTGCTCATCTTGCCCACTTTTTGCTTCAATCCTCAAAGTCCCCTATAAATTACTCCTGAGAGGATGCCTTGACCCGAAGGAGTGGGGAGAGGAGCTACTAGCCCTGTTTTGGGTATAATCTGGTTGGCCACATAACTCAGGTTTTCAGCAGGAATTGTTGAAATAATTTAAATCATTTTAAACATAGGGACACATAGGTAAATATTTCCCTATGTATTAGTATTTTGCAAAAAATATTGGCCCCTTACAAAGGCCTTATGGGTAGGAAAGGACTATTCGGCTTCTTCCACGTACTTCAATATTTTTTTTTTTAAAAGATACCAGATAGTACTTACTAATAATGGACTGTTCTTACAACGTTACATCAGTACAAATTTAGAATTCCTGCATCTTTCATTAGGGCAGAGGTGGTTGGTTTTTCAGCTATGTAGAAAAGATTTACGGGGAAGTCTCCAAATTTAGATATGCAACTATGCCTCTTAGCATTTAATGTGTACAAAACTAATCTTGGTATCATCCCCTCGCCCATTTTTTTCCATCCAGTTGGAAAGACAGGGAAGAAAAATGGCAAAAACAGTGAAGAGCTGTGCTATAATTCAGGCTTGCTTGAGTTTGTGTTTGGATTAACCTAGGTGCCAAGTAAAGAGAGAAACAAATATAGAGCTATAGGGAGCAAAAGCTTCAAACTTACCTGTCTCAGTTGGACCCTATTCTGGTTTCAGGTGTGACATTTGTCCTTTGCAAAAGGTGTTCATATGCAGAGCAGCAGCACCACAGCAGCAGCAGCTGTGTATTAAAATGTCAGGGAGATATTTGGCAGACAAGTGAGGGGAAATCCCTGTATTAAGAAAGCCAACATGTGCATCAACCTGTATTAGAGAGAGAGAGAGAGAGAGAGAGAGAGACTGTAGATAGATAGAGATGGATGGATGGATGGATGGATGGATGGATGGATGGATAGATAGATAGATAGATAGAGACACTGTAGATATAGATAGATAGATAGATAGATAGATAGATAGAGACACTGTAGATATAGATAGATAGATAGATAGATAGATAGATAGATAGATAGATAGATAGATAGAAAGATAGATAGAGACACTGTAGATAGAGATAGACAGATAGATAGAGACACTGTAGATATAGATAGATAGATAGATAGATAGAAAGATAGATAGATACACTGTAGATAGAGATAGATAGATAGATAGAGACACTGTAGAGATAGATAGATAGATAGATAGATAGATAGATAGATAGATAGATAGATAGATAGATAGATAGATAGAGACACTGTAGACAGAGATAGATAGACACTGTAGAGATAGATACATACATAGACAGATAGATAGATAGAGACACTAGATAGAGATAGATAGATAGAGATAGAAGATAGATAGATATAGATAGATATAGATAGATAGATAGATAGATAGATATAGATAGATAGATATGATAGAGATAGATGATAGATAGACACTGTAGAGATAGATAGATAGATACACTGTAGCTAGAGATAGATAGAGACACTAGATAGAGATAGATAGAGACACTGTAGATATAGATAGATAGATAGATAGATAGATAGATAGATAGATAGATAGATAGATAGATAGATATAGATAATAGATAGAGATGATAGATAAAGATAGATGATAGATAGATAGATAGACAGACAGACAGACAGACCTCTTTATTGGCCAAATGTGATTGGACACACAAGGAATTTGTCTTGGTGCAAATGCTCTCGGTATACATAAAAGATACATTTGTCAAGAGTCAAGAATCAAGGTACAACACTTAATAATCAGAGGGTACAATAAGCAATCAAATCATCCTAGGAATCAGTCAATATAAACCATAAGAATACAAGTGACAAAGTTACAGTCATACAGTCATAAGTGGCAGGGGATGGATGATCAGGAGCGATGTGAAGATTAACAGTAATAGTAGTGCAGACTTTGTAAACAGTTGGACAGTGTTGAGGGAATTATTTGTTTAGCAGAGTTATGGCGTTTGGGGAAAAAACTGCCCTTGTGTCTAGTTGTCCTGGTGTGCATATCGTCATTTTGAGGGAAGGAATTGAAACAGTTTATGTCCGGGATGTGAGGGGTCTAAATATTTTCACAGCCCTCTTTTTGACCCATGCAGTATACAGGTCCTCGATTGAAGACAGGTTGGTAGTAATTGTTTTTTCTGCAGTCCTAATTATCCTCTGAAGTCTGTGTATTAAGAAAGCCATTTAAATAGAATCCTGAAAGCAAACACTTTATGGAATATGAGGTCGTTGTTGCTCTCTGAATTGAAGAGGGTTGTCTTACTAGAGCAAGCCACTAGTATATAAAACCAAGAGCAAACCCCACTCCCTTTTAGCACTGATGATATTACCTAGTTTGGTAATGAGACATCTTCAAGAAAACCATAAGCTCATATAGAGCATCAAGGACCCCTCCTGAATTACAAATATTCCCTTTTTATCAGAAGTGGAGTAACGGGGAAGTAGTCAGAAATGAAAAGAAACCAGCCGGCCATCCATTGTTCAAAACCTTTCCACAACCCTGTTTTTGTGACTTCTGGAAATCCTCTCTTGCCACACATGCCAAAAATTGAAAGGGGTGGGGGGCAAAGTTGACTGTCACTCTGAAACAAGACACACCTCTTTAAAATATAAAATTATTCAAAATATAACAAGCCTGGATACCATGCACAGAATGGTCCAGATAGTTTTGCATCTGATCTGACATCTACTGGCCCAAAGAAAACTACCATCCCTTGTTTGTCAGCTTCTTGCTCTCCCCACTCTGCTTCCCTACAGAGGACCAGAAAAAGGAGGAAAGGAGAATTTGGACTCAACAGGAAGCCACAGGAGAGAGAGCATCTTGCTGCAGTCAAGAACAGAGAATATTGGAAGTTTAAAAAGGACGTTTTTTTCAATTAACAGATAATCAGAGTTGGAAGGGACCTTGTAGGTCATCTAGTCCAAAATGAACCTGATTTTAGATCTGCCAAGCCCAGTTTTGTGTATTTACTAAAATACCCTCCCCCCTCCCAAGTGCATGTCATAATATTTGTATGTGTGGATTTCAAGGGCTGCTTCCAGTTTATTGCGATGGTTTATCTGGGGTTTGTCTTGAACAGCTTACAAGCTAGTCTACAAAGGAAGCCTCCGTTCACTTGTTTTCGAACGTTTTTTGCATTAGATTCCTTCCAGCATTCTGGATTTCTTCCAGTTGTTCTGTTCAGAGGAGATTTCTTACTGTTTGCCAGCCAAGCCAGTTTGCAAAAGGCTGAAGGGTGGGGATTTTGGTATAAAACGCTGTATTCCTCAGCTGCTGAAGTCAGATCCTGGATTGCTAAGTGAAAAGGGCAAGACTGAAGGTGAAATAAATCTTCCTTTTTTGAGGTATTGGCTGATGAAGGTATCCAAGGCAGAAATGACCTATCAATTCGGATTATGTTGTACGAACAGCAGTGGAAACTTTTCTCTAATTTAATGTAAGTACAGTTTGTAATGTTGGGCATGTTGCTGAGAGAGAAAATCCAACCAATTTCATTACTTAGAGGAAATGGCTCTTTTATAAACATTGAAAATCTGGCATGCTTGTCAAAATTTTCTGCTTCTGGCTTCTATAATTTGCCTTTCGAAGGGATATACTGTTAGAAACCTTTATTGTTGTATTTTGGTGGATATGATTCATACTTCTATTTTTACCAAACCAGGAAGCAATTACTGGTACATGGAAGGGTTAGCAACCCAACTAACTAAAAGGAGAACTCTCCAATTTTGGATGGAAGAGAAGGCTGCTTCCTGGGACCCAAAGGCTGCATTAGGTTTAGAGATAAATAACTACTGCATTAAAAAAACAACCAGTCTTCTAAAACTGAAGTCAAAGGACTTTGACAGACTGTTTGTCTGAATTAGCAAGTCAAATGGGAGAGCCCCAAAGGAGAAACAGGAATTCCAATAGCAAAGCTGTCACTTTGAATGAGAAGTGAAAGCAGGGCTGAACCTCTGCACCAAAAACCAGAAGCCACAGCCACTGGGGTTCTCAGATGGCCGTTCTGGAGGCTCCATAGAGCAGTTTTTCAACTTTGGCAACTTGAAGATGTGCGGACATCTGCTGGCAAAATTTTGCATGCCATTTGGGGAATTCTGGGAGTTGAAATTTGCACAAACCCATCATGGCTCATCTTCCCGATTTCATTGCATTTAATTTTTTCCACATTTTAAAATGTCTATGGTTTGGGGACGTCTAGCTGCTCTTCATCCCAGTTGGGAGTGGCTCCTTTTAGCTGTATAAAAATGAAATGCCACTCACACATCATCACACAATCTCCAGAACCATAAAGCCTACAACTTTGAAATTTGGCACATATGTTCGTTCCTCTTGCCTTCTAGGTGCTCACTAAGAGAGGATTTTTCAAAATGACCATCAGAGCACTTATTATTTTGTGTATTATCGTGTATTATTATTATTAACATGCCCTGATGCTAAGGACTTTTACTCCCCCTCCCCACTTGGAAAGAAATCTGTTCCAAATGCAAAACACGAGCAGAGGAGTTTCAGAGCACCAAGCAGTTTTAGTACAGAACAGTTGAGCTAAGCCATGCCCAGACTCCTTGCTGTCTCCATGCTCACACAGCAAATACTGCTTCAGTTTCCAAACAGCCTTCAACTCTCTCTCACACCGACAGGACACGAGCCAGATGAATACCAATGGATGCTGGTAGGCAGAGGCAGTTTTTTTTTTTTTCTCATTTTCCTCCCCCAAAACTAATTGTGATTACATTGTTTCATAGTGAAGCATGGGTATCAAGCTAGTTTTAATATATATATTCTCAGTCCCAAAGGATGGTTACTCACATATTCATATATAGAGGACTCTAGGGTCTTACAAGCCAGAACAATTGATGTCTCACTTCCTTGCTCCCATCTTCCTTTGCTTTTCTCAGCTGACTTTCTTGTTGTGCGGAGATGGTTTCTTGCATTCTTACTTGCTTTTAAATGCTTTTAACAGTTTAAAAAGGGCCCAGTCATGGAGAAAATCTAACTTTGCGGTTGCTAGCAGTCGGAAATGTTCTTGATGGCACCAATCGATCCATTAAAAAACCCCAGTCACTGAGAGTCAGGCAGCATATAAATTATTATCCATTGTTATTATAATAAAGAGTTGTCTAGGCTCCAAAATGACCTGCCTGGTAATTTCGCGTTTATATATTATAAATTTAAGCTAGAATCAACCCAACCCCATCATAGCACTAGCATTTTAGACTTATATACTGCTTCACGGTACTTTACAGCCCTCTCTAAGCGGTTTACAAAGCAGGCATACTTCCCCCAACAATCTGATTAACTGATTAGTTATTATTAATGTTTAATTATTAATAATTTAATTTTTAATTAAAATAATCATTGGCTGCATTTTATATAACATATAACATGCAGCTAATGAGGATTTGGGTCCTCATTAGCGCCATAAGAAGAGAAGAGAGGATTATGCCCTGTAATTAAATTAAATTAGGATTACATTGGGATTGAAACCTGCAGTTCGGCCCGTGGATCGAAGCAGCCCAAACGCTCCCCGGTGAATCCGAGAAGGCGGAGTCCCGAGGGGCGTGGCATGGCGGGAGGGGGCGTGGTTGGGCGGAGTGGGGGGGCGGAGCTGGCTCGCTCGCTGTCCCGGCGGTCGCCATGGAGACGGGCCCCGCGGCCTGACCCGCAACCAGGAGCCTTCGGTCCGCAGGGCCCAGCCTGAGGTAGCGGGGCCCTCCCGGCATGAGGCGGGTGCATGGCCGCCCCGAACCACCGCTGAGCTGGAGGGGGGGAGGTGAGACGAAGCCGGGCCGACCCTCGGCTGCTTTAGGGGGTCGAGGAAGCCCCCCGCCCCTTCCCGGAGCCGTAGGAAGCGGGGAGACCCTTCTCCCTGCGGATCTTCCCTCCCCAAAAAAGCTCTCCCCGCCCATCGTCCGCAGCACTCGCTGGCTGCGGACGATGGACCGGGCACCCCCGGCTTCCTCGGAAGAAGGACGCTTCCCACCCCTCGCTCCCGTCTGAAGGAGAACCGGGCGGTTCCCGGTGCTGGGAAGGAGCAAAGGCCGGGATGGGGAAGGGGCTTTTCGGGGGGAGGAGAGAGAGGGCGATCCCGGCCGGGCTTAATGGTGGCCCAAGGAGGGGCTAAAAACTTTCAAGATGTGTAATAAATCCCTTTTTAAAAACCCAAATTGGCCACTCTTCACTCCTGGCAACTTTTAAGATGGGGGTGGGGGCTTCAACCAGTCCACCGAAACCTATTCAGTGCCTGAGGGGAGTTGTAATCCAGCACAGGTCGCCCTCCACTTAGGACCGCAATCGAGCCCCAGATTTCCCTTCGCTAAGCAAGGTAACTTTGGGGTGAGTTTTGCCTCGTGGCGCAAAACTTTCTCGGCACCCGTTGTTAAGTGAGTAACTTGCAGAGGTTAGGCGAATCATGCCGTCGTTAAATGAACCCAGCTGCCTCCCCCCCCCCCCCCCCCCAATGGCTTGGCTTGTTGGAAGCTGGTTGGGAAAGTTAGACATGGTGATCGCATGATGTCGGGACAAGGCAACCGTCATAAATAGGAGCCAATTGGCAATCTCTTGAATTTTGATCGTTGTGGCTACAAAGATATTGCAACGGTTGTTAAGCGTGGAAAAAGTGGTAGCAAGTCACTTTTTACAGTGACTTGGTAACTTCCAGCGGTCACTAAATGAATGGTTGTATGTTGAAGATTACCTGCAAATGGGAAAGAGGCCATAATAGCAATAGCACTATATATAGGCTTATATACCACTTTATAGTGCTTTCCAGCCCTCTCAAAGCGGTGTACAGAGAGTCAGCCTCTTGCCCCTAACAATTTGGGTCCTCATTTTACCCACTTCGGAAGGATGGAATCGGCTGAGTCAACCTTGAGCCTGGTGGGATTCGATCTGCCAAATTGCAGTAAAAGTACTTGCACTCTAATAATAATGAATCTGCCTGGCTGAAAAACCTTGAGCTAGGTGGGATTTGATCTTCCAAATTGCAGTAGGAGTAGCTTGCAGTACTGCACTCCTATAATGGGTCTACCTGGCTGAAAAAAATCACTGGTATTAATGGAACTCCCTTACTGGTCTCCATGTGGCTTTGCACTTAATCCAATATTTCGCTCGTGGATTCGTAAGGAGTCCTTGGTTAACAACCACTTGTTCAGGGGCTTCTTGGACTTAATGTCAGCACTGAATAAGTGGGACTTACAACCAAGCCTACAATACATGCTCAAATGCATTTGCCTTTCCCCTCCGAATAGGGAAAAACTTTTATGACATCTAGGCAGCTATTTATCAGGGAGGAGCTTCCACTTTTTCTTGGCCTGGCACAGAAATTATTGTTCTGGAACCTACTTAACTGGAAATGCGGGAAAGTAGATCAATTCATGGATATTATTACAGTCCCTCCATTGTATGGACGGTTCTTTATTGAAGAGGAAGGTGTTGCTTAGCCACCGGATCTCTGTAACAAGGGAACCACAAAGGAAGCTAACCAAAACCAGTATCTTTGCACGAAACTGCCACGGATCACGGAGAACTGAAATACGTGTACGTGCAGTGCATGTCCTTCAAATTCTGCCTTGTCACTTAGCCAGGAAATGACAGGAACTGAAATACAGGAAGCTTAATGTTGGTTTCCTCTAGAGCAGGGGTGTCAAACAGGGTTGTGTTTGACCTTGGGGGGAGCATCTGACGTCACTTGTGTTGGGGGCGTCTGTGGTGGCTCAAGTGCTCTGCCAGTGAAAATGGGCTCCCGAGCTCCATTTTCAGCTGTGACTGCCTCCTGCAACTCTCTGCCAGTGAAAATGGAGCTCAGGAGGACCACGGTCCTTCACTGTTTCCAGGGTGGCCCCTCAGGCCAGATCTAAACATCTCACAGGCTGGATCTGGCCCCCGGGCCTTGAGTTTGATGACTGTGCTCTAGAGGAATCTACTCTGTGCCAATCTGGCCATTGAAGTTATTGGACAACATGCCCTTTTCAGGTTTTGTAGCCCATTTTGTAGAATGATACAGTCCCCACAATTTAAGAATAGGTGGGATTATTATAATGATGGCAATTTGCAGGCAACAAGTCAGTCACACAAACTGTTCCTTGGTGGGTAAGGGTTATGTAGGACAAAGAGTCCTGTGATTGGTATGAGATTGTTTTCTATTCTGTTGGATTGTTTTGGAAGCAAATAACGTTTTTATGGTCTGGAGTGGAATTTAAGCCTTAGGCCAAGCAAATAAGAGACACACTTTTTCATATTCTCAAAAACACTTCCATCATTCTGATTTTGCTTATCTTTATTTTTTTGCTTGCAGAGAAAGAGACTTTGGACCTTATGAGAACACTTTAAGAACTACATGATTGGATTAAGGGAGGCCTGAACTGTAAGATTGAGGCAATTATCTTCAGGCTGGGGTAAGGAGAGCCCGTATGATTTGTGGCACTTTTCCAGTCTTACAAGTTTCAGTTAATCTAGATTTAAATTGTGATGTGATGAGTGATGTTTCCCTGTGCTTTCGGTTCATATGCAGTATATATCACATATAGTATAGTGGCGTATTGAATCTCCTGTTTTTCATTCAGGAGTTTCTTAATGAAAACACACTGGATCTATTCAGATGAAAGCCATTTGTGTCTGGCGTACTTTGTCCTGCAAAGAGTCTAATGCTGCTTCTCTTTAGGGTTATTTATTAAAGTTTGAACATTAAAAATGAGGTTCATTTCAAAATTACTTTTGCCCCATGGGATAGGCTGTTGTAATGAAACAATTTCCCTGCCTCCTTCAGTACACATGCACACAATATGTAAAGTTGAGCTACTGAAGAATGTGGATACCATTTGATGTATGTTCAGAGCAACAACTTCTGTATACTTAATTTTACTTCCAAAGGGTAACCTAGCAGCTGACAGTTCTTAGCAATTTAGTTCTGGCCTGTCAGCCTCCAAGGACAGGCTCTGACATTTTTTTTTTGAAAAATATTTTATTAATTTTCTACAAACAAACAAGACAAACAAAACATTAAAACTTCAACTCTCATATGTACATCCAGTGTGTCAGTTGGTTCATCAGTTTTGTGCATTCATTTTGTAGTCTCAATTACAATTATGTTACATAACAACTCATATTGTCAATCCAAACTTATATATCCTAATATCACTAAAAAAAAGAAATTTTTAATCATTCATGCTTTATGAGATAACAATACTTTAACCAGTTTATTCTGTAAAAAATCATATAATCATACCAAATCAATCCTAAAAAACCCTTTATAAATATAGTATCAAATAACAAAGGCAAGTAAAACAAAATAAAGATATTCCTTCCTGTCTAGCATTCTAAATATTCTATTATCGTATTTTATCATCTAGCCATTGATAAAAAAGATCCCAAATTTCATAAAATTGTTTCTCCTCTTGCTCTCTAATTTCAAATGTCAATCTACTCATCTCAGCATATTCCAATATTTTCTTAATAATTTCTTCCTGTAATGGTATTTTCTCATTCTTCCAATTTTTAGCAAATACAATCCTAGCCGCTGTTAATACATTTACAATCAGGTATTTCAAATCTTTACTATATATATCAGGTAAAATTCCCAATAAGAAGATCTCTGGTTTCAAGTCTATGTGTTTCTTTGTCATTTTTTCCAACCACATGCGAACTTTAGTCCAATATTTTCTGGCGTCCTCACAAGTCCACCACATATGGTAATACGAGCCGGGTATCTGATGACATTTCCAGCATTTTTCAGATTTGTTCTTAAACATTCTAGCTATTCTTGTCATGGGAAAGTGCCACCTGTAAAACATCTTATACAAGTTTTCTTTATATGCTGTTGACATTGTCATTTTATAATTTTGAGACCACAATTTTTGCCATTTCTCTAGATCAATCCCATATCCAAAATTCTTCCCCCAAACAATCATAGTTTCTTTAACTTGTTCTTCCTCTAATTTCATTCCCAGTAAATAACCATATAATTTTTTAATCACCTTCTCATCAGTACCTATCAAGATCTTATCTAAATCAGTCTGTTTATCATAGAATCCCTCCGTTTTAGAATCTTCATCATACCTTGAATGTATTTGCGCATATGAAAACCAATTCATCCTTATACCTTGTTCCTCTGTTTTGGATCGATTTAAGTTCACCCTTTTCATCCAATAGTTCCCCATATCTAACTGTTTGTTCCTTCTTATAAATTATAGGATAGGAAAATGCTTCAATAGTCGATAACCAAACTGGAATTTTCAAATAACATTGTCTTTTTATCTTCTCCCAGTTTAACCACAAAGACTCCCGTATATAATGTCTTTTAAAATAACCCTGTGTTTTAGTTCCCTTATACCATAAAAAAGCATGCCAGCCCAACAGCAAATCATGCCCTTCTAATGTCAACAATCTATGCTTTCTTAATGTTATCCATTCTTTAACCCACATTAAGTTTGCAGCTTGATAATACCCAATTAGGCAGGCCAAAACCTCCTCTAATATATATAAAAAAGCACACTGCATTTTATTTATCCAAGGCTCTTATTATGACTCTCTTCTCCAGAAGCTTCAAAGCCAAGCCTCAAGTGTTGAAATATTGATAAGAGTCCAGAAAACACCTGTAATAATATTTTGCTGTGCTCTCCCTCTATCTTATCACATTGAAATGTCCTTGAGAAGGAGTCTTCTTACAGTTCTCTCCAATTCAAATAAAATATTTTCAAGCCTCTAGTTGGCAGTGTTGCAAAGTTTCTTAATGCTCTTCCCCCCCCAGCCAGAAAAAAGGAATAATGTATACAAAAAAAATAATAATAGCCAAAGGGAGCCTCTATCCTAAAAGAAAATTAAAAAATCAAAAGGAGCATAAAAATATATATAAGAGAAAATTCAATCCAGTTACCTACAAAGTCACACTAAAGTCCCCCCCCCCCCCCCAAAAAAAAAGTAAGAAAAAGAAAGCCTCAATTTGACATCACTTTAAAAAATGCCGCTCAAACAGTTTTGGTCAAAAAAAAATCTCACAGATTTCTTCTCTATTCAGGATGCCCTTTCAAATCTCAGCGAATTTACAACACAAAAGAAGTTTCTCACCCAGCCGACACACTTTCTTTCCAGCCACTTTCTTTCCGGAGCTGTCCCGACTTCAGCAGCTGTGGAGGCTGCCTCTCCACCGCCAGCAAAAGGGCTTCTCCCGGATCAAACCAGAGATTTTGTGATATCTCTGGGATCCTGGGACAGTGCCCTTCACAATCCCCGTCTCTACGGGACAGTTTAGGTCCGTTGGGACCGACCAGGGGTGAAAGTATCCGCTGCGATCTCAGAGCCCCGAGATCGCAGCTGTATTGCCGAAACGAAGCTCCGCCTTCTCAGGCTCTGACATTTTTATTTTTGGTGAACTGGGTTGCCTTTTCTAAAAAGCAAAACTATTTGGTCTCTGGTGTTGTGCTGCCCTCTCTGTGATCTTCTGAGAAGCTTTCCTGCACACAATGTTCCACCTGCAAAAAGGTATCTATATATCTATCTATATATCTCTATTCTATCTGTCTGTCTATCTATCTATCTATCTATCTATCTATCTATCTATCTATCTATCTAAAGTTTTTATATGTGTGGTATTCAGCTTAGTTTGGGTATTTTCCCACGTCATAGTAGTGGTGCTTTTAAAGTTGTAGCAACGTTTCAGCAGAATCTCATCTGCCATCATCAGGCTTCTGTATAGTGTTCATCTGTGAGTCAGACTTTTACAGTGGTTTCAGATTTAAATTTGGGGCAGCCTATTGCTGTGCCAGAATGGTTTTTTCTTCATCCTGATTGGTTGGGAGTCTTGGTCTGTGTTTATTGGTCTTGGAGTTTGCTGTGTTCTGCTTGATTGGTGTTTCTAATATCTTCCGTCTGTTTTTTTGGCTCTTTTTGTATCTTGATTGGCTAGCAGCATTGTGTTACTTTATTGGAGGCCTTTAGTGCAGCTTGGCTCCGGGTAAACAGACGGCTATCATTAGTTAGGAAGCTAGGTTTCATCTGGATGCCTAGTTGGGGTATGTTTGAGCTGGAGGTATCAGGGGGGATCTGTTTGTGCTCAGGTGCTTGTCTGGCTAGTGGTGTGGAGATTTTTTTGTTTGTGAGTGCAGGCTTCCAAATGATTGAGAGTCTGGTGGAATCATCTCTTCTGTTCATGCTTTCTGGTCTTTTTTTCAATCTCTATGGCTTCTCTGATGATTCTGTGGCTGGGGTTTTCTATAGTGGCTGGGGTTTTGGTGCCATTGAAGTTGATGCTATGACCTGTGGCTTCCATGTGTTGGACTAGTGAGGAAGTGTGTTCCAGCTTTCTGACTGCATTTTTGTGTTCATCCAGGCAGGTGCTTATTCTTCTATTGGTCTGTCCAATGTATGTGGCCGGGCATGATGCACAGGGGACTTCGTATATGCCTTGGTTTTCCAGGTCAATTTTATCTTTGGGGTTTCTAAGGATGGCTGCTGTTTTTCTGTCTGTTTTGAAGGCAGTCTTGATGTGATGTCTATGTAGTACCTTACTTATTTTGTCTGTAGTACCTCTTATGTAGGGCAGGACAGCTGTTCCATGGGTCTGTTCATCTTCTGGGTCTCTATTATGTCTCAGTGTGTTTTTGTGGATCAAGTTGGTGATTTTGCTTTTGTGTAAGCCATTGGCTGTCAGTACTTTAGTCAGGGTGCATAGTTCAGTCTTGATGTGTATCTTGTCTGCCAGGCGTTTGGTTCTAGTAATTAGTGTTTTAGCCACGGAGTTTATCTGTGCTGGGTGGTGGTGGGATTGGGCGTTGAGGTAGCGGTTAGTGTGTGTTTTCTTCTGGTATACGGTGTGTCCTAGTGTGCCATCTGTTTTTTTGTAGATTAGTACATCTAGGAATGGTAGTTGTTTGTTTCCGTTTCCATGGTGAACTTGATTTTGGGGTGTGTGCTGTTTAGGTGTGTTAGGAAATTGTTTAGGTTTTCTTTTCCATGGGGCCAAACCACAAATGTGTCATCAATGTATCTTAACCATAGTTTGAGTTTGTGGATGGCATTGGCACGAAGCCAAAAGCACCAGCCTGAGGATGGCGAGTGAAACCTCGCCAAAACGTCGCCAAGATACTCTTAATCTTACACGGGAAAAGACCCGAACACACCTAGACCTACATGTATGTATGTATGTATGTATACACACACACACACACACACACACACACACACATATACACATACACACACATAAATAAATAATTATTCTCGTTCTTATCTCCTGCAGATGAATATTTGCAGTAAGCCACCTAACAAGACAGCCCCAGAGAAGACTTCTGAAACAACTTTTGAAGTTCACTCCCAGCATGCCAGGAGAAATGGCTGGAGTTGGCCCCCTCACCCCTTCCAATTCGTTGCCTGGTTACTTTTCTTCTTCTTTGCGTTGGTTGGTTTTGGCATCCTTGTGCCTCTCCTGCCCATTCACTGGGTACCTGCTGGGTATATTGTATCCTTTATGTCTTGCAAGTACGGCTATTCCGAATCCATGACAGCACAAATGGTGAAAAACCGTTCTTTAAAAGTTGCCTAAAACTTTCATTTGGAAATGGTGAAAAACTTTCATTCATAAAAATCGCCAGTGCTTCTGTCCCCTCCTGTCTGCTTCCCCCCAATTTTGGGCAGCTACTGTTTTTAAGCGATATTTTCCCTTTTCATAATGAATACTGGTGGCCTTTGACTTACAACAGTCCGGTTAGTGACCGTTCAAAGTTACAATGGCACCGGAAAAAGTGAACTTTAGGATCGTTGTTCACTCTTACAACTGTTGCAGCATCCCCATGGTCACGTGATCAAAATTCAGATGCTTGGCAACTGACTCATATTTATGACAGTTGTAGTCTTCTGGGGTCGTGGGATCAAATTTTGCGATCTTCTAAACAAGCAAAGTCAAGGGGCATCCAGCCCTCATTACTGACTGAACAATTGCAGTGATTCCTTTAACAATTGTGGCAAGAATGGCCATAAAAGGGGGCAAAACTCACTTAACAACTGTTGCATTTAGCAACAGAAATGTTGGGCTCAATGGCAGTCATAAGTCAAGGACTACTCGTAGACACAATGCTGCTTTTGTTAACAATTCATTTTGCTATCAGATTGCTATTTAATGACTTTTTGCCTCTCCTGTGCTTTTTCTGGGCTTCTGTGAAAAAACAATGATTTGTATCTTTCAAGCTAGCTGGCACCAGTTTCTCTTTTTTTTTAACTAAAAGGATTTTTATCCTTGGTGGCATTTTTCCCCATGGCACTTTAAAACATGAACGCCAATAAATCTGAGTGAGAGTAACCTTAACAGTGCATCCTTCAGTGTCCCGGCGTCTTCTTTCTCTGCCATGTAGTAGTTCACCTTACCGCAGTTTCCATTGATCCGGCCGATGACAGTGTGCGAAAGAAGAATTACCAGGGGCCGCTGTCTGCGTTCAGTCGCAGCCAGCATGCTCATGTCATTGAAAATCGTCACTGTCACATCTGTGATGTTGATGTGTGAGTATTTGTTTTGCCTACACATATGAGTTGTGAGTTCACTGCCCCAATTCCTTTCCTGGGCAACAATCAGTGCTAGAAATCTTAGATAAAACATCCAAGTATTTTACAGCTATTGGCATTGTGCCTTGGTTTACTGCCACTGGACCTTAATAGAACTGGCTGGATTCACATGTCATGCTGAACCCAATGTGGTTTGTTTGGTTTTGGTTAAGCGTGTTATGTAAACACAGACAATGTGTTTTGTAAACTGTGACTTATGACTTCGTCTGTTGTATGAACCAGTCAATTGTGTTTATTCAATAAGTCATGATTAAACCAATAGTTTAGCATAATAGATGACTCAACCATGACCTTGCGAATTAAATAACCACTTGGGGTCTTACAAAGTGCATGCAGAAGTGCCTCCCCCCCCACCCCCCCATCTTGTATCTTACCTTCATCAATAATCTAGCTACACCCATGACTTTTTAAATTAGATCTTTGTTTCAGCCCTTTCTTACTTGATGCCAGCTAATTGTAAATTGTATTGGTCACCAAAGATCACTGGTAGTGCATGATGGTTGACAAAATTTTGTAAGACTTGCTGTTTTCACAATAGACTATCATTCCTGCATTGATGTTTTGATTAGAAAATCAAAGAAGTTGGAACAATCTTATTTAGAAGTGCAGGCATGGTGAATGAGAGCCAGCAGTAAATAAAAGGACATCGTTCTCTGAATTCCCATGTATTTTATTGGACTTATTCTACATGTAAGAACAGACTTAACTGGAAACAACATGCATTAATTAGTTCTTTCCTCTTTTTTTTTTGGTATACATCTAATTTAGCACTCAATTTAGCACACAAATTAATCTGGAAAGCAACTGCAGATTATAATTAGCTCTGGGTTTTTTTCTCCCCGTTTTATTCTTAGGAGCTCCAGATCAAAACATTGTGGATCTTGTAACAAATGCGTATGTGGCTTTGATCATCACTGCATGTGGCTCAACAACTGTGTGGGAGAGAGAAATTATTGGTATGGTCTTGCCTGTCATACATTAGCCCATTAAGCAAAGCCTGTGAACACCCATTGAACAAACCTAGCACCTTTTAAAAATCTTTTTTTAGCCTTCACAGTCTAAATACCTGTTTTCCATTTTCAAATTGCATGACATTATAGGGATTATACTTAAGATCGTAGTTAGCAATATATAAAGTATACACCTAATATTTTGAAGAGTCTTCTACAATCTTAAGAGCGTTGTGTTTGGGACTTTTAGTCTAGATGCTTTGATTCCTGGCTGAGATATATGGATGTCTGCTGGTTATTTGGCCAGTAAAAACTATGGTAAGTGTTGAATTCTTTGTGCAGTATTGAGGTAAACTGCACTGGATGTGATAAAAATGTTTACTAGTAGACTTCTCAAATTAGAGTTCCACTCTAGAATATGCTGTCCTGTAGATGTCTCTGGCTTTTATGAGAGCCCTTACTGTCTTCTGAGCGAGATAAAGATGTATAAGATAGTCTGGCAAGAGTGTAGTGTTCACTATACACTAGCCAGGATTAGGAATGGCACAGTTTCTTTGCCAGAGATTCTCATTGCTAAATGTGACAGCCCTGGCTGAAAATTGATTTCTCTTGTGTTTCATGGTGAAGCTGCTCAAGGTTCCTCTATTTTCTTGACAGGCTGTTTCTGAACAGTGTAATATCTGCCATCCTGGGCCTTCTCCTAATCCTACTTGTTGCTTTCTATGTCCTTGTTCAATTCTTCCTTGATCCCACGAAGTTACGCACCGGACGTCACTTTGAAGGTACCTTTCTACAACCTCCATGGAGGAACTGTCCCATTATGGCAATTTCTCCTTTGTCTGCTTTGATCTTCTTAGTTGGAAGCACTGTGTTGATAAGTATCCAAGTTATCAATCGCTGTTAATACACTTGTTTCCTAAGAAAAGTTGTCTGAAGTTTGGCCGATCTAGATATTCCCCCGTGGCTTGAAAGCCCATTAAAGTGATTTGCACAAAATTGAAAAAATGAGAAAATTCCAACGGAGGAGGTGATTAAGAAAATAATGGAATGTGCAGAAATGAGTAGACTTAGCAACCAGAGAGCAAGAAGAAAAGGAGTATTATAAGATTTGGGATTTATTTTATCAATGGCTACAAAGATGAGTAAGACATTGAAGTATATTGTAATAGTAATGTTATATTATAATTAATTACTTTTGAGTAAGTTTTATTAGGAATATAATTTAGCAAGAAATGAGATTTGCTTTTAAAGATAGCCTGAAATTGAAATTAAAACATCAATGATAGTATAATAATGATATAAATATGATATGGAATGTTGATTAGAATATAATATGAATGTAAAGTTAAGAGAAAAGGATTATAGATATTGTGCACATGATATGTGTACCAAACCAACAAAAAGGTTTTTGTCTGTTATAAAAATAAAAAACTTTATTTAAAAAAGTGATTTGCACAAATACAGAGTGATGAAGAATCAGTCCCTCCTCCCTTTTTTGTCTGTTTCGTTTTCTAGATTTGAAGAACCAAACAGATGTCTGGTTTGTGTTCCTTCCTGTTGCTCCAGTTAAGACAAAAGCACCTGCAATCTTGTCTTTGGCTGGTCTTCTGATAATTCTGGGGTTACTGACTCTGTTCCTGTTGGGCCACCTATTAGTCTTCCATATTTATCTGAGTAGGTACCATTTTTTTTCTTCTGATTTTGCTTCTCACTTCAATTAAACTGAGCACCTTCCCCCTTCATAAGTACATCTATACACTTTCACATTCTTTGCATGAGCGTAGCGGGAAGCATTTTGTCTTGCGTGAAATTTCTGAATGAGATTGTGGAAGGTGAAACCCTACCTAAGGAACGGTGGACTGGAGACAATAGTTTGGCTAGACTATTGTATCCAGCTTGGCTAGACTATTGTATCCAGCTGGCTTGCTTCAGTTACGTATCTGCAGAAGTTATTTCTCTGAACTGGAGGATTTGCATGCAGGGGTTACTTAAAACACTTCTGATTTAACAGGGACAGTAGTATCACCTCGTTCATTAATTCTCAGTAAATTGCTAATTTAAATAAAGTATTCCGAGGCATCCTTTTCAACTCCTAACAGAATAACATAACAGAATTGGAAGGGACTTGGAAATCTTCTTATCCAATCCCCTGTTCAAACAGGAAATATTACACCATTTCAGACAAATGATTGTTCAAACTCTTCTGAAAAACCTCCAATATTCCAGAGCAAGCCGTTCCCCTGATTAATTGTTCTAACTGACAGGAAATTTCTTCTTAGTTCTAGGTTGTTTCTCTTCTTGATTCGTTTCTCTCCCATCATAGCATCTTAACTCATATCTTGGTCTCTGGACTCCAGAGTGAATTAATCTTCTATCCTTCTCTTTAGTGTGGCACCGAATGACCACCTATGAGTATATTGTCCAGCAGCGTCCCCCACAAGAGGTGAAGGATCCTGAGAAGCAGCCAGAATTCTACCTTCCCCCAACAAGGCCCAGTCAGGCAAGGCTGCAGCTCTTATTTAAATAAAAACATTTTTTTTTTAACGTATCCAGCATGCAATGTGTTTGTAATATTTCCTTCTAACATTGCTTTAATTCTGTTATCTGTAAAGTCTGAGGTTTATGCATTTTCCCATGGTAGGAGACGGAGGGAGGCTTACGGACTTCATGCTTTTATTATGAGAGCTACTACAAGAGGATAATCATTATTTTTTTGTATTATAGTAATACTATTATACAATCATAGTATCCATAGAGATAATTCTTTTGAATTTTGTTGATCTGTGCTGATTAAATCTCAATACAGCACAATGTCCTTTTTGGAATTCAAATTGGGTTTATGGCCTAGAATGTAATCCAATTATTTGGACATGTCGAGATCTTCAGCACCCGGTGAGGGTACATAGCCATGCTGGCTCATTCTCTTTGTTAGGTGAACAGTTGGATAAACTGTTGCCAAACTGAACTGAATGCAAAACACTTGACACCTAAGCAAAGCTAAAATATGAGTGGCTAAACTGAATGATTTGTGACATGGGGATGTATTAATTGAAATGCTTGATATTGTTGCTCCTTCTTCAAACATTCCATTTTTATCAAGGGAAATAGAAACGGTAAACAGTGCAGTACTTTGTTTCCAGAAGCACAGAGATAGCACGCATGGACTTTGCTACGCCCTGGAGTATCCTTGTAGCAACCCAATAAAGGCTGAGATTTAGTGACTGGCTCAGGGTTTCCTCGTGATCAGCACCACCAACTGTGTATTTAAACTGTGTTTCCCACAGTCCAAGGCCAATACAATAAACACAATAATCTTCCTAGCTCCTTAAGGAATAGATGCACATATGAGGGAGAGGGTGTCATGTATTTTTTTCAACCATCTGACCAGGCCTGCACAGGCAATGCTCCTCATTTTGTCTGCACAAAGGCTGCAGCAGGCCATTACTAAAATAGCTTGTTTGTTTTAGGATATGCAATTTTATGCAGGGAGTCTTGGATATACCAATCCTGAGATGCAGGTGGAGAACTCATCAGGATTACCACCTGGGAGAGAGTAAGTAGAATGAAGGCCGATTTCCCTGAATTTGTTAAACTGGGCAAAGTGTCTTGGATTGACAGTAAGTTTGTATTACATGTAATTTTCTTCACTTCTTAGAAATCAGAACAGCTTTCTTAACAGTAAATATAAATGAGAATTTATATCTCTATTTGGCTTTTGTTGATAAGAAGAGGAAATAAAACCAAATCAAGCAGCAACAGTAAGAGTAGAATTCAGCACAAAATATTGCAATTAAAAAACAACAGTAGATGCCATAGCAAAGCAACATTAAATAACATTGAGTGGCCTAATTTTTTGCAAAAAAAAGGATTTTAATATGGCTCATAATAGAATAATGCTTAGGGCTAAATCAGGAGTGGGCAGCCCATGGTCTCTCTGTGATCCTCCACCACATTTTATTTGGCCCAGATACTTACTCCATTGGCCAATAGATTATCCTCCTCCATTAGCCAGTTTTGAAAAAGCAATATAGTTGGGAAGAAGACAAATTGGAAACCAGTATTTTTTAATGAGGATTATTAGTACAGTCACAGCAACAGGAAGTCAGTTAAGTGTTAACCCCGCCTAGCTGGGCAATCTTAAGTAAGAAAGACCTATGCAGACTTTACATCTTGGACTGTGTCAAGATAAATACAAAATTAGAATTAGAATTCTTTATAGACAGATAGAATTCTTTATTGGCCAAGTGTGATTGGACACACAAGGAATTTGTCTTGATACATATGCTCTCAGTCTACATAAAACAAAGATACATTCATCAAGAGTCAAGAATCATAAGGTACAACACTTAATAGTCATAGGGTACAATAAGCCATCAAATAATAGTAGGAAACGGTCAATAAAAATTGTTAGGATGCAAGCAACAAAGTTACAGTCATACAGTCATAAGTGGGAGGAGATGGGTAAAAGGAAAGATGAGAGGATTAATAATAATAGTAATGCAGACTTAGTAAATAGTTTGACAATGTTGAGGAAATTATTTTTTAGCAGAGTGACAGCATTTGGGAAAAAACTGTCCTTGTGTCTAGTTGTTCTGGTGTGCAATGCTCTATAGCATCATTTTGAGGGTAGGAGTTGAAACAGTTTGTCCAGGATGTGAGGGGTCTTTAAATATTTTAAATATTTTCACAGCCCTCTTTTTGACTCATGCAGTATGTAGGTCCTCGATTGAAGGCAGGTTGGCACTAATTGTTTTTTCTGCATTCCTAATTACTGTTGGGTTGCAGAACCAAACCAGACAGTTATAGAGGTGCAGGACAGACTTGATCATTCCTCTGTAGAACTGGATCAGGAGCTCCTTGGACAGTTTGAGCTTTCTGAGTTGGTGCAGAAAGAACATTTTTTGTTGGGCTTTTTGATGAAGTTTTTGACGTTAAGGTTTAATTGGCCAAGTGTGATTAGTTACACAAAGAGTTTGTCTCCGGTGCATAAGGTTTCAATGTATATACAACAATAGTGATAGATAATTATCATCGTCATTGTAAAAATACATTCATCATAAAATATCAGATACAACACTTAGTGGTAGTCATGGATACTTAAATAAACAATCAACATACATCATACTAGGATACTAATTAAACAATTTAAATAGTAAGATACAAGCAACAAGTTATAAGTCATAAGAAGATAAGGGAATAGGGAAGATGAGAATAACAAAGGTAATACTGCCTTTTGTTCTGACCAAAGTCTCATTCAAAGCAAACAAACACCAAACAGAGATATAAAGCAAAACCTTTTTCATGCTCCTCTGTGAATTCCGTTCATTCACAGTAAAATACTATTAAAAGCTAATTGTCTCAGATAAGAACAAGCCTTGCTAAGGTTGTGCAAGGCTGCCAAGAACACTAGATTAAATTACAAGGGAACAAATCAAAACCAAAAATCTCCAAACACAAACCAGGATAGTCCAAACTCCCACAAGACATGCAGTGCAAGAACTTGCTTTGCTTCCTGCAAAGAATCCCACCTCCAAGGGCTGGCTTTTATCCCTTGAGGGAGGAGCCATCACCTTGCAGCCTTATTCCTGAGTTTCCTTCGAGCAGGCCTGTGCGCACTGGGCACAGGCTCCTCGGGAACTTCTTCATCACTGCTGCCAGCCTGCACAATCTCCAAAGGCAGCACTCTACTCCCTGATGGTCCTGGCCCCATCCCTGCATCACACGCAGGCCCCTCCTCAGAGTCCTCGCTCTCCGAGACCTCAGCGTCCGCACCTGCTGCCGGTGAACCACAGCACCTTTTTAGATAGTTTGACAGTGTTGTGGGAATTAATTGTTTAGCAGAGTGATGGCATGGAGGGTGGAAAAACTGTGGAATTGCGGAAACCGTGATAGGATTTTCCCCACTTTTACAGTCCCTGTGAGTATTTTGAAACACTTTTTCCTAAAAGTGGCCATTGATGAACTGAGCTATCAGCTGACTTGCCTCTCTTGGTTTCTCCATCTGTCTGCTCTTCATTCTTTCCCCAGCCCCTTTCCAATGCCTCACATCAGGTTACTGGGAGGAAGCCACTCATTGCTGCTAGGTGGTCAGGTAAACTAATAACATAAGGCTACCTTTATGGTCCGCCCATAGAAGCTTTTCAGCTTGATTGGTATGTGAAGAAGAGTCAATGCCCTTCCTTCCTGTTTCAGCCTACCTAAGTTTTGTATCCGCAATGATGGCATGGACAACAAGACCATCCCACCTTCTGAACTTCCTGATTTGCAGTCTGGAGACCAGCGACAGGTAAGAGAGGTGTGACTGAAGCTTAGCCTAAGGGGGTTACATTACACAGTGATGCGATCGATTGTGTCCCCCTAGGACACTTTCTGTTTCATCAAGCAACTAACAATCCTCGATGGCATTTCCTATTCCTATTCCATACATGTTTATTTATTTATTTGTAGAGAAGTTGTTGCATGTGTTATGGCTGGCAAAAATACAGAACTCTTTCTTTGCTGCCATTGTAAAAAGTAAACTTTTGGTGTTCTTTTTAAAAATGTTACCGTCTTGACCTGTGTAACAAAAGATATACACCGATTCTTTGCTCCTCTTTAGTCAAAACTTATCTAGACATTTTTTTTTAAAAGCCTTGATTTCAGTGTGCGGATTTTAACTCCCCTTCATTCCTGAATTCTGGGAGTTAAGGTCTACACATCTTAAAATTGCCACGGTTAAAAAAAAAAACACTGTCAATATTTATAGATCTTTATCTCACCCGTCCTTCCCCAACCCAACCTCAATCATCTAAACTGGGATATAGTGACTACTCCAAGATTCTTTTGTAGTCCTAGAACCGAGAAAACACTTGATTTCCTATGCTGTCACATTTTGCTGAACCCCAAGGTGCTTTGTCAAAAGGCAATTGGACTTTCTTCAGTTTTCCTTTAAGACGTTTCCCTTCTCACCCAAGGAGCTTCTTCAGTTCTTTCTTGGATGAAAAACAAAACATATTTTTAAAGAAAAAAACAAAGCAAGTCCAGTTGTCTCTTGAAAAAGCACCTTTGGGACAGCCATGATCTGGATGACACGAGAATCTCCATGGACATTTTGCTGAACCCCATCACAATTCAAGGAGTAAAGTCTCGTGGATGAAAATTGTCATTGAATTCTTTCTGCAAAGTTCTCTGAGTGGCTAGATCAGGGGTCTCCAACCTTGGCTCCTGGAAGCCTGGCGGACTTCAACTCCCAGAGTTCCACAGCCAGCAAAGCTGGCTGTGGAATTCTGGGAGTTGAAGTCCGCCAGGCTTCCAGGGGCCAAGGTTGGAGACCCCTGGGCTAGATGGTATATTTTAAGCTGTCTGCTTCATACTAGATTGTCTTTATAAGAATCCTATAAAGAAGAGTAGATGAGATAGTGCAACTAAGCTTCATAGCTGGGTGGAAATTTGGCCCGGTGTGGCCGATAACCATAATCAGTGTAGTTGTATTGATTCTAAATGGAGGCCACTTTGCTTTATTGCTGCAATAAAGAAGAAGAAGAAGAAGAGGAAGAAGCGGAAGAAGTTGCAGAAAGTTTCCTCTTCTGGGTTGGAAGAAAACTCCAAGGTGATTCTCGCCCCGTGGACCTCTCTTCCAGTTTTACAGTCAGGTAAGATCAGCAGGCCAGAGATTCCATCCTAAAAGTCTCATGGGACTCCCTCCCCCCTTGTGGCCTAACGAACATCCTGGAGATTTAAATATAAAGCTGCCAAATGACTTGTGAAAAGCCTTAGTTTTTTTTTTTATTTTAACAACCCAACTATTTCTAATAGCTTTGCCTGAGTGACAGAGCTCATTAACCTTTTCCTGGTTTCTTTGCTGCCAATCATGTGACCTCCAACAATCCCCCCCTTGCTGTAGAAGGAGCAGAGGGATCATTTCTGCTACCCTCTCTTCCCTTTCTTGTTTCCAGAGTCGTCCATCGCTACCGTCCCCTCTTCAACCTCCTCAACTTCCAGCCTTCACCTCCTTGCACCGGCTGGTCCTCCTCAAGCAGCCGTACCCACCGGCAGCACGGGTCCAGTCCAAGCCGCAGGGCCCCCGGCTGATTATCACTCCGAGTCAGCTGAGTCCATGGATGAGATCCCCGTGGCTCAGACCCGCCTGGGGAGCAGTGCCGCAAGCGGCGCTTCCAAGGGCGCTTCTCGGCGCCTTCCTATCCCCACCGTCTACACAAAGGGCCCAGGGGAGAAGCACCGGAACGCCGGGCATGGCACCAAAGGCAAGAACTCTCAGCCAGCCAGGGCCCAGCACGCGGAAGAGCTGGAACTGTCTCCTAAGATCCCAGCCGTCTTTGTGAGCAAAAGCAGTGGGGAACCTCCTGTCCCCAATCTCTGGTCTGGCGAGACCCCATCTGAACCTTCTCACAGAAAATGTTCCAGCAAAAGGCATATCAGTGACCAGAAGTACCACGTTTGGGAGTCAAGCACTAGTTCCACAGCAGCCTAGAGGCCTGGTAACCTGAGAGCTATATCAGCCGAGAGAGAAGCCATAGTGTGTGGCCTGCTCACTCTCCAAATATATTGGTGTTCATGGATTTAATCTCGAGTGATCTGTCTTGCTCCCAGGAGCAGGCTGGTATTTGGCTTGTTATTAATGCCTTTTCTTCAGGGGCGGGGGAAACGGGGTCATTCCTTTCTTGAGGTAGTTTGTGAAGATAAATGCTTTGCCTCTGGAGGGCAGCCAAAGGATAGAGTTAGCCCATCTCCCTAACAGGCTTATGCAGGGTTTGAAGATTTCAGGACTAAGCTTTGGCCAACCTGAGCTCTTTTATAGACCTCAGCAAAGCAAGCCTGCTTCCCTGGAGTTCTTTGGGAGGACCAAATGCAGCTCTCTTCTACCCTGTAAGCAGAGTAGGGGGTCGGAAAGAGTATGCTCTCCTCTGGGAAACATTTCCTGTGTGTGCTTGTGTCTGAAAGGAAGACACAAAGGGTTTTTTTTTTTTTACTCTCCCATGTAGCCTTTTCCTTTTCTCTGCTGCTTATTCTTGCCTTGCAATGCAGCCTCAGGTTTGGAGTTGTTGTTTTTTTTTTGTTTTCTTTTGAAAGGCTGGTGTGGAACTCCTGCGTAAATTTGGAGAGGTCCAAGCCAGTTTGTTCACTTGGACAACTTCCCCCGAGAACCTCTTCCTTGGTAGCCCAAAACTTTTGGGTGCATGATGGATCTTGGGTAAGAAGGTGCACCGTAAGTCCTCTCTAGGAGCCAGGAATGCAAGAAGGCAGTTGTTTGTTTCATGGCTCCTTGGACATTTTGGGGGTCCTTATTTTTACTTTAGGGAGGGACCACGCTCGGTATCCAAAAAAAGGTTCCAGGTTCTTCCCTAACATGTAGTTAAAGAGGATTAAATAGCAATTGATGGGAAAGACCTTTGCCTGAGACTCTGAAGCTACTAATGGTCAGAATATAAGACTAGATGGACAAGTGATCTGGCCTATCAGAAGGTAGCTTCCAACATTCATTTAGCAATATTATGCAGCGCTTTGAACAGCTCTGTTCTCAATAAATATTTTTTCTATGCTCTTTGCTAAATACTTCTCTTTTTTTTTCCTGCCCTGCATTTGCTGATACAAGAAGCAGTTTTGTCATCACAAAAGAGGCTCAAGATGACCCCATTTGTTAGCTCCTGAGCGTAGCACTCCACGTGTGTAACTCATGACACCGTTATTTTGCAGGTTGAAGAGTTAAGGCTTGCATCCATTTTCAGATCAGGACACTTTTCAACTGCTCAAGTTCTGCCTGGGATTCTGATGGACCTGTGTTTCTCGAGAATATGCGTGGACGTCAATTCCCAGGATTTCCCCAGCCAGCCATGTTGGCTGGGGAAGTTTGGGAGTTGAAGTCCCCAAGTCTTCAAGTTGCCAAGGTTGAGAAACACCGTCACAGACTGTCGGTATAAAATCAGACACTGTTTCTGGAAAGGACAGGTAATGACTGACACAAGTAGCCGTGGGCACGTTTTGGATTTAGGCATCAAATTTTAATCCCTGGGATTTGAAACAAAAGGGCTCTAGAGTTGGAGAAACTTTCTCTCTCTCTCTCTGCTTTCTGCAGAGTTACCGCGTCTCAAAATAGTTTTCGTCAAATCGGAACCAGGTAGGGTTTCACAGAATCGGTATAATAGAAATAACCCCCACACAACTGAAGCTGGTTTTAACAGCTGAAAATGTTTGCAATCCAGGACCTGTATGGACGCAGACTGATTCTGAGCATGCAGACTGTTAGCCACCAAAACAGAGGAATGTACCATAATCCTCTCCACAGCCGATCTTGCTGCTTTTGGAAGCATTGATATCAACCGCTCTGCAGACTCTACCCCTTTCTGCTCAAGCAGGGGTCATTTAAGGCTTAAAAACTGCTTCATAGGGCTATGAAGGAGTTGAATGACTGTCTGTTTGGAGCAATGGGTAATGAAAATGGGTGGGGGGAGGTTTTATCAAGAACACGAGGTGGCAGATTTTAACCCTTTTTATCATCTCTCAATGCTCTCTTGTGAGCAAGGTAGAAATACCATCACGGACTCTTCCTGCAACCAGCTGCGCCTTCCATTACAAGGTCCACACGGGATAATTTGTGGAACCGTGTCTGTGCTGGCTCTTTGGCTTCTAGAGGGCATAATCTGAATAGTTGCGTGGCACGCTTTAGGTATGATTGGCATGCATTCATCTTGGTAGCCATGGTGCCCACATACTCTCGGCATCAGAAGCTACAGGGATAGATCCAAGGTGGCACCAGCAGGCTTGTGATTCTGGAATGGATAGTCTACCGTAGTTGCTCGGCTGCTGCTGCTGCTGCTGTTGATGGAATAACTCTTGATGTTGTTTAGGAGACCTGTTAGAATACGTATAGTCCTATCGGCCAGGGCAGAAAAACTCAAGTTTGAATACCTGAAGAAACATAGTGGAGAGGAAATATCTCCCAGTTTGCTTCAAGCCGTTCAGGAAAAAGTGATGAATGCCACAGGAAACTTGAGAGGGCAGTCATTGTCTTGGGGCTGTTAGGGTTCTTTAGCCTTGTGATTGTCCTGTTGTACAACTTTGGTTTAGCCCAGAGCAGAGGTCTCCAAACTTGGCAACTTTAAGACTTGTGGACTTCAACTCCCAGAATTCTCCGAGTCAGGAGAATACCGGGAGTTGAAGTCCACAAGTCTTAAAGTTGCCAAGTTTGGGGACCCCTGGCCTAGAGAGCCTCTCCTTGCAGTGAGTGGAATGAGCTCGGGATCCCATTTCTGCCCCCCTGCTGTGCTCAGCCGCCAAGCAGAATCCAGCCAGCTGCCCCAAATGGTTCCAGGATGCCAGGTAAGCATCCTGCAGAAGCAGCTGTCCCTTAAGGCCCCTTTCCCTCACACCAGCTAGCCTTGCTTCAAGAATCCTCCTTCCGTGACTCGGTTCTTCCTCAAGGGACTTCATTTATATTTATTGATTGATTTATGACCACTTATGTAGCTTTCTCCTCACAGCAACTCCAGGCAGCTTACGGGTAATAAAAACACAATGTGGGGAAAAAAAATAGAAATAATAAATAATATTAAAATACAGATCCTCAACGTCCGATAGCTCACTTAGTGACTGTTCTAAGTTTACAACGCCACTGGGAAAAAAAATGGCTTATGGCCATTTTTCACGCTTACGACCATTGTTGCATTCCCCCATGCTCACATGATTTACATTCGGACGCTTGGTAACTGACTCGTATTTATAATGGTTGGAGTGCCCCACAGTCACATGATCCCCTTTGGTGACCTTCTGACAAGCAAAGTCACTGGGGAAGCCAGATTCACTTAACAACCAGGTTACTCATTGAAGAACTGCAGTGGTTCATTTAACAATGGTGGCAAGAAAGGTCGTAAAATGGGACAAAACTCACTCCACACACATTTCTCACGTAGCGATTGAAATGTTGAGGCTCCATTGGCATTGTAAGTTGAGGACTACCTGTGATAACCCCGACTCCCTCGGCGACAACATGTCTTCAGATCCGCCATTTCACGGGCTCCACTCGGCACTGGGCTCCCCAGGCCCGCTGGCAGAAGCCCGTCTTTGGGGCCTTGCGAAAGAGGGTCGGAGTGCGGGCCAGTCTAATTCCTGGAGAGATGGTGTTCCAGAGGGAGGGAGCCAGGGCTGGGCTGCTGGGGGTTCACAGGGTTTGGGAGGGTCCCTAGCTAAGATTCTGTGCAGTTTGGAAAAAAAAACCCAAATCCCACTCCTGGCTGGCCCTCTGCCCACCCCATTCCTCCCCTCCCAGGAGTCCCCACACTGCCAGTTTGGGAGGCAGGTAAGCGCAGGGTGAGTGTGGAGGCTAAGGGAGGGCGAAAAACGGGACTCCTGGAAGTTTAGGAAGGCCAGAAATGGGCCTGTTCCTGGTTTCCAGAGAGTCTCTGGAGCCCAAGGAGGCCATTTTCGCCCTCCCGGAGGCTCGAGAAAAGCCTCCGGAGCCCAGTGAGGACAAAAACGACCCCTCCAACTGTGGTGCAGGAGGCCAACTAGGCCACACCCATGAAGCAACCAGGCTAGAGAACCCTAAAGTGGGTAAAATTTTTGAAACCCACCCCTGGGGGGAGCCACCACAGAGAAGGCCCTTCTGGGTCCCTCCAGGTGTATCTCCTTAGGTGATGGGACCCACAACATCCCTTGCCTCCTCGCTCTTGTAGTCTTTGCTTTGAAGTACCTCGTCCAACCTTGGTAGCTCAGCATGGTTGGGGATCAGTTAATTCCAGCTCTCTCAGCCAGGATGGAAAACGTTTAAAAATCCTTAAAAAAAAAAAAAAAAAAACAGTTGGCAAAACCCATTTTCTGAAACACTGTCAAGAATGTTGCAAGTTAAGGATCTGGTTTTGACTTGAGGGCATCTTCACTTTTATTTCAGCCACGGTTTGCACTTGTGATAAGTGGGAATTTGAAGGCTGTGGGTTTCCATCAGCTGATTTCAGCCACTGTTTGCACTTGTGATAAGTGGGAATTTGAAGGCTGTGGGTTTCCATCAGCTGACAGGGCCAAACAATGAATAGAAAGTATGTTCTTAAGTAACAAGTGTTGTAATCGTCAGCTTTGGGAACTCCCTGTGCCATTTTCTTTCATGCCAAACAAGGAAGCTGTGTTTGTTTTCTTTAGTTTGTATTTCAGTATCAGGCAGCACGGTGGCAAATGTGAGCACAGCATCTGAGCTTTCTTTGTCCCCCCCCCTTCCAAATTTCAGGATGTTTCTGACCAGCATTTCGAACAAGGAATGATGCATTTGGAGAACCCCATGCACACATCTGGATGATTCCTCCCTGAGGATTTTTTTCCATTCTTGACTAATCAGTCACAATTGCACGTTTTATGTCTTTACTTCCAAAACAAGAAATTGTGTTGATACCCATCAGTACACAAAGCTGTTCAAGAGGGAGTAGCTTTGAGTCACGGCCCTGCAACTTTTGCCCAAGCAGTATGGTTCATATAGCTTTAACTGAAGCCTAGCCAACTTTCAGCTAATCTAGAATTTGATGGATAGCACAGTAGAAAGTGGCTGTCATGCCCCTGTTGGAGACTGACTCTGATGGAGAGGAGGAACAGCCAACAGGGAGTAGAAGTGTGGCTCTGGAGGTTGTGGAGGAGGCTGGGGAAGGGCAAAGGCTGGCCGGAGGAGCACCCAGGCTCATCCCCTCTCCATCCTAGGGCAGGCAGGGTGGAGAAGATATGGGAGAGATGTGAATGGTATAGTCTACGGGGAAGAAAGGGCCTTGATCCTCTTCATGGGCTGCAGCTGTGGGAACTGGTTAAAAGGATGGACATGCATATGGACCAGTGCTGGGAACAAAGTGTGGAAATACCTCTGGGTTTTTTTTAATTTTTTTATTAGTTTTTAAAACAAACATAAACAAACAAAAAATAAAAACATCAAATCATCTTCCATATATGTACCTACAGTGTGCCGGTTAGTTTACAAATTGTTTTGTGCTTCCATTTCATAGTCTTCAATTGTAATTACAATCTCGTATTTTCAATCAATATATTAAATACATTAATATCATTATTAATCAATCATTTGACTATACTTTTATTCATGTTTTCCAAAATAATCATATTTTACTTAATTTGTTTTATGACAATTCATATTATCATCCCAGATCTATCCTAGAATTATTTTGTAGATATAATAAGCACTTTTGTCTTGTTCAACCACAGTTAATCTGTTATCAATGTCTCCAATCTTCTTGTCTCTTTGTTTATCTTCTTCAATTTTTTGGAGTCTCTCATCATACTTCATCATCATTTGTTGGATGTTCTCCACTTTTTCATCGGTTTTCCCTGTTCTTTGTTCAATGTTCTCTATTCACTTTTCAATATTCTCTGATCTTGTTTGAATATTTTGAATTCCTTGCATAATCATCTGCAGGGTCACTTTTTCTTGTTGTTTTTCTTGCCTTAATATTGTCTGTATTAAACGTTGTCCTCCAGATGGTGGAGAGGAAGAAGTGGAAGTTGAAGAACCAGGAGCTGTTAATTTCCTACTCATTTTGAGGAGTTCAAAATCTTCAGATTCTTCTAGACCTTAATCCAGTTGTAAAATAACCAATTGCAGTTACAAATAAAAATAGGAAAAAAGTAGGAGAATAGAAAGAAAAGAGAAGCCAAATAGTAATAATAATAGAAAAAGAAAAAAAAAATCTTCAGGTTCTTGTATACCTTAATCCAATCGGTTGGTTAGATGACAGAAAAAATTCAAAAATAAAGGAAAAGACCATAAACACGCCATGAACACACACACAAAAAGAAAAAGTTGTAAAATCCTTTAAAAAGGGCGAAAAAGTGAAGAAAAAGGCTAGAAAAGAAAGGAAAAATTCTTCAGGTTCTTCAACACCTTAATCCAATTAAGAGGTCTCAAATATAAAAGTATGCATAAAAACAGACCAAAAAGAAAAGAAAAAGAAAAAAAAAACAATATGGAAAGTAGATGGAAAGACAAAAATACCAGGAAGGGAAAGAGAAGAAAAAGGCTACTCCCTTAAAAAGAAAAGGAAGGGAAGCATTAATGCTAAAGCTTTTCCTTTAAAATAAAAAGCAGACGTAGAAATTTAACTTCCAAAGACAAGAAAAAAAAACAACAAAGAAAAAAACAAAGACAAGTTCCAGAGAGCCAAAAATCCAAATAGCTATTGCAAAAAAAAAAAAAAAAAAAAAGTAAACTGATGAGGAGAGGTAGCACAGCTTAAAAAGAATAAAAAGAGCACACTACACTGTTTGATTATCCAAGGCTCTTGTTATAACTCTCTTCTCCAAAGACTTATCACCTTTTCTTTTCCTAAGCTTCAACACCAGACTCCAGCTGTTGATAGAAACCCAGAAGAGCACCTGTAATAATACTCTCCTGTGCTCTTCCCTCTATCTTATCAAGCAGGCAATGTCCTTGAAACAAAGTCTCAATTCTTTCTCAGCTTTGGTCAAAAGAAAAATATAATATTTCCAAGCCTCTACTTGGCAGTGTTACAAAATTTCTTTTTTTTTTGAAACAAATTTTATTAATTTTAAAGACAACACATCATTAACCATTAAGTACATAAAACCTCTTAACATTATAAATTTTTACAAGTCGGATAAAACATTATTTTTATACAACATAATTCTAATTTATCCCATTTCCATATGGACACATAAATATCTTTCAGCAAATTTCTCATTATTTCTCTTTACTCTTATTCAATTTCATTTCTTTTCTATATTTATCCATTTTATAGTCATCATATTCATTTCTTTCTGACTTGTTTACAATTACATTCCTCCAAGGTTTTATTAATTCTTTTTTTTTTAAATTTTTTTAATAATTTTACAGAAGACACAATACATAAACATACAAAACACAAAACATAAACAAAACTAAAAGATTTTTTCTGAAGATTGTCTGATCCCAGGTTAAAACTCTTCACACAGACACAAATTCAAATATCATATTCACCCCATATATCCTTCCATGTTACAAAATTTCAGTGTTACAAAATTTCTTTAGCTTTCACTTTCCCCCTCCTTTTCCAAGCAAAATATAATAAGAATTAATTTTTTTAAAAAAGAAAAAGATATTTAAAAAATAACTAAAAGGGAGTCTCTGGCTGAAAATATTATAAAATAAATAAGGAGAGAAGAATATATAAAAAGAAGGGGAAAAAAACCAGTCCAGTTTCAAAATATAAGATCATGTGTAGAAAATCCAGCAATGAGGAAAAAAAAATATTACTTTGACATTCCTGTTTAAAATTGCCGCTTAATCACTTCTTTCAAAACTTTTACAGATTCTTTCTTTCCCTTAGGGTGTCCTTTCAAGTCTTAAAATAAAGAAAAAGTTCTCACCAAACCGGCCCACTCTCTCTTTCTGTTCTCTTTCATTTCGGAGCTGTCCCAACTTCAGCAGCTGTAATGGCTGCCTCTTTGCCGCTGGCAAAAAGAGCTTCTCCTGGATCTTTGTGGTATCCCTGGGATCGACAGGATGCGCCCTTTACATTCACTGTCTCTTCGGGACGGTTTAGATCCACTTGGACCGTCCAGGAGCAAAGATATCGGCTGCGATCTCAGATCTTCAAGATCGCATGCCATATCGTCGCGACACCAGCTCCGCCTTCCCGAAATACCTCTGGTTTGTCGTTCCTCTCTGAATTTGACGTCCTTCCCAGTGTGTGTTCCGATATTTGTGGACGTCTTCAAGCCCTTATCTTGCCTGGTTCCCTTAATTGCTTCAGTGTGGTTTGTGTTGTTTTTACTCTTATAATTTATAGGCATTTTTAGTTAAAATGGCATTTCCGTAACTGCTTGTGGGGAAGTTTTTTGTCTCCAGTCAAGGATATTTGGAGCTTTGAAGCAAAGTGAAGGAATAAAAGGGCTTCACCTGTTTTTGTAACTGTGTTTATTTTGTATCCCACCCTGGGTCATCACAGTGGGAGTGATGAGAGTTGAGTTTCCTTGAAGTTATTTGATGGTTATGTGACACAATACTTGTACAAGAGATTTCAGTCACATGTTGGCCACTGTGAGAACAAATTTCTGGACTGGTTGGTCCAGGAATCTGATCCAGCTGAGCATTGGTTATGTTCTTACAGAAGATGCATGCTTCTGTGGTTAGCTGGTCCCTGCAGCCTGCCTGTCCAAAAGCAATTAACACTATATAATAAATCATCTCCCTTGTTAGAATGCTTTTTCTGTTACATGGAATTCTCACAGTGCACTTTCCAAATTGCTAATTGGGTTGGGTTGGGCTACTTTATGGACTACAAAGAGCTGGCAATAGTACAATTTGATTCCTTTCAGATGGTTGATAGCCATTGTACTTACCAAAGCTTGACTACTTTGTTTTAAGAAAATGGACCACTCCTGAAATAGAAAGGATGTAGAGTTTTAGACATATTACAGCACGTCCAGATAATAGGAATGCATCATTCAGCCCGGGATATATATATATATTGCACAAATCTCCTCGGGTCAATACACTGCTCAAAAAAATAAAGGGAACACAAAAATAAGACATCCCAGATCTGAATGAATGAAATATTCTTATTAAATACTTTGTTCATTACATAGTTGAATGTACTGACAACAAAATCACACAAAAATTATCAATGGAAATCAAATTTAGCAACCCACGGAGGTCTGGATTTGGAGTTACACTCAAAATTAAAGTGGAAAAAAACACTACAGGCTGATCCAACTTTGATGTAATGTCCTTAAAACAAGTCAAAATGAGGCTCAGTAGTGTGTGTGGCCTCCACGTGCCTGTATGACCTCCCTACAACACCTGGACATGCTCCTGATGAGGTGGAAGATGGTCTCCTGAGGGATCTCCTCCCACACCTGGACTAAAGCATCCCCCAACTCCTGGACAGTCTGTGGTGCAACGTGGCATTGGTGGATGGAGCGAGATATGATGTCCCAGATGTGCTCAATTGGATTCAGGTCTGGGGAACAGGCGGGCCAGTCCATAGCATCAATGCCTTCGTCTTGCAGGAACTGCTGACGCACTCCAGCCACATGAGGTCTCGCATTGTCATGCATTAGGAGGAACCCAAGGCCAACTGCACCAACATATGGTCTCACAAGGGGTCTGAGGATCTCATCTCGGTACCTAATGGCAGTCAGGTACCTCTGGTGAGCGCATGGGGGGCCCTCTAAAGAAATGCCACCCCACACCATTACTGACCCACTGCCAAACTGGTCATGCTGGAGGATGTTGCAGGCAGCAGAACGTTCTCCATGGCATCTCCAGACCCTGTCATGTCTGTCACATGTGCTCAGTGTGAACCTGCTTTCATCTGTGAAGAGCACAGGGTGCCAGTGGCGAATTTGCCAATCTTGGTATTCTCTGGCAAATGCCAAACATCCTGCACGGTGTTGGGCTGTAAGCATAACCCCCACCTGTGGATGTTGGGCCCTCACACCACCCTCATGGAGTCTGTTTCTGACCATTTGAGCAGTCACATGCACATTTGTGGCCCGCTGGAGGTCATTTTGCAGGGCTCTGGCAGTGCTCCTCCTGTCTCTCCTTGCACAAAGGTGGAGGTAGCGGTCCTGATGCTGGGTTGTTGCCCTCCTACGGTCTCCTCCATGTCTCCTGATATACTGGCCTGTCTCCTGGTAGCGCCTCCATGCTCTGGACATTACACTGACAGACACAGCAAACCTTCTTGCCACAGCTTGCATTGAAGTGCCATCCTGGATGAACTGCACTACCTGAGCCACTTGTGTGGGTTGTAGACTCCATCTCATGCTACCACTAGAGTGAAAGCCCCTCCAGCATTCAAAAGTGACCAGCCAGAAAGCATAGGAACTGAGAAGTGGCCTGTGGTCACCACCTGCAGAACCACTCCTTTATTGGGGATGTCTTGCTTACTGCCTATGCTTTCCACCTGTTGTCTGTTCCATTTGCACAACAGCATGTGAAATTGATTGTCAATCGGTGTTGCTACCTAAGTGGACAGTTTGATTTCACAGAAGTGTGATTGACTTGGAGTTACATTGTGTTGTTTAAATGTTCCCTTTATTTTTTTGAGCAGTGTATATTACACAAGTCTCCTAAGCCATTGTGTTTTGTAGCAACAGCAGGTGATCTAGAGGAGATTGCCAAATAAGAGCCCAGAACTTGTGGTCCTGTGCAACATGCAGCTACAAGCTTCTACAATACCTAACCAGTTCCAAGACCAGCTGGGAGCAACAGGAGTTTGGAATCCAAGTTGTCAGCAATCCTTAATTAACATAGACTCATTACTTCTGGTGCTCAGTCCTAGTTGGATGATGTCCATCTTTTACTCAGAGCAACCTGCAGGAGGAGACAATTGGGTCAGAGAATGACTAGCACTGAAAATCTGTGGGTGGAGGGTCCTTCAGAATTTTCCTATTGTGCAGCTGAAGAAGGAACCCATTTGCTTGTAGCTTATTCTACCAATTGAGCTGCGATGAATGGGATTCTAAGTGTTGATGCATTGATGAGAAATTCAATTAAGAGAAAGGCTTTTAGGCCGGTGTAAACTGGCCAAGTCTTCTCAAAGGCCGGCTTGTCAGCCAAGTACAGAAGTGGAAGGCTTGCCAAGCTATTTGAAAATGGACTTGGCTCAACTTGTCAGCCAGATGTGTGGAGGAAGGAAAGATGGGAAATGGAGTTTTCTGGTGATCGAGGGTGAATTCATTTAAGGGTGCGAATCTGGATATTGAGTGGATGGTTTGTACCAAATTGCACCGATCAGTATTCTTTGGGAAGGGAATCAATCTTTTCTACGTTTCCTAAGAGTTTCTTTCAACTTAAATACCAGGGATTCCTTATAATAGATACGGCAGAATACTTTAAAAGTTTGGATATCTACTTGAGTTGCTTTGGCCATTAACGTCTTCTGATCTGGAACCCCAAGGCCCCCCAGTTCTTCTGCATTGCCAAAACAGGAGGAAATACATCACTTGAAAAAGAAGGGAAATACTTGCACAAAACACGTGGATCCTGATAAATAATTATAGAATCATATTCAGAGATCATTTCTGCAATTTAAATAGAAAGACAATATTTTACACCATTAAAAGTAGGAAAAGCTAACCAGGTGACTTTTCTTGGATGTCCTGTTTTGCTGTCCAAATGCTGATCTGTTGGTGAGCATTCTCTTTATCCCTAAACCAGACCAAACCCTACACGGAGCTTTCAATCGACCAGAGAGTCCTATAGTCAGTTACGCGGCCATCCCAACCGCTGAAGGAGGACAAAGGCAGGTACCCAGGAGAGCCTTTTGCTCAGGGAGTGGCACTTCCTGGAGAGAGAGAGTAGGTCAGGGGTCTCCACCACTTGGTAACGTTAAGACTTATGGACTTCAACTCCCAGAATTCTCCAGCCAGCCGTGTCTGTTTCTTTTTTCTCTTAACCTCCTAAAGTGGAGAGATTGCAGAGGAAGGGATTACAAGACAGCAAGCTATGCTGGTTGGAGAATTCTGGGAGTTGGAAGTCCACAAGTCTTAAAGTTGTCAAGTTTGGGGACCCCTGGGCTAGGTGGACCTTTCTGGGGCAAGGGGTGCTGCAAATGGGATGGTGGATTGGCTCAGGTGCCGCCCCAGTTGCTAACTGCACTGGGCTGGCTGCTGTGGAAACCCTTCTGCTTTCACTACCGCTGAAAACATTTATCCCTGGCTGTGTTGTGCAGCCTGTTTATTCTGTTCTTGGCATGGTCTCCCAACGGCGTGAAACAATACAGCAGCGAAAGGCAGCGACAGCTCTGCCACCCCATCATCTGTTGACCTCTCCCATCCTCCACACCCAACCCCTCCAAGTTGCTTGCTTGCTTCTCTTCCTCTAAACACACAAACACACACACACACACACAGACAGACCATTCTTCAACGCCCTAGCCCACGAGGCAGCAGCAGCAATGCTTTGATGTGGTACATTACCCTGATACCATGGAGATTGTTTGGTTCCATCTAAACAGACTTTAAAAAAAAAAAAAAAATTTTTGCCCTTCTGTCCTTTTTGTCTTGTGCACTGCGATGCTCAAGATTCCTAATGGCCTAGATCACAGATGACCTGCCATGGCCTCACAGCTCTTTTTAAGGCTTGTAGCTGCCGGAAGGAAGGGCAGGGCCTCTGGTGTGTGTGTGTGTGTGTGTGTGTTTAGAAGATGAGAAGGAAAGGAAGTGGTGTGCTGATGGACAAGCCAGGTTCAGCATTATAATGAGAAGTGGCTGTTAATTCTCAACACTTGGGCTGAGCCTTGTGAAGAGACTTGTGCAGAATGATGAGTTGCCAGACTTTCTCTCTCTCTCTCTCTCTCTCTCTTCACCTGGGAACAAAATGAGAAGCTCACCTTTTGTCCTTCGCAACAGAAAGAGAGGGTGCCTGCTCTGAAATTTATTTTTAACCTCTCTCCACTCTAGTCCAAGATTGCTACTTGAACAGAAGGGAACAATACCCAAAGTGCCATTCATCCGATGCTGTGAGTGGCACCCTAATCCTTTCCCCAGATAACATTTAGGTGCAGCGCATAGGGATGTCACTCTACATCAGGGGTGTCCAACCTTGGCAACTATAAGACTTGTGGACTTCAACTCTCAGAATTCCTCAGCCAGCTGGCTGAGGAATTCTGGGAGTTGAAGTCCACAAGTTGAAGTCCACAAGTCCACAAGTTGAAGTCCACAAGTCCACAAGTTGAAGTCCACAAGTCTTAAAGTTGCCAAGGTTGGACACCCCTGCTCTACATGGAGATTGTTAGTCTTTTTTAAAACTACGTTCCATCAGTCATAATGGAAAAGGCACAAAATACATATTTGGAACCTCCACAAGTCATATTGCACCTGATAGGCAGGGTTGGCATTCAAAAATCCCAGCAATTGGTTCGCTGCCTGGTTGCTGGGTGAGGCAGGGTCTACTGGAACTTCCTGTTTCCAGATTCCGGTGAGCCTCCAGAGCCGGGGAAGGCCATTTTTGCCCTTCAGAGCCTCCCCCCAGGCCCCTGGGAAGGTGAAAACAGCCTCCTCCAGCCTCTGAAGGCCCTCCAGAAGCCAGAAAAAGGTCCATTTCTGGACTTCCAGAAGGCCCATTTTTCCCCATCCCAGAGCTTCTGCACGAACCCTGCACTTACCTCCATCGAAAATGGGCTGTGCGGAGACTCCTCGGAGGGGAGCGGAGGGAGGGGTGGGACCAGTCCATCATTTGAAATACTGGTTCGGCGAACCAGTTGTAACTTTAACATCCTGTTCTCCTGAACCGGTCCAAACCGGTAGAATCCCTCCCCTGCTTATAGGTGATGTTCCATCAAGTCATTTCTTAACTCCCAACAGCCATATATCAGTCCACGTTTTGGACAGAGATGATCGCTGGTTTGAAAAGGGTCAAAGAGGCCATCTATATCAAAATTGAACAGCCTTCTCTCAACCTAGCGGGGAGGGATACGACATCACCCATCTCCTGTTTACAACACAATCCTTTAAACAGTTCCAAGAAGGTTTCATGCCTATTTGCACTCTTCAGTTCACCCAATGGGCACAGATAAACCTCCAAGTGGCCTCAACGATTCTCAGAGGGAGTGCTAACAACCAGATGACTGCAAGGAATATAAATCCTTCCATCTTCCACCACTCAGTCAGAACTGAAGAAACTTCTTGGCTGAAAACTGAAATATCTTCAAGAAAAAAACGAAGTTCAGTTGCTTCTTGAAAAAACACCTTTGGGACAACCATGACCTGGATGACTGAGAATCTCTGTAGACATTTAGCAAACCACATAGTTCATCAATCGAGGCAAAAAAACCTGTCTTGCTTACCAATGGAAATTTGGGCTGACAACTCATAAAGCATTCCTATGCCTGTTTTAGAGTTGCCATAAACAAAGGGGGGTGGGAGGAAATCTGAAGGAGCAGGGCAGCAGTTTAAAACCAGAAGTACATTCCACCCTTATCTTACAAAGATTGTAACTAAGCTCCCGGATCTTCTGCCCAGGAAAATCCTTCATTGGAGAATGTGATTGATGACACCCAGCCCATTAACACACTTCATTAGAGAATCTGATTTATGATACATCCAGAGGGGAGGGGGGAAAACAGGGTCACATGTGACTATAAATTACATATGCCAGACTTAGGTGCAACATACAGGTTAATGCTGGACATGTTGCTCCTTATAAATCTTCTGGATTCTTTTGAATCTTGTCTCATGATTTAATTAGGGTAATTGCCAAAATCCTGACAGTGGTTATATGTCGAGGACAACCCTGCAAGTGGTTTTTTTCCAGGCTGAAAGACACTCACCCTTACTCCAGCCTTCTTCAAGTAAACACAACACAAAGAAAAACGGCTGTTCTTGGTGCTTAAATGATAAGGCCTTGAATTTGTCAAGCCCTGTCCCAGGATTTTAAAAATGGCCCTGGCCCAGCTGGGAAAAAACACACATCAAAAGTCCCAGCACAAGAAGGGGAAACTAGTATGGAAAACAAACCCTCTGTGTTTACAGAGAAACCAGGTTAAACCAAAGCGCCCATGAAAGAAATGGTTTTTTCTGAGAGAGGAAAAGCCAGGAGCAATTAATTCCCTCTGAGTGCATGGGAAGTTCTCTGCTCTCATTCCTTTGCTGGATGATTTGTTGATTGTCACACCATTTGCCTAACAACAGGGTCATGCCCCCAAACAAAACGTTTACACAGCAGATAGCTGGAAGGAGAATGGCTCTGCGGAGATCTTTGCAAACCTTCATTCCAGCCTTGGCTTCAAGGAAGCTGAGCCTGTGAAAACAGGCAGGCGGTTTTTAAGAATCCGTTCCACCCCAGTATATATTTTTTTCTCATGAAAATGCTTCCCGTGGTTTCACTCGGGCAGCCTATGCTGCCGGTGGCTGATTTTTATTTTATTTATTTTTATTTTTATTTTTATTTTTATTTTTATTTTTATTTTTATTTTTATTTTTATTTTTATTTTTATTTTTATTTTATTTTATTTTATTTTATTTTATTTTATTTTATTTTATTTTATTTTATTTTATTTTATTTTATTTTATTTTATTTTATTTTATTTTGTTTATTTTTATTTATTTTATTATTTTATTTTATTTACTAAGAGGCTTAATCTTCTTCAAAGTAAGGTCAGACTTGCTTAACAGAATAACAGAGTTGAAAAGGACCCTAGAGGTCTTCTAGTCCAACCCCCTGCTCAAGCAGGACTCCCTATACCATTTCAGACAGGGGGCCGTCCAGGCTTTTCTTAAAAATCTCCGAAGCACCTACAGCTTCTGAAGACAAGCTGTTCCACTGGTTAATTGTCCTTTCTGTTCGGAAGTTTCTCCTTAATTCCAGGTTGCTTCTTTCCTTGATTAATTTTCCATTCGTTGTTTCTTGTCTTGTCTTCTGGTGCTTTGGAAAATAAGTTGTTCCTCTCTTGTTTGTGGAGCCCCTCAAATATTGGAATACTGCTCTCATGTCAACCCTAGTCCTTCTTTTCTCTAGACCAGCCATTCCCAATTCCTGCAAACATTCTTTATATGTTGTCTCCAGGCCCTTGATCATCTTAGTTACTCTTCTCTGCAAAATTTCCCAAAGTTTTAAAATCTTTTTTTTTTTGGTAATGTAGTGACCAAAACTTATGTCCAGACCAAAACTTATGTCCAGACCAAAACTGGATACAGTATTCCAAGAGTGGTCTTACTAAGGCTTTATAAAGTAGTACTAATACTTCACATGATCTTGATTTTATGCCTCTGTTTATACAACCAGGGATTGTGGCTGCCGCCGCACACTACTGGCTCATTTTTAAATGGCTCATGTTAAGTGGCTGGTTCATGTTAAGAACTTATAGCCCAACCTTCTGCTCAAGCAAGGGTCTTCAAACTTGGCAAGTTTAAGACTTATAGACTTTAACTCCCAGAATTCCTGAGCTAACATGACTGGAGGAGGAATTCTGGGAGTGGAAGTCCACAAGTCTTAAAGCCGTTAAGTTTGAAGACCCCTGCCCTACATCATTTCAGATAAGTTGTTGTCCAAATTCTCCTTAAACTCCTTCCATGATGGACCACCCACAACTTCTGGGGCAAACTGCTCCACTGGTTATTGGTCTCATGGTTAAGAAATTTCTCCTTAGTTGCAAGAGCCAACAGCAGAATCTGGTGGAGTCTTTCCCTTATGTCCAAAGGCGCTCTCTGGTGTTGTTAAGCATTTTTTCCCCTCATTTGACTTTTGTTAAAAGGTTTCCTCCAAATAATTTGGGAAGTTTAGCGTGAGAATCCCTGCACTCAAACTTAGAACCTGAAAGATATGAGAGAAAAGGACAAGTGATTTGAAGGGAATTTGAAGGGAATGTGAACATTTGTTAAGTACTAGCTTGCAGTCGTTTGGTGTCAAGATTGAACGTATTCCATGAGCAATTTTTGAATTTGTATGTGAACTGGAATTTGCTTAAGATGCCAACTGCCTCCCGGAAGTTTGCAAAGCAATTTGCTCTCGAAAATGTACACATGAAAGGAAACTTAACAGTTATCTATAATTTGTAATATAATTAGGATTAACATGTTATATAACAGTATGATTAGTTACATTTTACTGCCTTGTTATATACATATTCCTGTTGTGTGGGAATGTTCTTTGTTCTGAGGAACCGTTTTTGTAACTTATGGCAGAGAAATAGCTCAGAGGCTGATATCAGAATACATTTCTTTGATTTGTTTTAAAAAAATTGAAAATAGCCTCCATCAAGAATTTAAAAGCTTTGATGTTCCAGTAAATAAAAATAGCTTAGTTGGCCAACAAATCTGGCAATGTTATAGAAGCAGCTTCTGTTTGTAATTTTAACGGGTCTCCTCATCTTGAGTGCTTATTCTCATGTTTTTAATGTAAACCGCTAAGAATTAGTCAACTGCGGCAGGATATAAATGTAAAATTGATCAATCTTAATGCTTTGCTAGATGTAGCAGTCAATAATACTCTGTTGCATTTATAATGGGTCAGGAATGTATTTGGAAGGTAAAGGCAGAAATCCGGGTGGGTGGAGACATTCCTGCTTACAGCACTAAAAGTCCATATATATTTATATTATTGAATGTTGCCTAGCATGTCTTTCCTTCCTCCAGCTATCAGTTACAAGCATTTATGTGTCCCAGGAGGGTCAGCTGCCAAGGAAGCATGGCTGGCTAGCTTTGTTTGTCTCCCTTCATAAATGCACACGTGACTCTTTTGCAAACGTATTACATTTATTTATGCCTTTGCAGGATGCATCTTTCTTTAAACCTGAGTGGGCTGTGTGCCTTGGTTTAATGCTTATCTAATCCATCTTTCCATTCAGTGTGGTTTTATATGAGACAATCTCTTGTCTGTCTGGCAGAGGGCTGCTCTGTCTTTCCTTCTGTTCTGACCCAGGCTCCATCAAACTTAATAAAACACAAACTGAATTTAAAAGTAAAACCTTTTTTAATGTGACGCTGGGAATTACTTGCATTTCCAGCCATGACTAATTATACACAGTTCCTCCAGATAAAAGCATGCTTTTCAGTGCTTTAGAATGCTGCCAAGAAACAGAAGTCCAGTTAAGGCTAACATAAACCAACCCCAAAAACCAGAAAAAAAAAAAAAAGACCAGAGTCCAGAGCTTCATGAAGGACTCGGAAATTACTGAACTGCTTTGCTTCCTGCAAAGAGCACGTCACTGAGGGCTGACTTTTATCCCTTATGGGAGGGGCAATGACCTCCCAGCCTTATTCCCGAGTTGCCCCTTCTGCTTCAGCTACTCTCGCCTTCTAGCAGCTCTGTGCACACGCGCATTGGGGACAGGCTCCCCTGGGTCCTCTGCCTCGCTGCTGCCAGACTCCGTTGGCTTCAAAGGCAGCAGCCTACTCTCCAATAGTCCTGGCACCATCCCTGCATTGGATGCAGGACCCTCGTCCTTGCAGGATCCAAGTCCTCGCCAGACTCCCTGACTGGTCCCTTTTCGTCCACACTGTCCATCTGCCATCTGCACCGGCTGCTGGCAAACCACAACGCCTCCATCCCATCCAGTGGAAAAGATTCACCTCCCTTCTCAGCTGTTTAGCAAGGTTTTCCTGGGGTTTGAACAAAAGCTACGTGTCAGCTGATTCCACCCAGTAACGCTACTCCTCTTCTGAAGCAGAAGTAGAGAAATAATTGCACTCTACTGGGTAGCCTCCAGACAGCTCGCCCTATTCGTTTCGAGATTACATGCATGAAGCTCTTTCCATTGATTTATCTTTGGTGCTTTGTGCGCATGTGAGACAATGCGAGCAGGCATTGCTGCAGGATGAAATGTTGGCCTTGCACAGTTGATCAGTTGAGGCCCATTCGCAGAACTCGGATGAGCACGGTTGGAGAAGTAACCTGGAATTAAGGAGACACTTCCTAACAGCGAGGACAATTAACCAGTGGAACAGCTTCCCTTCAGATGTTGTGGGTGCTTCATCACTGGAGGTTTTTAAAGAAGAGACTGGACAGTTACTTGTCTGAGATTGTATAGGTCTCCTGGTTGAGCAGGGGGCTGGACTAGGAGATCTCCAGGGTCCCTTCCAGCTCTATTCTATTTTTTTTTTTTTAAAAAATACTTTATTAAATAGATTTATATACATACAATAAAATCAAGATATTCCATTTGTCGCAACATAGGAAAATACAGTGTTCACTCTAATTGACAATTCTCTCATTGTGTCAAATGTTCATTCACTTATTGAAATATAATATAGAATTTCATTCTAATTGTTTATCACGAATAAATTTACATACATTACCAATTTCTATCATATCCTTCTATTTGACTTTTTATTCCTTTCTTGTCTATCTTATACCATAAGTTCCAAATTTCATAGTACTCTGACTCCTCTTTGTTTCTGATTTCCATTGATAACCTGTTCATTTCTGTACATTCCAAGGTCTTCTTTGCAGTCATAAATTCAGCCTTCCAGCTCTATTCTAATTGACTGTTCTAGCTTTCATCTTGTTTAGCATTTGTAATGGCTCAGCATGATTTGGTCATTATTGTTCGGTTGCTAATTTGTGTCCAACTCTTTGCGACCTCATGGTCCATAGTCCGCCCCGCCCAGTTTATTTATTTTATTTTATTTATTTGATTTGTCAATCACAAGATAATAGGTATAAGGATAAATGTAGTTATGAACACAAGAAATGAGTACATATAAGAAAAATAAAAGAAACAATAGGACAGGGACGGCAGACACTTTGGTGTACTTATGCACGCCCCCTACAGACTATCTCTACTATCTCCCTGACTTTGCCCAAACTCATGTTGGTTGCACCCAGGGTGGGATTCAAATTTTTTAACAACCGGTTCCGTGAGCGTGACTTAGTTGGCGGGTGTGGCTTGGTCATGTGACTGGCTGGGCCTGGCCAACTCAACATCATTCACATCAAGGCATGCTTCTCCTCACCCAGCCTCTCATGACTGTGGGGATGCTGCAATAGTCGTAAGTGTGAAAAACGGTCATAAGTCACTTTTTTCAGTGCCATTGTAATTTTGAATGGTCCCTCCACATAAGCAAAGTACCAGCAAAGGAGAGGAAGAAAACTCCAGAGAAGTTCCTGAGACAGGAAGTCTAGTCCTGCCAAGAATGTAATAAGGGTTAACGGAGAGGCAGTTTCTGTAAGCAACACCAGAATGTTTCCTTCCTGCCTTCCTTACAGGATTAGGCCAGTCATTTCTTCTAACAACCGGTTCTCCCAACTGTTTAGAATGTTAACAACCGGTTCTAGCGAATAGGTGCGAACCTGTAGAATCCCATCCCTGGTTGCACCCATGACACTAACCATCTTGCCCTCTGCCATCCCCTTCTCCTTTTGCCTTCCATCTTTCCCAACATCATACACCAGCTCCTATGTTTTAGCTAATCTTAACAGTTCATTGCACTGGGCGAACCTGGAAAACAGGTCGAGTCAACAACCAGGTATCCAGCACCAACAGTCAAAAAGTGCTCAGTTTGAATCTCATCGTTGCCTCTTCCTCTCCAGAAAAGCCATCTCTTGGATCAGGGGTGGGCTTCAAATATGTTAGCAATGGGTTCTCTGCCCCGTTGCTGGATGGGCGTGGCCTAGTTGGCCTCCTACACCATGGTGGGGGTGCATTGTTGCCCTCTCCAGAGGCTTTCCTTAAGGCTCCAGGAGGGTGAAAATGGCCTCCCCGGGCTCCGGAGGCTTTCTGGTCTTCAGAGACGGTGTGCTGTCCAGACCGTTTAGAGTTAATGGGATTTGGGATAGTTAAGTTAGGAGTTGTGAGCTGTCCCCTTTAAGGGAATGCATCATGGTAAATGTAGTTAAGGTATTCTGGGAAATGTAGTCCATGTCATGTGGCCACATCTGTAACCCTGATTGGTCACTGAATTGACCCTTGGTAGATTGGGGGAGGTTTCTTCACTCTTGCCTGAGACCATCACACCATGCGGCTGCTTCAATCATCATCATCATGGGGTTGAGGCTTTATTATCTTCCTACACCACAATTCAGATATGCAAAGGATGGGACATTAAGAAGGACTTCGTCATAAATGTGAGTTGACAGGATGCCTGATGAACCAATAAAAAAGACTTTGGATGGATGCTTTGTGGAGTTATCTATCTGCCTTTGTATAGTATTTGTGCAGGGCAGGAAGAATAGATGGCAAGGACTTTCGTATTTCTCCCATTATATGGAAGAAATAGCTATCTACCGTGTTTCTCATATAATAAGGCCGGGTCTTATTTTTTTTTGAGCCCCCCAAAAATGGTTAGGCTGTCTTTTTGGGGGTGACTTAATTTCCCCCCCCCTTGCATCTTCGGGTGGGCGGACAGCGATGGCTTGGATGTTGTCCTTGGTGTTGGTGGGGCACTTCGTATTGGGGTCAATGCAGGCAGCACCATATCCAGGTGTGCAACAAAAGTATTTCCTAAGAGCAAGCCCCCCCCATTTCGCATGTTTTAATATAGGCCTTAATTTGGGGGGAGGGGCTTAATTTCATTTCATGCCTATAAAACATGCTGGGACTTCCTATTGGGGGAGGCCGTATTGTTGGAGAAACAGGGTATGTAATCTAGCTATGATGATACCTAATCAATAACTATATACAGCACGTACAGCAAGGTCAGCTCCCCAGCCCTCCTGGTGGCTAGGCTGCAGGCCACAGCCACAGGAAGCTGCTTCTGCCATTGTTTCCCCTTCCCCTTCTCCCAGTTTGATAACAGCAGTCAAGCCAGGCCACTCCAAAACCCATAGGCTACAGCAGGGGTAAGGAACGTTGGCTCTTTTATCACTTACGGACTTCAACTCCCAGAATTCCTGAGTGAGCCATAAAAGGTTCTCCATCCCTGGCCTACTGGTTTTTTCAGTTGTGAGGGAAATCAATTTTTGACTTGAATGGGACTGTTTAATATACAAATGTAGGACATATTTTTATATATATTCTTTGTATGTCCTACATTTGTATATTAAACAGTCCCATTCAAGTCAAAAATTGATTTCCCTCACAACTGAAAAAACCAGTAGGCCAGGGATGGGGAACCTTTTATGGCTCCCTCAGGAATTCTGGGAGTTGAAGTCCATAAGTGATAAAAGAGCCAACGTTCCTTACCCCTGGGCTACAGCATGCAAAGCAGACATTTAGTTCTTGGCATCCCTGCACTCCCCAGCACCTCTTTAAAAAAACAACAACAACAACTAAGTTGTTGAGGTGGATGGAAAAGATCATGAGCGTGGGAATGGCCCCACCAGCAATGGAAATAGTGCAGACCCCTCCAACTTGGTGCCTTTTGGTTGAGGGGAGAGGATCCACAGCCCAACTTATTGTGTCTGGAAAGGATCCTAATGGGGGCAGCACAAGGAGGCGGTGTTGTTGAGATGTAAAAGCCTACTCTGGAGTAACATAACGTAATGTAATGTAATGTAAGGATAGAATGGAATAATGGAATGGAATAGAATAGAATAAAATTAGAATAGAACAGGAATTAGAATAGGGATAAGGATAGAATAGGAATAGGAATAGAATAGGAATTAGGATAGGATAGGGAATAAAATAGAATAGGAATAGAATAGAATGTAGAGGAGAAAGTAGAACAGAATAGAATAGAATAGAATAGAATAGAAATTAGGATAGGATGGGGAATAAAATAGAATAGAATAGAATGTAGAGGAGACAATAGGATAGAATTAGAATAGAATGGGAATTAGAATAGGGATAAGGATGGAATAGGAATAGGAATAGAATAGGATTTAGGATATGATAGGATAGGGAATAGAATAGAATGTAGAGGAGAAAATAGAGTAGAATAGAATAGGAATTAGGATAGGGAATAAAATAGAATAGAATGTAGAGGAGACAATAGAATAGATTAGAATTAGAATAGAATATGAATTAGAATAGGAATAAGGATGGAATAGGAATAGGAATAGAATAGGAATAGAATAGAATGTAGAAGAGAAAATAGAATAGAATAGAATTCTTTATTGGCCAAGTGTGATTGGACACAGGAGGAATTTGTCTTTGGTGCATAAGCTCTCAGTGTACATGAAGAAAAAAATAAATACATTCATCAAGAATCATAAGATACAACCCAGGGATAGTCAAAGGTTACCCACAAGCAATCAAAGCATACTAGGAAAACAAATAAATATAAATTGTTATGTAAAGATACAAGCAACACAGTTATAGTCATAAGTGAGAAGAGATAGGTAATAGGAAGGATGAGAAAAAGAATAGTAATACAGTGTTACTAAACAGTTTGAGTGTTGTGGGAGTTAGTTGTTTTAGCAGAGTGATGGCATGAGGGGGGGCAACTGTCCTCCTGTGTGTTCTATATATAAAATAATATAATGTACATAACATTATACATAAACAATTTATATATAATGCAATGTCATGTAATGTCAAATAGAATAGAATCAGAATAGAATACAATAGAAAACAGAAGAGAACAGGAGAGGACCTTTGATTGCACAGCCTCAGCCAAGCCTGCAGGTTTTAAAGTCCTCTGCGCAGCCCGCCCAGAGCCTCGGATCCAAGGTTATGAGGGCCAAACCAGGTCTGGGTGTGGGGAGAGGAGGAGGAGGAGGAGGAGGAGGGCATGCGAGGTCGCCCAGACGGATCTCTCCCGCTGCGTGCGCCTCTTCCTTCCCCGCGGGGCCACATTCATCCATCTGGGCTTTCCGAAAGCCTCACCCGGCGTTGCAGTGGCTCAACTGCCCCTCCGGAGTCCGGGGCCTTGGCAAGCGGAGGGGCGGTGCCTCGCCCGGCCCTTCCCGCCCCGCACCCTGCCTGTTCTGCTCTGCCTCCACCTTATCCTCCTCCCCCCCCCAGCCGCTGTGTCACTCAGATCTCTATGGAGACGGGAATCAACAGCTGAGCCTCGCCCGGACGGACGCGCAAGCCTTTTCCTCCAAAAAGGCGCAGCGAAGTTAGAAGGCGAGCAGGGTAAGCGAGCGGGGCAGCCCAAGGGGAAGGCGAGGTGGGGTAGGAAGGGACGGTTCCCAGGACCGGGGCGGCGGGGAGTGGGGGGCGCACCGGGCTTGCCGTCAGCGTCGCGGAAGGTCCTTCCCTCTGGTTTCCCACCGGGGTGAAGCGGCAGCTGCAGCGATGCGCTCTGCTCCATCCATCCGGGGTGCAGCTCCAGCTCCGCGCATCCCTTCTCCAAGCTGTCTCTCTCCCCCTCTCCCTCTCTCTTTCTCTCTCTCCCCCTCTCTCTCTTCCCCCCTCTGTCTTTCTCTCTCTTCCTCTCTCTCCCTCCCCCTCCTCTCTCTTTCTCTCCCTGTCTTCCTCCCCCTTTCTCTCTTCCTCTCTCTTTCTCCCCCTTTTCTCTCTTTCTCTCTCTTTCCCTCTCTCTTCCTCCCCTCTCTCCCCCTCTCTCTTTCTCTCTCTCCCCCTCTCTCTCGTCCCCCCTCTGTCTTTCTCTCTCTCCCTCTCTCTTTCTCCCCCTCCTCTCTCTTTCTCTCCCTGTCTTCCTCCCTCTTTCTCTCTTTCTCTCTTTCTCCCCCTTTTCTCTCTTTCTCTCTCTTTCCCTCTCTCTCTTTCTCCCTCTCCCTCTCTCTCTTTCTCCCTCTCCCTTCCTCTTTCCCTCTCTCTCCCTCTCTCTTTCTCTCTCTCCCTCTCTCTTTCTTTCTCTCTCTTTCCCTCTCTCTCTTCCTCCCTCTCTTTCTCTCTCCCCCCTCTCTCTTTCTCTCTCTCTTCCTCCCTCTCTCCCCCCTCTCTCTTTCTCTCTCTCCCTCTCTCTCTTCCTCCCCCTCCTCCCTCTCTTTCTCCCTCTCCCTTCCTCTTTCTCTCTCTTTCCCTGTCTCTTTCTTTCTCTCTCTCCCTCTCTCTCTCCCTCTCTCTTTCTTTCTCTCTCTTTCCCTCTCTCTCTTCCTCTCTCCCTCCCTGTCTCTCTTCCTCTCTCTCTTCCTCCCTCTCTTTCTCTCTCTCTCTTTCCCTCTCTGTCGGAGAAGACCTTCTCTCCGACTGTCTGTCTGGGCGCCGCTTCCTTGCACATCAGCCGCGTTGAAATCTCATCCATAGATGGCCAATGGGCAGGGGAGCCCGTCTCCCACCCAGCCCGACGGCCTCCAGAGATGCTCCGGACCCCATGCCCGTGGATTTGGGGTGAAGGGTCCCTCGGGAGGGCGCCATGTTGGAGACAGAGCGTCGAAGCTTTCTCCCTTTTTCCTTGGCCGTTTGCGGCGCAGACAACTCGGTGACGTCATTTTTTTTTTTTTTCTCTACACGGATTTCATTTGGGGATGCGGTCTTTGTTTTTGTTTTTGTTTCCCCCCCACCAGGCTGTCGTGTAAATAATGTAATTAATAAAATAAAAATAAAGTAAATCAAAAAATCAAGTAAATCTCTCTTAGGGCATCTCTAGGTCTTGGCGGAGTGGGTTCTCCGTTAGTGGTGGCTGGATGGCTGTTTCCCTCCGTGGTGCATCTGTCTCTCTGCTTATCCGGGCGGGTTGCTTAAGCGCGCCGCCTGGGAACCTCCTCTTTGGTCCCGCTGATGTTTCCTTGCCTTTATTTATGGTTGTTAATCGGACTGCGGAGAAAGCAAAAGAAACGTCCGAGAGAGAGCGCGCGTTGCATAAGTGCCCAATCGTGGCTTCCGTCCCTGTCCTATTGTGCCCATTTATTCGTACCTATTTCCTGTATTCTTACTCATGTTTATACTTAGACCTATTATCTTATAAGCGACGGACAAATCAAACAAACAAATAAAAAAAATATGTGCAGATTTTCATTGTAAGTGCAGTCGATAGACAGGAGGGATACTTGGCTCAATCTGCCTGATGCTGATGCTTTTTGTTTGAGTAAACGTTTGAAAATAGCTGGCTAGCCGCTCAGGGGGCAAGGTGAGCCGAGCTTTGCCTGAAGATTTCCACTGATACCTTTTGTACATTTGCAACCTCAGAACTAGGGACTTACCTGTCCCTGGGAAGAGACCCTGCTTTGCACTCTGGTTTATTACAAAGGGACACAACTAACATATGAAGAATGGTTGCAAGATTTGGGTTTGGCTAGTCTAGAGAAAAGAAGGACTCGGGAGAACACCATATAGCAACATTTGAGAGATTGCCACAAAGAGGAGGAGGAAGCGGGGGTCAACTTATTTTCCAAAGCACCAGAAAGCAGGACAAAAATTCATGGATGGAAACTAATCAAGGAGAGAAGCAACTTGGAACTAAGGAGAAATTTCCTCGCATTGAGAACAATTAACCAGTGGAACAGCTTGCCACTAGAAGTTGTAGGTGCTTTATTACTGGAAGAGACTGGACAATCACTTGTCTGAAATGGGATAGTGTCTCCTGCTTGAGCAGGGGGCTGGACAAGAAGACTCCAAGGTCCCTTCCAGCTCTATTCTGATTGACAGATTATTAACCAGCAAAGCAGTCATGAAACGGGATCATGAAACATGAACAGTTGATCCAAGAATTTCAGTAAGTCAATAGACTTGAGACAGTGGTGGATTAAGGCTCACTGGTGCCCTAAGCACTGGCAAATCTTGGTGCCTCAACGAAGCCAAGCTTAGACTACATACAAGTTTTTGTAGTGGTGCCCCCTTCGGGCCTTTTGTGGTGCCCTAAGCATGTGCTTAGTCTTAGTGGTTAATACTCTGCTGACTTGAGATGACCTTCTGTATATGGATCATTGCTTCTCAAACTTAACAACTTCAAGAAGTGTGGACTTCAACTCCCAGAAACCCCCTAGTAGCCAACATGCTTCCACACCTCTTAAAGTTGATGAGCTTGAGAAAGACTGAGCTGGACTATTGAGGATCATTAGGGCCACCTTTGGTCCATCCTGGGCAAAAATGCTTGGCATTCACTTTTATATCCTTCGCAAAAATTGCCAGCCAGAGTATGTGAAAAGTCCTTGGTGCGTTCTTTAATATCTCCAGTTTAAAGGACCAAGCAGCAAGGGATGCCAAGACTTGTCCCAAATATGCTTTTTTCAAAAGGCACCTCGATTTTCTTGGTGGTGGTTTTTTTTTCCTTGAAGACTTTTCAGGTCTCATCCAACCAAGAATCTTCTTCGGTCCACTGACCAGGATGACTGAGAATCTCCATAGATGGTGCCAAGGCTTCTTTGCACAAAACCTTACAAACTTTTTTTTTTTTTTTTTATCGGAGTTGGTGAACTGGAGGCAGAAGGTAAGGATCTTAGTGATGTGCATTAGACCTGTCCCAGGGTTTTCTGAACATGCCTATTGGTACCAACAACAAGCACAAAAAAAGCTTTGTTTCTGGCTTAAATCAGGCCATGGACTTATTTGCAGCATTTCCTTTTAAGCTTCAATTCTGGCTATTGGAAGCAAGCCCTGGTGTGGCGAGATGCCTTGTTTTGCAGTTTTGCATCAGCCGCCATCTTGAGACATGATCTTATATCTGGCCAGATCTCTAGAGCGAGAGTGGGAAGCTGTGGTCTTTGTTGCTGAACTGCGGCTTCCAGGACTCTAGCTTGACCCAAAGATGAGCTTGGCAATCCAGTTGAGTAAGATCTGGTAAAGTGACCCACAGTTTTCCTCAACCCCTGCTAGTGGTAATCAAACCTGATCTGAGAAAATTGCTAGGAATGGTAGCGCTTTCTTTTGAATTTCTGTTCTATATTCCCGGTCCTTACAGGCAGAGGTCAAGAGTCTAAGAGTCTGAAAAGGAATATTTAAGCATCCCGTGTCAAAATGGGCTTCGGTCTATTTACACTTCAATCCGAGCAGGGATATGTCTAGCAAGAGATACTCCATTGATTGGGAGATACTTCTAATCCATAATATGTGTTTCTTTGGCTTTTCATGAATCGCTCAAAGAGAGAGAAGAGAAGCTCTGTGTTGTAGCCCCTTGAGGTGAACAGGGCTGCAATTGTTTGGACTGGTATCCTCCATTAGATAAGTTTAAGTGTTTACGGGTAGCTTTGTTCTTCCCATCACAGATCTAAGTCAGCAAATACACATGAGTGGAGCAGATCTGTTCATATTCATACTAGAAAGGGTCACCAAGGAGAGAGAAAAAATATGAGGTCCACTTAGGTATCCCAAGCGGGTTAAGAACCAAAGATTTCAGGATGTTCCCCAGCTCTTTACTCATTGAAAGGTGGAGTTTACTGGGTTGCAAATTTGTAAAAGAGATGCCAAATATGTACGGGTAAATTATCTCCATATCATGCTCATTCTCAACATAATGGGCATTGTTCCTTTGTCCTCCAGAATTACTGGCAATTAAGGAGGGAGGGAAGCAGAAAGAGAGAGAGAAGGAGGGAGGGGAGGGAGGGGAGGGAGGAAGAGAGAGAGGAGGGAGGAAGAGAGAGAGAGAGAAAGAGCATATTTATTGTATAATTGTATGTGGTTATGGTTCTGGTTCTGGCAGCTTATACTGACATAAACATAGACAATCTAAAAAATAAACATCCTCATGATCAAGCACAGAAAATTCTAGATTAAAAAAAATGCTTTGAGTTCTTTTCTAGGTTTAATGACTGCATTATCTCCCATGTCAAGTTTATTTTACAATATACAACTCAGAACACACAAATATCTTTCTACAGAACTGAATCTCTTTGAAGAGGCCCAGGGAATAAAGCAGTTCTGCAAAATGAGTAGAACTGTATGCAACTTCAACTAAAGTGTATTTTCTTTTTCTGCATATATGCGCAGGTGGTGTTTGTAGAGGCTATTCTTTTTTACCCTCTTTGCTTGTTAAAAAAACATGAAGCTTATTTTGAGATGTAAATTACAGATGGGTTTCTTTCCCAAAACAGAAAAAAAAAGCATATTGCTAATTTTTTGGCAGTCTAGGGGAAATAATAAAAATGGTATCTGAGTTGGAGAATGACTAGCCCCCAAAATACAATTCCCATGTAAAAGCCAATGTGTTTGTTAATTTTTGTCCAATTGAAAGGATGCCAGTGGGCAGGTCGCAGCAAGTTAAAACTATAAATGCTGTATAACAATTAAATAAAGCTAAAATTTAAAAACAATAGTCATTATCAATGTTCCTTCAAGTTGGAGAAGTTAACTAGGGCTAAGTCTATCATTTGTTGCAACACATTTTAGAAGGCATTCAGAGGACCAGCATTGAAAAATCCAAATCCATGCAAAAGATTCAAAACTTTTAACAAATTAGAATTTGAAACCATGTTTCAACGTGAGTTTTTAAATGTTAAGTTTAATGCTAACTATGGTTTGCTTTGATGAACTAAAACACACCAATGGCTTTATTTTGTAATTACAAAATCACAAATCTAAAATTATGCCATTACAATTTTGCAAATACAATGAAACTATTGCGCATTTGAATGAGAATTGACTGCCAACAGAGGTACAAATGAAAGCCGGTACTGAGCTCTTCTTAACTGTGGCTTGCTTGTGATCTATTTTTGGAATCTGAAACGTGGTTTGGATTCTTCATGGCATGATTGTTAGTGTAAACATTGGGCTTGGCCTGATGTCTGAAATGAGCTAGCTAGACTATTGGGCGGGGAAGCCCTGTCAGTGTATGTTTGTTTACGTATCCAGGATCTTTAAAGAAATTGCAAGTAGCCTAACTCTGTGAATTAGGCAATCTGCTGAAAGAATCCTGCTTATACCATGAACAGGACTTGAGTCAACACCTTGAGCAATGGAGAAAAGGAAGGAAAGTTTGAAAGAAAGAGAATAACTAGCAACCACCATCCACAATGTAGCTGATTTACTATTTTTAGTGCAATCATCAATCTGGGGATCATATAAGTATTTTTGCTCCCATGCAACAAATACAGTGTGAAGAGGAACGGCTTGCATGAGTTTGTGTGACATTTGTGTTCGTGCATGAGTTCCCTAAATATTGAAGGACTTAAATTGAATGGAGATACAATTAGATGCTCCCATTTTTTTTTAAAAAATGCATCTTTTACCGAATGCCTCTCCAGATCCTTGTCTGTTTTTTGAAAACCACACAGATTTTTTTCATGGAAATCTGTGTGCTCACGCATGCATTTGAACACACGTTCAAACATGCATTTGCTCCATGCATTTCGACATGCACATTCAAATATAAATTCAAACATTTTTTGATTAGGAGATGCCCAGAATTGGTTAGAAGATCCTCAAACTCAGAGGTGGTATTCAGCAGGTTCTGACCAGTTCTGGAGAACCGGTAGCAGAAATTTTGAGTAGTTCGGAGAACCGGTAGCGGAAATTTTGAGTAGTTCAAAGAACCGGTAGTGGAAATTTTAAGTAGTTCGGAGAACCGGCAAATACCACCTCTGAGTGGACATTTTACAGTATCCTTCCCAAGCCACACCTACCAAGCCCACAGAACCGGTGGTAAAAATTTCTGAATTCCACCACTGCTCAAACTCCCAAAACTTTAACCTTCAACTGTCTACTGTGGACCTCACTCCATTCCTAAGAGGTCTCCATCCCTAAGGGGCCGTGCATAAGCTCACCAGTATACCTACCGTCCGTGTCCTACTGTTCACATTTATTCGTACTCATTCATTAAGTATATAATCATACCTGTTTTACTTGTATGTTTATATGTTATGTTCATGCTTATACTTAATTTCTCATACATGCTTGACAAACTAAATAAATAAATAAGATGGATGGCTATGTTCATTTTTAAAAATCAATCAATAAATGTCCCCATTGCCAGAATCTGTGTGAAGAGATGCCAGAGATGCCAGAGGTAGAATAGAACAGAATAACAGAGTTGGAAGGGACCTTGGAGGTCTTCTAGTCCAACCCCCTGCTTAGGCAAGAAATTCTACATCACTTCAGACAAATGGTTCCAATAACTTTTTAAAAACTACCAGTGTTGGAGCTTTCACAACTTCTTCAGGCAAGTTGTTCCACTGATTAATTGTTCTAACTGTCAGGAAATTTCTCCTTAGGTCTTTCGGAAATCTAAGTCTGGGATCTGTAACTGAGTTTGATGGAGCCAGAATTTGTGCAATGCTTATCTTCCCACATTTTCAGGGTAGCCATTCCCCACCTTCTGCTGCCTTTGTGTCGGTGTGTGCAGGAGTGTCTTGGTTTCATCCGTGTCAGTCTTTCACAATCTTCTCTCTCCAAGCCTTGGAGCTGGTGGTGGAGAAGCAGTGATAAAGAAGGAATGCATAAACACCACACGTGTCTTTGTGCAGAGTTCAGGACACCCCATCCTCCTCCTCCTCCTCCTCCTCTGCTGCAACAGCATCCAAAGATCACAACCCACCCCCTAGCAACTGTTGCCAGGCAACACAAACTCTGGCCACACCAACAGCCAAATGCACACGTCTGTTTTTGTTTAATGTCAGGCTGTAACTATGGTCTTGGATCTGGCAAAATCCCAGGCTGACTGGTGCCCTAACAGTGAGAAACCTAGGGTTGCTAAGGGCAAGGGCTCAGGAGCCACAATGGGCAGCGTGATCCAGGAAAACTACTACCTTGGATAGCCTCCCTTCCTGCCTTGGGCAGAGCCGGCTCTATGGTTGAGCAGAGTGAGGCAGTTGATCTAAGACAGGGGTCCCCAAACTTGGCCAACTTTAAGACTTGTGGACTTCAACTCCCAGAATTCTCCAGCTAGCTGGCTGGAGAATTCTGGGAGTTGAAGTCCACAAGTCTTAAAGCAGAGATGAGTTTTCAGCAGGTTCTGACCAGTGTTGGAAAAACGGTAGCGGAAATTTTGAGTCGTTTGAAGAACCGGCAAATCCCACCTCTGACTGGAGGTTTTACAGTATCCTTCCCCTGCCACACCTATCAAGCCACGCCCACAAAACCGGTGGTAAAAGTTTTTGAATCCCATCACTGTCTTAAAGTTGCCAAGTTTGGAGACCTAAGACATGAAGCAAGGTAGCTACATGTTCCTTATATAATGCCTTTTTTCCCCCCCAGCCAAAAGTTGTTTTTTTTGTTTTTTTTTTTAGCTCACTTAAATCATTTGGTTCCCTCTGGGTAACTGGCAAGCATTGGGGCCACCCCTTGCTATGCCACTCCCAGTTGCTCAAAGTCTCAGGAGATGCCAGAGAAGAGATCTTCACCCAGGACTCAGTGAGAAAATAGTCCTTCACCTAACCTGACCCTGGGCATAATTCTTGAGTAAACTTTATCCACCCCTCTCCAAGAGACTTGATACCTGCTTGCTCAGCTTACAGGTTGACTGTCGCTGCAGAGAATTCTTGATATCCAGTCTGAAGGCCAGAAGCCAGGATGAAAAAAACCACTCATACGGCAGTTAAACCTACAGAAGAAGGCATGGCTCTTGTGGTTGTTCAGACATAAGTGGCCACCCTGCAGGTGGTAATTCAGCAGGTTCTGGAGAACCGGTAGCGGAAATTTTGAATCGTTTGGAGGACTGGCAAATCCCGCCTCTGACTGGCCCCGCCAATCCCATCTCTTCTCTGCCTCCCGAATCCCAGCTGATCGGCTGGCTCTTCTTTTATTGCCCTGCACAGGAGAACGGAGCTGGAAAGCAGGTTAGTGGGGTGGGGAGGGAATGGGGATTTGGCAGTCTATCCTTCCCCTGCCACGCCCACCAAGCCACACCCACAGAACCGGTAGTCCAAAAAAATTGAATCCCACCACTGAGTGAAGTTCCTTCTGGGTCTTTTGTTTTGGTAACAGAGGTGGACCATGGAGAGCCTGGAAGCCTCCCTGACGTTTCTTCTGAGCCCGGAGAGAAACGAAAAGATTGATGCTTTTTTTCTGCTAATGGTTTCTGCCTCCATCAGAGTCATCTGTCTCTCCATGGTTAAGTCAAGCGGAAAAGCCATGAGTTTGCTGGAAGAATACAGGGTGGTGTTTGTGTGTGTGTGTAAAAGGATATCTCTTTATCCGTGTACCGATATATATTCTCTCTCTATAAAAGTGAAAATACCACTCATGCATCATCACCACAAACTCTCCAGAACTGTCAAGCTTACAAACCTGAAATTTGCTATGAATGTTCCTCTTTGCTTCTAGGTGCTAAGAAAGGATTTTTTGAAATGACCCTTGGAGCATTAGTATTTCATATGCTATTATTAACACGCTCGGATGCTAAGGAGCGTGCTACTCTCCCTCCCCACCTGAAAAAAAAAAAAATGCTCCAAGTGCAAAACACAAGCTGAGGAGAGGAGTTTCAGCTTCAGTTTCAGAAAACCAAGCATCTTTGCAGTCTCCTTGCTCACACAGCAAATACAGTTTCAGTTTCCAAACAGCCCTCAATTCTCTCACACACTGACAGGACGAGGCAGATTTTTTTCCTCCTCAAAAACTAAGCCCGATCATATAGTTCCATAGCGAAGCACGGGTATCGAACTGGTATATATGTGTGTGTGTGTCTGTGTGTGTGTGTATGTGTATGTGTATGTATATGTATATGTATGCATAGCTCCCAAATCAACACCAGATGTGACTTTTCAGTCCAGAATTTAAAGTAATTCTTGCATCATAGCAAAATCTGAGAATCATTATTATATAGTGGTTTTCCTGTAGAGTGAAACACAAACGTTTGATGCTTATACAATTTCTGACTTGACAGAATCCATTGAATCAATGGCGTGACAAATGTTGTAGTCCTTACATCCTACACAATTTCTGTGTAGAGGCATTACAGGTTGCCTCCTTTTAGGTCCAATATTAGGGTGTTTTTTTTTACATGCAGCTTTTTTATGGCTTATGGTTTTTACAATATCTTACTTCTTTAGCCTAATTATAGATTATATGTTTTTATTTTAGTTGATACTTAAAGAAGTAACACCACTGAGAAAGAGAAGCAGAAGAAAAAGGAAAAAAAACCAAACAAATAAAAAAGCATTATAAAACTGAATGAAATGGAATAACAATTTTGAGATAACATGCATTTCTCCCTATGCATTTAAGTACCTTATACCATTTAAACACTTTAAACCATTGTTAAAATCAAGTTAATGTGCAATTATAGAAGACAATCATTGGTCTGATATAAATTATAAATCAAAAAGGGGTTATAATAATTTCTGACTGAAAAAAAATTAGCAAATCAAACTCTGATGTTAGAAGAAACCCAAACTTTATGTATGGAATTATAATTAAAAATGGGTTTCCAAGTTCAAGTGGATGGTTATTTTGGACATCAGAACATACAGGCCCAAGCAATTTGCAATAAGAAGCAACTGAATAACATTTTTGAATAATTTTTGTCTTGTGTTTATTACTCATTCTGTTTTTGATTGCTCTTTATATAACAACTTGGAACAGAATTGCTTTTCCTTGCTTCGAGCTTCAAGGTGGAAATGAGACGGAAGCAGAATTAGGCTAAACATTAAGGAATAACTTCTTAACAAAACCAGAACATTCATTCGAATGGCAGGACAGAATTCCTAAGGTGATGAGGATTCTTTTTAATGGCGCTACATAAGGCAATTCTGCCAGGAATTCAGGACTAATATTAAATAGGACCAATAAATAATATTTCTCTGACTATGATAAGAAATTGTGTTCTGTTGTCTAAGATGGATTAACATGGGCCCTAACCTCCAATCCTCCATCCGATATGGTTTTTGGCACCAGGATCAAGTCTGATCCAATAGAATTATTGTATAAATAGAAAACTTGAAATCCTTCTCAGGAATCCTTAGGTAATATTTTTGAGATCCTTAATTCACTAGTTAATTGTTATAATTAATTAGTTATTTGTGTAACCAATTATTCAAACACACACAATTTCTGTTGAGCTGGTAAAATAGATTGCAATTGCTGCAAATAACAAATATATAGATATAGATATAGATATAGATATATATAGATATGTACCATTAATTGCTCTGGGAAGATCCTCCTAAGAGCCATTGTAACTGCTAATTTTTAGCTTTCGAAATTCCCCCCGGGCACCCACTGTTGACCTCTGAAACGAAACAAATAAAGAATTGACGAATAGGCTTTTAGCATGATGCATCTGGATCCATTTCCCAAACATTTTGCAGAAGAGCAGTTACATAAACTGGTTTGAAGAAAGTAGTAACATCAGAGGGATTTTAGAACATCTTCATCTAATGTTCTGGAAACCTTGGATTTGATCTTGCACAATAACTTCCCTTTGGCCCCAGTGGATAAAATATTTTCTTCTTAATTGTTTTGGGTTCCTATCAGTGGTGGGATTTAAACATTTTTACTACTGGTTCTGTGGGCGTGGCTTGGTGGGCCTGACAGGGGAAGGATATACTGTAAAATCCCCATTCCCTCCTCACCCCACTAACCTGCTTTCCAGCTCCGTTCTCCTGTGCAGGCAACAAAAGGAGACCCAGCCAATCAGCTGAGACTCGGGACACAGATAATAGATGGAGGCAGGGCCAGTCAGAGGTGGGATTTGCCGCTTCTCTGAACTATTCAAATTTTCCGCTACAGGTTCCCCAGGACTGGTCAGAACCTGCCGAACCTCTGGTTCCTATAGATTAGAAATAATGTCCGTGTTTTGATATAGTTTCCATTTAATATTTCAGTAATTATATAAGTGAAATTATGCTGAAAACTGTTTGAAAGGTTTAGTTAATTTTCAGAGAGCAGCTGCTAAAATTCATCCTCGATATAGTTATGTGGTATTGTTGCGTATTAATTTGTGCAGGAGGCTTGCTCTTCTCTGCTTCTGAACCCAATTTAGAATCCCTGTGCATTCTCCTTTCCACTAAAATACTTGGAATCCAAATTTCTGAAGGAAATGACTCTTTGCATGAAGACCAGGAAATTTGGCAACCATACAGCCATTTATCTGGAGTGATACAGATCTGCTTGAGCAAGAGGTTGCATTAGATGACCTCCAACTAGATGAGGTTGAGCAAGAGGTTGCATTAGATGACCTCCAATTCTGTAATTCTGTAATACCAGGACGATAAGGTGGGGTGCTGCCCATTCTCATCGCTTGAGGTTCTCTTCTTCTCTCTTTCTCTTCCCCTTCTCATGTCAGGCTGTAGAGAAAGGAGAGAACCTACTTTCAAAGGGATTAACTGAATGCAAAGGGATTTTGAAATTAAGTCCAATGGCCACATATTTCCTATTTCGTTGTTGTCTTTGTGTCTCACCTTTTCTTTGAGAGCTCAAAGACTTATTTATTCCCACAATACTAACCCTGTGAGAAGGTTTCGATGGTGATGGACTGATTGCCCCAAAAGTCACTCCATAAGCTTCATGACCAGTGGAGAGATTGAACCTGAATTTTTCTATCTTGAGCCTTAACCCAACATATTAGACTATCCTGTGGCTCAAGGTTGCCTTCTCCTGGCCTTTAAACCCAACTGGGGTGGAACTGGAAGTCCATAAACACCCGGAGGGCATTGGGTCGCCTCTGTCCCCCAATCATCTAGATCAAGGGTCTTCAAACTTGGCAAGTTTAAGACCTATGGACTTCAACGCCCAGAATTCTTGAGCCAACATGGCTGGAGGAGGAATTCTGGGAGTTGAAGTCCACAAGTCTTAAAGCTGTCAAGTTTGAAGACTCCCTGATCCAGGTGTTAATTCATCTCCCATAGCTACAACCTGTATCTCAACCTGTTCCTGTGTTTTGAAAGGGCACCATGGCAGAGAGCACAGACATGGAATCCTTGCAAGAAAGCTTCCGGAAGTTCGCCATCTACGGAGACACCAAAGCGACGGGGCAGGAAATGAATGGCAAGAACTGGGCCAAGCTGTGTAAAGATTGTAAGGTGATCGATGGAAAAGGGGTCACTGGCACAGAGGTGGACATCGTCTTCAGCAAGGTGAAGTAAGTGTCTCTTTTGGGTTGCCTTCTTGGCAGGGCTTCATTCGTGAAACGGCAGAGCTCCGAAATGGAGAGCCTTCAAACATATGTAGGACAACTCCATCGAAGCATGTTATCAATTTATTTTAAAGTATTTATGATGCATTGTTTTTTTTCCTTCTAGACCAGTGATGGCTCACTTTTTTGGTACCAAGTGCCCAAAGCGTGTACGTGCACACCCCCAAAATGCAATACACGCACATCTCCATGCATGCGCCCTACCCCTGGGTATGCGTCCAACTGTGCATGCATGTACATCCCCTGCACAAGTGCCCCTCCCTCCCCACGTGTGTGGCAGAGACCCAAAGACCAGCTGGCCGGCGGGAGGCGCACACACACACACATGCATGGCACAGCTGAGGTGGGATGATGGCTTGTGTACCAATAGAGAGGACTCTGCATGCCACCTCTGGCACACATGCCATAGGTTTGCCATCATGGTTCTAGACCCTCTAGACAGCATATCCTAGAGCAGGGGTATCAAACTCAAGGCCCAGTGGTGGTATATTCAACTGGTTTGCACTGGATTGGGTGAACTGGTAGCAAGGATTTGGCCAGTGGGTCATTGAACCAGTAGTAAGTTCTGGCTGGCCACGCCCCTGACCCAGTTGCCCAATCGCCACTGGTTCACTTGCCCCACCTGATGCTCGCTCACCCCGCCTGCCTGACGCTGGCCCTTTAAGGTATTTCTTTCATTTTTTTTTCCTTTCCAAAAATCAGCTGTTCATATGATCAACTGTGTCGGGATTCCCCTTGCTGAGGCCCAGGAAGGCAACCTCCATTTTTTGCCTTCCTGAGGGCCAGAGGCTCCTCTGAGGCTCAGAAGGTCCAAAAAACAGGTGGGGAGGGTGGCTGCAAAAAAGCAAAAAAAAAAAAAAGAAGAAGAAAGAAAGAAAAAGCCACGCCCACCCAGTCACATGACCACACCCACCACGCCCACCAAGCCACACCCACAGAACCGGTAGTAAAAAAAATGGAACCCCACCACTGTCAAGGGCCATGCGCGTCATAGATCTGATTGGCGGGCTGCCCTGGAAAGAGTGAAGGACCGGCCCGTGGTGCCTCTGCCAAAGTCAACGGAGCTCGGGAGGGCCAAATGCGAGATTCTCCCAAGATTCTCCGTTTTCACTGGCAGAGGGCGGTAGGAAGCCATCGCAGCCGAAAATGGAGCTTGGGAGCCCGTTTTCACTGGCAAAGCGCTTGAGCCGCTACAGGCGTCCTGGACATCCATGGCATTGAGCTGGCCATGCGGCCACCCCAGCCACACCCACCCCAGCCCCCAAGGTCAAACACAACCCTGAATGTGGCCCTCCATGAAATCAAGTTTGACACCCCTGTGCTAGAAGCTCCTGCCTTCAAGGGAATTCCATCAAGAGGGATCCTGAGCTTTTTCAGGGATGCATCCTTTCTGGGAAACCGTTTGTCCGTACACATCTGGACCAGGGGTGGATGCGACCGGTTCTGCCCAGCTCTATAGAGCTGGTAGCTCTGAAGAGCGGCAGACACTGAACCGGTTCTGTGTTTGCTGCTGTTTGGCCCACCTGCCAGCCGAGGCTCTTACCTGTCCTTTATTTCCTGCTTTTTCAACCTCAGCTACTTTGCGTGGCACAGCTGAGGTTGAAAAAGCAGGAAAGAAGAGGCTTTTCAAACGTTGCATACCTGCACACAGCGCTTTTCAGCTGTCCGAGCGGCACAGCTCAAGGTTTTTTTTTACACACATGCGTGCACATGAAATGCACATGTGCATGCAAGACATAGTCACCAAACTGGTAGTAGCACTGGTTGAATGATCTGGACCAAGAGCCAGTTTGGTGTAGCGGTTAAGGCATCAAGCTAAAAACCAGGAGGCCGTGAGTTCTAGTCCCACCTTAGACTCAAAGCCGGCGGTGTGACCTTGGGCCAGGTATTCATTCTCAGCCCTTAGGCAGCACCAACCCTAACCGCTTCTGAAAATATAGCTTGCCAAAAAAAAAAAAACGCTGCCAGGATTTGTCTAGGCAGTTGCCAGGAGTAGCAACACAGACTTGAAGGCGCACAACAAGCAAACAAGACTACAACCACCAACTCTTGCTAAGTGTTCTTGCGATGGCTCTTTAAAAAAGCATTTAAAAAAGCAAAAGGTTGAGATTAGCCGGTCTCTGCTGAGTGTCCCAGAAACTGTTTTTGAGATGATAGGATGGCGTATTGTTTGAAGGTCTTGATGATTGCCCGTGACTCTCCGGAGCCTACAGCCACTGTGTAACATAAACATTCCAACAAATACAAATCTCTCTCTCTCTCTCTCTCTCTCTCTCTCTCTCTCTCTCTCTCTCTCTCTCTCACACACACACACACACACACAAACCTCACCCAGTTTCCCTGGCTGAATGCCAACTTGGACTTGGCACAGCTGGGAGCCACATCTGTACTTCTGAGAAGACCAAATTGTTCTGATCTGATCCAAAGTATTGGCAGAATGTCTTTTGCTACTACTCCTTTGGCTCAGCGTCAGCTGTTGTTTCAGGGGTGATGTCCTTAGTTTTGGCAGAAAACATAGCTTAGTCTGCTGGCTTTGTTTGTTTGTAAAGGAAAGGCCTTGATTACAGAAACAAATTGTTTAATTGGAGGGAGGAGAGAGAGAGAGAGAGAGAAAGAGAGAAAGTAACAGAGAGAGAGAGGGAGAGTGAGAAAAGAGAAAGAGAGAGAGAAAGTAAAAGAGAGAAAGAGAGAGAAAAAAGGGAGAGAGAGAAAGAGAGAAAGAGAAGAGAGAAAGTAAAAGAGAGAGAAAAAAGGGAAAAAGAGAGAGAAAAAGAGAAAGAGAGAGAAAGAGAGAGAGAAAGTAAAAGAGAGAAAGAGAGAGAAAAAAGGGAGAGAGAGAAAGAGAGAAAGAGAAGAGAGAAAGTAAAAGAGAGAGAAAAAAGGGAAAAAGAGAGAGAAAAAGAAAGTAAAAGAGAAAGTAAAAGAGAAAGAGAGAGAAAGAGAGAAAGTAACAGAGAGAGAGAGGAAGAGAGAGAAAAGAGAAAGAGAGAGAGAAAGAGAGAGAGAAAGTAAAAGAGAGAAAGAGAGAAAAAAAAGGGAGAGAGAGAAAGAGAGAAAGAGAAGAGAGAAAGTAAAAGAGAGAGAAAAAAGGGAAAAAGAGAAAGTAAAAGAGAAAGTAAAAGAGAAAGAGAGAGAAAGAGAGAAAAGGGAGAGAAAGAGCAGAGAGAGAAAGAGAGAAAGAGAAAGTAAAAGAGAGAAAGAGATGAGAAAGAGAGAGAGAAAGAGAGAGAAAAGAAGAGAAAGTAAAAGAGAGAGAGAAAGGAAGGGGAAGAGAGAAAGAAAGGGAGAAAGAGAGAGAAAGAGAGAGAGAAAGACAAAGAGCGAGAGAAAGTAAAAGAGAAAGAGAGAGAGAGAAATAAAGGGAGAGACAGAAAGAAAGAGGGAGAGAGAGAAAGAAAGTAAAAGAGAGAGAAATAGAGAGAGAGAGAGAAACTGAGGGAGGGAGGGAAAGATAGGGTTGGGATTGAAATCTTCTCAGATGTTCATCAGAACTTCAGAACCAGGTTGTGAAGATCCCCAACTTTGTACCTTTGAATGATAGCTAAGTGGCCGAGAACTACTTGTACTTATCCCACCCAATCCAGCAGAAGGGACATGCTACTGGAGTCATTCGCTGAGTGTTATCTGGCACAGCTCAGGTGGAGGTCCTTTTCCATCATGGTACCTGCCCTGAGGAACATCATGCCCTTTGAGACTAGGTTAGCCTTAAATATAAAGAAAATCAATATAAATGTGCTACAAGTGGTATCTAGCCCCTTCTAGATTGGCTAAAACATATCCTAATTTAAGCTCAAATTAAGATCATCCCCATCAGCCGAAATGTTGGAAATGTAAGCAATTACAGGGTACCTTCTTTCACATATGGTGGCCATGTCCAAAAATTAAGAAATATTGGACCTAAATGAAAATGGTTAAAGGAAATTATGAAAGTTCAAATAGAATTTAAAGCAGAATTATTTCTCCTGGGAATTATCAAAGGGAATAATACGAAAGAGATGAAATATCTAATTCTGCATATAATAAGAACAGCGAGATTAGCACTTGCACAATGTTGGAAAGGAGATTCTATGCCGACAGATAGTTTAATTATCCAAAAGATTTTTGATTGCGCGGAAATGGACAACTTACATTAGAATTTAAAGAGAAGGAAGAACTCAGATTATTATACCGTTTGGGAAAATTGGTATCATTGGATAAATAATAGAAACAAGCAATTAAATAAATAAGGAATGTATAATTTAGAAAGATACAGATATATATATTGTTGGAAATGTAAGCAATTAGAGGGTACAGGGTATATATATGAACAACTGAAGTATAAAATACGCACTGGAATAACAATTGAAATATAAGCACTATCAAAACGGATTGTAATATACACAACACTTTCATTTTAAATATTTGTATTGTATTTTGTATTTTAATGTTTTAAATTTTCAATAAAGGTTATTAAAAAAAAAAGAGAGAGAGAGAGAGAGACTAGGTTAGCCCTGATCCAGCTAACTTTTCGCAAGGCCCTAAAAACTTGCTTTTCTGCTCAGATCTGGGATTCCAGAACCGGAGCAGAGGCTTTCTCTTGGCTTTGTTGAAGGGTAATTTTATGAAGCTGGTCTGTTATCTTTTTGTTTTTGTTTTTTTAATTTTATCTGACGTGATGCATTTTATGGGATTTTAAAATCTATTCTATTGTAACCCAGCCAGAGTCTTTTATGTGAGATGGACATAAATCAGACAAATAAATATGATTTTTAAGCGCAGGGATTGTCCTCCTGACAGGCGTGGTAATCTTGCTTCCAAAGAGAACTCGCTCACCCTCCCCAGATACTATTTATATTCAAAGAAACCAGACCACAGGTTATAAAATGCACGTATCCAAAATAAAGAAGCAAACAAGTAACACACACACACACACACACACACACACGCCCCGGCCTTGAAGCATACGCAAGATGGCCACAATTCTTGAGGAGTCACCCGAGTCGAAGCCCCACAACCCTTTTCTCTGGATAAATAAATGCTCAGGAAAAACCCTTTATTTTTTCTGCTGGGCATCCAAAAGGGGCAGAAGGGGATTCTTTCCTGCCAGTCGTTAGTGAACCCTTTGTTCCCCTGGTGTTTAACAGAGCCAAATCGTCCCGGGTCATCAGTTATGAGGAGTTCAAGCGGGCTTTGGAAGAACTGGCGCCAAAGCGCTTCAAGGATAAAAGCAGCGAAGAGGCTTTCAAAGCCATCTGCCAACTGGTGGCAGGCAGAGAACCAACCAACCTGGGCGTCACTGTGAGTCTTGCTCCTGGCAGGGAGGGAGGGAGGGGAAGGAAGGAAGGAAAACCGAAAGAGGGAGGGAGGGAGGGATGGAAGAGGACAGCAAGAGGGAAGGATGGAAGGATAAAAAGAAGGAAGGAAGGAAGGATGAAGAAAGAGGGATGGAAGGAAGACAGAAAGAGGGAGGGATGAAAGGAAGGAAGGGGAGAGAAAGAGGGAAGGATGGAGGGATAGAAAGATGGAAGGAAGGAAGGAGGGATACAGAAGGAGGAAAGGAGGGAGGGATGAAAGGAAGGAAGGGGAGAGAAAGAGGGAAGGATGGAGGGATAGAAAGATGGAAGGAGGGAAGGAAGGAAGGAAGGAGGGATACAGAAGGAAGGAAGGAGGAGGGATGGAAGGAAGGAAGACAGAAAGAGGGAGGGGTGGAGGGATGAAAGGAAGGAAGGGGAGAGAAAGAGGGAAGGATGGAGGGATAGAAAGATGGAAGGAGGGAAGGAAGGAAGGAGGGATACAGAAGGAAGGAAGGAAGGAGGGAGGGATGGAAGGAAGGAAGACAGAAAGAGGGAGGGGTGGAGGGATGAAAGGAAGGAAGGGGAGAGAAAGAGGGAAGGATGGAGGGATAGAAAGATGGAAGGAGGGAAGGAGGGAAGGAGGGAGGGATGGAAGGAGACAGCAAGAGGGAAGGATGGAGGGATAAAAAGAAGGAAGGAGGGATACAGAAAGAGGGATGGAGGGATTGAAGGAAGGAGACAGAAAGAGGGAGGGATGGAGGGATAGAGGGAAGGAAGGAGGGAAGGAAGGAAGGAAGGAAGGAAAAATGATCCCATAAAAGTCAAGAGCCATGAAAATTAGCCTATGTATCCCAGAAACAGGAGATGGGCAGGTTCTAAGATGTTACGTTGGTGGTTTGCTGGGAATTTTGGGAAGTGAAGTGCATCCATGGAAACTTGGCAGAATAATAAATAAATACATAAATAAAGGGAGAGAGGTAGAATTACCAGTGTGGCCTATATTTATTGGCTAAAATCTACATGACTTGCTTTTTACAGTGGGCAAACAGTGGAGGAAATAATCAAGGTTTCTCTTTATTTTCCTTTTCCTGGATGGGAGGTTTTTCTTTAAATCCATATTAAGTCTTTTAGAAGACACAGAACTGAGCATAGGGTCACCTAATCCAACCCTCTGCAGTGTGCAGGAGAACCAGCCAAGCCATCCAGGAGAGGCAGATGTCCAGCTTCTTTGAGAAACCTCAGAGTTGGAGAACCGACAACTTCCCGTATGTTGTACAGATCAGGAAGTTTTTCAACGTACCAAAACAAAATATAAGTGGCTGAAGCTTACTAGGTTGTGTATGGTCTCCCTGTATCAGAATGGTGGGAAGCCCCTCTTCCAATGTTTAGCAAGTACAATATTGAACAATCTGAGCCCCCAGGTGGTTGGGAGCAACATGCTGACAATGTCAACTGCTCAGAGAGTGCTGTAAGGCATTATGAAGCGGTATATAAGACCAAGTGCTACTTTAATTGCTATGCGTAGGCTTGGTTAGAAGACTTCGAGGAAGGCCATGAAGAAAAAAAAAAAGGTCCAGGATGGCTTACAGCCATTGGGGTGTAAGGTTGGCCACCATGTCTTCTTAGATAGGTTCAAGAGTGTCAAGACTCCAGAATGTCAGGGATGGTAATGGCGGGTTGGATGTTGGTCAAAGATGGATCCCGAGCTCCACCTTCTCTTTGTGATTTCCAGAAAGCCAAGAGTGTAGGGGCTGTGGAGAGGCTGACAGACACCTCCAAGTACACTGGATCCCACAAGGAACGCTTCGACGAGACCGGGAAGGGCAAAGGAAAGAGCGGGCGGGAGTACATCGTAGACAACAGCGGCTACGTAGCGTCCTACAAGAACGCTGGCACCTACGACGCCAAAGTGAAGAAATAAAGGCCGCCGTCGCAGCCTGTGCTGAAGAAGGGGGCGTCCCAGTGACATACCATCTTGTATTGGGGTGGGGGTGGGTTATTGCTGGGCCCGCTCCTGAGTTCTGAGTTGTGAAATGGAAGGGTTGCTGCTGTTCTCCATCTTGGCCTGGCCTTTTGCTTCCCATACCCTCCGAGTTGCATCTGTAACATCCCCTTGCTTCAGATTTCTATCCCGGGGCTTCCCTTCACCCTCAACAGCTTCTCAGGCTTCCCACCCCTTCGCTCAGATGAATCTTCAAGACTAAATATGGCTCTTCCCCGGGGAATCTTGCTTGGGTGGAACTTATGCTTCTCGTATAGCAGCTGTTAAAAGGCACCAGGGGTGCGTGAGGGAAACTGAGTGGCTGCCCTACCCCACAACTCCCCGACCTCTGAGAAGGCCTCAACCACCTTTGTCTGTGTTGTGTCAGTACTCAAATCCTCTCACCTAGCCTGTAACCTGCCCTGAGTTGGACTGCAGATCCCATTGTCCATAGCCAGTGGCACTCTTGCCTGGCATAATGGGAGTTGTAGTCCTGCACCTCTGAAGTGCGACTGGTTGGGGAATCCTATCCTCTGACATCATTTCACCGCTTCTGAGCTTTATAAGTCGAGCTGTATATGAATAAAGCACTACTAAATATATTCCTCAAATTACCAGAAACCGCTGTCTTGTAGATCCTGTTCTCCTCACACATTCAGTGTGTGTGTGTGTGTGTGGGGGGGGGGGTTATGGCTCTCTTTCTGTGTTGCTGAAGCATGCTTGGGTACACTAAACTGTGATTTGTTCAGCCATGCTTATCCAATGAGCTCCTGCTGGCTGGGATGTAGGAATATATGAAGCTAAACCCGCCCAAAACAGCCTAGGTTTTGGTGCAGTCACCTGTCAGGGTTCCAGTGATTGCCCTAATTAAATCATGAGCCTCAAGCCAAGCTTCAAAATAATTCAGAAGATTTATTAGGAGCAACATGTTGGCATTAACCTAAATGAAGCCGACTTTAGCATAAGTAATTTACAATCACCTGCGATCCTGATTTCCTCCTCCCTCCTGGGTGTATCATAAATCAGATTCTCCAATGGAGTATGTTCAGAGGCTGGGTGTCATCAATCATGTTCTCCAATGAAGGAGTTTAGTGGGCAGAAGATCCGGTAGCCTAGCTACAATCTTTGTAAGATAAGGGTGGAATGTACTTCTAGTTTTAAACTGCTGCCCTGCTCCCAGCCCCCTTGTTTATGGCAACTCAAAAACAGGGATAGGAATGCTTTACGAGTTGATATCACCATCTTTCAGCCTCCTTAAGGTCTTGGGCTCCAGCAATATCGGAAAGCCACAATTTGATGTGTGGGTTTGCACATAATAATTGGATTATAATACAGCAGGATAAGCCAACTGGGCTATACTGGGCCCTTTCCAGGATTGTTCATGTTGTGAGACCCCTGAGGTTGAGGCTGTCATCTCCTCCTTTCTGCCATGTTGTGACTGCCCCTTCCAAGAAAACTTAGCTGGCATCGCCATCTCTTGCTGTTGAGCTATTTCAGGGTCCTGGAAAAGGTAGAAAAATAGTTGTTTTGTTGCCAACTTCGAATTCCCTGCCTCTCTATCTCCCTCTCTCTCCCCCTCTCTTCCCTCCCTCTTCTTCTCTTTCTCCCTCCCTCTCTCTTCCTCTCTCTTTCTCTCTTTCTCTCTTCCTCTCTCTCTCCCTCTCTCCCTCCCTCTCTTTCTCCTTCCCTCTCCCTCCCCTCCTCTCTTTCTCTCTCTCCCTTCCTCTCTCCCCCCTCTCTTTCTCTCTCTCTCTCTCTCTTTTTCCTCTTTCTCTCCCTCTCTCTCTTCCTCTCTCTCTCTCTTCCTCTCTCCCTCTCTCCCTCTCTCTCTCTTCCTCTCTCCCTCCCTCCTCGCTCTTCCTCTCTTTCTCTCTCTCTTTCCTCTCTCTCTCCCTCTCTCTCTCTCTCCCCCCTCTCTCTTTCTCTCTCTTTTGTCCAGGCCTCTGGGGATTCTAAGTGGCACGGCTCCCAGCTGTTCAATTTATGGCCTATTTTACTCACCACACATCTGCCTCTGTTTTTCCCAGCATGTTTGTTTTTCCTCCTTACTTCTTTTGGGTCTAGTCACAGGGCACTGCTCCAGGGTCATGCGGCATGACTTCATCCTCCACATGGGGCAAAAGACGCCATTTGTGTCTATCCCCAACACACCTGATAGTAAACGCTTGTAGTAAACTTGTAGTAAACGCTTACAGGCTTCACCACAACTCTACTGTGCTAACACAATTGTTCTGTTCTCCCTTCCAGGGGTCGACCCTCTTTATCTAGTGGAAAATGGCTGATTTTTAACCAGTTCTGCCCCCTCAGAAGGATACCTGGGTTGGATTCCCACCTTGAACGTAGCCATATTGTAGTTTTAATGTCGAAGAAGATTCTCAGCCATCCAAGTCATGGCTGTCCGAAAGGTGCTTTTTCAAAAGACAAGCAAACTTTGTTTTTTCCTTGAAGATGTTTCACTTCTCATCCAAGAAGCTGCCTCAGTTCTGACTGATTGGTGGAGGGTGGAAGGATTTATGTTCCCTGCAATCCTCTGGTTGTTGGCAATATAAATCCTTCCATCTTCCACCAGTCAGTCAAAACTGAAGAGGCTTCTTGGCTGAGAAGTGAAACGTCTTCAAGGAAAAACAAAGTCCAGTTGCCTTTTGAAAAAGCACCTTGGGGACCTTAACAGATTAACAGATAATCAGAGTTGGAAGGGACCTTGTAGGTCATCTAGTCCAACCCCCTGCCCAAGCAGGAGACTCTACACCATTTCTGACAAATGGTCCAATCTCTTCTTGAAAGCTTCCAATGATGAAGCTCCCACAACCTCCGAAGGCAAAAGCTGTTCCATTGGTTGATTGTTCTCCCTGTCAGAAAGTTTCTCCTTATTTCCAGGTTGAATCTCTCCTTGTTCAATTTCCTTCCATTCTTCCTTGCCTGGCCTTCAGGTGCCTTGGAAAATAGATTGACCCCTTTCTCCTCTCTGTGGCAGCCCCTCAAATATTGGAAAACCGTTATCCTGTCTCCCCTGGTCCTTCTCTTCACTAGACTAGCCAAGCCCAGTTCCTGCAACTGTTCATCGTATGTTTTAGTCTCCAGTCCCCTCAAATGATATCACAGGTGTAATGATGTCATTCTACAAATGGCGCAACTTGCATATTTAGGTCAGGCATCATGGCATAAATACATGACTGCATAATTTGCACAATGATGGAGCGATATGTGTTGTCCTTTTTCACATCCCCCTATAGCTTCTTACAAATCCATCTCTCAGTTTTCCTCCAGCTACTCAAGCCATCAGAGCTGGTTCTTCTTATCACGACGACAACGGTTTTAAAAGGTGGGCAGGTTTCTTTTGAGAGAAATGACAAGGCAAAACTCACTTGTCAGGTTTCGTCATGCTGGAGTGAGGAGTCACAACAGCTAAACAAGCCAACTTGTAGGCATTTTTGTTACATGCAAAAAGTAATATGAAAATGAGGTCTGGAGCAGTTTCGTATTTCTGAAATCGTCAATAAAGATTGTCCCTGACTTACTGTCAGTGTTCCAGAAAAACTCCACTCCAACCAATAACTCCAAGGCAGACATCCTGCGATGACCCGGGGTATGGTACAAAAGCAACAAAGTCACAAAAGTAGATAAAGTCCCTTTAATACCTCCAACGTGGTCCCCAATGTCCAGTTATCTTCAGCTGGAGAAGAAACTCCCCCAAGAACAGTCATTAAAGGGAAAAAACTCAGTCCGAACCCAAAGTAGATATAAATTATAAATAAACACCAACACAAACCACAGCTGCAGCAATTAATGAGATAGGGCAGGATAAGAAATTGCAGACTTCAAAAGATAACGAAACACATACAGTTGGGAGGATACCAGAACCCAGACTTGACAAACAAAAATAATGCACACTTTGTGCTGTGCGCAAACGTCCTTTTAAAATCCTGTTTTCCCAGCTGCAGCTAATGAAGGGAATCAGGGCCCTTTCCTTCCCTGTAATTCATGTAACTCACGTTGCTCCCTTCTCCATTCCTCCCTATGTGCCCTAGGATGAAGAGGGGGTGGCCCTGGATCTTCCTCTGAATGCCCAGCCGGACTGTGCCCTTCCCCAGTTTCCTCCACAGCCACTGGGGCCACGCTCTCACTCCCTGTCAGCTGCTCAACCTCCCCCTCAGGATCAGATTCTAACAGGGGCATGACACATCCTCTCCAAAGTTCTTTTTTATTTGGGTAGTAAGCTGGCACATCTGGGGAATCCCGAATCTGAAAGTTTTGGGTTTCCTTGAAATAAGTAAAAACTATAAATCCACCTCTCACAGCCCTCATTGCATCACATGCCCCAATCACCATTCCCCTCAGCTTGAGAATCCCCTTCACCCAGGTGCAGAAATAACATGACCTTGACTTACAAAAAAGAATGCTATTATGTCTAACCACATACACTCCAATAAATCCCCCCCTCCCATTTTTCCCAGCTCAAGGAGGTGGCAGCATGGAAGTGTCTGATTTTAATATGAATTCCAAAGCTGACACTTACAACAGTTCATTCAGTGACCATTCAAAGTTACGACGGCACTGAAAAAAAAAGTGACCTGACCCCTTTTTTTACACTTAGGACCGTTACAGCATCCCCATGGCCATAATTCATCTACTTGGCAAATGACTCGTATTTATGATGGTTGCAGTGTCCCGGAGTCATGTGATCAGTTTTTGAGACCTTCTGACAAGCCAAGTCAATGGGGAAATCCAGATTCACTTAACAACTGTGTTACTAACTTAACAACCAAAGGGATTAAAATGAACAATCGTGGTTAAGAAAGATCATAACATGGAGGTGAAAAAAAAATGTCTCACTTAGCAACAGAAATATTGCGTTCAATTGTGATTGTAAATTGAGGACTACCTGTACACCAAAGGTACTGACTCAGAAGAATATCTCTAGTGAGGTGTGAAATCTTTTAACAGATAACAGATAAACAGAGTTGGAAGGGACCTTGTAGGTCATCTAGTCCAACCCCCTGCCCAAGTGGGAGACCCTACACCATTTCTGACAGATGGGAGTTCTTTTCTTGAAAGTCTCAAGTGATGAAGCTCCCACAACTTCCGAGGGCAACTTCTGTTCCATTGGTTGATTGTTCTCACTGTCAGAAAGTTTCTCCTTATTTCCAGGTTAAATCTCTCCTTGTTCAGTTTCCATCCATTATTCCTTGTCTGGCCTACAGGCACTTTAGAAAATAGCTTGACCCCTTCCTCCCTGTGGCAGCCCCTCAAATATTGGAAGACCACTATCCTGTCTCCCCCCGGTCCTTCTCGTTACTAGACTATTACTAAACTAGCCAAGCCCAATTCCAATAACCATTCTTCATATGTTTTAGTCTCCAGTCCCCTCATCATCCTGGTTGGTCTTCTCTGTACTTTTTCTAGAGTCTCAACATCTTTTTTATAATGGAGTGACCAAAACTGGATGCAGTAGTCTAGGTGTGGTCTTACTAAGGATTTTTTTTTTTTTTAATTCAAAGAGTTTGAAACACCCCAATTTCAGCACTAAATGTTGTTTCGGTCATTTTGGAATCATTTTGTCTTCCTTCAAGTCTGAAACATTATTTCGGAAGGATTTCAGACTCAAAGCAGCTGCTTCATGTTCAAAGTGGCTGTTTTGAGCTTAAGAGTCTGACCAAAATGTCGAATCAGATTTTAAAATGCAAAATGACAGTTTGAAAGATGAAATAGGTGTTTTGAATTCAATATGTTTTGCATGCCATTATTAGATGTTTTTTTCTGCAAGACAAAACAAGCAAAAAATAGTGATGGAATTGTTTAGAAGCTGTATTCAAAAAAAAAAAAAAAAGGAACATCTATTACTGGCCACAACTGCAGGGCAAATAAACTAAGAAGAATTTCTGAGTGGATAAATCCATGTTGTCGTTGAAGCCACTGGCTATTTCAAAAAAATAGCCACTTTCCTACAATATAACATTACATCAAAAATCCTACATTTATAATGAATCAACTTTGTTGCAACAAGCTGGTTTTATAAATAAGTTGGCTTGTTTCAGAAAGGAACAGACTTTGCAGTTATACGAGATAATTCAGAAAGACGGAATAAACAGGAGTCTAGGGGAAAGCCGATGTTGTTCATGTCACAATAAACCCAGGTTTCTTGAGATCTCCAATCAGAGCCATCTGTGACCCCAAATACAAACAACTGGATTTGCATCTGGCTGGTTGCATTTTCTTGCTTAACTGCATGTGTTCTAGATTTAAAGACTCCTTATCTCACATGGATTTTGCACTTGCGTGGGTTTGCTTTAAGCTTCAATGCTTGTTGTACAACCACTATATACCAACTCAAAAGGACAAGGTCTGGGAGCCTCACTGTATAATTTAACAAAATTACGTACAATAATTGTGTATGAATTGTGTACAAGGGGGGGATCAGTAGGGCCTTTTCTCTTTGGGAAGGACTTCTCATTTAAGCAAGCACTTCTCTACCAAAACACAAAAGGAGACGGAATCTATAGGCCGCAATCTTAATGCAAGAATTGGTCTTGGGCAATTGTAGTTGGGCACGGCTCATGAATTTCTGCACAAAGTACCATGAGGCAAGCTTTTAAAATTGCATGTGAAACAAGGAGGATAACCAAGGGACCAATTTTCATGGGTTGTTAGAAAGCAGGTAGGGTACAGAGGGACAAGAAGGGCTGGCAGACAAGAGCTCCCTCTGCTGATCAATAAACATTTTGATCCTTTCTGATGCCTCTCCATTCACACCATTGTTTTAACAGAAGATAACAGAGTAAGAGAGTTGGAAGGGACCTTGGAGGTCTTCTAGTCCAACCCCCTGCTCAGGCAGGAAGCCCTATAGTACCGTTTCAGACAAATGGCTGTCCATGCTCTTCTTAAGAACCTCCGTTGTCGGAGCACCCACAACTTTTGGATGGCAAGTTGTTCCACTGTCAAGAAATTTCTCCTTAGTGCTAAATTGCTTTTCTCCTTGATTATGTCATGCCCTTGGTAGAGTCGGACTCTGAGGGAGTGGGGGAACAGCCGACAGGGAGTGGAAGTGTGGCTCCAGAGGTTGTGGAGGAGGCTGGGGAAGGGCAGAGGCCGGCTGGGCAGTCAGAGGAGGACCCAGGCCCATCCCCTCTTCATCCTCGGACATGCAGGGAGGAACAGAGAAGGAAACAACTTGGCTTATGACAGAGGAAGTGGCCATGATCCCCCTCATTGGTTGCAGCTGGGGAGAATCGTATATAAGAGAGACAGTTACAACACAGCGTTGCCAGAAGCAAAGTGTGTTTTATTTTGGGCTGAAATTATCTTGGTTGGCATCCTTCCAACAGACTATGCCTTGTTATCTCCTTGAATTTGGTAATTACTTCTCCTGGCCCGTTGTGGAAATTTCATCATTGTAGTTGGTTTGGTTTTTTATTTGCTCATTAAGTTCGGACTGTATTACTTTCTTTTGAAGACTATTTTTGAGTACGTTTTATCTCCAACTGAGAATTATTGAACAGCGGGGCCAAGTTGGAGGCATTAAAGGACATTTATTTACCTTTTGGATTTTGTTACGTTTGTGTTACGCTCTGGGTCATCACAGATTCGTTTCCATCAGTTGCTTCTTGTCCTGCCTTCAGGGGCTTTGGAGACTAGGTTGACTCCTTTGTCTTAAACGCTGGAACATGCTATCATGTCATCCCTTGTCCTTTTTTCATTAAAGTAGACATACCCAATTCCTTCAACCGTTCTTCATATGTTTTAGTCTCCAGTCCCCTAATCATCCTGGTTGCTCTTCTCTGCACTTTTTCTAGAGTATGTGTGTGTGTGTGTGTGTGTGTGCACGTGATCTTAATTCTATCCCTCTGTTAAAGCCGCCTAGAGGTGACTGTGGCAGCTTTCCTACTGCAAACACTGTTAGACAGGGCTCAGTTTAACTTACTGATGGGCTTTTTAAAGGACATTTCTGTCACATATGTACACTCCCAATGTTTGCCAGCTGTTTGATCCTGTAGGTTTTGAGTTCATGTGAAACAAGAAAGGGTTCAGCCCACTGAATTACAAAAAAATATACAGCTACCTGATCCGTGGGGAAAGCAGTTTTCACCCCAGATCCTGTAAAGAAAAGGAACGGAATCAGGAGAGATCAGCTGGGAAAAGAAAGCAACAGGCAGAATCTCACTCTCATATCATACAATGTCGTTTATTCGGATTAGGAAAGCATAATTTTGTGGGCAGCAGAGAGAGAAGGGCTCTCCCAATTTGCCACCAATGGCTAAATCCCATAGGCAGTGTTTGGGGCATTTCCCTGGATTCCTCTTTTCCCAGCTGGGAAGATGCTAACTCCCTCCCCCACCCCCCAAAAATGGGGAGCAGGGTACAGAGGCGAGCTGCTGGGAAGCAGGCCTCTTTATTTGGTCCAAAGACAATGTAAAGTTTGATTTTGGGTCAACTGGCAACCGAATGGCAAACCAGCAAGAGTTTTCTATGATTTTAAGCCTTTGGGGAAAGACATACAAGTAAAATATATCAGGTTTTTTTTTGCTAGTTAGATTTGATTAGGGTAACCTGAAAAATGTTCAGGGTTTTTCTGATGTTCAAAGACATATTTCCCCCCACCCCCTCAAGCTTTCCAATACATTTGTGCAATTGGAAGAAAAGAGGACATCAAGATAATGGCTGATTTAGAAATATCAACAAATAAATGTTATACTAAGAGATGACACTGAATTGAAAGCAGTTCCTGTGTGATTTTTCTTCCTCACCACCAGATGGCGGAAGAGAACTGTCATTTGGTTTCTTTCAGCTCATAGAAGATGCTTTAGAGAGGTAAAAAAAAGGAGAAAAAAATACCTTTAGTTTAAACCAGATGCTATCATAAATGCAGGAGAACAACTCAGCAATTATTAATCCTTCTCCATGAGAATGCAACTCTCAGAAGTTATTTCTAATGCAAGGAGAATTTGATTACTGAGTCTTAATGTTGCCAATTGCAAAACCAGATATTTGTTATCATTAAGAAAATAGGATAAACAGCGATTTCAGCTTCACTTCTCAGTCGTTTCCATTCATTGGTTCCTGCTTTTGGCAACAAAGCTCCAGTTTTCACAATGACAGACCATCAGGTATCTTAAAATACCTCTAAAGTCTCCACTTTGTTTCCCAAACTAAACATGTCCAGCTTTTTGGACCATCCTTCCTTCCTACTTCGCCATCCTTTTAAAAATGTGGTACTCAGAAGCATGCAATGATTGATAAGCTTGATAGAAATGATAGATAGATAGATGGATGGATGGATGGATGGATGGATGGATAGATAGATAGATAGATAGATAGATAGATAGATAGATAGAAAGATAGATAGATAGATAGATGATAGATAGATAGATAGATAGATATTGTTGGAAAAAATCCAGTTCTGGTTCCAAGCCTGGGGGAAGCTACTGGAAACATGGAGGCTGATTGGAAAGATGGTTTATTGATGAAGCAAAACCACATAGGTTTGTGGTTCTGGGCAGCTGACCACATGGAGTTGAGAGTGAAGGGTTTTTATACCTTATCTTGGGCTTTGAACTTGAGCTTTCTGTTCCTATGCAAGAACATGTATTCTATTGGCTGTTGTCAGACTCCCATGTACAAATTCTAGGGGTTTGTCTGAGCTAAGTTTGGTTGAAGTTTGGGCTGATGCAATGAAGGGGCTTGTTGGGAAATTCCTATTGTGGCTGAGGGCTAACCCCACTTTTGTTAAGACCTTGCTGCAGGGGATTTGCTTATGAATAGAGCTATATATCTCTTATCTCTTAAGTGCTGACATCTGCTGAGGGCTATTAAGAAAGGTGGGGAAGCTATTAAGAGTGAGTCTGCTTCCTGCCTCTAAAAAAACCAAACATGTTTCTTCATTTCTCATCCAGGGAAATATAATATTCTGCCTTTTTGATATTTCCTAAAATATTTCGCTCTTCTAGAAGAGGGGTGGGTGCTAACTTTCTACGATAGATAGATAGATATGATAGAAAACCTGATAGAATGTTTGTAGCTCAGATGGAACCGTGGAGTCCTTGGCATTCTCTGAACTTGGTGGTTTTCTTACAGATCTTTCTTTCGTTACCTGTTTAGGTGAATCTTCAGTGCTTAAACATGCAAAGGGAGCCTGATCAGACACATACATCTGCTTTTTGACAACTCTCCATAGGATGGAATGGAAGACTTTTTAAAATGTATCACTTTGTTTGTCTGTTGTATCATTGTATATACACCAACCTTTTCTATGCAAAAGGAAAATACCAAGATGGCAACAGTGTCTTCTTATTGCCTTTTCATTTTGTGAATATATTTTGATAAAGGCAAAGGCGTCACTAATGTTTGAGTGTGATCACTTCCAACAGCCTTATAAAGGGGGAGGAAAAATTGAAGTGATATTATTTGTTGTTGCTTAGATACTTGCGTCCTTCCTGCCCGGAAATCTAGAGAGGAAAAAAAATTTGAATGAAATATAATTTGGTTGTGTGACTGGCTACAATTGGAAAAGCATACAATTTCGCAGCCTCTTTCCTCCTCCAAAGATCTTTTAGTCATAGGCTTCTCATTAGAAGCAAAGACGTAAAATGCAAGAATCAATCTAATAAGAAGAATGTGATGTGCTCGCTCATAATGTCTTTAGGCCACAGTGATGAAAAGGCGTGTTCCTTCCATCCTGCCCGCACACTGGGAGACATGCTAATGACATGTCTTTTTATAGCATGACAGATCTACAACCAGTCAACTGTAAGGCAAGCACTTCCTGGATGTGGTCTCCGTTTCAGCAGGACGCTTTTCTGCAGGCTTAAATTTTGTGGTCCACCCATATCAAGGCTTCAGTTAGTTGCACAGCCCCCTTCCCTATCTGATGTGTCTGTGTGACTACAATCCAAGTAGCCAGCCTACTGCATGGTGATAGCCCAAATCCATCTATAAGCCACCAGATCAGAAAGGCCAGCAGTTTGGCAGTTCGAATCCCTAGAGCCACATCACAGAGTGAGCTCCTGTTACTTTTTTTTTTAAATAAAATTTTATTTCAGTTTTCCACATTTTTAAAAACATTTTTTTTTAAGTGAACAGCATAATTCCAGGCCATCATATTTACATAAAAACATGACTTTGATTACATACCCATCTTTCACATTTAATTTCATATCTTATCATTACCTTACATATTTTCCATCATTTTTCTCAAATACTTTCTTCCAGCTTATTTTACCAATTTTCAATTCATTTTTTAACCTATTTCCTTAAACTTTAAATAACTCTCATCTCTTCAGATTCATTGTACCTTATATTTTTATCTGTCAGGTTTGCAATTTCATCGCATCTTCTTATTTCATCATTTCAAAAATTCCATCTCTATTCAAACATTAAAAAAAAAGAAAGAAAAATCCCCCCCACAATTACCAATTAGAGTGTGCCACTCCTATAGCTTATATATCATTTAATTAATCCCCCTTTTAATCCCAATAATCATTTAACTTTAATTATCACCTAAAAACTAATAACAATAATGTCCCAACATCTACATTACATATATAGAGTGAGCTCCCGTGACTTGTCCCAGCTTCTGCCAACCTAGCAGTTTGAAAGCACGTTAAAAAATGCAAGTAGAAAAATAGGGACCACCTTTGGTGGGAAGGGAACAGCATTCCGTGCGCCTTCTGGGATTTAGTCATGCCGGCCACATGACCACGGAGACATCTTTGGATAGCGCTGGCTCTTCGGCTTTGTAACAGAGATGAACAGCGCCTCCTAGAGCCAGAAATGACTAGCACGGAGGTGCAAGGAGGGGAACCTTTACCTTTACTTTAAAGGGGAGTTACCCAAAAAGTGTTTTTTCAAGAGGCAACTGGACTTTCTGTTTTTTTTTTAATTGTTATTTTTATTTGTTTATTTTTGTCAATTGCTTACAAGATAATAGGTATAAGTAAAAACATAGTTATGAATACATGGATACATATAAGAAAAATAAAAAATAAAAGAAACCATAGGACAGGGACGGTAGGCACGTTGGTGCACTTATGCACGCCCCCTACAGGCCTCTTAGGAAAGGAGGGGAGGTCAAAGACGTTTGGCTTCTCCTCCAAGAAGCTTCTTCAGATCTGACTATACCCTGCAGACAGCTGGTCCTTTGCATCCTTTTAGAAAGTCATTGAGGCTCCTGGAGGTTTATCTGTGTCGTCAGGGTGGTCATCTGAGCGGTGCAAATGGGTGTGGAGCCTTCTTGGAACTGTTGCAAGGATTGTGTTGTAGACTGGAGAAAAATGATGTCTTATCCCTGCCCCTCTGTTGAAAGAGGGCACAGGGCAATTTTGACACAGATGGCTTCTTTGACCCTTCTTTCAAACAGTGGTCCTGCAAATGACCAGTTGTCTACAAGGAGTACAAATCCTTCCATTCCCCACCATCCAGTCAAAGCTGAAGAAGCTTCGTGGATGAGAAGTGAAATGTCTTCAAAGAAAAACGAGGAAGTCCAGTTGCCTCTTGAAAAAGCACCTTTGGGACACCTTTGTACAAAAATTTGGCCATTGTGATTTTTATAAACAATTCAAAGTGGCAAATATATCGAATTCTCTTCCTATTTTCCCCAGGTGGGTTGAGCTGAGACAGGGTGATTGACCAAAAGTTACCTAACTGGCTTTCATGCCTACAGTGGGACTAGAACTCCCACTTTCCTGCTTTCTAGCCTGGTGCCTTAATCACTCTACAAAATTGGCTCTTGCCTTTTATTCTTAAGAATTAAGAGACAATTAAAAGCAAATTAAAAATAGGGTCAAACCAAGGCTCTAAATTGAATCACATCTGTTAAGGAACTACCAGCTTTCTGCTAATCCACCACCCTGCCCCCAGATAAATACCTGGGTACTGACACAATCCTGAATTTTAGAAGGTGATCAATGGGTGGAAAGTCTCACTCGTCAAAATGGACAGTGAATGACCATGCCGACCAAGAATTTCCTGGAGCGCCCACTTTTGACCCCGGAGACAATGCAACTCCCATGGGAAAGATTCCGTTGGATCAACATAGCATGCCTCTGGAATCTGGGAAGCCATTTTCTTTCGCTTTGCTTTGATTGATGGCACAGCCTGGTAATTGGGGGGGGGGAAATAAGAATCAATTTCTGAGCTGATTTATTAGCATCGGTTAGATTAAGAACTCCATGGCCAGTTGATACCTGTTACTAGCAATCCAAGCTATAGAGCTTATTAGGTTTGGGGGAATCAGGTTTTGAATTCAGAATGGGACTGAGTTTCCTGTGAGTTCAGGAGAGAAGAATCAGAAAAAAAATTTCTGAGGTTCTTAGGTGAGAACATAGAATAATAGAATTGGAAGGGTCCTTAGAAGTGTTAGTCCAGAGGTGGGATTCAGCAGGTTCTGACCAATTCTGGAGAACCAGTCGTGGAAATTTTGAGTCGTTTGGAGAACTGGCAAATCCCACCTCTGACTGGAGATTTTACACTATCCTCTCCCTGCCACGCCCACTTAGCCACGCCCACAGAACCAGTAGTAAAATTTTTTGAATCCCATCACTGTCTTAGTCCAACCTCCAACAAGAGACCTTACTGTACATCGAACAAGAGACCTTACTGTACATCCTTTCAGACTAATGGTTGTCCAGCCCAGGAGTGGGCTTCAAAAATTTTAGCGAAGGGTCCTCTGCCCGGTTGCTGGGTGGGTGTGGCCTAGTTGGCCTCCTGCCCCATGGCAGTGCGGTGTGTGTGTGTTTTTGCCCTCCCCGGGCCTCCAGGAGGACGAAAATGGCCTCCTGGAACTGGCCCATTTCCAGCCTTCCGGAACTTCTTGGAGGCCCATTTTTCGCTCTCCTTGAGCCTCCACACGCATCCTGTACTTACCTGCATCCAAAACAGGCAGCGTGGGGACCCCTGGGAAGGGAGAGGTGGGCGGGGCCAGCCAGGAGTGGGATTTGGGGGTTCTCCAAACTGCACAGAACCTAAGCTAAGGGCTCTCCCAAACTCCTCCAAGCCCCCAGCAGCCCATCCCTGGTCCAGTCTCTTTTTGAAAACCTGTAGTGATGAAGCACCCACAACTTCTGAAGGCGAGCTATTCCATTGGTTAATTGGTAACTGGTAAACATCAGAGAGATCATCTTTGCTACAAAGACTTTACTCCCGTGTGTTACCATTACGGTCTATTTGACACCCTCGTGGCAAACTTTTAAAGAATCGCTAAAAACGTATAGATTCACTGAAAACTTTCCTTAGTGGTTGCAGGTATTTACCGCACAGTAATTTCCTGGGCTTTTTAATTTGGGACTGAATCTGATTTCAACCCTATAATAGAATGGTTTCAACTGCTGATGTAGGTGGATTGTGTTCACGTTTTATTTCAGGGGGATTTCATTGGGATTAAAAAGGCTTTGGAGAACTTTTTCATCTTAAAGACATCCTAGAAAAGAGAGAGAGAGAGAGAGAGAAAAGAAGAGAGAGTGGAAGAGAGCGAGAAAGAGAGAGAGGGGAAAGAGAGAGGGAAAGAGAGAGGGGGAAGAGAGAGAGGAAAAGAGAGAAAGAGGGAGAGGGGGAAAGAGGAAAAATGAGAAAGAGGGATGGGGGAAAGAGAGGAAGAGAGAGAGAAAGAAAGAGAGAAAGAAAGGAAGAGAGAGGGGGGGAGAAAGAAGGAAAGAAAGAAATAGAGAGAGGGAATTATGCAGGAACTGTCTAAATTCTTCATCCTATCTATAGACTGAAACATTGTGAAGAATTCTCTGAATTTCTCCAGGGTCAAAAGAGATTGAGAGAGAAAGCACATTCCAATAGTTATTTGGAGTCTGACATTAGAAGTGAAAATAGAGCAGCTTTTTTTCTCCCCCACCTTCAAGGATTTATCTATTTGTGTATAAATGTGTTGTCTGGCAGGTGACAACAGCACCAACTGCTGAGCATCCTGTCTCTACAATGCACGAACCTCACATGCTTGAAGTCCAGGGCATTGTGGGAAGAATATTAAGACTCTTTCCTCCTCACATAGCCCCAATATAAGATATTTAGCTAAACTCTTGCAGAATAATTATTTTCCTATGGGGGAGCTGAGAAAAACAACACGGAAGAGAGTATTTATAGCTCAGGGATGTAACGATGGGCCCTTGGTGTTCTCTGACCTTGGTGGTTTTCTTGCAGGCCTTTCATTACCCAACTAGCTAACACCATCAGTGTAAAAACAACACGGGGTTTGTCTTAGGAAGATACAATCAGAGAAATTTGGGCTCAGGAACTTAGCCAAGAGCTCGCACCCTTTTCTCTGCATTAGCTGCTGGTCCACACCAGAGGTTTGAGCTACTGCAAAGCTAATAATGTACAACATAAGCATATTATAAAAAATAATAGGATAGGATTATGTGATAAAAAGATACAGCTGGCCTACTCCGAAGGAAGACGTGGTGGAGGAGGAGAAACAACAAATTGTGCCCATCACCCTCTTCAGGAATTCATGAAAACATGCGAACTAACCAACCCAAAACTAACCAAGGAGAGAAGCAAGCTAGGAGAGATTTCCTAACAGGGAGAGCAATCAACCAGTGGAACTGCTTGCCTCCAGAAGTTGTGGAAGCTCCATCCCTGGAGGTTTTTGAGTTGAGACTGGACAGCCATTTGTCTGAAATGATGTAGGGTCTCCTGTTCGAGCAGGGGGTTGGCTAGATGACCTCCAAGCTCCCTTCCAACTCTTATTCGTCTATCTTCTCTGTTCTACTCTAAAACACCTTTGCTCTATCTATATTCTATCTATATCTATATTCTATTCTCTTTCTCTCTATATATATATCATCTCTCTCTCTCTCTCCTATCTGTCTGTCTGTCTGTCTGTCTGTCTGTCTATCTATCTATCTATCTATCTATCTATCTATCTATCTATCTATCTATCTATCATCTCTCTCATCTATCTATCTATCTATCTATCTATCTATCTATCTATCTATCTACCTACCTACCTACCTACCTACCTACCTACTATCTATCTATCTATCTATCTATCTATCTATCTATCTATCTACCTACCTACCTACCATCTATCTATCTATCTCTATCTCTATCTATCTATCTACCTACCTACCTACCTACCTACCTACCTACCTACCTACCTACCTACCATCTATCTATCTCTGTCTGTCTGTCTGTCTGTCTGTCTACATACATACATATATAAAAGCGAAATGTCACTCACGCATCATCACAAAATCTCCAGAACCGTAAAGCCTACAAACTTGAAATTTGGCACCTATGGTCCTCTTGGTTTCTAGGTGCTCACTAAGAAAGGATTTTTCAAAATGACTATCAGAGCATTCGTATTTCGTATATTATTATTAACATGCTCTGATGCTAAGGACTTCTACTCCCTCTGCCCACCTGAAAAAAAGAAATCTGTTCCAAATGCAAAACGCAAGCAGAGGAGAGGAGTTTCACTTTCAGTTTCACAGCAGCACCAAGCAGCTTTAGTACAGAACAGTTGAGCTAAGCCACGCGCGAGCTCCTTGCTGTCTCCTTCTTGCTCACACAGCAAATCCTGTTTCACTTTCCAAAGAGCCCTCAACTCTCTCACACAACTGACAGGACACTAGCCAGATGAATGCTGATGGAGGCAGAATTTCCCTCCCTTATTTTCTTCCCCCCAAACTAAGCCCGACCGCATACTGTAGTTTCATAGTGAAGCATGGCTATCAAGCAAGTTCTACATAATTCAGAAGGCCTTTATTTAAGCACCTGCAGCTACCACTTTACCTGTCACCCACAACTGTGTGTGTGTGTGTTCCATTCTTTGCCCTTAACTTGAAACAGTGAAATCTGTGTTTGGTGGAGGGCGGAGGAGAGAAAGAAACTGATGGGGCAGGGTGGGAATCACCGCTGAGCTCATCTCCTGAATTTACTCCCAAGATGGCATGTCATTGGAATGGAGGGTGAGCACATCGATTGCTCCTGAATCAGCTGTCTAAAATTCCAAGCAAGGGATGAAGAAGCTTCTCAAATTTTGACCCCAAGACCTATCATTTGCATCACTCTGTGCTACAGGGTTGAGAGAGAAAGGGAGAGAAATAAGAACCAAAGACCAGACCTTAAATAGAACGGTTGCCCTAAATTAGATGACGACCCACTCGCTTTCTGAAAGAGTTCGAAGGCAAGAGAAAGTGGACCACTTGCTCCAAGTCACAATTGAGCACCTCGAAGGATTCACGGTTTCTGCAACCCAACGCTTCTGTGCTTTCTCTGCTCCTAACAAGTGTACCCTTATCCGTGCACAAGAATCTAGTCAACTAAAATTCAACACTAAATTGGTGTCAGAAAAGAGTCAAAGGAATTCAAGAGAAATTGGACCATTTGTGGGAACGTAACGATTCTAAGCTTATGACACACTTAACTCTGTCCCCCTCCCCAGCTCTGTTGTTTTCCTACAATCTGAATTTTAAACCAGTCAAGTATGTTTTGTTTCAGGTTAGCCCTCCATTGTTTTGCAGTGGTACTTAATATTTCATGGTTACTGAATATGCTTCTTTTTTTTAAAACTGAGCTTTGGGGGTGATTGGTTTGTGTTAATTTTGTCTTGCATTTCTGAAAAAAGGGCAACATGCCTTCCCGGCTTGTGATTCCTACTGCTTGTTTCTCTGGGTTTTCTTCTGGCTACAGTTCTGTTGGCATTCACAACAAGTTGGTGTGAGATTGCACACATGGCAGGTTGTCAGGGATAGGAAGAGCTGAGCCACAAAACTTGCCAATAGATGGAAGGTATTATAAATAAACAGAATGAAAATGGAACAGGATTTGTTAAAAATACAGGACTTGCATTTTTTTTTGCATCTCCTACAATTACGGGAAGGTAAAGATCTTTATATATATGAAGCACAGAGCTGAAGACCAAGCCTGAAGATGATGAATGAGACTTCATCGAAAGGTTGCCTAGATACTTCCAATCTTACGCGGGAGAAAACCCGAATAACCAAAGATCCACATACAAATACCCGCGAGAACCTCAGAAAACACATATATATATATATATATATATCAATCACTCTGAGATCACTCAGATCACTCTGAGAAGCACAGAGCAGAAGACCAAGCCTGAAGATGATGAATGAGTCTTCATCGAAAGGTTGCCTAGATACTTCCAATCTTACGCGGGAGAAAACCCGAATAACCAAAGATCCACATACAAATACCCACGAGAACCTCAGAAAACATATATATATATATATATATATATATATATATATATATATATATATATATATATATATATATATATATCAATCACTCTGAGATCACTCAGATCACTCTGAGAAGCACAGAGCAGAAGACCAAGCCTGAAGATGATGAATGAGTCTTCATCGAAAGGTTGCCTAGATACTTCCAATCTTACGCGGGAGAAAACCCGAATAACCAAAGATCCACATACAAATACCCGCGAGAACCTCAGAAAACATATATATATCAATCACTCTGAGATCACTCAGATCACTCTGAGAAGCACAGAGCAGAAGACCAAGCCTGAAGATGATGAATGAGTCTTCATCGAAAGGTTGCCTAGATACTTCCAATCTTACGTGGGAGAAAACCCCAATAACCAAAGATCCACATATATAAAACATTCTACAAAGCTCATCAATTAAGAATTCAAAAAAAGAAGGGGAGGGAATAACATTTGAAATAACTTTATTGGACAACATTTGCAGCCTCACCTTCATGACAAAAGTGAGGAAAACTTGATTCTCTGATGAGTAACTGTGATCTTGTGATCTGTTAGAAACTAGGATGCACAGTAATCTCTCTTCCCAAATATTCTTTCCAGGGAGGTGAAATTAGCACATTGCACAAGTTGGGTACAAAATTACAATGCAACAGAGAAGATGCTACACATTTTCTATGTCAAAGGAATCCTAAGGGCACGGTTGTTCATGGGATGGAATATTTTGATATTTCCCACCAATGACCGCTGAAAGGAGCTGACATAGTTTAGACAGAGCAAGTAGGGTTCTTGCTGTTCTCCTTTAAACCTCCACAAGGCAGGGCTGCACAGCACCATTGATGGCTTCACACAATGGATTGCCATTACACAAACATATTCCATAATAAGCTCATTAATGTTGAGGTTGCCAGAGCCCTCTTGTTTTGCTGTAACTGATTCACACAGCAGCCTGGTATGAAACATGAAAAAGAATAGAATTTGCCAGTAACCTTTGAAAATGTAATAGAAGATATAGATGAAATAGACAGATAGATAATAGATATAGACAGACATAGATAATAGACAGACATAGATAATAGATATAGAGACAGAGACAGAGAGATGATAAATAGATGATATAGAGAGATAATAGATCATGATAGATGATGATGATGATGATGATAGAGATAAATAGATGATAGATAGATGGAAGGAGGGAGAGAGAGAGAGAGAGGCGGAAAAGAGAGAAAGAGAGAAGGAAAGAGAGAGGGGGAAAAAGGAAGAAAAAGAAAAAAGAGAGAGAAAGAGGGAGAGGGGGAAGAGAGAAAAAGAGAGGAAGGGAGAAAGAGAGAGAGAGAAAGAAAGAAAGAAAGAAAGAAAGAAAGAAAGAAAGAAAGAAAGAAAGAAAGAAAGAAAGAAAGAAAGAAAGAAAGAAACAGAGAGAGGGAATTATGCAGAGAGAGGTGCACAATTGTATAATTGTCAAAATATTGAAATTAGGATACAGTTCAATTGGAGACCCAATTCCCATTCAAGCCAGAGAAATTCACTGGATGTCACTCAATCCCAGCCCTGTTTGTGCATAAAATTTTTGGGGAAGAAAAATAAAGAAAGATCCCTAGATTGGAGAAAAGGCAGGGTTGAATTCCCAGAATGGTAATGATGGTGACAGTCAAGATTACCAGCTAAGGCCAAAGTCTTGAATTATACCTGAATGTCAGCTAACTGGCAAATTATAAAGCTGCTTTACGGGATACCCAGAGGGACCGATTGGCTCAAGCCAAATTCCTTCGCTTGTTATAGCAGCCAGCTTGGCAGGGTGACACTTCAGATGTTCCCAGAGCTAACGCAGCCTTGGTTTCTGTTCCCCGCTTGGCTCTAATTCTAACTGACAAATCTGTCTCCTTGTTGAGCCATAGGTGGAAAAGCTCTTGCCGAGAGCTGCTCCTGACCTTTTCTCATCACATTAACACTCCTGGCTGTAATGGGGCTAGGAGAAGGGCTGCCAAACTAGCCTTCCCTGCCAGTTGAGCAATTTGCAGGCTTCCCTTAAGGGCGAGGAGATATGGAAGCTAAGCAGCCAAACAATAAACAATGGGACATAGCAACCTGCCCACTCAGTTGTAGCAATGTGGCTGAGCTGTGCAGGGGAATCTTTCAATCACAAGGGGGAACTTATGATTCCCCGAGGCTGAGAAGCAACACCTGGGCTGGCCTTGCTGGTTTGTTTAAAACTGTGCTATGGGAGTTAACCAGGCTGAGCATGAGGGAGGAGTCAAACGGGTCATCAGTTTTGAGTCGCTTCACGCACACAAGAGATCTAAGTCCAGGCCACCTTGAATTCCATTGTCTTTTATCTACCGCCAATTTGCGTTGACGGTTAATAGTTCAGATTCTTGTACTGCAGAAAGCTTAAGCTTGCAATCAATTCTTATAACTGCCTGAGTATCCTAATTTCGACACCTGGTTTATCAAATAAATGTAATGCTTGACATGCACTGTGGGCTAAACTGCCGATCATAGTCTATTGACCAGAAAGTTAGATCCCCACAGACTGCTTAAACCTCAGACTGTAACTTTGTGTTGAATTTATATTTTACTGACAAATAAATAAAGGGAGACTAGTAGAGACTATATGAAGCTACTTATTTTCTTTGTCGGTAAAATATGAATTCAATACAAAAATAGTTTGTCGTGAAAGTGACTGCCTGTGAAGGCTCCTGGATTGGCACTGAAAGGTGAAAGCAGAAGCAGTAGGCTCTGTCCCATAGTTGGGTAGATCAGGTTGCCCTGGAAAAAAACACCCTCAGTCGGTAAACCTCCTTGTGACGTAGTGTCATGTCTGTTGTGGCCCACCAGTGGCCAGTGAAGCTGGCGGCAGATTCAGATAGTGAGGAGGTTGGGGAGGAATATGGACTGGTCCTGGAGTCTGGGGAAGGCTCTGATGAATGCTCTGCATCAGAGGCAGAAATGGGGCCAGGGCCGTCGGACAATTATCAGCTGCCTTCAGTATTGGAGATCAGTGGGGCAGAAGAACAGCTGGAGCCTGTTCCTGATGTGCACATGTGCAGAGCTGCCAGGAGAAGGGAACGGTTAGGGAACAAGGGTCGACTTGGGAGTAAAGGCAAAGAAGGATGGTGAATGGGCCCCTCCCATAGGGAATAAAGAGGAGTGAAAGGGGAGTGGTGTTTGCAGGAGACAGTTCGTTCGTTTAATTAGTGTGAAGATTTGTTCATGACTCCTTGCCAAGTATTTTCTGGTTCAGCATTGTGCTTGGAGGCTATCGGCCTGGCAACTCTCCAAACCTGATAAGGTCTGTAGTTGTAAATCAGTCTTGAAAGACTGTTTGCTGGGGCTTTGCTGGACATGAATGAGAGGAATTCACATTAGTCTAATAAAAAAGGGGTTTTGTCCAGACGAGTTGTGATTTTTGTAAAGCCTGGGTCAGAACAACGTCTGAACTCTGCCAGTGGAGATAATGGTGGGGTGAGAGATTTATTTAGAGGTTTCCAAGGACATGGGTGTCATAATTGTTATTCCATTTTCATGGGCATGGTGGGGAGCAGGAGCCAGCATCAGTTCCCACATAGGGATTCCTTCTCTGAAGCAAAGCACATACCAGGCATGACTCAACAGCTGCTATGAATGCAGCTGCTGATCAATCTGTCAGGAGACAGTGAGGTTTCAGGTTAATTGACTGGGGGAACAGGATAACTCTCCACGTACTTTTTATTCCCGTCAGATGTGGTGGCCTCAGAAGCGCAGAGGCCTTTCCTGCTTTGCTCACATTGATTTTGACAGGCACATAAAAAAGACGGGAGATTGATTTTGTATATGGAACTGCGACAAGGTTATTGCACGCTCAGCAATGAAGAAGCATTGAAATACCCGCCTTTTGGATTGTAAAGATGACAGAATGAGCAGAAATGACCAAACTGACCTCTCTGGATAAACCAATGACTAACTTTTATTAAAGACTTGAAACCTTTGTTTGAAAGGTTGTTTTGTTTTATTGAAAGTGGGGGAGGGGGAAGGGTGATTTCTCAATCTGCTGATTGAAAAAAGGGTTGACTATGGGAAAGAAGGAATTTCTGTAAACATAATCTTAATGAGGGAGCAGGGATAGCTTCTTTGCTGCAGGGAAGATCCAAAGTCACTTTAATTTTCTGTTTCCCCCTTTTTCTAAGTGCATTCCATTTTGCCCAGGGGTGGAGTTCTACAGGTTTGCACCTATTTGCTAGAACCGGTTGTTAACACTCTAAGCAGTTTGGAGAACCGGTTGTTAGAAGAAATGACTGGCCTAATCCTGTAAGGAAGGCAGGAAGGAAACATTCTGGTGTTGCTTACAGAAACTGCCTCTCCGTTAACCCTTGTTACATTCTTGGCAGGACTAGATTTCCTGTCTCAGGAACTTTTCTGGAGTTATTTCCCCCCTTCTTTGCTGGTACTTTGCTTGTGTGGAGTGACTGTTTAAAGTTACAATGGCACTGGAAAAAGTGACTTATGACCATTTTTCACACTTACGACTGTTGCAGCATCCCCAAAATCATGAGAGGCCAGGCGAGGAGATGCATGCCTTGATGTGAGTGATATTGAGTTGGCCACGCCCAGCCAATAACATGACTACCAAGCCATGTCCACCCAGTCACATGACCCAAGCCAGGCCCACAAAACCGGTTGTTAAAAAATTTGAATCCCATCCCTGATTTTGCCTATCCTTTTCCTAACTTTTGTTTGATACATTTTCCAATTTGCCTTTTATCTGTGTAAAAATAAGACATGTTTGATTGGGGGAGATGGGCAGCATGTAGATTTCATCAATAAATAAAAGCAAGCAAATAAAAACCTTCAATAAAATATATATATATACATATATATATTAAAAAGAGAGGCTACATTATCCTAGAGAATATAGTACATTTGCTTTCATTTGTTATAAATAACTGGCCATGACTTTGCATAGTGAGAGAGAGAGAAAAAGAGACCTTGTTTGATTTTCATCGCTCTCCGTGATAAACACATTTCCTGCATGAAATTATGAAATAGTCAGTTGTTATGAGTCTGCAGGTGAAGGAAAATAGAACGGAATGTGATTGGAGAGAAAGAGCAGAACTGGCTAACTTCCTGGCATAGGGGAAAGTTTGCGCCAGGCTGACACAACCATGATGTGATTCTCATTTGAGCAACTTTACTGTAATGCATGCCATCTGCCTGTTTTGTTTACCTTGGATATTCCCACTTCATCCTCAGTTCCCAGCAGTGGTGAGCAGTACCCTGTCCCTAAAACTCTTGTTTTTTCAGGTAGAAGAACCTGCCACTCTGTTGAACAGGATAACCAAGTTGGAAGGGATTTTGAAGGTCTTCTAGTCAGGCAGAAAACTCTATACCTGTGATAGCAAACCTAAGGCACGCATGCCACAGGTGGCACGCAGAGCCATTTGTGCGGGCATGCGAGTCCTAGCCAAAACTTACCTGCGCTTCCACCCAGCTGGTTTTTGGCCCATTTGGGGCCGTTTTTGCCCTCCTGGAGGCTCGAGGGAAGCCTCTGCAGCCTGGGGAGCCCGAAAAATGGGCCTTCCGGAAATACCAGAAGTGCCGAAATGGGCCCATTTTCAGCCTCCCAAGACTGTAGAGGCTTCCTTTGAGCCTCCAGGAGGACAAAAATGGCCCCAAACAGGCCAAAAATCAGCTAGGAGGTACACAAGTGCAGTGCAGGTAAGGGGGCAGAATGGGGGTGTTGCGCATGCATGCACAGGGGATGGGACACATCACATTGTGGGTGCCGTCAGGCGCGCACTTTCGGCACACCACAACAAAAGGGTTTGCCATCCCTGCTCTATATCATTTCAGACAAATGGACATCCATTAAAAACCTGCCATGTTGGAGCACCCACAGCTTCTCGTGGCAACTCATTCCACTGATTGATTGTTCTCGATGTCGTTTGAAACAACCAACTTGTTCTTCTACAATTGTGACAGAGCAGAAGCATAATAATAGCTTTGATATTTTGCCTACCTTTTTGAATGCCGTGGTAAATGATCTTCACAAATATTGGCTCTATGCTATTGTGCCTATGGCAGCAAACCCTAAGTGGACTTAACTTTGTTGTTACTATACTTACTATATGTGTGAAAACCTGGAGGCTTTTTCATTTTTTAAGGTGGAAAACAAAACTGAATTGTGCCTGGGAAATTGTATGCCATAATAGTTTTACAACTTCAGCCACAAATTTGTCTCGGTTGGTTGTATTCTATATAGATCTAATAAGATGCAAAACAGATTTTAAAAAAAACATTTCTATTTTCTTATGCATTTGAAGGTCCAATACACTTAGATGCCACAATGATAAGAGAGGTACGCTTGATGGATTACCCAGCTACTATGAGAAGGCAGGCTATTAATAAAACTCCGTGCTTATATTTAGTGTATTGCATTTGCAAACAGAAAACGTCACATTGAGACAGATATTCCTTTTGTCTCTAACCCTCAACTCTGTTTAATTCCCCATGAAAAAACAGAAATAATGATATGCTGTAAGATGTTAATTATTTTCCCAGGAGCCAGGAAAGTTGAAAAGTGATGTAATATTTGGGGGAATATTCATGTCATTGGGAAAACTGTGGTGTTTCTTTTAAAGCTACACAAGAGTCTGTAAAACATTTATAGTCAGAAAAATCACCCAGTTTGAAGATGGATGCAAATATAAGCGTCCATATATACATTTAATATTTTCAAATCCACCCTGACCACCTTATCATTAATTCTTTTTCTCTTAGTGAAGGTTACCAGCCTTTGCGGAGTAAGGATAAAAGTGAACAGTTCAAAGTCACTATGCTATGATTCTGAATACATGCATAATTATAAGGCTTAACTCACACCCTGGAGTGAGTCAGCCATTATTGTACTCTGCGTGTGCTCTGTAGCACTCTCATCTCAGTCTAATTTGAAACTGAACTATACCTGGACCAAATTAGAAACCACATTGTCAGCTTTCACTAATTGGGTTGATGTATTTCATAGAGCTCTTGGATCATGTCTCTAAAGATTCAAATGACATAATTCCCCAAGACTCTAAAAATCATTGAAATTGACAGTTGTACACTGAAGGAAGGAAATAACCAAAGCATCATCTAACAACTTTCTTATGATTTATGAGCTATGACCTATCACTTTGTTATTTGTATGTACACGGAGAGCTTATGCACTGGAGATAAAGTCCTTGTGTCCAATCACACTTGGCCAATAAAGGGTTTTTCTCTTCTCTTCCATTTCATTCCATTCCATTCTGTTATAATTTTATTCTACTTTCTATTCTATTCTATTCTATTCTATTCTATTCTATTCTATTCTATTCTATTCTATTCTATATTTCTATCTCTGTTCTATTCTATCTCTATTCTCTATTCTATTCTACTCTCTATTCTACTCTATTCTCTATTCTATTCTATTCTATTCTTTATTCTATTCCTATTCTATTCTCCTCTCCTCTATTCTATTCCTACTCTACTCTACTCTACTCTACTCTATTCTATTCTCTATTCTCCTCTCCTCTATTATATTATCTATTCTCTATTCTCCTCTCCTCTATTCTATTCCTACTCTACTCTACTCTACTCTACTCTACTCTACTCTACTCTACTCTACTCTATTATATCCTCTATTCTCCTCTCCTCTATTCTATTCCTACTCTTGTCTCCTCTCCTCTCCTCTATTCTTGTTCAGTCCTGTACTTTGCCACCTTCTCTTGGCTATTTGCAAACCCATTTTAAAAATACATAAATCAACATGTCACGTTTTAATCTGGCACTGGGCCCGATGGATGTTTTCTGTCTGCCAAGAATTCGGTGTAACTGTAAAATCTCCTCGTTTCCTTAGCCAAGCAGAAACGAAATCTCCTAGTTGCTCTGCCGCTGCCTTTAACAAGAAGGTTTTTTTGGGGGGGGGGGCGAAAGGGGGGGAGCTTGGGCTAAACGCGTCTGTTGATCATAATTTTTAAAACACGAGGATGGAAAACCCCACTGCTTGGATTTTCTGCCGGGGGCTGAAATAACCGTGACTAAACGTGGTCCTAATGGGGCACCCTTTTCCAAGCAGAGGAGAGAGGAGGGGAAGGGGGGGGTGGAGAGTGGAGGGAAGAGAGCCAGAATTCTAATTCAGAACCTGGTTGGGTTAGGGGCTATTGTGACGTCTAAATGAAAGGCGGGGCCCGGGGTAGCAGCCTCTTTATAAAGTCACGCCGAGAGGGACGAGGAAGATAAAAACCGAGGCAGTTCGCAGCTGCGGGAGAAAAAAGAAAAGAAAAAGATCAAAGCGCAAAAAAGTAGCCGGATCCTTTTGAGTTTCGGATCTTGCTTTTATTCTAAGTGACGCTCTAAGCGACGGTAAGTTTGCTTGCGGAGATGTGCTTGGGTTATTTTGTTCTGTTTTATTTTTTGCCTTGCTCGTTAAAAAAAGGTAGGGGGGGAATTTTACCCCGGGATTTTGCTCGGCAAAGAAAAAAGAAGGGAAAGGGGAAAGGGAAAGGAAAGGAGAAAGGAAAGGAAAAAAGGAAGGAAAGGAAAAAGGGAAGGAAAAAAGAAAGGAAAGGAGGAAAGAAGGAAGGAAAGGAAAGGAAGGAAAAAGGAAAGGAAAGGAGGAAAGGAAAGGAGGAAGGAAAGGAAAAGGGAAAGGAAAAAGGGAAGGAAAAAAGAAAGGAAAGGAGGAAGGAAAGGAGGAAAGAAGGAAGGAAAGGAAAAAGGGAAGGAAAGGAGAAAGAAAAGGAGGAAGGAAAGGAAAAAGGGAAGGAAAAAAGAAAGGAAAGGAGGAAAGAAGGAAGGAAAGGAAAGGAAGGAAAGGAGAAAGGGAAGGGAAGGAGAAAGAAAAGGAAAAAGGGAAGGAAAAAAGAAAGGAAAGGAGGAAGGAAAGGAGGAAAGAAGGAAGGAAAGGAAAGGAAGGAAAGGAAAAAGGGAAGTAAAGGAGAAAGAAAAGGAGGAAGGAAAGGAAAAAGGGAAGGAAAAAAGGGAGGAACGGAAGGAAAGGAGGCAGGAAAGGGAAGGAAAAAAAGAAAGGGAAGGGATAGGATGGGTCTCGCGTGGATCTCCCGCGCATCCAGGTTTGGGGGGGGGGGGGGGAGACGGACTCGCCAGTTTCCACGGCTGCTGTGCGCTGGAGGGGGCTGGGATTTCCCCGCTTCCCTTCACGTCTTTTTTTTTTCTTGCTTTTTTGGGGAGGTGGACCCTCCCTCCGATCCGGTTTAATGTACCTCTCGGGTTACGAACCTCCGGATTAATCCGTTGCTCCTTAAACTGCTCCGGTTTTCCGACCTCATTTCCTCCCCCCCCCTCAACCGCCCTTCCCACGCACGGCGCGATCCGAAGCGCGGATAGGAAACCGGCAATAGGGAAAAGGGGGACGAAGGATCGGGGGACGCGGCTCTCCTCTGGATTGAATTCGGAGTAAAGAATAGGGCTATAAAAATCTAAGCGCTAGGAAGTTGTGGGAGCTTCGTCTCTGGAAGCTTTCAAGAAGAGACTTGGGCTGCCTTTTGTCAGGAATGGTGTAGGGTCTCTCCTGCTTGGGCGGAGGGTTGGACTAGATGACCTCCAAGGTCCCTTCCAACTCAGTCTGTATCTGCTTAAAGAAAAGTGTGTGTGTGTGTGTGTGTGTGTGTATGCGTTGCTTTCTTCCCCTTCTCCGTTTGCATTTGCAAAGTCAAGGGGGTTTTTGCTCCGGATTAACACCCAGATAGTGGAATGCGCTAAAATCTTTCTCGTTGCTCCGGATTAACACCGGGGTGGTGGGAACGCGCTAAGATTTTTCTGGTTGCTCCGGAATCCCGGGTCGTGGGAATGCGCTAAGATCTTTCTCGTTGCTCCGGATTAACACCGGGGTCGTGGGAACGCGCTAAGATCTTTCTGGTTGCTCCGGATTAACACCGGGGTGGGCTAAGACCTTTCTCGTTGCTCCGGATTAACACCCGGGTCGTGGGAACGCGCTAAAATCTTTCTCGTTGCTCCGGATTAACACCCGGGTCGTGGGAACGCGCTAAGACCTTTCTCGTTGCTCCGGATTAACACCCGGGTCGTGGGAACGCGCTAAGACCTTTCTCGTTGCTCCGGGTTAACACTGGGGTCGTGGGAACGTGCTAAAATCTTTCTCGTTGCTCCGGATTAATACCGGGGTGGTGGGAACGCGCTAAGACCTTTCTCATTGCTCCGGATTAACACCCGGGTCGTGGGAACGCGTTAAGACCTTTCTCGTTGCTCCGGATTAACACCCGGGTCGTGGGAACGTGCTAAAATCTTTCTCGTTGCTCTGGATTAACACCCGGGTCGTGAGAACGCGCTAAGACCTTTCTCGTTGCTCCGGGTTAACACCCGGGTCGTGGGAACGCGCTGAGCTCTTTCTCCTTTCCTTGTCTTCCCCCCCCCCTCCACACCAGGCGCCCCCCATGACCCTGAACCGCGGCGACAAACTGAGGTACCTGGACAAGCGGCGCGGGAGCATGCCCTTCGCGGCCCATCAGCATCACCACCACCCTCAGCAGCAGCAGCAGCCGCTGCCACCCCTTCATCGGCGCAGCATGCCGGTGGACGAGCGGGACCTCCAGGCTTCGCTGCCGCCCACTCCCCGGAGCCAGCTCGCCGGCCTGATCCGCTGCACCTCCTACAACCCGGGCGAGGAGGGAGAGGAGGAGGAGGAGGAGGAAGAGGAGGCGCAGCGGCAGGGCTGGGCGTCCGACTCCTCCAACGACTCGGTCATCTCCTCCGGCAGTGACTCGGAAGGCGGCCTCTACAAGGTGATGCTGCTGGGCGAGCACGGTGTGGGCAAGACCAGCCTGGCCAGGATCTTCGGGGGCGTAGAGGACAACCCGGATGCCGACGAGGCAGGTGAGAGAGCCTGGGAGGGGGGAGGGGGGACTGAGGGCCCCCACAACCAGGAGTAGCTCTGCTTTTTCTGATGGGGGTGTGTGTTGAGGATGGGGCAGGAGAGCCAATCCCAAGCGCGAAGGGTCCTTGGTGGTCTCTGAGTTTTGGTTGTCCCTTTGTGATTCTGTTACTCAGAAGTTGTGGGAGTTTCATCCCTGGAAGCTTTCAAGAAGAGACTGGACCGCCATTTGTCAGAAATGGTGCTTGGGGAGGGGGGCTGGGTTGGACTAGATGACCTACAAGGTCCCTTCCAACTGTTAATCTATCTCAGGGGTCTTCCAACTCTATAGTTTTAAGGCTTGTGGGCTTCCAACTCCCAGAATTCCTCCTCCAGTCATGTTAGCTCAGGAATTCTGGGAGTTGGAAGTCCACAAACTTGCCAAATTTGAAGACCCTTGATCTATCTAATACCCAACTAGGTGGCTTCATCAGTACTAATAACTGCTAGCAAACTCCATTCCTTACTAGCACTGATGAGGTGACCTAGTTAGGTAATGAAATGTCTGCCAGAAAACAGCCAACCAACCTCAGAGAGCATCAAAGACCCTCCATTTCTACCCAGAGTAACAAGTATTCTCCTTTGTTGGTACTGTTTTTGCATCCCTGTGATCATCATTATCTCCTCTGCCCACATCTACTTGAAATCAGCGGTGCCCATTTCCTGCCATGTTGAAGCTGGCACCAGCAAAGATTTTATTCTAAGCCAGAAGTAGGTGCAACTTAGTCTTAAAAACAGTGAAATCCCCAAACACAGGAAAAGAAATTCAGCTTTGCTTCCACTGGACACGTCAAATATGCTAAGAAATGTACATTGTAGTTCCTAAATAGCATTAGGAGGGTTCTTCTGTTAATTGAGGCAGTCTTGGGCATCTTCCAGATGTGTGGACTTCAACCTTCAGAATCCCCCCCACCCAATCTTGAATTCCCATTGCTGGGAATTCAAATTCCACACATTTGGATGGATGCCTATGCTGTGGAACATGAAACATATGTCTGATAAAGCTCTGGTTTAAATGCCTTTATGTTTTTAAATATTCTTTTAAAACAAAGAAAAATATTTTTGAGAGGCTTCCATCATTTCCAATTACTATACAATGGTGAAAGCGTTTTCTAAAATGATTATGTGCCTACTGATACTTAGAAAAGAGGTCGAAACTTATTTAGGAAAAAATATATCGAGAGTTGCTCGGTTCTTTATTTCATTGCATACCATCATTTATGTTTCTGCATTTTCCTTGCTTTACCCAGCCTGTCCAAACTTAAGGAAAATAAATTTAAAAGTAAAACCGGTGCAACTTTCATGCTATGTTATTTTCCCTATCATCCCCTGTGTCAGAATGGTTTACAAATAATTGAAAGCAGCAGTAGAATTTTTAATGGACAATTATCATTTGCTCTAATGTTCTTAGGCTCAATTAAGCTCCAACGTTTTGTGTTGCAATTCATTTGGACAGCTGAAACACACTAGCTTGAGCACAAGTTCAAATGTTTTGAACTTTTTAAATAAGTTAAATTAAGTCTACAATTTTGTGTCTGTCTGTATTTCTGAGCTACATGCTGTCCACTGCATTTATTTTTTATTTAGGGTTAGGTTTCATTTGGGTAGTAGTATCACTGGATCAGACTCAAGTGCATTCTTCAAGCTTTGCTTGGCTTCAATAAGTGCCATAGAAAATATAAACAAACATTATATTGAGGATGTAATGTTATTTATGGACAGAGTTGAAGTTTTAGCAGATTGGGTGTGAGATTTCCAATAACTCTCCACGAAACACAATTCAGGGGGAGAAAGGAAATGTGTATTTTGATTGATTATTGGAAATTTGAAAGTTTTATCTTATTTTGTAACATTTCAGTTGGCTTCATAAAAATTGGATTTTGTTTTCCATGATAGAACATTACTTTTCCTTTTGTGTAAACTTAACATTTTGTCCTGAAGTCTCCTTGGTTTGTCTTTCAGGCAATACATACGACAGATCTATTATAGTTGATGGAGAAGAAGCTTCTCTTGTGGTGTTTGACATATGGGAGCAGGTAAAGATTGACTTTTTCAAATATTCGATTTACAGTTATTTACAGTTATCTCCCTTTTCATAGCTAATAGCATTTTTTTATCTACTATTTCGTGTGGAAGGTTAGTGATTTGGACTGATTTCTTGTGAAATCACTGTTTTAAGGTTTGTTTTAGGTTTAGTTACTGAATATGTGGACTGTCCCACTGTGTCTGAATTTGGGCTTCGACAAGTCCAAAATTAAATATAATCAGATTAAGATTTATTTTTAGTTACAATGAAACCGCCCATCTTTGTTGAGATGGGCAGCTACAGAAATGCGGGATTAGGATCTTGATTCTTGTTGACCTTGCAATATCCATCTTCAGGTCTTTCTTAAGATCTATAGAACCCTGGTTTCCAATCTGATTCCTTCACTGATCTACTTCTCCATCTGTGTTAACACAAGATCAATCTTTAGAACAGAACAAGAATTGTGTGAAGTCCAACCCGCCCCCCGCAATACACTCTGAAACACTCATTGTTAAACTCATGGGGAAGAATACCCCAAGTTAAAAATCTGTTAAAACTACAGCCTACACATGAATGCATTTTCATATCAGATCAGCAGTTGCTTACAATGCAAATTGTTTTACTTTTTAAATGCTGCAGATTGGAGTTTAAGCTTATGAGTTTTTTGGGAGTAGTTTTTCTGTCTTGATGACAGTCCTGTGCATAGTTACTCAAATTTAAGGCCCATAGAGTTCAGTAGAGCTTTCTCTTAGGTAAAAAGAGGATATAAGATTGTAGCCAAGCTTAGAGAGAGAGACTCTAGATTAAAAAAAATTGTATGACTTGTCTTTATTTTCATCAGGATGTTCTTTAAGCAATAGATTTAAAAGGTGGGGCTTCAGTCACAGGGCTGGGCTACCATCTTGACTTTTTTGACCTCCCCTTGCACAGAACACCTGTGAATCTGTTGCAGGAATACGCTTTATATGCTACGAGAAAAAATGCTGTATTTTCCTACAATCCATACAAACAACAAGTCAAGCTTCTTTATTAATTACATCGCCATACATTTCCTACCCAGTGTACAAGATAGAATTTGAAATTCTAGAAAGACAACATAAAATCTAACAAGTTACCACCGCTGCCATGAACTGCCCTGAATGAAAGTTGACCTACAAGAATATTTAAACAAAATATTTATATTTCATAGGAAGTTGAAAGGTGGATAATGTCTAACATAATTAAAACTGATGCAATACTAATGTTTATGATTTTTTAAAAAAACCTTAGGATGAAAGCCAGTGGCTTCAGAACCATTGTATGAAGATGGGAGATGCTTATATTATCGTCTATTCAGTGACCGATAAAGTCAGCTTCGAAAAAGCTTCTGAATTGAGGATTCAGCTACGAAGGGCACGACAAACGGAAGACATTCCTATCATTCTTGTTGGAAACAAAAGCGACCTGGTTCGATCCCGGGAGGTCTCTGTAGATGGTAAGAGATTATTTTCAGCCTAAACTCAACCAAGCAGATCAATTTAGTACAGGGATCCCCAAACTTGGCAACTTTAATTCTCAAGTTAGTGCTGGCTGGAAAATTCTGGGAGTTGATGTCCACCAGTCTTAAAGTTGCCAAGTTTGGAGACCTTTGATTTAGCATGTGTCCATTGATAGAATGTGTCCCTTGATCCATTGGTGACTATCAACATTGGTAGATAGTGAGTCATTTCACTGGTAGTGAGCCCAGGTATCCTTGACTTAAAATCATTTGTTTAGTGACCATTTGAAGTTAAATGGTGCTGAAAAAAGAGACTTAGGACCTTTTCCCACACTTACAGCCATTGTGCCCAAAGTATGATCAAAATTAGAATGCTTGGCAACTGGCATGTACTTATGACAGTTGTTCTGTCCCCGGGTCATGCAACCACCACTTGTAACTTTCCCTGCCAGCTTCCAAAGAGCAAAGCCAATGGGAGGAAGCCAGACTTGCTTAATGACCGCATGATTCACTTAACAACTGCACAGCTGTGGCTCATACAAATGAGAAAAACTTACTTAGCAATGGCCTTCCCTAGCAATGGAATTGCTGGGCTCAATTGGGGTCATAAGGTGAGGATAACCTGTAATATGTTAGTGAAACATCCAGACATTTATTTAACTCTTCCCAACTATGTGGGGGCACAATTGGGACCAGTTGCTCAAAAGATCAGGTGATCTGTTTGGAATCCAATTCATCTCTGCACTGTGCCTGTAAAATCAGTTAATAACTTCAGCATTCCAACATGGCATTATAGATATACTATCTTGGTTCACAATATTCAGAAAAAACAATAGCTCTGACCTCATGATGATCCAATATATAGTAATAATACAATGAAACAATTCTTTGGTCAGTTAAAAAATCTTTTTTTCATAGAATAGAATAGAGTCAAGTCGAGTCGAATAGAATAGAATAGAATAGAATAGAATAGAATAGAATAGAATAGAATAGAATAGAATTCTTTTTTGGCCACACAAGGAATTTGTCTTGGTGTAAATGCTCTTAGTGTACATAAAATAAAAAAAATACATTCGTGAAGAGTCAGGAATCATAAGGTACAACACTTAATGATAGTCATAGGATACAATAAGCAAACAATTCATACTAGAAAATAGTCAATAAAAATCATTAAGATACAAGCGACAAAGTTACAGTCATACAGTCATAAGTGGGAGGGGATGGGTGATAGGAGTGATGAGAAGGTTAATAGTAATAGTAGTGCAGTTTTGTAATAGTTGAACAGTGTTGAGGGAATTATTTGTTTGGCAGAGTGATGGCGTTCAGGAAAAAACTGTCCTTGTCTCTAGTTGTTCTGGTGTGCAGTGCTCTATAGCATCGTTTTGAGAGAAGGAGTTGAAACAATTTATGTCGGGGATGTGAAGGGTCTCTAGATATTTTCACAGCCCTCTTTTTGACTCATGCAGTATGCAGGTCCTCGAGGGAAAGCAGGTTAACTGTTTTTTCTGCAGCTAATTATCCTCTGAAGTTTGTGTCTGTCCTCTTATCTAAATATTGTAGGCCTGTGGATTTAAGGGGTGGGAGCAAAGAACAAGAATAGATGGGAGGAAAATCTGTGTGTGTTTAGGTGTGTTAAGAACAGTAAACAAATGGAATTTCTTATCAGCCACAAGGATGGTTGCTGTGTGTTCCCAGCTCATAATGCACCTCTGAATGATAGCGGAGAGCTGAACTGTGTGAGCCTTTTGAAGTGCAGCTTCTCAGTGGCTGGGAAACATTTTGCTCCTAGAAAATAATCCGAACAGTTCCCTGCCTCAGTTTTACTGGTGGCTCCTTGTGCCATGAGACATCCTCGCTGGTCATTATTAGTTACCCAACCGAGAGCAGCAGGTTGGGAAAGTTACTCAGACCAGGATGAATGGCCTTTTTTTGTAGGTCTAGGAATCTAGCAAGTTACTTAAGAGTAATATAGGACCATTTGTTAATTTGTCAGCCATCTCACAAATAACTGACTGTGTGTGATGTATAAGGCAAAAAACAACAACAGTTAAATTAATAAATAAAGATAGTCCTTGATTGACCGATATAAATGAGCCCAAAATTTGTCTTGCTAAGCGAGACAGTGAAGTGAGTTTTTGCCCCATTTTATGACCTTTCTTGACACATTTTTAAGTGACTCCCTGCAGTTATGTTAGTAACATGGTAGTTAAGTGAATCTGGCTTCCACCTTGACTTTGCTTGTCAGAAGTGATCACACAAGCCCGGGACACTGCAACTATCACATCATTGAATATGTTGAATAGCCATAGCTGTACTTATTTCAGGGAACAGTTTTCTTTCTGGAGAGAGAACTACTGAAGTTCTCTTTCTAGAGATTGAACTTCTGGAGTTCTGTTTCTGGAGATTGAACATCCCACCACTGAGATACAGCTGCAAGAAAGCAGTAGAGTATCTGCATTCATTCCATTGTTGTCCTGATAAGACAATCTTGGATTACTTTAGGAATCCGCTTGACCTGAGATACCTTTTCTTTTTCATGCCTGCACTTGCACAATCTCCTGTCCTACACCTTCCAACCCTTAACCTATGATCCATTCCCATCCAAATCCAGAAGCAGAGCTTGTGTTGCGTTGATTCTGCATGGTTGAACTAATCTCAGCCTTCTCTCTTCCACCCCTCAGAGGGACGGGCTTGTGCCGTTGTCTTTGACTGCAAGTTTATCGAGACCTCAGCTGCACTTCATCACAACGTCAAAGATCTCTTTGAGGGGATCGTCCGGCAGATTCGGCTACGCAAAGACAGCAAAGAAGACAATGCCCGAAGAATGGCCAACACGAAGAGGAGGGAAAGCATCAGTCAGAAGGCCAAGCGGTTCCTTGGGAAAATGGTGGCCAAAAACAACAAGAAGATGGCCTTCAAAGCCAAATCGAAGTCCTGCCATGACTTATCAGTACTTTAAAAAAAGGGGATGGGGCTCATGGCAAAATTAAAAGTATGTGAGTGTGTGTGGGTGTGTTGTGAACCTGTCTCTGGCAGTTAAAGAGTGAGGAAAAAGGACCTTGTGCGAAGCGACAGAACGGAGGGAAGTGGCTTCCTTCATGCCTTACAGTTCCTACGCAACGCTGGGAAAGGAGATTACAGGACCATCATTCTTAGAAAGGTTTCTAACCTTCAGCAAAAGAACTGATTAATAATAATAATAATAATAATAATAATTCAGCAGCTTTGTAACCCCTTCGGTCTCACTGTGTAAAATTGCTAGCTGTCCGGTGAATATCAAGGAATCAAAAGACATGCACAATGATACGGAAAAGAAGCAAAGAAAAAAAAAATCATTGTAAACATATCTCCTTGGCCAAGCAAAACTTTAACAGTGTATGCAGGCTCGTACACGCTTCTTTTGGGTGGGATGGGTTGGATGTCTGCCTCTCAATTAGATGATTCAAAGGTGATTTAAACCAAATCACAGGATCGGAGTGAAAGCATCCAGGTGGACTTCGTTATCAGGTGGAAAGCAGTCAAGCTGTTTCATTTGAGTGGAAGTTTTGGAAGGGAGGGATAGATGCTCAAGGAAATTAATTGGCTGTCTCCAGCATGGGACCTCCAAGGGTATTTCATGATTGCTGGCCCAAAGTGACTTACCAAAGGTTGCCCAGGAGATAGATCTATATATAAGCAATTATTTTTTAGAAGTTACATGGGGTTGGAGGGTGGGTGGACTTCAAAGAGTTGTTGGTTGGAGAAAAAGAAAAATATATATAATAAATTACAATTTTTGGAAGTTGATTTGCACTTTCTTTTAAATGTTTGTTACTTGTTTACATGCAGATTTTATAATAAAGTATTTCTGGTTACGATAGAAAGTTTTGTTTTTCTTTTTCTAAACAAAAGATATTTTTGGCATTTTAAACATTATTAACACTAATATCTACAAACCAGATCATTGTGTTGGTAATAAATAACCTAGCTGGTCCCTAATAGAGGAAGTAGATACAAATATCTACAGATATAAAGGGGAATATGGATGTATTCTTTGGCAAACTTCTTTGAAAGTAAGGAGCCTCATTATAATTATCAAATTAATCTCATTCGATTTCTAAAGATGTGAGAATTTCCATACCATTTTCCATCTTGGACTGCTTCAGAAGCTTAACAGGAAAAGTTGTTCTACAGGAAAACTTGAAAGAATGGTGCTAGAGTGGCCCATTGATATGTACACACTGTATAATACACTAATTTACTGAATGTAAATTGATTTTTATTTTAGCAACAGTCTGATTTTCCACAGCAGCAAAGCTAAGCATATATGTTGGGTTGCTTCATCTGTTGCTCAGTTGCTACTGGTAGTGGTGAATGGATTTTCCTTCTTTCTGCTTTTCAAGTTCACTATTGTTAAAAGGGAATCGGATTGGGCAGCTCTTCAAACAGAGCAAACTATCAAAGAGAGTATCATGTGCTGATAGACTTTTAAATGGGAGATAATTCTCTGGCAGGCCTTCAGAGAGAAACTGTCCATGATGAAATGAGATATGGCTTTCTAACATGCTTTGTCCAGAAGCAATCCAGATTCAAGTAAACAAGCTACGATGAAAGATCTGGGACAAAATGCTGGATAATGATAGATAACAGCAAAAGGTTACAAGAACTGCCAGTAAAAACTTGTTCTCTGTATCTTTGCTACCTCTGATGGTCATCTGGAGGGTGTGCAATGCAGAGCTGGTAGCTTTTGAGATCCAGGTTGATGGAAGATAAAACTGACTCCTTCTTAGCCCCAGATTGAGAGAAATATGCTTAATTGATTTTTCCTTCTACCTAAAAGGAAATCCATAAGCTAAACCCCAGATAGGCACGTGGCCTGTGAGAGCCTCGGGTACAATTCTCAAAATTTCCCAGAAAATTTTAATGGGCATTACAATGGGATAAATGTATTAAATACATGGGAATAACTATGACAACTCTATCTTGTTAACATGAAATGCTACCCACAGTGCCACTCTTGGGTAGAGGGTGACCTTTTAAATTGAGGGCTGACATTTCAGCTCTCATCTATATATGAATAAGAGACAGAAAAACGCATCACATTCCAGAAAAATCATTTTCCCCCAAACACACCAAGTGCTTATATTAGAATAGGTCTTTACAAAAATGTGAATACTTGAAAACCCATGTACAGCAGACGCACACTGTGTATACTCAAGCCAAAATCCACCAGAATGCATACCTTTTGTTGTAGATTTGGGGAAGGATGGGCACACGAAAACTAAATAAATGACCAGGCTGGTTAAAACCAATCAAACTTGACATAATGCACTAGTTGTACTGTGAAGATTTGGACACCCCCTTTTTTCTTATAACTTTAGAGTGATAAGGTTATAAATAACTATATTAAAAGTTAAAAGGTTATCAATAACCTTTCTATTTAATATTGCTAAGGAATGCCTAACTGTTTTCTGCAGTGCATTTTGTGCAGTCATTTTTCTGCAGTTCATTTTGATGAATATTACAGGGTAAGCAGTGGTGGTATTCTACCAGTTCGGCCCAGTTCTGCCGAGCTGGTTGCGCTGATGAGCAGTGGAGACTGCTGCTCTGCTTTTGGGCCCGCCTACCTATCTGGGCTCTCATACTCACCTTTATCATCTGCTTTTGAAATGCAGGGAGAGTGCAGGCTTGCAGGAGGTGAGTAGAAACCACCTCTGTGCCTGTGTAAAGTGTGCGTTTGGTGTGCACACATGCAAAGTGTTAAGTTCTGCGCATGGGCGCAAGAAGTGGAGACGAGACGATGAACAGTGAACTTCAACTCTTTATTTAACATGGTGTAACAGAGCGAGCCTACGGCCACAACGGCCCCTTTATATAGGCAAGCTTTTGATTAAACAGCCAATGAGAAACGGGAAGCGTTAGCTCCCTTAACCAATCAGATTCTCCTGAACGGACCAATCCGATGTCGCTATAATCGGCCAATCAGAAGTGCAGGGCCAGAACCTTGCACTTTACTTTAAGGTTTTAATAATCTTTATTCAAGCACTTTTATTAATTCACAACACAAAGGGTGTGCATGCTCATAAAGTGTGCCCACCAAGCCATGCCCACTGAACGGGTGGTAAAACGTTTTGAATTCCACCACTGAGAGTACAGGTTCTTGGAACTACAACTAGTTCCTGACTTAGGACTACAATGGAGCCCAACATTTTCTGTTGCTAAGTGATAAATTTGTTCAGGGCTGCTCCATTTTGCCACAAGTTGTGAAGGGAATAGTTGTGCTTGCCAAGTTACTCACAGGGTTGTTGAGTGAATCTGACTTCCCAACTGACTTTGCTTGTCAAGAAGGTCGGAAAAAGGGATCCGAAGACATTACAATGGTCATAAACATGAATCCGTTGCCAAGCATCTGAATCGGCCATGGGGATGCTGCAATGGCTTGTAAGTGTGCAAAACGGCCCTTCGTTACTTTTTCCAGTGCCGTTGTAACTTTGAATAGTCACTAAACGAACTGTTGTACATCGTGGACTACCTGTATGTACTTTTCTTGACATTCAGGAATTGCTCCTCTGGCCTTTTGGTGGTTGCACACCAGTGATGTGCTTCAGTCTTAATTTTGTGAGATTCTCTGCTTTCAGCTGCTTGCAGGGTTTAAAAAACAACAACAACCACTTAGCATTCCAGCTGCACTTTAAAGTCACACTGCTTTCGAGACAAATTTGCAGAATGGCTACCACGTTTTTCTTGAAGCCATTTCCCGTTTCTCTGCCCAAACTCATTGCCCGGGTTTCACAGTGAAAGGAAGCGAACGGCAACATAGGCTGCAGAATTACAGTTTTAAAGCTCATCTGTTTCCAGAGCACAATATGTTGTGACGTGCGTGTCAAATATTAAACAGAGACCGCACTGTAACTTACAGAATCTCCCTGAAGGACAGCCTCAAAGTTGATGGCAGTGCTTATAAAAATGGCATTGGTAAACCAAGCTCTTTTCTTATTACTGCATGGGATTCTGCAATAGCCCTGTTTCAGTGGTGGGATTCAACATTTTTTTTTACTACCAGTTCTATGGGCGTGGCTTGGTGGGTGTTGTGTGAGTTGGTGGGCGTGGCATGGGAAGGATACTGCAAAATCCCCATTTGCTCCCCACCCACTAGCCTGCTTTCCAGCTCCGTTCTCCTGTGTAGGGCAACCCAGCCAATCAGCTGGGACTTAATGGGAGGCAGAGAAGAGATGGAGGCAGGGCCAGTCAAAGACAGTATTTGCCGGTTCTCCGAACTACTCAAAATTTCCAATACCAGTTCTCCAGAACTGGTCAGAACCTGCTGAATATCACCTCTGACCTCTTTTCAATTGAAAATATTTCTTGACCATGAAGTTTTTTTTTTTTAAATCAGCAAAGCAGGACTGAGGATAAAATACAATTATTTCCAATATGTTTTATTATTTCATTTTCCTTCCTAGCATTTTCCTCTGATTTTTCAGCTCAACTGAGTGTTAATCCATTGATTATGACAGGAATTGATCTACTGACTTTTCATCTAAGCCTAATATTGTAGGCTGAGAGTGAGGGACTGGCACAAAGCCACCCAGTTGGCTTTCATACCTTAAAGCAGGACTAGAACTCACCATCTTCTAGTTTCCAGCCTGGTGCCTTCACCACTAAACCAAACTGGCTTGTATGTTATTATTATCTTCATGCATTTATTTCATTCATAAGTCCTGGGTTCATATAGACAACGAGTCTTGGAACTTTAAAAGATGTCTGAATATTTATTTCCCCAGCCAGTGGACAATTTGTGCCCGAAATTTAAATCAAGAACTTAAATCAATATTGAGAGGGTTAGCTGGCATAATCTCAGTTTTGGCAAGGAACAAAACCCCTGATGATCAAATAACATCATGATCAAGAGCTTACAATTTTGGAACATCTGAATAGATCTCTGATAGCTTCCATGTTGGCTTCAAGATGATGGTTTTTGCTGAAACTGACAAGGTTTGGTCTATTGTTAATTAATTCTGGTTATTTTTACCCTGGGCAAGTGAAGGTCCAGCAGGAAGAGATGTAAGGAAATGGACTGGATCTGTAAACAGCTCAGAACAATCTCAGGATCCTTTTTAGATGAGAAGGGATGGGAAAGTTCCCTTTTCCCAAAGTGCCCTCAGTTTTAAGTCACAATGCTTCATTTCTGCTTTGCAGAATGCAGAAATATTGGGTCTATTTTTTTTCCTACTAGTTTTCATTCAGTTAGGAGAAAGCAAAATTCTTTTCAAGATTTTTTTTTTTTCAAAGGAGAAGAGCAGACGGGGGAAATTTTCATGGCTGGAGTGTAATTTCTTACACTTATTTAGTATTGAAATGGTCAAGGAACTGGAAAATGATTACAGATGAACATCTCTTTGGAGTTCAGCCTTCCTTCTGGTTTCTCACAGTTTAAAAAAGATGTTTAAAGAATGGTGTTAAATTCCCTGAGTGTGAACTGCAGAATGATGGAAGGATAGAACACAAAAAGCACCAGTAGCAGAAACATCATATGCCAGTTCTAACAATAAATTAATACCTGAAGCCAAAGTAAACCTAGAAAAAAAAAACACTTAAGAGTAAAATAGAAAAACAGGAATCTACAGGGAGGGGGAAAAAAACCTTCTTGGGATTTGCAAGGACAATTTTGGAACAAGATGTTTTATTTTTATCCTGTGCAGATTTAAATATTTTTGACCAGGACTTTCCTCCCCAACTTGCATCATTTATACAATACATTCGTATATTATAGACTAGTCAGCATATAATCCGTATCCTACACTAATCAGTATATTATTTATATATTACTGCACACAACATGTTTCAGAGTTGTGGTGCATCAATGTTTCTTATGGGACACTGCTAAAACTTCTGTTCTTCAGAGCTATGAGGATTTTTTACCCTCATTTTTGTGTGGAGCTGTTGGGGGAATCGGATTTTTGTTGCTTTGGGACTTGGGGTAATTTGAGTGGGGTAGGAATTGGCACCCCTTGTTAGCTCTCAAACATGGGAGAAAAGAAGACAGTTATGGATCCCTTTCAAACTTCTTGAGGAGTTATGCGACTTTTCACGGCACCAGTGAAGTGTCTATCAACCGTCCAAAAATCAACCAGGAACCTCCATAGCTGGTTTTTTTTTTTTAAATTCAAATCTCTGTGGAGGTTCCCAGTTGACTTTGGTGTAACCTACCTTGCAAGGAGGAGAAAAACAAATAAAGCTGGACAGGAGAATGAAGGTGTATTCCTCTTCTGTATTCCTGGAACCATGATGGCTCAGTGGTTGGAATGCAGTATTGCTGGGTAACTCTGCTCACTGTCTGGAGTTTGATCCTGACCAGCTCAGGGTTGATTTAGCCTTCCTGTCAGTGTTCCAGAAAACCTCCACTCCAATAAATAACTCTGAGACAGACATCCACTCTAAAGTTCTGTTTTAATTGGATAGTAAACTGGCACACCTGGGGAATCCCGAATCTGAAAGTTCCAGGTTTCCTTGCAATAAGTAAAAACTACAAATCCACCCCCTGCACCCATCATCGTATCACATGCCCCAATCACCATCCATCCCAACTTGAGACTTCCCCTCACCCAGGTGCAGAAATAACTGACCTTGACTTAGAAAAAAAGATTATTGTTATGTCTAACCACATACACTCCAAGAAATTACCCCCTCCCATTTTTCCAGGTTCAAGAATGTGACAATGTGGAAGTATCTGGTGCTAATATGGCTTCCAACGCTGATACTTCCATCCTTCCGAAGTGGGTCAAATGAGGACCCAGATGGTTGGGGGTAATAGGCTGATATTGTAAACCACCCAGAGAATGCTGTAAAGCACTATGAAGCAGTATATAATTCTAAGTGCTATTGCTAGTCATTTGTATAAGAAATCAACACTGATATAGGAAATTTCTGTTGAAGACAGAAATGATGTTTGCTTCTGTTGTGAATGAATAATAAAGTTATCTTGAGCTTGAAGTCAAGTGCAGGGTTCTGGCCCTGCACTTCCGATTGGCTGTTAATGGCAGGATCGGATTGGTCCGTTCAGGAACATCTGATTAGCCATTAACAGGCCATTCCCATTGGTTAACGGAGCCAGCGCTCCAGGTTTGCTATTGGTTGAAGAGTTAATAAGTTGCCTATATAAGGAAGGCTATAGCAACCCTCCAGTTTGAGCTGTCACAATATGTAAATAAAGAGTTTGAAGTTCACTATTTCTACCAGCTCGTCTCCATCATTCGCACCCATGCTCCAATCTTAACAGCTTCCTTGGGCAATCTCTACAGAGTGTCTTCAACATATCTTCACCTTCCTTTAAAAAGTACATTTTAAAACCACTTCTTCCAGTTTTTCCCCCAGTTTCATGACAGCCATGTTCTATACTGATTTAACCAACCTCCCCAAGAAACATCATCCCGATTTGCAGAGTAAGAACACTGAAGGGTGTATGTGGCACCTTTCCTGATGACATTTAGAGGCTCATGTTGCCCTGCTGCACAACAGGATAGAAGAGACAAGCTGTGATACAGCGAACCCCCTGGAAAGACCCCTGCAAGAATAATCAACTGGAGCACAAGTCTGCTTTTTCTCCCCACTCTCCTTCCTCCATACCCATGGGTTTATATAACCATGTCTTGACAAAATGTCAACTTTCATGGCATGCAATGGCATAAAAGGCTGGAATAATAAACACAACTGTTCCTCTTTTTAATATCAGAGAAAAGCCCGAAAGACATGAGGTGTACTGGGATTTAACAAATAAATAACAAAGGTCAAGGGATAGATGAAGGCTGGGTTTACACACCTGCAAAAATCCTAGTTTACAGAAGCCAGTGGAATCGCATACATAATGTTAGTCTGAATTTGCACAATATTTATTTATTTTATTCATTTAGTTTAGTTTGTCAAGCATGGATGAGAAAATGAGTATAAGTATAAACATAACATATAAACATATAAGTATAAGTGGGTATAGGTATATATATAATAAATGAGTATGAATAAATGGGAACAGTAGGACAGGGATGGTAGGCACGCTGGTGTGCAGACTTCTTAGGAATGGAGTGAGGTCCACAGTAGACAGTTTAAGTTTAAAGTTCTGGGTGTTTGAGGATGTAACAACAGAGTCAGGTAGTGAGTTCCAGGCGTTGACCACTCTGTTGCTGAGGTCATATTTTCTGCAATCGAGTTTGAAGTGGTTTACTTTGAGTTTGTATCTATTGTTTGCCCTTGTGTTAATGGGGTTGAAGCTGAAGTAGTCATGGGCAGGTAGGACGTTGTACTTATGCTTGAGAAAATTCAAATGCAATAAAGTAAGCTTAAGCATGATGTCTGGACTCAACCAAAAGGGAGGGAAGGAAGGAAGGAAGGAAGAGCAATTGTCTGCCTGTCCACTGTTTGTCCATCAGTCAGTCTGCCAATCAGCCTGCCCATCAGAAAAATGGATTGACAGATAGGCAGACTTATGAGTGGATGGACAGGTGGACTGACAGATGTGGATAATAATGATGCTAAGCAATAAAGACAATCAAGATGATAATAACGCTAATGAACTCTATCCTACAAAAAGGAATAGTAGGCCAAGTTCCCTGGTGGTACAATGGTTAAGGGCAGCATTGCAGGTAAAGTCACAGTCCACAGCCTAGAATTCCATCCTCATGGGGCTCAAGGTTGACTCAGCCTTCCGTCCTTCTGAGGTTGGTAAAATGAGGAGCCAGATTGTTGGGGGAAGCATGCAAATAATGCACCAGCTGTTAATCACCATAGGGTGGTATGGAAGCTAATGCTATTGCTAAGATCCAATTTTACCATCTACAATAATATGATTTTTATAATATGATTATAATTCCAAGTTCCTCATCTTTTCATTACTAAAAGCATGTCTGTGAATCCTGTGTGGGAGCTGCTGGAATTCTTGGAAACAAAAGACATGTTGGATGAGGAAGCTTTGAAGTGTGACAATGCCTCTAGGATTTATTTACAAGAATGCTTTTGAAAAGGCCTATGAATCACAGAGCCAACGGTGAACCAAGGGGGTGTTTGCACAGTGACTGGTATTTTCCAAAGAATATTGGAGACTCTGACTATATTACATGCACATTTGTTAACTCTAGGATAAAAGAATGTACACATTCGCACTTTATAGAATGGAGTTGTATTTGTTCTAAAAGATTCCTCAAAAGCACCACCATATTTGAATCTTAATGCTTTTTTTTTTTCTCTACCCCTGGGCTAATGCTTCTCAATCCAGTTATTTCCCACATTTGGACAAATTGAATTAATCTCCCAGTTTATTTGCAGTTGCTATCAAATATCTTGACATTCCCTGATGCATTTTTCTTTTTGGAAAAAAAGGAACTTTTTTTAAAATAAGAATTTAGTAAGTTTGTGTTTTTCCAAAACTTTTGACCTCCATTGTTACACCTTATTTAAGTTAAGTTTTATTTCTTAACTTGATTCCTTGTCTCTCAAAACTACTCATTGTCATTGTGAGTCCATCTTCTTCTCCTTCCTTCCATGTCTCCCAATATTTGAGACTCTTCCACAGTGCTAGGACTTCGCTTAATGTGTCCAAATAAGGTAATTTGAACCTGGTCATTTGTGCACCAGGTGAAAGTTCTGGGTTGATCTGTTTGATGATCCATTGGTTTGCCTGCTTGCTTGATGGTCTATGTTATTCTGAAAAGTCTTCTCCAATACCAATGTTCAAAGGCAGCAATATTTTTTGTAAATTGACAGGATGGGAAAAGCTGTTATCTCTGTTTTTAAGAACACTGAAAAACTTCAGAGAGCCATGAGTGAGATATGTTTAAAGAACTGTGCTCAGATCCAGGTGTTACATCTGACAACTCAACAACTATCTGGCCAGGCAAACAGCTGCTTGTGCCTTGCTTATTTATGCACCTGCTCTCCGTTCTGGGTGCAAATTGCATGCATGAAAATGACGGATGACAACCGCTTGCCAGTTGAGCTCATTTGTGTCCTCAAGCACATTGGTCTGGTTAGTAAACTTAAAGGGTTTCCACCCACAGGGTATAGGTCAAAGGGTTAAAATGCGATTGAAGCTCAGCCCCTTAAAAAAAAATGTATTTCTGAAACCTTCCTTTTAAACTCAAGTGAATAGAATAGGGTAGAGAAGAGTAGAGTAAAGTAGAATAGAATTGAATTGAATTTGGGGAGAATATAGAATAGAGTAGAATAAGATAGAATAGAATAGAGTTTGGGGAGAATGTAGAGTAGAGTAGAATAAAATAGAATAGAATAGAATAGAAAATAGAATAGAATAGAATAGAATAGAATAGAATAACAGAGTTGGAAGGGACTTTGAAAGTCTTCTAGTCCAATCCCATGGTCAGGCAGAAAATCCTATACCACTTCAGACAAATGGCTGTCCAATCTCTTCTTAAAAACTTCCAGTATTGAAGCATTCACAACTTCTGGTGGCAAGTTGTTCCACTGATTAATTGTTCTAACTGTCAGGAAATTTCTCCTTAGTTCTGCGTTGCTTCTCTCCTTGATTAGTTTCCACCCGTTGCTTTTTATCCTGCCTTCAGGTGCCTTGGAGAATAGCTTTGTGGTAGCCCCTGAGATATTGGAACACTGCTATCATGTCACCCCTGGTCCTTCTTTTCATCAAACTAGACATATCCAATGAAAGCTGAATAGATCCCGTCTCTCTGAGCTTTAGAAATTAGGCATGATAGAATGAACTGAAAAGACATCAAGAATCCTTGAAGCTGCAAGAAAAAGTCAGCACTTGATTGACACAGCAGGACGGGATCAATGACCAGTCGATGAAGAATAAACAACCACCAAAACTTACACATTCACCCATGCAAGAATGCTCACTTAGAAAATCCCCAACCCATGTGGGTTGACGCATGATGCATTCTTTGAGATGAATCCAATCGTGCTCCTTCTTCTCCAATGGAGGACTAGACATGAAATGGCATCGGCAGTATCCCGTGGACGCTCTCAGCATGGATTGTTTGCTCACAGATAATTATAACAATCTTTTTTCAATAGCGGCAGCAAATAGCAGAGGTTCTGGAAGAGCCATTTCTCTTTCTCTTTGTACCAAAGCAAATGAATTTTCACCGGGTGTGCAAGAACTAAGGATGGCCAACGTGATACTGGGGACACCAAAATAACCACAGGCTTATTTGGTGCTATCTGCCAGGCTCACTTTCCCACTATTTTTTTTTCATTAGATAAAATTATTTTATTTTATTTATAATTTCAAACAGCCAGCTCAGGGGTATCCAAGCTTGGCAATTGTAAGACCTGTGGACTAACTTCCAGATTCCCCAGCCAGCTGAGGAATTTTGGGAATTGAAGTCTTAAAGTTGCCACGGTTTTGGATGCCTGGTCTTTTCAGTTTCTTCTATCATGCCTAATTTCTAAAGCTCAAAGAGATGGGTTTCATTCAGCATTAACTTCAGTTTAAAAGGAAGCCACCTGGGGAATTTTGGGAGTTGAAATCCACAGGTCTTAAAGTTGCCAAGCTTGGACACCCCTGAGCTAGATTTATTTTATTTTTTTATTTATTTGATTTGTCAATCACTTACAAGATAATAGGTCTAAGTATGAACATGAGTTAAGAATACAGGAATAGGTATGAATAAATGGGGACAATAGGACAGGGACGGTAGGCACGATGGTGCATTTATGCATGCCTAGATGGTTATATCCCATGGCTTTGTTAACAAATGTGCTTGTCTGCTCAGAAAAAAAGGCATAAACAAAGACAAGAAAAGCTGGGGGAATCCTGGCGAGTGGATGAGAGAGGGTGAGAAAGAGGAAGCTCTCCTGCTTGGCAAATTGGCGTTTTGTGTTTAGCAAGACCAACTATGGTTACCATTTGTGAATGGGTCAGTCCTCAGGGCAGCCATTTTCTTTGAGAACTCTTGATGTGCACTCAAAATATTAAATGAGTCTTATTTGCAAAAATAGAAAGAGTAATTGCAGTTCTTCATTGATTACTAAATATTAACTTCAGGGCACTTGCTCTCTTTCTTCTACCGTAACCTACTATTAATTCAGGCACTAATTTTTATTTGTTACATTTATATTCTACCCTTCTCACTGTCAAACAACTTTGTTATTACCAATACTCATAACAGTAATGTAATTAATTCTAGAATAAACCAAGAATTAATATAAATTCTACAATAATTATATAATATAAATAAGGGCTCTCCAAATATAAAATAAGGGGTCTCCAAATTAAGAGCCCTCGATACATGATAGTATAATACTATCAACTTCTATAGCTTTAAATAAGTAAAACAAAACAAAGAAGAAAAATCACACAGCGACCCTTGAAAAAGAAAGCTTTTAAAATAATTAGTTTAGCTTCATTTTCATATTTTCCTTTAACTTTTGTCTGCTTTTACTTTAGAACTTTTTTGGGGGGATCGTTAGTTGATCTTGGAATGTTAATAAAGGGGTTTCTTTAAATTGAAGTGTTCTAGTGTCAAAAGGAATTCTGGTGCACTTGATACAGAAGAACCAATAAAGCTCCTTAATTAAAGCCATCAAGTCTTGAAGCAGTTGTGCTATTGATAGGATGTGTGGAATAGTTGCACACAACTTTAAGTTACTAATACTGCTAATTATTATCATCTTTTTTGACTGCTGAGCTGTTAAAAAGATGTTGCAAAAGGCACAGTCCTTGACACATTTTTTTAAAAATAAACCCCGTTCCTGATAGCACATGGATTTTACTGTTTTCTGTTAAAAATTGGCAGTTGCCATCTGTTTTTTAATCAGTATTTTTCAATGACTCATTCATTTTTTATAATATGGGATTAGAACATGGCTATTTTATTGCCTGCTTCTTTTGTTTGTTTGTTGAGTCTCTATTTATGTAGTCAAGATGGTGTCAACCAGACAGAAGAGAAAGAAGAAAACATAAAAATGGAGAAGAAATAGCCTAGAATGGCCAAAAACTTCAATAGGGAACATTCCTTATTTTAACGTTTAATTGGTAACTTGATGTATTCTTTGTTCTTTGTGTATAAACATACTCTTGGATCAATATAGGTATAAAATTGCTGCAGATGTTTTATATAATCAGTCTTTTAAACATTATATTACTCTGTAGATGATGGATAAAATTGGATTTTGATCCAATATTTGCTAAATTTATTTTTGTAAAACAGATGTCATTACTGTTTGCAGCAGAAATATCAGCTATCTGTCCACCTGTCATTCCTGTCTGTCAGTCAGTCCACCTGCCCCTTGGATGGATGGATTGGCAGATGGGTAGATGGACAAACAGATGGGCAGGCAGGCAGGCAGCCAGAGAAACAGGCAGATGTGCAGACAGAAGGACACATGGATGGAAGACAGCTGTGTTATTGAAATGTTTATGAAAAATGGGATGAATTGTGGAATGAAGAAGTACTTGGTTGTATTTTAAGAGAGAGTGATAAGTGTTTAATGTTGACTGTACATGCTGGGGATGAGCATTTGTCTAATGTTTTTCTTTTCTTTTCTCTACTTTAATGATGACTAGCAGCAAGATGGATGAACTTGATGACAGAGGCGATGAGTGCGCCATTGGGGGACTTGAAATATCAGGTTAGGGATAAATTGTCCTGGAGAAATCTATATGGTCGCTAGGAGTCAAAAACAACTTGATAATGCATAAACAATAATTTAGTGTCAGCAGTTCTTGGTATTATTAGATTGAGCACCAGAAAGAATGCCCGATTAGAAGTGTTGCCTGTGCATTACAAACATCTTGGAAATCCTTAGATGGCAACCATAAACTAGAGAAAAGCTGGAAAATCCAACTCATGGCTGCCATCTCCTAGGTTTTGCAGCCTAAATAGAGCAACTTTGCCAATCTCAAATTTATGCCGGACCTCGGACATCCTACTGGCTTTGCACAGAATCCACCAAGCCCTGGTACTGCATTCTCATTTGAAATCTGTCCCACATGTGCATCCATCTATATAGGTGATGCAGGGGCCTAGAGATGGAGTTCTCATCTCACAATCAGGAGGCTGTGAGTTCAATCCTAGGTAGAGGCAGATATTTGTCTTCCTGGGCACAATGAGAATATATCTGCTGCGAACTCCACATTGGTGACAAGAAGGGCATCCGGCCAGTAAACACTCAGCTCCATTCAGTTGTCTCAATTCCACCCCCGGCCAGTAAACACTCAGCTCCATTCAGTTGTCTCAATTCCACCCCGATGCAAAGGGTTACGGGGTCATTAAAAGATAAAAAAATGTACATCCATTTATGTAAACTAACATATGGGGATGGGTCTATGATAATTCACTGCAGCCAACTCACCACAGCCAACTTGCTACAGGACACAATTATCAAAGAAATAGTGGAATTGAAGCATTGAAGAAAGGATGCCAAGGGAGGGATAAATGAAAATGTGAAGGACAAAAATTAAAATAATGCTGTCATTATTTTAAATAATTAAACTGAATTTTTGAATTGTCCTGCAGCGAATTATCCCATGGCAAGATAACCTGCAGGGAGTTGGCCGTAGCAAGTTGTCTATGGCAGGTTGTCCATTCTGTATGGAGACTATCCAAAAGTGTGTGTCTTGGGTGATTGCATTACGAGTCCTTAAAATGTCCAATCACCTCCTGACTTTTCAGCACTGGAAAGGCAACGAACGTCCTTAAGGACTGAGTAGTCTTTACTCTCTCCTCTCCCTGTTGCCCTCATTAAGGACATGCCTTGTGATACAAACTGAACAGTGTTTGTTTGACAAGCAGCAACCTAGAAATTATCTTCGGTTCACAGAAAGACTGCCAACCTGCAGAGGCAAATCGGAAAGCTACCACCAACATGAGCAAGGATACAAGGCATTGTGGGTTTCTCTTCCCACCTCTTCCCCTTACGGTGATCCTGGAGTAGCATGTGTGGATGTGAGAAGCTGAGTGCCTTGTTTTCTGGGATTAGCACCTTGCCATTATTTGCTGTTGGAGGGAACCCATGAGGTAAACAAATGGGAAAATTTAGAAACCCACGTGACAGATTGTTCCATGCCCTTATGCTGCTCTGCATGAGTGGAGTGTTTCTGGCTTTCTTGATGTTTAGTGGTGAAATGTCATGGAGGAGATAAGAAAGCTAAAAGGAGTCTTTCTCTCTCTCTCTTCTCTCTTTGCCTTCCCTCCCAGGCCTCTTTGGGCTGCCATGTTCTATCATTAGTTGGACTGATAAACCTCACAGGGTATTTTTAAACATCAGAAGTTCAAAAGAAAGAAGATGATAGAGGGAGTTCTTTTTTAGGGGATTTGTAAAGAAGAATTCTACATGTTTAATGCTCAACCCATTGAGCCACTATGTTGACTTATTATGCTAAGTTTGCTGGTCATATCTATGTCGATGGAGATTCCGAGTCATCCAGGTCATTGTTGTCCTAAAGGTGCTTTTTCAAGAGGCAACTGGACTTTCTGGTGTTTCTCTGAAGACGTTTCGCTTCTCATCCAAGAAGCTTCTTCAGCTCTGACTGGATGGTGGGGGATGGACGGCCTTCCTTCCTTTCCCTATCCGTCCTCCACCACCCAGCCAGAGCTGACGAAGTTTCTTGGATGAGAAGCGAAATGTCTTCAAAGAAAAAAACAGAAAGTCCAGTTGCCTCTTGAAAAAAGCACAATTGGGTCATATCTATGTCTGGTTTTATCATCTTGGCCATCATGGAATTGAAACTCTGCACAAGTAATCCTTGATTTATAATACTTCATTTAGTGACCAAGTTATAATGGCACTGAAAAAAAGTGTCTTATGATCATTTTTCATACTTACAACCATTGCAGCATCGTCGTGGTCATATGATTAAAATTTAACAATTCCAGTGATTAATTTAATTGGGACAGGAAAGGTCATAAAATGGGGTAAAATTCACTTAACTGTCATGCTTAGCCACAGAAATTTTGGACTCAATTGTAGTCTTAAGTCGAGGACTTCCTATATCATCCAGAAGAGCTTCATTAGTTTTATGCCCTTTAGAGATCTTTGGCTGCAAATTCCATACTGAAAGTTGGTATAGACTATAAGCTGCCCTGAAGAAATGTATTTCTCAAAAAAAATGTATATATATTCCTGCATGACATTAAATATGATTTGAACTGTTTGCTGTCAAGGGGCTAATTTTCAGGAAAGAATTGGCTGGTGGAGAAAGCCACAATGGGAACAGTCACAACTTAAAAGACACCTGCTGCTGTTTGCTTACAGCTGGGCAATTTGGGATTGGTAATTTTTAGAAAAAAGCCCTTGGAACATTCCTCAGCATTCACTCAGCTGTTCTTAAGTCGTATTCAAAAGAATCTTTGATATAAACCAACTCCCAAATGAAGTGGGAGAGAATCAGAGGTGGTATATTCAGCAGGTTCTGACCGGTTCTGGAGAACCGGTAGTGGAAATTTTGAGTAGTTCGGAGAACCGACAAAGACTACCTCTGACTGGAGATTTTGCAGTATCCTCCCCCTGCCACGCTCACCAAGCCACACCTAGAGAACTGGTGGTAAAAAAAATTTGAATCCCACCACTGGAGAGAAGGGCCTATTTTGTTAGGCACCAAGGAATGTTTTGAGACAAAGAGATAGGGTTGGATTCAGTGAACAAGCTCAAATACCTCAGGAAAGAATCAGGTCAGTGTGGCTCACAGAACATAACATGGCCCAGTAGCTTTTATGCTGAATCTCGAAAGAAACCAACAAGGGGAATAGGGATCCTTTCTATTTGGGGTGAACCTTTCCAAGAGGTGGGGAGGATGAAAACACAACTGTCTGTCAACACACATGGGAACAAACTATGGATGGATGGATTGATGGATAGATAGATAGATAGATAAGCAGACAGACAATGAGAGATGATGGACAGATAGATATAGATTCTCTATTTATCATCTATCTCATCTATCTAAATCTCTATCATCTCTCTGCCTATTTATCTCTCTATCTCTATCTCTATCTGATATAGATAGATGATAGATAGATAATGATAGACAGGTATATAACTATCTCATCTATCTAAATCTCTCTCTGTCTGAGATTTGATAGATAGATAGAGATAGATGATATAGAGAAAGAGATATAGATGATAGATAGATAGATAGATAGATAGATAGATAGATAGATAGATAGATGATAGATAGATAGAAATAGATTGATAGATGATAGATGATAGATGATAGATAGATAGATAGATAGATGATAGATAGATAGATAGACAGACAGACAGACAGACAGAGAGAGAGAGAGAGAGAGAGAGAGAGACAGACCGACAGAGAGACAGACAGACAGACAGATAGATAGATAGAGATAGAAATAGATGATAGATGATAGATGATAGATGATAGATGATAGATGATAGATAGATAGATAGATAGATAGATAGATAGATAGATAGAGATAGAGATAGAGATAGATGATAGATGATAGATGATAGATAGATAGATAGATAGATAGATAGATGATAGATGATAGATGATAGATGATAGATGATAGATGATAGATGATAGATGATAGATGATAGATGATTATAGATGATAGATGATAGATGATAGATGATAGATAGATAGATAGATAGATAGATAGATAGATAGATAGATAGATAAGAGGAGGTGCAGGCAGGCAGAGATAGGTAATGAAGATAGATGATAAATTAGATGGATCATGTCTGGATGGATAGATTGATATAGATATAATTATAAATATACACAGTAAGAATTGTGCAGGTACTTTTCTTGGCACCTCTTTGTGTCTCTGTCCCACACATTTTTATTTTATTTTCAAAAAATGAAATAGAGGTTAGGTGCTATAACACAAGCCACAAGACTCTTCACCTCAGATTTATCTATAGGAAAGCCTCTGGGACTCATTCAGGCCTTATATCAGCATTTGCATCAATTAAAAACAGGGGAAAGGAGCAAAGAATCATTGGGTTGGAAAAGTAGTAGTTGTTCAGAAAAATGTGTTTAGCAAAGATGAGCAAGACTGTTAAGAAGACACCTAGGAAACAGTGCAGAAGGAACAGTGAAGATTACCATCGTACTTTTGTTGGAGGGAAAGACATATTTTGTAGATCCCATCACCCATTGTGAGAGTGCATGTTGTGAGTATCTTCGTGCCATCTTCATGCCTGCTATTTTTGGAGTACTCTCCAAAATTCAACTATGTAGGGTACGCTCACCCATCAAGGGCCACAAGGGAAAAAATGCACATACCAGGGATATTTATATAAAATAGTGTTGTGGCGTTTTTCTCCTAATGATCACTTCTGGCTCTTTCAGTACCCGGATATCATTTTGATTTTCTACAGACAGCGCCATATGACATAACTTTGGGTCTTTCATGTGTTGGCCACCCCTACCCCTACCCCAGGGAAGGTCATGATACATCACGCGTTATAGGACATTAAAATAGGAATTAGACCAGGGGTGTCAAACTTTGGCAACCTTAAAATGTGCCGGCTGGGAAATTCTGGTGATTGATGTTCACATGTCTTAAAGTTGCCAAAGTTGGGACACCCCTGGTTTAGACCTTGCTTACTAAAAATTTACTGCTGTCCAACAACATTACTTGTTGTTACTTATTGTTCTGACCCAGGCTTCGTAAATCGTAATTATTCACACACTTGTTTTAAAAGCAAAACCTATTTTATTGCAACTCTGGGAATTGTTTCCATTCCCAGCTGGAATTAAGCTTAAACAGTCCCCCAAGATAAGCATACATGTTTCTATTCTGTAAAGTGCTGCCAAAACAGAAAACTAGAAATTAACTAGAAAAGAAATCAACCGAAGTACAAGAAAAACCAATCAAAGTACAAAGAGCTTCAAGGATGACTCGGAACCAATCGAACTACTTTGCTTCCTGCAAAGGTTTCACCACCTTGGCCTGACTTTTATATCTTATGGGAGGGGCAATCACCTCCCAGCCTTATTCCCAAGTCACCCCTTTTGTTTCAGTTGCTCTCGCCTTCTAGCAGCTCTGCGCACACGCGCACTGGGAACAGACTCCCCTGGGTCCTCTGCCTTGCTGCTGCCAGACTCCGGAGGCTCTGAAAGCAGCACCTCACTCCCAGATGGCCCTGAGCCCATCTCTGCATCGGATGCAAGACCCTCATCCAAGTCCTCTCCAGATTCCCGGACTGGTTCCCCATTCTTCCCCACTGTCCAATTCTGCCTCGGTCTGCACCAGCTGCCGGTGAACCACAACACTTATGGAAAAAGAGCCCTAGCCAAAAAAAAAATAATAATTTTACCTGGGAATATTATGGAATACCATCCAGAAACCACAAAACTGCGGCTAAAGAAATGCAACAATGAGGACAACCTCAGAGCATCAGATTGAACATGCAAAGTCTATAGGGTGACAGAATAGCAGTCTTCCAATATCTAGGGGGCTGCCACAAAGAAAAGGGAGTCAAGCTATTGTCCAAGGCAGCGAAAGGCAGGACAAGGAGCAGTGGATGGAAACGAACCAAGGACAGAAGCAACCTAGAATTAAGGAGAAATTTCCTGACAGCTAAAAAAATTAATCAGTGGAAAGAAAGGCTTGCCTTCAAAAGTTGTAGGTGTTCTATCACTGGAGGTTGTTGAAAAGAGATTGGGGGCTTCCGGTTTTGCGTGGCTTCGGTGGCAGCAGGAATTCGCGACTATCCGCAATTCCTGCTGCGCTTGCCACCAAGGTGCCTCCAATCCAAATGGGTCAGGGGGATATGACTGCCCTGTAGAGGCAGCCGAAGAGAGAGGGTATCCGGACAGGGGGTTGAGGGTGTCGCAGACCCCCTCCTTGCCCAGAAAAACCCCTTTTTCCCAAGGTGGTGGAGCGGCGGTCAGTAATGGCCACCACGAAGAAGCCTGCAGCCGGGTAAGATTGGTACTGGAGGAAGCAGGGAAAGTGAAAGTGCTGGCTGAACCGGATCAATTTACAACTTTTAAACAACCTGGAAACTGAATCGTTTGAATTGCCAGAAAGATACATTGTTCCTAAGAAGATCGGAAAGCGGCGGAGAAAGCTGTCAAGAGGAAAAAATGTTTTTTTTCTTCACTCTCCCACCCCATAGAAACAGCAGATGAAGATTTGGAAAATTTATTTGGACACTGAAGATAACTTAATTTGAAAGCTAAAACTAAGGGGTAAAGGATTTCTGGACATTGGATTTAACAACTTAAGAAATCGGAAAACCCTTATTGGAGGTATGGATTTCTGAACATTTAAAAGAAAATTGTTGTAAGTGGGAAGGGAGAGGAAAAAAAATTGGAGCAGAAGTTGAAAAAGGAGGAGACTGCCTAGAACTTTAAAGAAAGATATATTGTAATTGGAACTCTTTGATTAAATAGTAACCCCAGAAAGAGAAATAGAAGAAAGAAAAGAAGTATTAAAAGAAATAGTCTATTTGGATGCTTTGGTAACTTTGGAACTTGGAATTATTCTTGATTAAAAATACTTGGGTGGTTGTTTTGGAAAAAGTTTTTCTCTTCACGATGGCATTGCTTGTGGATGAACTAAAAATTGAAGATCAAAAATATAAAAAAGAAGAACAAGATGGAAAAGATACTTTGGGCATTCTATTTCAATTTCTAGAAATGGCAGTATGCACTCATGAAGAGTTGATTACGCAGCAGGACGATTGGGACAAAGAAGAAGAAGAAGCCATCTTTGATGAACAATGGGTTGTTTTTGGGGAGGAGGAGAAAGAGGGAAAAAAAGGGGGATTTTAAGATCTGAAAAAACAACCAAAAAAACAGAAAAATGAGATGAAAGATTAGAAAACAACAGAAAGGGAGTAAGCAAAAGAAGAAAAGGGAGGAGGAGAGACAAGGGGGTAAAAAGGGCAAGGAGAAGAATAAGCAAGAGAGAAAGGAGGGGAAGAGAAGCCTTAATGGTGGGAAGCAAGATTTAAAGAAACAAAGCCTATTTAGAGACAATGGGTAAATTTAATTGAAAAAGGGATTCTGGAAGGTACATAAGATTGTGTTTTTATATGTGTATCTAGAGTAAAATGTTTAAGATATAAATGAGTATCAATATATATGATTAGCTTTTTAATGATATGGATAGGGGTTATATATGCTTTTATTTAGTTATTGTTGTGTTTTTACCCTTCTCATAAAATTTATTGTGTAACTTTAGAATGTACTAAACAGAATCCCAACATAAATTAAGTGTTATTTTAAGTAAATTTAAGCTAGGGGAATGAGTCAAAGGCGTCACTCCAAGCAGTGTACAGGAGAAGTATATTAAAAGAGAAAAATGAATGGATAGCTGGAAACAGAACAGAAAAAGAATGATAAGTATTATGAACTGAATTGAGATAAGATGAATAAAATAAAATTAAGAAAGAAAAAAGGGGGGAGAAGCTACATAGAAAATTGAAAATGGTAATAAGATATGGAATGATATATAAAGTGAGTATGATTTCTGAATTTGTGTCTATGCGAAGAATTTTAACCCGGGATCAAGCAGCCTTCAGAAAAGATGTTTTATGTTTTTTTTTTTTTTATGTTTCATGTTTTGTATGTTTGGGTATTGTTTATGAAAGGCAATAAAACTTTAATTAGCAAGGAATATAATTTGGATAATAGAATGAAAAGGAGAAGTTGGGATAAGATACAAAGTTGAACAGATAACGTAAATATTGATATTACAATTTGGAACTATTCTTGTATGCTCTATTGGTTTTCTTAGAAAAGATTTTTTTATGTTATTATGCCTTGATTGTTTGTGTATTGTTTTTATAAAACTAATAAAATTTGTTTGCAAAAAAAAAAAAGAGATTGGATAGTCTTTTGTCTGAAATGGTATAGGGTCTCCTATTGACCAAGGGTTAGACTAGAAGACTTCCAAGGTTGCTTCTGCTGTTTTGCTTTGGAAGCAGTGGTGGGATTCAATTTTTTTTACTACCGGTTCTGTGGGTATGGCTTGGTGGGTGTGGTGTGGCTTGGTGGGCATGGCAGGGGAAGGATACTGCAAAATCTCCCTTCCCTCCGCACCGCACTAACCTGCTTTTCAACTCAGTTCTCCTGTGCAAGGCAACCAAAGAAGACCCAGCCGATCAGTTGGGACTCGGGAGGCAGAGAATAGATGGGGGCAGGGCCAGTCAGAGGTTGTATTTGCTGCTTCTCTGAACTACTCAACATTTCCACTACCGGTTCCGTAGAACCGGTCAGAACCAGCTGAATACTTCCTCTGTTCAGAAGTTCTGTTGAAGCAGGTTATTTTTCTTTCAGGAAGAAAAAGTTCTGGCACCTGTTCTGTACAAATCCAGTCCCTGCTGTTTCTGTAGAATAACAATGTCCCTAGGTCTGCAAATGGCCCTTTGGCCTAATAACATCAGCCTCCAGTCCTCCAGGCAGTATGTATCACTCAGACAGTCCTGCCATCTGTATCTCCCATGGACATCTTGTAGAGGCAACGCTTGCTATTTCTTTTTGTTTGCTAGAACTCCAAAGGGATTCCCTTAGGAATGAGATGACCTGAGGCTGAGAAAACTAGTGAGAGGAAAAGCAGTTTACTTTAAATAAAACTCTTCTTTTTAAAAAAAACATTGCTTCTTGACTCATCCTCCAGCATGGAGAGAAGAGCATAAATACAATCAGCTTAGTTTTGGAAGCCAAGTCCTGTGGTAAAAGGAACTTGATCTAAACAAAGGCACTCAAGCAATATGTATGGGGTAATGTCAACAAATGGAGGTTGGAATTAGGCCAAAGTCTCGGAAAGGAGATTTAGACTTTGCTATTTAGTGCACTCATCGGTGGGTCCGTGTTCAGCACAGTTGGCCATGTTTATTTTCTCTTGGTTAAAAACACGTTTAGAACCCAGGAGGTTAAAGTTTCTTTGCTTCTCTAAGGAATGTAATGACAAGATATATTTCACTGAGGTCACAGTTTCACCAGGAGTTGTTAATAAGCTGTATTGCCATGGTAATGGCAAAATAAATATTTTAAAAATGGTTTACTCACCACCTAATCCTCCACCCTTCCTCCTATCCAAGGGCAACTGGTACCCCTTTATTCACTCGGCTGATAATTTTAGCATGCTCTCTCATTCCATTCAGGATGGAAATCAATCTGTGGAAATGATTTGCCTTTTCCCCTCTCCTTAAATGGAAGCCAGGAAAAATGGTTTTCTCAGACTTGGTTTCCTTTTTGTCCATGATCTGGCCTTCTAAAAGATTTCATGCAAACTCAACCAATTAAGACTTTAAATCAATTAACTCTGCATTCCGGAGCAAAACGACCGCATGAATTACTTAACAACTTCCGTGATTCATTTAATAACCAAGGGCCAAAAAGGCTTGTAAAATCAGCTGCAATTCATTTAACAACAGTAGTCCCAATTGTGTTTGTAAGTCAACCTGTAGAATCCAATCACATGCATGGAACTACTGGCTTCATGCTTTGTCATATAGTAATATTTCTTCTGAAACTTGTACAGGAAGCATCAAAATCTTCCCTTATATTGATTACACCTTTATTCGTGAACATCCCTTAAATCTCCCAAGTAAGAGCTACTTCTGTTTGTTCTTTTTAAGAGAATGAAGTACCTTACTCATACAATGGTCGCAATCATCTAACCAGAAGATATAAAGATGACTCAACCGAAACGTTGCAGCATTGCTAAGTTGGGGCTCACTGTTGTTTGTATTCTAAATTGTGCTGAAGAGAATTCTGAAGATGATCAGCCTAGTAAAAAACTTTGTCTTAAAACCTTAGCTCTGAGAATGGAATTGATAAACTTTGGAACTTAGCAAGCTGAAGTATAAAACTTTATAAAACCTTAGTAAGACCACATCTAGAATATTTCATTCAGTTTTGATCACCACATTACAAAAAAGATGTGCAACTAAGATGATTAAAGACCTGGACACTAAAACATTTGAAGAACAGTTACAGAAATTGAGGCCTTTGAAGCCTGGTGCTGGAAAAGACTCCTGTGAGTCCCTTGGACTGCAAGGTGATCAAACTGGTCAGAACCAGAGGAGATCAACCCTAACTGCTCCTGAACTAGTAGTAACGTACTAACAGCCAATGGATTCCAAAGAAAGAAGATTACCCACCTAATCCAAAAAGAAACCCCAACCAAAATCCAAGACAGAGAACAAGAGAATGGCAAAGCCCTCCTCCCATATATAAAAGGCACTACAGACAAAATCAGCAAGATCCTCCAAAAACACAACATTAAAACAGCTTTCTGCACAAACAGAAAAATATCCACCATTCTAAGAAACCCTAAGGACAAAATCGAGTTAGAAAACCACGGAGTATACGAAATCCCTTGCACCACCTGTCCCACCACATACATCGGACAAACTAACAGAAGAATAAGTGCACGCATCGAAGAACACAAGAACTCAATCAAAAAGGAAGAACCGACCTCTTCCCTGGTCCAACACCTCAAAGCCACAGGACATGAGATTGACTTTAAAAATACCAGAACTATCGCCAAAACGGAACCCTTCAGCAGCAGAATAATCAGAGAAGCCATAGAGATAGAAAAACGCCCACACAGCATGAATAAACGAGATGACACCTCCCACCTACCAGCTATTTGGAAACCCACCCTCATGAACAGATGACTACCTAACATGAAGAATGACACCAGACCCACACCCACCAAGGCCACACAAGATGCTACCACCACACTTCCACGTAGAAAGCAGACTCACACCCACACAGAAGATGAGACATGACCACGGACCAGAAGCCGCACCGCAGCTGCATCACTACCCGCTTCAAATCCCTTCGACCCATACATGAAGCGCACTGACGCCCACCATGAAGATGCGGCATGACCACGAACGTGAAGCCAAACAGCAGGATCACAGCTCACCAGCTCAAATCCCCCAGCAACTAAGACTAACCTGAGCACAACCAAGCCCCCACCTGAACAGAACACACCCCCAGCCAATCAGAGCACAGCCAACCTCCCAGCCAATCAGAGCACAGCCAGGCCCCCAACCAATGAGAACACCCCACCCACCCAATCAGAACACAGCCAAGCCCCCACCCAATCAAGTCACACCCCCACTAGCAGTTAAAAGGAAGAAGCAGCTGCAAGCTCACATTATTCTGAGAAGCACAGAGCCGAAGACACAAGCCTGAAGATAATGAATGAGACTTCATCAAAACGTTGCCTAGATATTTCCAATTTTACGCGGGAGAAAACCCGAATAACCAAAGATATATATTAGATCGATATAATTATAATAGATTTTATATATATAACTATAATATATAATTATTTTTAAAAAAATTTTTTTTTATTAATTTTCAATGAACAAACATACACAAACAAAACACAAAACATAAAAACATAAAACTTCTTTTTGGAAAGTGGCTTTGTCCTGGGTTACATCTTTTTGTACAGACATAAATCAAATTCATGCTCACTTTATATACCATTTCATATCTTATTTACCATTCTACATTTTCTATATCGCCTCTCCCCTCTTTTTACTCTCTTAATTCTATTTTATTTATTTCATCCCCATTTAAATCATTATACTTGTATCTTTTGTCTGTTCTATTTCAATTATCTATTATCTTTTCTCATTAACACAAAAAATTATCCTGTAATCACTGATTGAAGTATGACGCCTTTATATCTTTCCCCTAATTTTAACACTTAAAATAATATATAATTTTCATTCTGATTCTGCTTAGTACATTCTAAAGCTATGTACTATATTTTAAAATAGAAGAATAATAAGTTTATAATATAATTAAATCAATAATCCATAGCAAATTAAACTCTATCATTAAATCTTAAGCATTTTACACATTCTTTTTAATATTTTATCCCATTTTATAATCATATAATGTTCCAGTTTTCTAACATTATTTCAAATGCAAATACAACAATACAGTCTTATGTACTTTTGCAGAATCGTTTTTTTGATTATATTTTTACCCATTATCTCTGAATAAATCCTGTTTCTTTACATCTTGTTTCTTTACATCCTGTTTCTTTCCACCTTTGTAACTTCTCTTCCCTTTTTCCCTTCCTTTCTTCTCCAATCTAGCCTTTTTACTCCCATCTCTTGATCTCCACCCTCTTAATCTCCACCCTCTTCTGTATTCCTCTTTTCTGTTGCTTTCTGAGATTGTATTGATTTTTCACCTTATTTTTCCTTTTTTTTGGTTGTTTTTTTAAGTCTTAAATTCTCCATTCTCTTTCCCCTCTCTCCTTTTTTCCCCCCAGCTAAAGTTATTTGTTCATTAAAGATGGCTTCTTCTTCTTCATCCCAGCCTTCTTGTTCTTATAATTTCTGATAGGTAGAAATTGCCATTTCTAAGAAATGAAAAACAGATCCAGAAGAGCCCTTCCCTTCTTGTTCTTCTTCTTTTAGCTTTTTAAATTCCATTTTCAGTTCATCAACCAATAATGCCATTGTGAAAAATTTTAAACAACAAATGTTTTTAGTCTTTCAAATAATAATTTCCAAATGTCCCAAAGTCACCATGCAATCCAAATAGACACAAACTGTTTCATTTAGCACTTTCTTCTTTTTATTCTTTCTCTTCCTGGGGTACAGTTCAATTGCAAAATTCCACAGTATATTTTAGAAGTCTTGTTACAGTTTAACTCTGGTCTTATAGGTTCCAAGCAGCCTCCTCTAACAAAATCTTAATATTAATTCCTTTCCTCTCCCTTCCCACTTATATCAAAAAAAGTTTTTTTTTTATTCCAATGTTCAGAAATCTTTAATGTCCCCTTGGCTTTAATTTTAATTACCTGCTGGTGCCAAAACAGGTTTTTCCGATTTCCATCTGCTATCACTGTAAGGAAGGAGAGTGAGAAAAAAACAAACTTTCCCTTTTAAGTTTCATCCGCCGCTTTTCCCGATCTTCGTTGGGAACAATGTATCTTTAATGAAATTGAAATTCCAGGGTATTTAAATGCTACTTGTTATCCCAGTTCAGCCAAAAACTTTCACTTTCTCAGCTTCCTCCTGCACATTCTTGTCCGGATGAAAGCTTCTTTGTGGCGGCCATTGCTGACCGCCACTCCACTGCTTTTGGAAAAGGGAGTTAAGCCAGCTGAGGAGGGGGGTTGCGATTCTCCTGGACCCCTGCTGGATTTCCCCTGTCTTCAATTACCTCTACGGGGTAACCATTGGCCCCCAAATCTGGCTGGATCGGGGGCACTCCACCGGCGAGCGCAGCAGGAACCGCGCACAATTATCCTGCCACCGCCGAAGCCTTGCAAACCGGAACTCCAATATATGTTTTCTTAAGTTTTCGCGGGTACTTACATGTATGGCATTCAGCTTTGTTCAGGTATTTTCCCATGTATTATAGTTGTGCTTTTAAAGTTGTAGCAATGTTTCAGCAGAATCTCATCTGCCATCATCAGGCTTCTGTATAGTGTTTGTCAGATGAATACAATACAGAAGCCTGATGGTGGCAGATGAGATTCTGCTGAAACGTGGCTACAACTTTAAAAGCATAATTATAATATATATATACATAAATGTACATATATACATACATATATATATGAACATGCATCCATATATATGATTTATACATACACATATTTTCAATTTGCTATGATGATTTGCTACCTATTCTTACCAATGCCTGCTGTCATTTCTGTCTAATGACTCATTCCTATTTCCCAAGCGGCCCATCTGTGCCCAAGACAATAATCTCTGATGCCACATGTTTGCCTTCATTTTTTTTAGCCTCTTCAAGGCTAGCCATTCAGGGACAGCAGGGACACAGCATCCGGCCATCTGAATGTCCGTCTTTTCTACTGGGCCTCCTGCTGCCTTCCAAATGACTGCAACTAGATGTGACACAGACAATTATGGTAAATTGCTTCATCTCTCTCACTCTCTCTCTCTCTCTTTTGCTACACACCAATTGACAGTGACAATAGTCAATCTTTGTCTGACCCAGGTGTGAATCAGATGCTTGTGAAAAGGATAATGTGTAACATCCAAGTGTAGGTACGTCACTGGTGAATGAGTCACTGCAGCCTCGATAGGAATAAATTGTTGAGATCCCCCTTCCAAAGGTGATGGATGCTGAGCAATTTGAAGCTGCTCGTATTACAAGTGGGCAAAGAGAAAAGTTAGAACAGAAGACTTACCTGTTGGATCAAAGCAACTAAAAAATAACATGACAATTCCCTTCTTTCTTCTGCGTTGTTTATTCCATCCTGAGATTGCCTTCTGCTCACAGCCTCTTCTTTTCGGGATCTCTTGGAAGTCTAACAGAAATTTTAAAAAATGTAAACCTTGGCCACCAGCTGGAAGGACCTTAACTGAATGCCAGCTGCTTCGGAGATGAAAAAGTCAAAAGCATTTGAGCTGTGATTCAGAGCCTTTTAAAAAGGAGGAAGCTGAAATTGCAGAACTTGTGATCTTCCAGCCTCTAGGTTGTGCCGTCCCTGGAGCTCCACTGAATGATTGCTTTAGGCACTGCCAGTAGACAACAAAACCCAGCTGGTTATTAAATCCTGACACACAACAGTATGATGCCAATCTCAGAGGAGCTTGGCTTAAGACAATTGCAGGGTTCAAAGGCAGTTTAATAGGCGGAAATACTTGGAAAATATAAGACCTGGAAAGAGATATTCCGGAAGAAGAGACATGTTCTTCTCCTCCTGTTTTTGTGGCCCTAAAACTGAACAGGTGCCTGTAGTAGCTCTAGTGATAGCTTTTATACATTCATTCGCTGGGAACACAAAGGGAGCTCTGATTCCAGTTTACTACTACCTGGAATCTGCAATCCATGTTATATAGTGCTTCCAAAATCAGGTTACTGCTAATGAGAAAGTGCAGTTCCTTCTTCTTCTCATGACACATTTGCCCATTAGAGCCCCCATGGATGATTAAGGAGTCATCCTGGCATAGGAGTCTCTCGAGGAAAGCCAAACACTTCCACACCATCAATTTTCTCTGCGGTTGATCTTGCATAGGACCTTGTATGATTGAAAAAAGTGTAGGGAGTATGTGTCCATATTTCACCCTCTTGTTCAATATATAGCCGTTGTTCTATCCATCTCTTGAGCATAGAGCAGGAGTATCAAACTCAAGGCCTGGGGATGGGTTCTGGCCCGTGGGATGCCTAGATCTGGCCTGCGGGGTTGCCCTGGAAACAGCAAAGGACTGGCCCGCAGTGCCTCTGCCAGCGAAATGGAGCTTGGGAGGGCTACGTGAGGTCCTCCAGGCTCCATTTTCTCTGGCAGAAGGTTGCAGGAGGCCATCACAGTGGAAAATGGAACTTGCGAGGACTCAGGCAGTGCTCCCAACTCTGTTTTCACTGGCAGGCAGTTGCCGGAGGCCATTGCAACTGAAAACAGAGCTTGGGAGCTTGTTTCCACTGGAAGAGCACTTGGGCCACCATGGGTACCTTAACACGAGTGATGTCGAGTTGGCCACATCCACCCCAGCCCTTCAAGGTCAAATGCAACCCCGATGCAGCCCTCAATGAAATCGGGTTTGACACTCCTGTCATAGAGCTATACCCGTTGTATACAGGCTTAAATAACTTTATCCAAAGTTTTAATGTGAGCTTGCGTTGTTGTGAAAACCTTTGCAATGTGTACAATCTGCACTTGTACATTTTATTTATTTATAGAAGACGTGTAAGCCACCCCACTATGACAGTAAACAGCAAACACCAAGGGGACGGGGGAGACACTTAAGGCTTCCCAAAAGGAAAAATTCCAAGAAATGAAATGTTCAAAATATGTTAATGTCTAAAAGCTGTCTTAGATGGGGAAAATATGCCAAAGTAGCTTTGCTTTTTAAATTCTCATTTTTTTGTGTATCTATAAATATCTCATTATGAGCTGCTTTTACAATTCAGACTGCGTTACTTTACCTCATCCTGGCTAGCAGTTGAAGTATCATTATTTAAACCTAGGGCAATCAATTTAATAATGACACATCCATCTTTTAAAATAACATTCAAGTCCGCTTTTTTCCCCAGTTTCATTTCAGAATCCAAACCCTTTATTTCTTAGAAGTCCAAAATGCTGCCAAGTTCACTCTTTGCATTCCTGTCAATCTAAAGACATGACTTTTAGCACATTAAAAGGCTAAGAAAGAAGCAGCGAGCAATGGGATGTCTAAAAACTAGCATGCGACCAAGATTACCAAATAGGAAGGCAGATTAGTTTGAATGGCTATTTGGTTTAAGCACCTTCATCTTGGCAATTCAGTTTATTCAGCAGCCCACCGAGTCTGATGGCCTCCATGTTTAGTGTCGTTTCTTGTTTTAATGAGGAAAAGCAATATGAGAAACAGAGTTTGCAATTAACACTTTGAAAAATACCAGCGGGACCCTGGGAAGAGAAGAATGTGGTGGCTCTAGTCTATAGCAATGTGTTCCAATCTTGGCAAATTTAAGATGTGTGGACTTCAACTCCCAGAATTCCCTAGGCAGCATTGTTGGGAATTGAAATCCACAAAGCATAAAGTTCACAAGGTTGAGAAACAGTGAATCAATCCTAGAAAGAGTGCAAGGAAGAGCAACAAGAATGGTTAGGGCACTGAAGGCTAAAACGGTTGCAGCAACTGAGTATGTCTATGCTAACGAAAAGAAGGACTAGGGGTGGCATGATACCAGTCTTCCAATATTTGAGGGGCTGCCACAAGAAAGAGGGGGTCAACCTATTATCCAAAGCACCTAATCAATTATCCAAAGAAAGTAATCATAAGGAGAGAACCAACCTAGAATTAAGGAGAAATTTCCTCTCAGTGAGAATAATTAACCAGTGGGACAGATTGCCCCCAGGAGTTGTGGATGGTCCATCATTGGAAGTTTTTAAGAAGAGATTGGACAGCAATTTGCCTTGCTTGGCTAGGAGTTGGACTAGATTAGAAGATCTCCATGGTGCCTTCCAATCTTCTGTTCTTTTGTTGTTCGTCTATAGAACTGGTGCTTTCAAAGTCATACTGTATTTGTATGATGGATGGAGGCCTTTGGCATAGGAGGATATAAATGATTTACAAAGGGGCGGGGCTTTTAATTTTGCAGCTGCCAAAACTGAACCAGAACTGAAGAAGCTTCGTGGATGAAAAGCAAAATGTCTTCAAGGAAAAACAAAGATAGTCCAGCTGCCTCTTGAAAAAGCACCTTTGGGACAACCAAGACCTGGATGACTGAGAGTCTCCATAGGCCAGGGGTCCCCAAACTTGGCAACTTTAAGACTTGTGGACTTCAACTCCTGAAATTCTCCATGCCAGCTATGGGAGTTGAAGTCCACAAGTCTTAAAGTTGTCACGTTTGGAGACCTCTGCCATAGACCTTTAGAAGTTGAGTGCAAATGCCAGTCCCCAAAGCCCCTGAAAGTCCTTTCCTGAATGGGTCTTCAACTCCTTCATCTTTGCAATCTGGTTTTTCACATGTCACGCCAGGCTTGATGTTGTAATTCTCTTCTGCTTCAACCTGCTGAATAACTACAGCAGCAAACAGACTCCATTTTCTATCATTGAGTAGCTCAAATTGCATCCATTAACCTAAAAAATACGAGGCAATCTTTGTGCCTGGAGTGATTGAAGCATTAACACATAGAGGAACCAACAATGAGGAGACGTGTTTGCCACAGGGGAGGCTGTTTTGTCACAATATGCCAATCCAGCAACCCACGCGTTCCTTGCCACCTCCACCTTTCCTATGCCTCAGTGCGAGTCCCCCGCCCCCCCGGGCAAATCATTTGGAGCAAATTGTTTTTGCAATAACGTTGTGCTGTCTGACTTCCTCCCACTGGCAAAGCATTGTCAAACTGAGCAATCTCTGCTCAGCGCTGCTCTCAGAAAAGGAGGGGTTGCGAATCCATGATCAATCAACAGAATCTCTCAAACCATTGATGGAAGGTAGTGAAGGGACATAATATTACTATTAATCTCCTCATCACTCCTTTATCACCCATCCCCTCCCACTTGTGACTGTATGACTGTAACTTTGTCACTTGTATCCTTACGATTTATTTTGTCTGTTTCCTAGTATGATTTGATTGCTTATTGTACCCCATGACTATCATTAAGCATTGTACCTTATGATTCTTGATGAAGGTATCTTTTCTTTTATGTACTCTGAGAGCATTTGCAGCAAGACAAATTCCTTGTGTGTCCAATCACACTTGGCCAATAAAGAATTCTATTCTATTCTATTCTACTCTACTCTACTCTACTCTACTCTACTCTACTCTACTCTACTCTACTCTACTCTACTCTACTCTATTCTATTCGTAGAATAGGTGGAATCAGTGGGACATAATAGTAATTTGCTATTTCGCTTTTGTAAGAAGTGCTTTGCTCCTGTAACAATTAGAATTGCCTCTGCCATTTGCATTTATTATCTTGAGGTTTTTTTTGTTTTTTGTTTGTATAACTTGAAGCCTGGAACGGAATATGTCATATTTTGGCAGGGTTACATAAGGCAAATACCTGTGTTGCTAAGTACCCAGCCCAGAGGTGGTATTCAGCAGGTTCTGTCCGGTTCTGGAGAACTGGTAGTGGAAGTTTGGAGTAGTTTGGAGAACCGGCAAATCCCATCTCTGACTAGCCCTGCCCCCATCTAGTCTCCGCCTCCTGAATCCCAGCTGATTGGCTGGGTCTCCTTTGGTTGCCATGCACAGGAGAACGGAGCTGAAAAGCAGGCTAGTGGGCTGGGGAGGGAATGGGGATTTTGCAGTAACCTTCCCCTGCCATGCCCACCAAGCCACCAGTAGTAAAAAAATTTTTTTAATCCCACTACTGATCCACCCCCTCCTGTTCCTTGCTGCACGGCCAATGCAGGGCTACAAGGAAGGCATGGGCCAGGGGTACTAAGCTGGTGGATACTAAATTGATGTCTCTGAAGCTATAAAAGGATGCCATACCTTCCCCAAGGTGTGGCCTTCCTTACATGTCTCTTTTTGTAGATGTTTGGAACACTTTGATCAATTTAAACACTGTTTCTTTCTCAAGCCTCCCCTTAAGTTCTTCTTTTGGCTCATTGTTGACTTACGTGTATCGTTGAACCTTACCATAGGGTCAGAGGTACCTTCAAGTCAGCAGCATTGACTTTTGGCAACTGCCTACCCTAGTCCCTACAGTGTCCTCAGCAAGATGTCCTAAGTGCTTTGCCAATGGCTGCTTTTTGAGAGTGCAGAGAGGGAAGGACTGGCCCAAGGTCACCAGGCTGGCTTCAGAGGGGACTAAAACTCACAGTCTCCTGGTTTTTAGCCTGGCACCTCGATGGCTACTGTCTGTTGTGTTTCAGCCTTGACTCCTAGTGATTACATGGAGGAATCCCTGCAGTATTCTTGGCAAGATTTCCTAAGTGCTTTGCCAACGGCTGCTTCTTGAGAGAGCAGAGACAGAGGGACTGGCCCAACTGGCTTTGTGCCAAAGATGGGACTAAAATCCACAATCTCCTCGTTTCTAGCCTGATGCCTCAACCACCACAGCAGACTTGCTTTATAGTCTTGCATCTTCTGCCTCAACAGTGATACCAGATTAAGGAAGGAAGCATCAAGAGAATTCTGTCTACCTTGAGCAAGGAGAGGATTCCCGTTGAAGGAGAAAATCCACAGCTACTCTAGTTGTTGATTTACTAACTGTACAGTACTGTTCTGACCCAAACCCTTTTCCAATGAGACAAATAATAACCAAAGGGAACAAAAACCTTTTAATGATTCTTACGAATCCCCAGTTAAAAGGCTGCTGCAAACTAATTAACTTTGATAAGCACAAGCCTCATCAAAACTAGGCGAGACAGCCAAGAATCACAGATAAGAAATATTTCACAACACAAGAGTCTTCAGATACCCAATTAAGATACTGGAATGTCCATGAGGCTGAGTTTCAAAACGTCTTTGATTCCTGCAAAGAATGTTCACTTCACAGCAGGCTTTTATCTTCTTGAAGGAGGGGCCATTACCTTGCAGCCTTACTCCTGAGTCACCTGTGCTGCTGCAGCTACTCTTTCCTACTAGCAACCCTGCATGCACACGCACTGGGCACAGACTCCTCAGGGACCTCCTCATCGCTGCTGCCAGCCCACATAATCTCTGAAGGCCTCTCTTCTGAGTCCTTGCTCTCCTTGACCATCCGCACTGCTGCCGGCTAACCACAACAAGTACACTGAAAACAGGTAGTCCTTGACTTACAACAGTTCACTTAGTGACTGTTCAAAGTTACAACAGCACTTGGACAAAGTGACATTCTTTGACAGGCAAAGTCAACAGGGAAGCCAATTTCGCTGAATAATCTTACTACTGACTTAAAAAGTGCAGCAATTCACTTCACAAGAAAGGTCATAAAATGGGGCAAAACACATCTTACTTAGTGACAGAAATGTTGGACTCCGTTGTGGTCGTAAGTCAAAGGCTACCTGTAATTATCTGCAACTGAGTTAGTAGAATATCAAACCAATACATAAATCAACTTGAAATTGCTTTTATGATGGATTTCAGAACTTTACGAAACCATCTCGGCTCCCAGTGTCTCCAGGCTGGTCTTGCATTTATTATAGGGTATTTTTCCTTTGTCCTTGCCTGGAATTCAGAGCAAAAATATATTGATTCTTTCATGACCTTCTGTCCCTATTAACTTGGCTTCTATTTAAGAAGCAGTTCAGGAGTAAGTGATTTTCTCTCCTCACTCCACACTTTTTAAAATCAATTGTTTTTAGGGCCAGTAAAAAATGGTGATTTACAATGTATTGATTTAAAATCAATTCAACTTGCACATACAGCTGCAAAGAGTTCAAAGTGCCAGCACCTTCCTTACGGATTCACTCAATAGACTGAACCAAAGAATTTGGGCTGATGTGGAATGAAACTCTCCTGGTTTTCCTTTTTTTCTTTTCTCAATTGCTTGTTTATTCAGTTGGAGGAAAGAGAATTTGTTTTCAGATTTCTGCCAAAGACAAAACAAAATGTCAGAGAGATTCCCCTGAGAGAAGCAGGATGGTGTTACATGTATTTAATTAAGAAGTGGTTTGTTCATTCTTTGTGTTTTCTTTGGTCTGTCTAGTGCCTTTCCAGTTTTCCAGACACCTACTAAATTCCAAAAGAGATCCTTGGTATTATGGCAGAGTTTACTGGGGAATTCTGGAGTTGAAATCCATTCATTTTAACATGGCCCGGTTTGAAAAAAAACACCGCTTTACTGTATTTCAGCCAGGAAAGGAGCCTTCAGAACACAGGTGATATTCAGATGGTTCTGACCGGTTCTAGAGAACCGGTAGTGGAAATTTTGAGTAGTTTGGAGAACTGGCAAATCCCACCTCTGACTAGCCCCGCCCCTATCTATTCTCTGTCTCCCGAGTCCCAGCTGATTGGCTGGGTCTTCTTTTGTTGCCCTGCACAGGAGAATAGAGCTGGAAAGCAGGTTAGTGGGGTGGGGAGGGAATGGGGATTTTGCAGTATCCTTCCCCTGCCACACCCACCAAGCCACGCCCACAGAACCAGTAGTAAAAATGTTTGAATCCCACCACGGCTTCAGAAGGATGAAGAGATGCATCACCGATATTGGTGATATTGTAGCAAAAAACTTCTTTTCTAGTACCAATTAAGGCAAACTGAAGGAACTAGTCAAATGTAAGATGAAGGCAGTGGTGGGATTCAAAAATTTTTACTACCGATTCTGTGGGTATGGTTTGGTGTGGCTTGGTGGGTGTGGCAGGGGAAGGATACTGTAAAATCCCCGTTTCCTCCCCACCCCACTAACCTGCTTTCCAGCTCCATTCTCCTGTGCAGGGCAACCAAAGAAGACCCAGCCAATCAGCTGGGACTCGGGAGGCGGAGAATAGATGGGGGCAGGGCCAGTTAGAGGCGGGATTTGCCGGTTCTCCCAACCAATCAAAATTTCTGCTACCAGTTCTCCAGAACTGGTCAGAACCTGCTGATTACCACCTCTGGGTGAAGGTTTCCTGTTTGAGCCGTGGGTTGGAGGAGAAGACCTCCAAGGTCCCATCTCTTGTTATTGTGTTATTCTGCCCTTGCAGGTGGATGGATGGGTGGGAAGAGAAAACTTTTGAGAAATTGCAAAGCTGATCTCTGCAGAGTATGGAAATTTCCTCTTTGAGAGAAATGTTCCTCCTCCGTCATGTATATCTTTTTTAAAAACACACGCATGGAGAGAAGTGGTTTCAGGAATCCACTCAACTTTGCCTGTTAGTCAAGATTTCCAGTTGGCAATTTGGAAGCTCAGGGTAGTGAAGGAGGCACACTCAGTAAATGCACTTAGATAAATGGCTGTGGATTGCAACTGGAAAGGTGGAGCCAAGCTTGGCATAGCTCTTGGTAAACAACTTCAGGTGGTGACTCAGAACACCTGAACATTTACAATAGTGTTGTAAGCTAAAAGCAATGAGATCAAACAGCTGGTTCCCACTCACCACCCCCCAACCTGTCATAACAAATGAAAGAGGGGTGCAGATTCCTAAGCAAAAGAAACTAGGTTAGAAAACTGACAACCTGCCTCTTCTATCAAGGGATTTTAGGATTCAGGTAAACAAATAAGAGGTTTGATTGCCTAAAACACAGTCCCAAACAGACGTGGTGTTTGACAGAAAAATTTCAGGAAACCTGAAAACTGTGTGAATTTAAGGATGCTCTTGCTACTGGAATGAAGCTTGAAATTGTAATTGCCCCTGAGAGGAAAAATGGGTATAACTAACTGTTGGAAGAATTATCCTTCTGGGTTCAGTTCCAAGTGGGGAAAAAGACACTGGAAACATGGAGGCTGTTTGGAAAGATGGTTTAATGGTGGACAGGACCACATGGCTTGGAGCTCCAATGTGAAAAGGACAGTTACATGTTTCAAGATGTTGGGTGAAGGAAAAGAAGAAGTGGTAAGATGCTGAGAGACCCTTAGTTATCCAAGGGTCTTCAAACTTGGCAGGTTTAAGACTTGTGGACTTCAAATCCCAGAATTCCACCTCCAGTCATGTTAGCTCAGGAATTCTGGGAGTTGAAGTCCACAAGTCTTAAACCTGCCAAGTTTGAAGACCCTTGTATATACCCCCTGTGGGGCCCCACTGTAGTGTTTCCTGTTCCTGCGTAAGAAATGTATCCCATTGGCTGTCAGACTCCCAGGGGTCTTAGCTGGACCACATGGCTTCCTCTGAGTCCTGGCCGATGCAATCTTCCCAGGCCAGGTGGTGAGATGGGTAGATGTCTTTGTTATGTAGAATACTCTGGCCCAGGCCTTAATGGCCTGCCCATTAACAAAGGTGTTTGTGGGGAGGGGGGGTGAGCTTTTACCTCTCTGAGTTTCTACTTCCCTTTTAGGGGAAATATTCTGTCTTTTTAAATATTTCCTAAGATAGTTCATTTTTCTAGGAGAGGGGTGGGTGCTAACTTCCTACAGGGTAATTGTGAGTTGGCTTGCTCTCTGCTCAGCCAGAGGCAAAGGATGTCAGCAATGTGAGATGGATCATTTAAGCCAACGTTTTGTTATGAATCATCCGTTTTGATTAGAACTCCAAGGAAGGCACCATTGAGCCTTTGCAACAATAAAGATTCAGAGAATGAGCCAATATTTGTCTTAGGACAGGTTGTATTCCTGCATGAGTTTACAAAAAAAATAAAAAATAAAGTCAAGGTCTTTTGTAAGTGTCATGGTCAATTGTGAAGCCTAGTTGCATTTCATCTTCTTTAGAAGATGAACCTGAGTGTTCCTAACTGCTGGCCATTGGGGTTGATTTACCACCATGTAGCCACTAGAACAATGTGTGCTTCTGCAATATTCTATTGTAGGTTATTCACAATAACCAAGGTGAGTTGCCAAGGGAACTAAGCAGAGAGGCAATCCAGTAAATTTACAAGGTGAGACCAGAAATGGATGTCACAGCTTTAGCTCAGTGAAAAGGTTTATATCACTCACAAAAAGGTCTCTTGCAGGCCGTGGAAGCTCAAACTTCCAAGGACAAATAGAGGTTAATTTCTCCTTCACTTGAAATCACCAGTTGAATCCCTTTCTAAAGGTATACCCTACTGTATGCTTAAGGGTCTTCATGTTGGACCCAGAAAAATGTGAGTGTTGATAAGCATCAAGTTAACAGAACAGAAAAACAGAGTTGAAATTGATCTTGGAAGTCTTCTAGTCTAGCTCCTTGATCAAGGAGGAAACCCTATGCCATTCCAGACAAGTGGCTGTCCGGTCTCTTCTTCAAAGTCTCCAGTGATGGAGAACCCACAACTTATGAAGGCAAGCAATTCCATTGGTTGATGGTTCTCACTTTCAGCTTACTAAAACGATCAGGTGTGGTGTTGTTTTGCTCATTGGAGATGCTACAGTTCAGGGGCGTGTCTATTTTGGCCAGTATTTAGACCAGGGGTGTCCAAAGCTGGCTGAGGAATTCTGGGAGTTGAAGTCCACAAGTCTTAAAGTTGCCAAGGTTGGACACCCCTGATTTAGACTATGGAAATTCTGCAGATCCAGAACTTGTTGCCTTCACACTTTTTTGTAGCCCTCAAAGATGCATTTGGAGTGCACCACAATGTTTGGCTCTCCATTCTTTTAAGGTGAGAACAATGTAAACATGGGCTTCACCCAATCCACAAAACATTTGGGGGCTTCATTCAGAGATGGGTCTTCAGCCGGTTCTGACCAGTCCTGGAGAACTGGCAGCGGACATTTTAAGTAGTTTGGAGAACCAGCAAACACCAACTCTGACTGGCCCCGCCCCCATCTATTCTACGCCTCCCAAGTCCCAGCTGATTGGCTGGGTCTTCTTTGGTTGCCCTGCACAGGAGAACAGAGCTGGAAAGCAGGTTACTGGGGTGGGAATGGGGATTTTACAGTATCCTTCCCCTGCCACGCCCACCAAGCCATGCCATGCCACGCCCACCAAACCACACCCACAGAACCAGTTGTAAAAAAAAATATGAATCCCACCACTGGCTTCATTTAATGCAAAACCTATGCATTATTCAAATCTGATTTAGTCAATTGGGTTCTCACATCATTTTAAACCATATTCTCCCTAGCACCAAAAGGTTATTCATTTATTCCTACTGCAGTTAACCTGATATAAGCTTGGTTAGACCTATCATATTTGGGCTGCAGAAAAACATATGTCCCCAAGGTGGACATGAAGAGAAACAGGAAACTCTTTACTGCCATCCAATGGCTGTCAATATTTTTACAGTCCAGGTCTGGAACAAACAAGAATTGGTCCAATAACTTCAATGGTTTTTCTTCTCTATTCCCCTGCTCCCAACTGTCCGTACAATCCAGCCCTTCATAATAGTTTATTTATTTATTTATTTGGACACTGTATGGCCTAATTACTTAAGATGTGAAGCAAGTCCATTTTTAGCTATCTACTATAAAGTTAGCATGCGTTGCTATTTTTAACAACACCATGTGTCACATATTCCCACACTAGGCGAATATTTAGTAAGGTCATAAGGGTTGAGCATGGCCTTATCAAACACGTTCCTTGGAAACTTGGCCAGCTTTCCACTCTAAAAAGATTTCTGATATGTTGCTTTGGTTACATACTGTTGTTGGGCCCTGCTTCTCTTCCTCCCCGCCCCCCGGTGCTATTTTCGTCCATGTAATTTCTCCTAACTGCTGTTTTTCAATAAATTGAATCATATAGGACAGCGGTCAAGGTTTATATGTTAAGATAAAGGGCATCCAACATATTTTAATGACTCTGGTGTGAACTGAGATTTGTGTGGTGTTGTTGTTTTTGCATTAGGTGGCATTGTAGGTTCCTCGAGGTTCCAGGTAAAGTTCACTTGAGAGGGAAATCTCTACTTTTATAATTTGGGGATTCATTGGTGAAGGTGGCAATAGCTGAGTTGCACAAGAAAATGTGCTTGAAGTGAGATCTTATAGGAAGCTATGATAAGGAGCATTTTCATAGCTGTAGAACTCCTTTTAAGAAATAACAGATAATCAGAGTTGGAAGGGACCTTGTAGGTCATCTAGTCTCCCCCACCCAAGCGGGAGACCCTGTACCATTTTTGACAAATGGCAGTCCAATCTCTTCTTGAAAGTCTCAAGTGAGGAAGCTCCCACAACTTCCAAAGGCGAGCTGTTCCATTGGTTGATTGTTCTCACTGTCAGAAAGTTTCTTCTTATTTCCAGGTTAAATTTCTCCTTATTCAGTTTCCATCCATTATTCCTTGTCTGGCCTAAACATCAAATCAGGGATGAGATATCTAAAAACTACATCCTTCTGGTAGGCTGCCATATGTTGGGCTTCTTACTCTTCCTGACTTTACATGTTATGACAGATCTCTACAGGCATAGTCATTCTTTTAATTAAAAAAAATATAATGAAAGCCAGCCTGCTGCAAACCGTCAACCTTTATTTCTCAGAGTGCCTGTGGGTTTCTCATAGGTATGCTTAGAAATGCTCCGTTGCTTCTGGACTCATTGGTCCAGAAAGCACACATATAAAGAAAACAAAGGTCACTCATAGTTTTGGCAGGAATATCCTTACAGTGTTAGGAGGCTGCTATGAAGCATCCTTACCAATTTGCTTCTGGTAAATGGACGTTTGAGGAATGGCTACCGCCATGATATCCACCTTGGGAGTTAATATTGCCTCTCCATAGTGGATATTTCATTAGAACGCTCATGGCACAACATCATGCTTCCAGTGTGCCAACAGTTCTAAAATGTTGCCTTTCTCTGCATGAGACCTTCTATTTTATACCTGTGAGAGTCATGAATATGATAGTACTAAGATGTGCAACCTGAACACTTTCTAGTTGACTGGTAACTGCAGCCATTTTATTATTCCTCCGGAAAGCTAGCTACTAAATAATTTCCAAGCTACTTTTGAGAATAGATAAGATAGATAGATAGATAGCTGGATATAGATAGATAGATAGATAGATAGATAGATAGATAGATAGATAGATAGATAGATAGATAGATATAGATAGGTAGGTAAATAGCTAGCTAGATAGCTGGATATAGGTAGGTAGGTAGGTAGATAGATAGATAGATAGATAGATAGATGTAGGTAGGTAGGTAGGTAGGTAGGTAGGTAGGTAGATAGATAGATAGATAGATAGATAGATAGATAGATAGATAGATATAGATAGGTAGGTAAATAGCTAGCTAGATAGCTGGATATAGGTAGGTAGGTAGGTAGGTAGATAGATAGATAGATAGATAGATAGATAGATAGATAGATAGATAGATAGATGTAGGTAGGTAGGTAGGTAGGTAGGTAGGTAGATAGATAGATAGATAGATAGATAGATAGATAGATGATAGATGATAGATTGAGATAGATGATAAATAGATAAGATAGATAGATAGATGATAGATTAGATAGATGCTGTAAATGATTGATAGAGATAGATAAATAACGATAGATAGATAGATAGATAGATAGATAGATAGATAGATAGATAGATAGATAGATATAGATAGGTAGGTAAATAGCTAGCTAGATAGCTGGATATAGGTAGGTAGGTAGGTACGTAGGTAGGTAGGTAGATAGATAGATAGATAGATAGATAGATAGATAGATAGATAGATAGATAGATAGATAGATGTAGGTAGGTAGGTAGGTAGGTAGGTAAATAGATAGATAGATAGATAGATAGATAGATAGATATAGGTAGGTAGGTAGGTAGGTAGGTAAATAGATAGATAGATAGATAGATAGATAGATAGATAGATATAGGTAGGTAGGTAGGTAGGTAGGTAAATAGATAGATAGATAGATAGATAGATAGATAGATAGATAGATAGATAGATAGATAGATAGATATAGGTAGGTAGGTAGGCAGGTTGATAGAGAAGATAGAGATGACCAGTAGATGATTCCAAGCAACTTTTGGTGATAGATGAGAGAGAGAGTATATTAGGTGAGCCAGATCAATGCATTGACAATGTATTTTGTGGCATAGTAGAAGGCACTGGTATACACTTCTTATTCAAACTCACAATTCCCATGATCAGGGCCCTCTGTACAGTTATATTTACTGTCGGCAGGGCCATTGATTGTCTTTTTATCTGCCTTGATTTGAAGTGGCGATGTCAACACTCCCAAACCAAAATAAGCTACCTCAACTACCCAACATAATCGAGACACTCTTTGGCTTAGGGAAAGAGCTTTTCATAGGCACCCCTTTGATTGGAGATACATCAACAGCTAGCTATTTTTGGCATAAGCCTCCTCCCAACTCCCCCTCCCCCGGGACTTTTGTGATCCTTGCCCTATGACATATTTTCACACACATACCCTGGGATCTTCTGTGGCAATTAATTGTGGAGGCAAATCTCATCCTTACATAGTTCAGGAGCTTTGGACTTTGCTGGCCAAGAGGGCCCAGTGCAGATTGGAGAGGAAGGATTTGCGTAGACGGGGCAAGAATAAAAGCTTTTTGGTAGTAAATGTATGGGAATTAAAACAAAATCCAGGAATATTGGGAGTTTTTAAGAGTATTTCAACAATCATTTCAAATCCTGGCAAAAGAAATTTATCTCGAAGAGATTTTTGGCATTCCTAAATGAAAGCCAGTTGTAAGTTTAAAAAGAGGAAAATGGAACGGGGGAATGAAACTATCCCCTACTTTTCATCATGAATTATGGTTGCCCCATATATCAGTGGTCAGGTGGCCAAAAGATAAAAAAATTGAGAAATTGGGAAAAGTGGTATTACTCCAGACGTTAAAGATGGAATTCGGGAAATGTGCCACTTAGCTAATTCTAGAAAATGACATATTTTCTACTACAGTAGCATATGGTATTTTTATTAAACCAAGGACCACCTATATGTTTGTTTCATTTTTTGTTCTCTTCTTATTTGCTTTCTTTTCTGCTTTCTTTTTTTAAAAATAAAATTTAACTTTAAGAATTATTTAGTTTAACTTTGTTATTTTAATGTATCTCGATATTTTGGCCATATTTTATACTCTTCTGAAGTACATTAAAAGTAAGCATAAGTGACAACTCTTGTACAAGGGAGACACTTCAATAACTTACAGTCAGATTTATTTTGTTTGTGAAATGATGTGATAAACTATGTCACATCTCTCTCTGAAACTAACATTTGTGGATAAGAGGTGTCATCCTTCAGCTAGCAATACAGAAAGAATGGCTACTGAATGGATGGGAAAGATTGGCGGAAGTGAAAGGGTTCTCCTCTTGAAGAAAGCATCATGTTATTAAAAGAAAGTTGGGTGAGACAATCTACTAATTGCTTATGTGGATAGTTTCATTAGATACGTCAGTGATGTCATATCCAGTTGACATCAGGAGTCTTTAATATTTGTTCTGCTCTAATTAAGACACATAATCAAGTTTTTTCTCTCAATGGGAAACAATTCTTTGCTACCAGATCTGCTTAGCAAGTGATTAAGATACTAAGCTGGAAATTAGGTGTCTGTGAATTCTAGTTCCACCTAGCAACAGAGATGATTGGAGGCTAAAACATTTAAAGAATGGTTGCTGGAACTGGGTGTGTCTAATTTAATGAAAAGAAGGACTAGGGGAGACATGATAGCAGTGTTTCAATATCTCAGGGGCTGCCCCAAAGAAGAGGGAGCCAAGCTATTCTCCAAAGCACCTGAGGGCAGGACAAGCAGCAATAGATGGGAACTAACCAAGGAGAGAAGCAGAACTAAGGAGAAATTTTCTGACAGCTAGAATATTTAATCAGTGGAACAATTTGCCTCCAGAAGTTGGAAATGATCCAACACTGGAAGTTTTAAAAAAGAGATTGGACAACCATTTGTCTGAGGTGTAGGGTTCCCTGCCTAAGTAGGGGGTTGGACTAGAAGACCTCCAAGGTCTCTTCCAACTCTGTTATTCTATTCCCATTCCCTTCCCTTCCGTTCTGTTCTATCCTATTCCTATTCCTATTCCTATTCCTATTCCTATTCCTATTCCTATTCCTATTCCTATTCCTATTCCTATTCCTATTCCTATTCTATCCTATTGCTATTCTATTCTATTCTATTCTATTCTATTCTATTCTATTCTATTCTATTCTATTCTATTCTAGTCTATTCTAGTCTAGTCTAGTCTAGTCTAGTCTAGTCTAGTCTATTCCTTAGGATTGAAAACCGAGTGGATGACTTTGGGCAAGTTTTTTTAATGTTATTTGTATACATTTGTATGCTACCTTTATTATTTTTAGAAATAACTCAAGGTAGCAAACAAATGCAATATACTTTCCTCCTCCTATTTTCCCCAGAATAACAACCCTGTGAGGCTGAGAGAAAGTGTCTGGCTTAAAGTCATCCAGGCAGATTTCTGGGTGGCTAAGACAGGACTAGAATTCACAGTCTCCGACTTTCTAGCCTGGTGCCTTAACCACGAGACCAAACTGGCTCTCACCTCAGACAGCATTAAGGGTAGGGTCTGCACCTCCCAAGGGAGACACAACACAGTGTTGGCTAGCCCTGGTTTAAAGGATGTTGGATACTAACTAATCCCAACGAGCATGGCTGATGACAGTATAATTGTCAGAAATAGCTAATCCTGGCCATGCCCTAGTTTTATTTTGGCAATTGTGACTGTATCCATCACAAAGTTTATGCTGTATTTGACAAGCAAAAAACAGGTTTATAATCCGTAATTTGCATCCATTCTCCATGTAAAAATGAAGTGATTAAGCGATCAAGAGAACATTTTCTCACCTGTGAATTATCACAGAGCTGGAATCTCTCTTGCTACTGGATCACATGGTTTCCGTTCAATTATTGCACAGAGTCCCCAGCAATCTTTCCAATTATCCGCTTGAACAGGATTCTTGACAAAATGCCGCCGTTTTCTTGGTTAATGGGAAATTCTGCACCGAGACCTATTCCGCGCACTCTTTATATTTAACTCACACTAAATCATTCTCGGAGCAAGAACAGTTGGCTCCATGCATAAGTGTTGCTATTAATTGTTCTGTTCCACTGCCTTGTTTACTTTAGAGCAAGTATTTAACGGGAAACTTGTATCTTCAATGATAGGGATAGCTTAGTCTAAGAAGAAAACCGGGAAGGAATCAAGACCTCTGGTGCTGAAAAGAAATACACAGCTATAAACTACAGGGATGCATTGTATTCCTCACTCAGAAGTTATATTTAAGGCACTTCAACTTCACAACTATACCTGTATGACAACCTTACACAACACTGGCTTGTTTCAGAGCTGAGCTAAGGCATTGCTGGATCAGCTCAGATGTATTGAAACTGCAATAAAACTAGTTTTTTTCCCCACTTTGCTGTAATTCCTTAGAGCAGTGTTTTTCCAACTTGGCAAATTTCCAGACATCTTTAAGTTGCCAAGTTGATAAAATACTGCTCTAGATCAGCTTTTGGTTGATCTGGCCTGCCTCACCATAAGTTGTGCCTTCAAGCCACAGATGTTTTAAGGGAAAGAATGGGTTGTTGATTTTGCAACTTCCCTTTCTACAACCCACTTGAATATTATAGTTACTGTCATTATCATCATTTTATTTCTTCTGTTCATTCACGTTTGATTCTCAAAGACTGCTTGGATAAGTCCTTGGTTTTTCCGAAGTGGTTTGCTGTTGCCTCTTTCCTAGGGCTGATAGAAAGTGACTGGCCCAAGGTCACCCAGATGGCTCCGTGCCAAAGGTGGGGCTAGAACTCATGGTCTCCTAGTTTCCAGCCTGATGCTTTAACCCCCTATACCAATCTGGCTCTCCTTATCATCATTACTTTTGTTGAATAGAATATCGTGGGCTAATCAAGTAGGTGTTGAGTCCGATGGTTTGGATCATTGACAAAAACTTAAGAGGCATGAAGGCTTGACTATAAATGTGTGCTGTTCCAAAAAGAGAAGTCTTGCAAATCAAGTCCAGTAAGTTTTAACTTTCCAGACTCTTGCTGACTTCTTTGAACATTGCATTATGAGTTCAAATTACAGTTGGTATAACAATGAATGTTTAGCTCCATAATTTTGAAACCTCAATTTGTTAATCACAATAGTTTATTTTCTCCAGTTGTTTTTTTTCTTTTCTGAAACAGTTATATTTCTTGTATTCTGTTCTAAGTGGATAGGGTTAGGGTTATACACACAAAATTTTATTGCTGTCATTTTTCTAAACCTTTCCAGGCCTAAATCCCACCTGTGTTTGCAACAGTGAAACTGAATGCCTGGATTTCAATGGATGATGTTTGTAGCTTTTTCATGGAATTCCTTCCTTCCTTCCTTCCTTCCATCTACCCATCCATCCATCCAAAATATTTCTACAACATCCATCTCACCTAAATAATTCTAGGTGGCTTATGAAAAAAAACACAAACTCCACCCTCTGAAATAATTTTATTATAGCCACTAATGAGTTATGTTAGTTTTATCTTACTTTTACCTAATTAGCATTGTTATAAATATGTTCAATTTCAGTTCTGATGATGTTGCTTTACAAGTTTTACCTTGAGCTGTCATGTTTGCTCTCTTAGTTTTTTTTTTTAATTATTTCCAACTTCCAAACAGCAACCATGTTAGATTTTGACCTGCTTTTTCTTCATTATTGTGCATATACTGCAGTGGCTTGGTTTTTTTAGCAATACAATTTTACTTCCTTTTATTTCTTACTCATACAACTGCAAGCATATATATATATATATATAGAGAGAGAGGGTGGGTAATTCAACATTAAATTGGTAGGCTGTAACATAAAGACATGATTGGAAATTAATTAGGTTAATGATTATTAATTTCAATTCAGGGGAAGTGCAATGAAATCAAATTTAGTTTTTGTCTTAGTTGCACTAGCAACTTTTTGGAGTATGGATCCAAGTGATGACCTTCATTCTGAAAAAAATGTAAATTATTTTCTGGGATTTTTGGCAAGTAAATGGTCGGGAAGGCTTTCAGTCCCTAACTCCTACTCTCAGATATCTTTGGCTGTATGGGTGCCAGGCTGTTTTTCATGCTATACTTTTAACTGATCATAATGAGATGAGATTTTGTTCTTAAATGGTCCCTTGCTTCTAAATATAGATGTCTTTCCTCCCCAGAATGAATGCATCTCATCACAAAGCTTTACTGCGTTCAAAAATAACTTATAATGAGTTGGGTTAGCAAATGTAAAGATGATACCGACACTGAAAAAGGAAAAGTAATCCTCCTTCATTTATGATTAATGATTTCCCCCCAAAAAAAGTTGAGAATTGAAATAGCATTAAACAAAAGGTTGGAGGAAATAGCCATTCCTTTCAGTTTGTAGCTGAGTGGAAATATAAGCCTATCCAATTACTTTTTAAATAGAAAACTCAGATGCAGTGAGTACAGCCACAAAAGTAGAAGCAGAAAGAGTATTGATGTCCACAAAGAATAAAGCTATAATCATCTCAGGTCTCTGATTGCTGGTGGTTAGAAGTGGTCCAGCCTTGCAGAAGAGCTCAGTTCAAGGGAAGTCCAACATTTGAACTCCCAAATATCTTGAGGGAAAGTCTTGAGGAGGCAGAATTGTCTCAAAAACAACTCAGTGAGGATTGCGCATGTCCAGAAAGTACGAGATGGAGGTACAGGAGAATACCCATCAAACAACAGGAATGTACTTTACGTATCAACAGTTACAAAGGATACTATAAAATCTCCATTCCCTCACCATTCCTGGGATAAGGTTACCACCGAATTACTCAAATTTTCTGCTTCCAGTTCTCCAGAACTGGTCAGAACCTGTGATGACCCAGGGCATGGTCCAAAGTCAACACAGTCAGATAATCAATAATTCCTTTATTAGCTTCAACTTTGCCCCCAATATCCAGGTTACCTTCTGGTTGGAGAAAAACTCTCCCGGGAACAGCATTTGATGGCAGAGAATTAAGTCCAAAACATGGTCAACACAAACTGTAACTTTAAGCCCAATCAAGCCAAACTGAAGTAATTAGTTTGGCAGGGCAGGAGCAAGAATTCCAGACGTGAAGGCACGACAAAACTCATACTGTTGGGAAGACATAGATATAGAACATACAACATAGATAAGCAACAATAACACAGGATAAAGTCATGTTTGCTCCCAGCAGCTGCTGCAGTTAGCATTCAATTCTTATAAACTTTCTTCCCAGGTGTGGTTAATGAAGGGAATCAGGGCCCTTTCCTCCCCTGTAAACCACGCAACCCATGTTGCTCTCTTCTCCATTCCTCCCTGCATGCCCTAGGATGAAGAGGGGATGGGCCCGGGTCTTCCTCTGAACTCCCTCTCCCTTGTTCTATCTCTTCCCTGCTCTGCCCAGCTAGACTTTGCCCTTCCCCAGCCTCCTCCACAGCCAACGGAGCCACACTCCCGCTCCCTATCAGCTGTTCATCTTCCTCCTTGGATTCAGATTCTGACAGGGGCATGACAGAACCTGCTGAATACCACCTCTGGTCCATAAGATGGAGATTACAGCAAGAAAGGCACATATCTTAGGCACCACCAACTGGCATTCCTTAGCCAACTGGACACAAAGCATGTCCATCCTTGCCTGATTGAATTTGTCAGGTAGAAGCAACTGTGAAGGCTTGGTCCCTTGAGTAACCCAGTCTAAGCCATAAAGATCTGTAAAGGTGATAACCAGCATCTTGAATTGCACCCTGAACCATGCTGGCAATCAGTGCAGCTCACCAAGTAAAGGATTTGCATGTCTATGGAGATTCTCAATCATCCAGGTCATGGCTATACTAAAGGTATTTTTCCAAAAGGCAATTGGATTTTCTTGGGGTTTTTTTTCCCCTTGAAGTCATTTTGCTTCTCATCCTTCATTTTTCAGAACTGAAGAAGCTTCTTGGATGAGAAGCGAAACATCTTCAAGGGAAAAACCCAAGGAAATCCAGTTGCGTTTTGGACATGCCTCTTGGGACTGAGGAGTTGCATGCATGCTAAGATTGGTCCATCAACAAGGATCTTCATTTTGGTTTAGCCACTCCAGCTTGTAAGCTGTGGATGAGAGCAAGGATGGACAATCTGAAGACCATTGCCTGCAATAAAATATCACTATGGTTTTACTGTTTTAATTTCATGGCTTCTTTTCCAGGGTTATGTTGCTCTCCTTTGCAATATAAGAAGAGTCACATTTGATTTCCCTTCCAATCCGAACTGCTAGCCTGGCCAGCCCTAAGAGAGAATAGCACATGGCATTAAACTAGCATGTGCCAATTTACATGACATTAGAACCCCTTTCAGCCAAAGATACACAATGGTCTTGTTCTTTTTATCAAATCTTTTTTTTAATTCAAAGTTTTTTTATTTTTATTTTTTACACATCTCTTCACATGAGCAATCTGATTCCAGATTACAATATTTATACATAGTCATAGTTACACTTTCAACTTTCTTAATTAATATCACTTAAATTATTATCCATTCAAGTAATCTTTAGATAAATTTCTCTTTCATATTTCAATTCATTAATTCAATATCAAAATCATTTCATCCTCACATATATTTTCAATTCTTTATCCCCTATTATTTCCATTTTCAGCTTACCATCTGTTTTATCAAATCTTACTGGTGATCAAACCAGAACCCTCTGTATGCTCCAAGTCCTTCCATCTTTTTAAACATTTTCTGTGGACATCCATTATCTGATTAAAAACAAGTCCAATTTTATTCTCCCTCTGTCCAACAGTGAAAACAAGCCAAGTTTCCTAGCTGGATTGGAATTGACTGGAGATTAACTTCATGAGTTTGATTAATTAGAGTTGAAATGTCCTCCAAGTGCCAGGATTTTTCATAAATGTTTTTTTTGGGGTGGAGGTGGGGGTGGGAACAGGCTTCCTTGTCTATCAATTATAACCTTTCCTTATCCTTTCTTCCATTCTAGTCTGTTCTTTCTCTGCCTCTCCCATCCCATTCATTAGGAAGGATTTTAGCATTCATAAATGAACAGCAAACAGTTAACGATCCAGTGAATTATTATTGTCTAATACAAATCCCATGATCTAATTTTAAACAGCAGCATATGCAGAGATTAAAATAGCCTACTTCCCCTCCCTTGATGCTTGCAATGTATCCTGGAGACTTTTGGTTTTGTAAAGTTCCTGAAATGACTTTTCAATATCTTAGAAAACTTTTTTTTCTTTTTGCTCTTTTGCAAAGAAAAGAAAGAAAGAAAGAAAAATCAGTAAACAGAGCAGAACCAAAGGCTATTTGTTTTGAAACAAGAACACTTTTCCAGCTTGCTTTCCAACAGAATTACCTTTTTTGTTTGCTTCCCTTTTTGCATTGGCAAGATGAATAAAAGATGAAGCATCGGAAGTCCTCATTAGAAGCCAGCAATGAAAGCAGCAAGAGAAGGTCTGCGGAAAAGCTGGAAGGAGAATCCATTTTAATGGTATTACATTAAGAGAGCCACGTGACTTAGGATGTGTTCTTCTGGTGATGCCTTCAGGACAGCAATTAAGAACAGAAGTCAGGATCTAAATAGATTGGGGAGAGCCCGGGAACCAGATTCATTAAGGAGCATGAGCTGAATTATGAAGTGCAGGGGACTTACAGCCACCACTGAGCCCCAAATTTATGTTGTTAAGTGAATTTTGTCCTGTTTTACGACCTCTCAAGCCACAGTGGTCAAGTCAATCATTGCAGGGGTTAAGTTAGTAAGGCGGTTGTGAAGGGAATCTGGCTTTCCCATTGACTTTACATATCCGAAAAAGGGGAATCGCGTGATGCCAGGAAATGGCAACCGCCATAAGTCTGAATCAGTTGCCAAGCATCCAAATTTTGATCACATGACCATGGGGATTCTGCAATGGCCGTGTGAAAAACAGTCGTACGTTGTTTTTTTCAGTGCTGCTATTACTTTAAAGAGTCACTAAGAGTCCCTTTATTATCTCCAACTTTGTCCTCAGTGTCCAGGTTACCTTCGGCTGGAGAAAAAACTCTCCCAAGAAAATTCAGTCTGAAAACAAAGTACATACAGATTGTAACTAAAAATCCAAATGAACCACGCTGCAGTAATTAACTGGACAGGACAGGAGAAGGAATTGCAGACTTGAAAGCACAGCAAAACACACACAGCTGGGAAGACGCCAGGAACACAGATAAGCCTCTGCGATACCAGATAATTAATGATTTGCTCCCAACAAGTTGCTGTGCACAGCTTTCCCTTCCACTGTGTTCCCAGCTGCAGCTAATGAAAGGAATCAGGGCCCTTTCCTCCCCCATAAACCATGCAACTCACATTGCTCCCTTCTCCATTCCTCCCTGCGTGCCTTAGGATGAAGAGGAGGGTGGACCTGGGTCTTCCACCAAATTCCCTGTCCCTTGTTCTACCTCTCCCCTGCTCCACCCAACCAGACTGTTCCCTTCCCCAGTTTCTTCTACAGCCAACCGAGCCACGCTCCCACTCCTTGTCAGCTGCTCGGCCTCCCCCTCTGAATCAGATTCCAATAGGGGCGTGACACTCACAGTCTCTAGCTTCGTTTCTAACTGGATGCCTTCATCACGACACCAAGATGGCTTAAACTCAGTATAATTAAGGCAGAGTTACTCTACTTCTCTTTCTCACATTTACCCCCTCCCCTGGACTTGTAAATTCTTCCTCCACTTCCCTTAACTGCCTTGTCCCTGGTCAGTTAGACATTCCTTTTACACCAAGATTGCTCCGCTTTAATTTCTTCTTTGTGTAATTTATTCCATTTTTGAAATACACAGTGTGTTCTCACCAACTGAAAATGTCAAACAAAATCTGTAGTGAAAGCTGTGCCCCAAAATAAAACAAAATATTTTTAAACTCGCCATGCGGGGAACATTTTGTTTTGCATGTTGACCTTACGCTGTCTATTCCCCTTTTTGCTTTTTCACTGCAGATCCTTTATCCTAGCGGTTCAGCAAACCCTGGGAAGGTGATGCAACATCCTAACGCACCGGACTGAGTTGATCCTAAGAAGACCTACTAACCAACAACCCAGCAATCTCCTTTGCTGTCCACACAATCAATTGTGCCTTTTTTTTTTTCCTTTTCTTTTTGGACAAATATGGAATTTTGCAAAAAGGGATCTCAGCAGCTGGCATTGACAGCCCTGGAAGGGAAACAGGTTACAGGTAGTTCTTGACATATGACAGTTCATTTAGTCAAAGTTACAATAGCACTGAAAAATGGAATTTAAGATGGGTTTTTTTTACACTTATGACATCCCCATGGTCAAAATTCAGAAGCTTGGCAACTGACTTACATTTATGACGGTTGCAGTGTCCTGGGGTCATTTTGCAATCTTCTGACAAGCAAAGTCAATGGGGAAGCCAGATTCACTTAACAACCAGGTTACTAACTTAACAAGTGCAGTGATTCACTTAACAACTGTGGCAAGGAAGGTCTAAAAGGAGGCAAAACTCACTTAACAACTGTCTTGCTTTTTTTAAAATGTTTTTATTAAAATGTTTTTATTAAATTTCTATTGTTTCAACATAAAACATCATAGTTTCAACAACATTCTTGACATCTATACAGGTTCTTATCTTAAATATCTTAACACATTGTATTTATATTTATCTAATATTAATACTTTTAGCTATAATAGTTATTCTTATATAATTTACAAATTTACGTTTTACTTTCTTAAGGCTTCTTACAGTTAGATTTCTTGTCATATTTTTCAGTTCTGTTTCCTAACCAATCATACCATTTATTCCAGATTAGGAAGTATTCAGAATCATCGTTTTCTTTCAATTTCAACAACTGTCTTGCTTAACGACGTAGGTTTTGAGCTCAATTGTGGTTGTAAGTTGAGGACTATCTTTATTAGTTATTTCCTTTATTTTGATTACTTTATAACTGTTGGGGAGAAGATGATTGTAGAATTCCCTGCCTGGATCAGCCTGGAGCCTAGTTCATTTCATTTTGGAAAAAGGCAAGCATATCTGAATCTTATCACTGTTACAATTAAAATCAGTTTCCAGCACTACCAAGCTGGAAGTTTGCTCAGACAAATTTATGTTGCAACAGCCTCTTATCCAACTGGTTGCATTCATGAGGATTTTATTAAAGTTCATTTGAGCAGTTTCATCCAAAGTTCAGAGTGCTCTCTTGTTATTTTGGCTGTGCAAGTTTCTAATGCTCATGTTTGCTTTGCTGTATCTTATTGAATCAGACAACCTGGCTGGCTTCACACCATGCAGTAAGCCATCCTGTAGCATGATCCAGGGCCTTTGGATTAAGATGGAATTGCCTGGATTTACACAGCATGCTAAATAATGAACGAGGCCTTACAAACCACATTAGCTTGCTAAGCCAAACTCGATCAAGATCTAATAAAGCTTAGCACATTGTGTGACTCTAGAAATGTGTTAATCCAATGTCCTGTTGAAGACTATAGTCTCCTCCTTCGGTGACTATGGTAATCAGTTGCAGACTGAACAACGGCTGAAGATTTTGGGTTTGGCTCATCTAAAGAAAAAAGGAATTGGGGGTGACATGATAGCGATATTCCAGTATTTGAAGGGCTGCCAGAAAGAAGCGGGGGTCAAATTATTCTCCAAAGCACCCGAGGCCAGGACAGGAAACAATGGTTGGAAACTAATCAGAGCAACCTGGAATGATGGAGAAACTTCGTCACAGTGAGGATAATTAACCAGTGAAACAGCTCGCCTCCAGAAGTTGTGGAGATTTTTCACTGGAGGTTTTTAAGAAGAGACTAGACAGTTATTTATCTGAAATGATATAGGTTCTGCTGCTTGAGCAGGGGGTTGGACTAGAAGACCTCCAAGGTCTCTTCCAGCTCTATTTTTTTTTTCAGATTATTGGTTCTCCCTATTTTGCATCTCCTTGTTTCTTCATCTCATTTGCCTCTTTTTTTTAATTTCAAAATTTTATTGATTACATATTAAAATATTGAACACAGTGCAACTGTCCTGGCATTGCCACTGCCATACACACTAAAATATAAAACAAACAACGTTATAACATTATACTGATCATACATCGCAAATTTTATACCATTATTCTATCCAGTATGTACATTTATATTCACAGCATAAAACCTCATACGTTGCTACTTTTATACAACCATTTTGTCCATTATGTTCCATTGTGTTTATCTAGATAACATCAAATTTCAATTCTACAGATCCTTGATATTTTCTGTTTGCCTGTTGATCAAAAAAGATGCATGCTCTGTTGCCACATCAGTGATCTATAGTTCTTCATTAGGGAAGCCACATTGTTATGTTAGATTCTGCAAGGTGAAAAGACATAAGTTCGCAAGTAATGAGTAGCCCTCAAGGCAGAGTAGCATTGGTAGATCTTGTTTAGTAGAATCAAGACTGGTTAATACTTGGATGGAGATAGCAGAAAAGACTAGTGCTGTACATTAGAGTAGTCCCAATGTTTCTCTACCTTGGCTGTTAAAAGATGCGTGGATTTCAACTCCCAGAATTCCCCAATTAACAGGGCTTCTGCTGGGAGTTGAAGTCCACACATTTTCAAGTTTCCAGAATTGGAAAATACAGAACTAAGCACTTGAAAAAACATCTGTGAAGAATGCAATGGCTAATAATTTCTGCCTTGCGGCTGCACACTACCTGATCATTGGAAGCTGAGCATAACCTGAAGCAGACGTTACCTTTCTAAGGAAAAGCTAGGACTTTTTGCAATCTTGGCTGATCCCCATGGGAGGAAGTAGAAATAAAAAAATAAAAACAAAGACGATTGATATTGTGCACACGAAAGATGTACCAACTGACACACTGTATAACTGAAAGAAGGTTTTATTTGTTGTTTTGTGTTTGTGTTTGTTTTTGTTTGTTGTTAAAAAATCAAAATCAAAATCAAAATCAAAAAAATAAAAGGTTTCCAAAGGTTGCTGCTATTCCAGTTGTATAAAGAGTCCCTTTGCAAAAGCAGAAGAGGAGCTAATGTTATTTCAGGCACAGGTTATTTTAAAATTGGTCAAGCTAAGAGTGAAAAACAAACATGGTTCGTCAATTGGTACTGTTTACAACCAGAGTTAACTCAAGCAAAAAAAAAAAAAGGTTACATATGATGAAACATTCATAAACTGAGCTTATTGGTTGAACTGCCAGAACAAATATGGTCTGAACTAAAAACAAAACAGGAAAACAAATATTTGCATTTTCCAGCATTCCATAACGTTGCTTTGCTTCTGTTTGTTGCTCCAAATATTTGGTTAGATGTATTGAAGATAGCCAATGCAAGAGAGATCAAGAGAGATTCTTGGAGTTTTAGCAAATTCAGAACTTGGAACGTGGATGTACAGTAGGATGAACTTCTCACCATTTAACTTGCAAACTTTTGGTTTAGAATTGGAGGAGAAAAATCAAGAAACACAGTTACCCCAGTTACAGTTAACTGAGATTTTACCCATGCCAAAGTCAAGGGTGACATCTTGTGGCAGATCCATGATATGCCCTTTTCAAGTTTGCTCAAAGAGCAGATTTTGTCAGGTTTGGGTTGAATTCTAGGTTGAACCCGTGTCTATGTAGAAGCAGGATGGCTCCGGATCTTGAGGCTGTAAAGGAAGTCCAATATACCCATCTTCTTATGGTGGAGTCCAACAGTACCAGACTGATTCCTGGTCTGTGACAGAAACCTGTTGGATCTGGTGTATCCTTTGCTTGAGCCATTAGAACCTCTCTTGAGAAGGTCCCACTAATCTCCCCTTGAACAAAAGAGAACAAGCTGTCTCCAAATGTTAATACTTAGAGGTTGAAGGAGATATTCTCTGATGCTGCAGAGAGCAGGATGGGAACAAGCCGATGGAAAGAACAAGAACCAGTTCTTGGCTGAATGTTACGAGAAACATCTTGAGAAGGAGCCTTAGGGTAAGATCTGCTGCTACAGAGATTGTCACTGGAATGTCTAAATAAAAGCTGAGAAAAAAGTCCATCAGGAACATTCAGTTGCCCTTGCATCCTGCCAGGTAGATGTTGTATTTAACATTCTATCTACGTTATCTATTGTTCAATTCTAAGAAGAAAATTATTTCTACACAAGATCTATAGTAGGTATGTTATCATTCGAACCTGTTGTAACCGAGGAAGAAGTTTGAGCACTTGAAATACAAAGCAGGGGTCTCCAATCTCTGAACTATTTGGAATTTTGACTGCACATTGCAGGTCTTCTCCCAAAATGCTGCTGGTGAAAAATTTGGATGAGCTTGTAGATGGAGAATGCTTGTTATGGAGGTCACAGCCACATACAAAGCATTGGTTTCTCAAAAATAAGTCTCATTGCGCTGGCTCCTTTTTGTAGACCATTTCCACATTACCTTAATCATACTATAAACATGCCCTTATCTCATGTCCTCATGACACCTTTGTCTCATCTCCTGCCCACAGCAGTGGCAGTTTAAAGATATGATCTGGCATGCTTCATTGGCAAGATAGTCGATGATCCGGTCAAGGGCTTGAATCTGAACTATGATGACCATTTTGACTTGAGCTGCAAAACAGAATAGCCACCTGCTTCTCCATAGGCAACTACGCACGTAAGGCCTGCTCAGCACTTTTTTAAAAAATTTTTTATTGGTTTTTAAAAACAAACAAACAAACAAAACATAAAAACATCAAGCTGTCTTCCATAGGTATACATACAGTGTGCTGGTTGGCTTACAAATTGTTTTGTGCTTCCATTTCGTAGTCTTCAATTACATTACATATAATCTCATATTGTCAATCAAAAACTAAATACCTTAGTATCATTATTAATCAATCATTTGACTATACTTTTATTCATTCATGTTTTACAAGATAACCATAATTTACTTAATTTATTGTATAACAGTTCATATTATCATCCCAAATCTATCCTAAAATCATTTTGTAGTTATAATAAGAAAAAAGTACATCTTTATATATTTATTATTTTCTAGAAATCTACATATTTCACTACTGCCCTTTATTATCTAACCATTGATAGAAAAGATCCCAAATTTTATAAAATTGTTTATCCTCTTGTTCTCTAATTTCAAATGTCAATCTATTCATTTCAGCACATTCCAATATTTTCTCTGCTCAGCACTTTTTCAAGTATGTGCTGCATCAGGCCTTATGCAGGTTCTTTATGTATATAGCTTTCGAATTATTTTGGAAACATGCTAGAATTTGGCTTTAAAAATGCTGCATGGGTTTAGTGCTCTTCTAAAACAGGCATCCCCAACTCCTGGTCCAGTAGGGACTGGCACTGATCTGTGGCATGCCAGAAACTGGACCATGCAAACAAAGCCCCATCCGTGGAATATAAGCTTCACACAAAAACAGGCACAAATACAAAAATGGATGCCAGGACGAGATTCGGGGTAGAATTCCATGCTTAAAAATGGTATTGCTTGCTGTTTTTAAAAATCAAGCTTTTTGTGCCTGAAGAAGAAAACGCGTGATGCCGGGGTCAGAAAAAGTGATGTTTGGGGAGGCAATTTTTTTTTGATTCCAAATGCAAAAATGGATGCCAGGACGAGATTTGGGGTAGAATTCCATAGTTAAAAATGGTATTTCTTGCTGTTTTTAAAAATCAAGCTTTTTTTGCCTGAAGAAGAAAACGCCTGGTGCCGGGTTCAGAAAAATTGGTACCTGGGGAGGCAAATTTTTTTTGATCCCAAATGCAAAAATGGATGCCAGGACGAGATTCGGGGTAGAATTCCATACTTAAAAATGGTATTGCTTGCTGTTTTTAAAAATCAAGATTTTTCGTGCCTAAAAAAGAAAACGCGTGATGCCGGGGTCAGAAAAATTGGTAGCTGGTGAGGCAAATTTTTTTTGATCCCAAATGCAAAAACAGATGCCAAGATGAGATTCACAGTAAAATTCCATACTTAAAAAGTTTATTGCTTGCTGTTTTTAAAAATCAAGCTTTTTGTGCCTGAAGAAGAAAATGCGTGAGGCCGGGGTCAGAAAAATTGATGCTTGGGGAGGCAAATTTTTTTTGATCCCAAATACAAAAATGGATGCCAGGACGAGATTCGGGGTAGAATTCCATACTTAAAAATGATATTGCTTGCTGTTTTTAAAAATCAAGCTTTTTCGTGCCGAAAAAAGAATACGCGTGATGCCGGGGTCAGAAAAATTGGTGCCTGGGGAGGCAAATTTTTTTTTTATCCCAAATGCAAAAATGGATACCAAGATGAGATTCGGGGTAGAATTCCATACTTAAAAACGGTATTGCTTGCTGATTTTCAAAATTCCATACTTTAAGAATTCCATACTTAAAAATGGTATTGCTTGCTGTTTTTAAAAATGAAGCGTTTTGGTGCCTAAAGAAGAACACGCGTGATGCCGGGGTCAGAAAAACTGGTGCCTGCGGAGGCCAATTTTTTTTGATCCAAAACGCAAAAATGGATGCCAGGATGAGATTCAGGGTAGAATTCCATACTTAAAAATGGTATTGCTTCCTGTTTATAAAAATCAAGCTTTTTTTTGCCTAAAGAAGAAAACGCGTGTTGTAGGGTTCAGAAAAAGTGATGTCTGGAGAGGCAATTTTTTTTTGATTCCAAATGCAAAAATGGATGCCAGGACGAGATTCGGGGTAGAATTCCATAGTTAAAAATGGTATTTCTTGCTGTTTTTAAAAATCAAGCTTTTTTTGCCTGAAGAAGAAAACGCGTGATGCCGGGGTCAGAAAAATTGGTGCCTGGGGAGGCAAATTTTTTTTGATCCCAAATGCAAAAATGGATGCCAAGATGAGATTCACATTAAAATTCCATACTTAAAAAGTTTATTGCTTGCTGTTTTTAAAAATCAAGCTTTTTGTGCCTGAACAAGAAAACGCGTGATGCCGGGGTCAGAAAAAGTGATGCTTGGGGAGGCAAATTTTTTTTTGATCCCAAATACAAAAATGGATGCCACGACAAGATTCGGGGTAGAATTCCATACTTAAAAATGATATTGCTTGCTGTTTTTAAAAATCCAGCTTTTTGTGCCTGAAGAAGAAAACGCGTGATGCCGGGGTCAGAAAAAGTGATGTTTGGGGAGGCAATTTTTTTTGACCCAAAACGCAAAAATGGATGCCAGGATGAGATTGAGGGAAGGAAATGCGTGATGCCGGGGTCAGAAAAAGTGGTTTCTGGGGAGGCAAATTTTTTTTGATACCAAATGCAAAAATGGATGCCAGGATGAGATTCGGGGTAGAATTCCATACTTAAAAATGATATTGCTTGCTGTTTTTAAAAATCAAGCTTTTTCGTGCCTAAAAAAGATTACGCGTGATGCCGGGCTCAGAAAAATTGGTGCCTGGGGAGGCAAATTTTTTTCTATCCCAAATGCAAAAATGGATACCAAGATGAGATTCAGGGCAGAATTCCATACTTAAAAATGGTATTGGTTGCTGTTTTTAAAAATCAAGCTTTTTGGTGCCTAAAGAAGAAAACGTGTGATGCCGGGGTCAGAAAAACTGATGTTTGGGGAGGCAAATTTTTTTTGATTCCAAATGGAAAAATGGATGCCAGGATGAGATTCGGGGTAGAATTCCATACTTAAAAATGGGATTGCTTTCTGTTGTTAAAAATCAAGCTTTTTTTGCCTGAAGAAGAAAACGCCTGATGCCGGGGTCAGAAAAATTGGTACCTGGGGAGGCAAATTTTTTTTGATCCCAAATGCAAAAATGGATGCCAGGATGAGATTCGGGGTAGAATATCCTACTTAAAAATGGTATTGCTTGCTGTTTTTAAAAATCAAGATTTTTCGTGCCTAAAAAAGAAAACGCGTGATGCCGGTGTCAGAAAAATTGGTAGCTGGTGAGGCAAATTTTTTTTGATCCCAAATGCAAAAATGGATGCCAGGATGAGATTTGCGGCAGAATTCCATACTTAAAAATGGTATTGCTTGCTGTTTTTAAAAATCAAGCTTTTTCGTGCCTAAAAAAGAATACGCGTGATGCCGGGGTCAGAAAAATTGGTGCCTGGGGAGGCCAATTTTTTTTGATCCAAAACACAAAAATGGATGCCAGGATGAGATTCGGGGTAGAATTCCATACTTAAAAATGGTATTGCTTGCTGTTTTTAAAAATCAAGCTTTTTGTGCCTGAAGAAGAAAACGCATGATGCCGGGGTCAGAAAAATTGGTGCCTGGGGAGGCAAAAATTTTTTGATCCCAAATGCAAAAACGGATGCCAAGATGAGATTCACAATAGAATTCCATACTTAAAAAGTTTATTGCTTGCTGTTTTTAAAAATCAAGCTTTTTGGTGCCTAAAGAAGAAAACGCATGATGCCGGGGTCAGAAAAAGTGATGTTTGGGGAGGCAAATGTTTTTTGATCCCAAATACAAAAATGGATGCCAGGACGAGATTCGGGGTAGAATTCCATACTTAAAAATGATATTGCTTGCTGTTTTTAAAAATCAAGCTTTTTGGTGCCTAAAGAAGAAAACGCGTGATGCCGGGGTCAGAAAAAGTGATGTTTGGGCAGGCAAATTTTTTTTGATCCCAAATACAAAAATGGATGCCAGGACGAGATTCGGGGTAGAATTCCATACTTAAAAATGATATTGCTTGCTGTTTTTAAAAATCAAGCTTTTTCGTGCCTAAAAAAGAATACGCGTGATGCCGGGGTCAGAAAAATTGGTGCCTGGGGAGGCCAATTTTTTTTGATCCAAAACACAAAAATGGATGCCAGGATGAGATTCGGGGTAGAATTCCATACTTAAAAATGGTATTGCTTGCTGTTTTTAAAAATCAAGCTTTTTGTGCCTGAAGAAGAAAACGCATGATGCCGGGGTCAGAAAAATTGGTGCCTGGGGAGGCAAAAATTTTTTGATCCCAAATGCAAAAACGGATGCCAAGATGAGATTCACAATAGAATTCCATACTTAAAAAGTTTATTGCTTGCTGTTTTTAAAAATCAAGCTTTTTGGTGCCTAAAGAAGAAAACGCGTGATGCCGGGGTCAGAAAAAGTGATGTTTGGGGAGGCAAATGTTTTTTGATCCCAAATACAAAAATGGATGCCAGGACGAGATTCGGGGTAGAATTCCATACTTAAAAATGATATTGCTTGCTGTTTTTAAAAATCAAGCTTTTTGGTGCCTAAAGAAGAAAACGCGTGATGCCGGGGTCAGAAAAAGTGATGTTTGGGCAGGCAAATTTTTTTTGATCCCAAATACAAAAATGGATGCCAGGACGAGATTCGGGGTAGAATTCCATACTTAAAAATGATATTGCTTGCTGTTTTTAAAAATCAAGCTTTTTCGTGGCTAAAAAAGAATACGCGTGATGCCGGGCTCAGAAAAATTGGTTCCTGGGGAGGCAAATTTTTTTTGATCCCAAATGCAAAAATGGATGCCAGGACGAGATTCGGGGTAGAATTCCATACTTAAAAATGGTATTGCTTGCTGTTTTTAAAAATCAAGCTTTTTCGTGCCTAAAAAAGAATACGCGTGATGCCGGGGTCAGAAAAATTGGTGCCTGGGGAGGCAAAATTTTTTTTTATCCCAAATGCAAAAATGGATACCAAGATGAGATTCGGGGTAGAATTCCATACTTAAAAACGGTATTGCTTGCTGATTTTCAAAATTCCATACTTTAAGAATTCCATACTTAAAAATGGTATTGCTTGCTGTTTTTAAAAATGAAGCGTTTTGGTGCCTAAAGAAGAACACGCGTGTTGCCGGGGTCAGAAAAACTGGTGCCTGCGGAGGCCAATTTTTTTTGATCCAAAACGCAAAAATGGATGCCAGGATGAGATTCAGGGTAGAATTCCATACTTAAAAATGGTATTGCTTCCTGTTTATAAAAATCAAGCTTTTTGTTGCCTAAAGAAGAAAACGCGTGTTGTAGGGTTCAGAAAAAGTGATGTCTGGAGAGGCAATTTTTTTTTGATTCCAAATGCAAAAATGGATGCCAGGACGAGATTCGGGGTAGAATTCCATAGTTAAAAATGGTATTTCTTGCTGTTTTTAAAAATCAAGCTTTTTTTGCCTGAAGAAGAAAACGCGTGATGCCGGGGTCAGAAAAATTGGTGCCTGGGGAGGCAAATTTTTTTTGATCCCAAATGCAAAAATGGATGCCAAGATGAGATTCACATTAAAATTCCATACTTAAAAAGTTTATTGCTTGCTGTTTTTAAAAATCAAGCTTTTTGTGCCTGAACAAGAAAACGCGTGATGCCGGGGTCAGAAAAAGTGATGCTTGGGGAGGCAAATTTTTTTTTGATCCCAAATACAAAAATGGATGCCACGACAAGATTCGGGGTAGAATTCCATACTTAAAAATGATATTGCTTGCTGTTTTTAAAAATCCAGCTTTTTGTGCCTGAAGAAGAAAACGCGTGATGCCGGGGTCAGAAAAAGTGATGTTTGGGGAGGCAATTTTTTTTGACCCAAAACGCAAAAATGGATGCCAGGATGAGATTGAGGGAAGGAAATGCGTGATGCCGGGGTCAGAAAAAGTGGTTTCTGGGGAGGCAAATTTTTTTTGATACCAAATGCAAAAATGGATGCCAGGATGAGATTCGGGGTAGAATTCCATACTTAAAAATGATATTGCTTGCTGTTTTTAAAAATCAAGCTTTTTCGTGCCTAAAAAAGATTACGCGTGATGCCGGGCTCAGAAAAATTGGTGCCTGGGGAGGCAAATTTTTTTCTATCCCAAATGCAAAAATGGATACCAAGATGAGATTCAGGGCAGAATTCCATACTTAAAAATGGTATTGGTTGCTGTTTTTAAAAATCAAGCTTTTTGGTGCCTAAAGAAGAAAACGTGTGATGCCGGGGTCAGAAAAACTGATGTTTGGGGAGGCAAATTTTTTTTGATTCCAAATGGAAAAATGGATGCCAGGATGAGATTCGGGGTAGAATTCCATACTTAAAAATGGGATTGCTTTCTGTTGTTAAAAATCAAGCTTTTTTTGCCTGAAGAAGAAAACGCCTGATGCCGGGGTCAGAAAAATTGGTACCTGGGGAGGCAAATTTTTTTTGATCCCAAATGCAAAAATGGATGCCAGGACGAGATTCGGGGTAGAATATCCTACTTAAAAATGGTATTGCTTGCTGTTTTTAAAAATCAAGATTTTTCGTGCCTAAAAAAGAAAACGCGTGATGCCGGTGTCAGAAAAATTGGTAGCTGGTGAGGCAAATTTTTTTTGATCCCAAATGCAAAAATGGATGCCAGGATGAGATTTGCGGCAGAATTCCATACTTAAAAATGGTATTGCTTGCTGTTTTTAAAAATCAAGCTTTTTCGTGCCTAAAAAAGAATACGCGTGATGCCGGGGTCAGAAAAATTGGTGCCTGGGGAGGCCAATTTTTTTTGATCCAAAACACAAAAATGGATGCCAGGATGAGATTCGGGGTAGAATTCCATACTTAAAAATGGTATTGCTTGCTGTTTTTAAAAATCAAGCTTTTTGTGCCTGAAGAAGAAAACGCATGATGCCGGGGTCAGAAAAATTGGTGCCTGGGGAGGCAAAAATTTTTTGATCCCAAATGCAAAAACGGATGCCAAGATGAGATTCACAATAGAATTCCATACTTAAAAAGTTTATTGCTTGCTGTTTTTAAAAATCAAGCTTTTTGGTGCCTAAAGAAGAAAACGCGTGATGCCGGGGTCAGAAAAAGTGATGTTTGGGGAGGCAAATGTTTTTTGATCCCAAATACAAAAATGGATGCCAGGACGAGATTCGGGGTAGAATTCCATACTTAAAAATGATATTGCTTGCTGTTTTTAAAAATCAAGCTTTTTGGTGCCTAAAGAAGAAAACGCGTGATGCCGGGGTCAGAAAAAGTGATGTTTGGGCAGGCAAATTTTTTTTGATCCCAAATACAAAAATGGATGCCAGGACGAGATTCGGGGTAGAATTCCATACTTAAAAATGATATTGCTTGCTGTTTTTAAAAATCAAGCTTTTTCGTGGCTAAGAAAGAATACGCGTGATGCCGGGCTCAGAAAAATTGGTTCCTGGGGAGGCAAATTTTTTTTTATCCCAAATGCAAAAATGGATACCAAGATGAGATTCGGGGTTGAATTCCATACTTAAAAATGGTATTTCTTGCTGTTTTTAAAAATCAAGCTTTTTATGTTATGTCTTAAAATGGACTACTCGAAATCCCTGTGCCTTGATTGGCTAAGGCACGGGGATTTCTGATTGGCCAGGCGAGCCGCGCTGATTGTCCCGATTGAAGTCTCCCGCGATTGGTTCAAACCAAGAGCGGGAGACTTGAATCGCTGCCATTGGCCGCGGCCGCCGAAGCAAAAGGTATAAAAGCCGCGAGCTTTTTGCCTTTTGCGGTTCGGTTCTCCCAGTGTTAATAAAGAGCTTTAAATGAAAGTCACCGACTCCGAGTCTAATTCCGCGGACACGACACTGGCGACGAAGGTGGGATCTCGCCCCTGAACCGAACCCCGTGTCCACCTAAGAACCAGCGACAGCAAAAATGGCGAAGATAGCACCGCCCGCCCCCTTCAACCCCGCCGCCGAGGACTGGGAATCGTACTCGGATCGGTTCCGTATGTACCTGGAATGCGCCGGCATGAAGGACGCCCCGGGCCCGCTAAAACGCGCCGTCTTCCTTATGCACTGCGGACCAGAAGTCTTCCAAATGGCCAAGGCATTGGCCAAGCCGGCAGACGCGACCGCCATAGACTGGGACGTCCTCGAACCCATACTGAGGCGCCATTACGCCCCCGAGGTCCCCATCCTGATACGGCGAAACGAGTTTTACCGCAGAAACCAAAAACCAGACGAAAAATTGAGCGACTTCGTCGCTGAGTTACGGCGCCTAGGAGGACTCTGCGAGTTTGAAGGGCTGAATAGTCTCATAAGAGACCGCTTTGTACTCGGATTATGGGATCCGACACTCCAGAGCCGACTTATGGCCAAAGGCGACATCAGCCTAGCCGATGCCCTCACCGCGGCCGCAGCCACAGAAGCAACCCGCACGTCAGCAGACACCATGCGAAGATCTGACGCAAAGGGCGGAAACAACAACCCCGCGAGGTCGGCCGACACCAGAAACGAAGCAACCGCACACTACGGTGATTACCAGTCAACCTCCAGCACGTCAGATGACGAGGAGGACATACATCGAGTGCAGACGGGACGGGGAGACAAACGAAGCCAAAAAGGTCGTAGGTCGAGGACCTACTGCGCCGGGTGCGGCGGCGACCACCCCAGGTCAGAATGCCGATTCTTCGACGCTATCTGCAGACATTGTGACCGACGGGGCCACATCGCTCGAGTTTGCCGCCAGAAAAAGACCCGCAGCCCGCCCAAATGGGAACAGCATGACAGAAGAAGAGAAAGCTCCCCGCCCAGAGCCAGAGAGCGCCAGCCAACAGGTCGGTGGGACCAAAAGCAACGATCACAAAGAAGCGGTGACAGTCGGCGGAAAGAAGAAACCCACCAGACGGTGACCATCGGCCACGCCATCTCCGACGGAGCCAGAAAGGTACACGTAGAAGTCCATATCGAAGGCCGGCCATGCAAAATGGAAGTGGACTCCGGTTCCTACCTTTCCATGATTGCATGGCGCGAAATCAAACAACTAGTGCCTACGCTGCAAAGAAGAAACGTACCTGCCCAAAAGATCATCATAAAAGACTATCGGGGTAATCGCGTTCCGATAGTGGGCACCAAGAACTTTAACATAACTTACAAAGGCCACACCGAACAACTACCACTCACAATCGTCGACCGCGACCGCCCAAGCCTGCTGGGTTTACAATGGTTCGCCCCGCTTAACATCGCGCTGACAGGTGTCAACCACGTCTCCATTGAAGCTTGGGAACAGCGGCTAACCCAGGAGTTCCAGGAGGTCTTCGATGGAGACTTGGGCAAGTACCAGGGGCCCTCATTTCGTTTGATTTAGACCCAAGGGTTCCCCCTAAGCGGCTTAAACCTAGAAGGGTACCCTTTGCCTTAAAGCCTAAAATTGACGAGCAGATCGACAAGCTCGTCAAACAAGGGGTATTACAACCGATAGACCACGCCAAATGGGAGACCCCTATAGTGACCCCAGTAAAGCCAGACGGGTCCGTGAAAATCTGCGGGGACTATAAGGCCACCCTAAATGGCGCGTTACAACAAAGCGCCTACCCAGTCCCAATAGTGCAACATTTACTGCACTCGCTAGGAGGGGGCAAAGTTTTTGCCAAACTCGACCTCGCCCAGGCCTATCAGCAACTACCTGTGGACGAGAAAACGGCAGAAGCCCAAACAATTGTGACCCACCGGGGGGGCTTTCAAGTGTAACAGACTCCAATTTGGAGTCAGCGTGGCACCAGGCATCTTCCAGAGCCTGATGGAACGTTTACTACAGGGCATCAAGGGGGTGGTGCCCTATTTCGATGACGTATTAGTGGCGGCGCCAAACGAAGCCGAACTAGAAAACCGACTAAGACAAGTCTTAACAAAATTTAAAGAAACAGGACTTAAAGTCAAACGTGAAAAATGCCAACTTTGTACAAAGCAAGTAGAGTTTTTGGGCTACCTCCTAGACCGGCAGGGCATTCACCCTACAACTAAAAAAGTGAAAGCCATCAAGGAAGCCCCCACCCCAAAGTCCAAAACGGAACTACAAGCGTTCCTAGGCTTACTAAATTTCTATAATGTCTTCCTACCTCAAAAGGCTACGGCGGCGGAACCTTTACATAGACTCCTGGACAAGAAGGCAGCCTGGACTTGGGGGAGACGAGAGCAAGCCGCCTTTCAAAAAACCAAGGACCTCCTCACCTCTGACGCTGTCCTGATGCAATTCAGTGAAACCTTGCCCGTAGCTGTCACTTGCGACGCATCACCTTTCGGCGTCGGCGCTGTCCTCAGCCATACCCTCCCAGACCAGAGAGAAGCGCCTATCGCCTTTTTCTCCAGGACTCTGACTAAACCGGAACGGAACTATAGCCAGCTGGACAAAGAAGCTTTGGCTATAGTTGCCGCCGTTAAGCGTTTCCACGAGTACCTATACGGCCGCCCATTCAAAATAGTGACTGATCATAAACCGTTGCTGGGCATCCTCGCTGGAAACCGTGCCACACCAAACATCTTGTCACCCCGGATGACAAGATGGTCTGAATTCCTGGCAGCCTACAGCTACGAACTGCTACACAAGCCAGGTAAGAAAATTTCGCACGCGGACGCTTTAAGCCGCTCGCCCTTACCTGACTCTGACCCTGACCCTGCACCAACAACAAATACCCTTAGTATCGAGAGTTTGCCCATTACCGCATCTGACATTGCCAGGGAGACAGTTAAGGACAGGCGTTTGGCGCCAATCTTACATTGGCTACAAAAAGGCTGGCCGGAAAAAGACAATGACGAGACTTTTAAAACATTCCGTCAGCGCCAGACTGAACTTTCACTGCTGAGAGGATGTATACTATGGGGTGACCGGGTGGTAATTCCGGAGAAATTGCAAAACAGGGTCTTAGAGATGTTGCATGAGGGTCATCCTGGCATCGTCAGGACTAAGGCCCTGGCCAGGAGTTACGCTTGGTGGCCAGGGATGGACAAACAAATCGAAACATGGGTCGCCAAATGCCACCGGTGCCAGGAGACCAGATCCAGCCCACCCACAGCACCTATCCGGGACTGGGAGACACCACGGGGACCTTGGTCCAGAATCCATTTAGACTTTGCTGGCCCCACAAATGGGCACACTTTTCTAATTACAGTCGACGCATACTCAAATTGGCTGGAGGTGGCCGACATGAAATCCACCACCACAGAGGCCGTCATTAAAGAACTGTGTAAACTGTTTTCCACACACGGCCTCCCAGACGTCGTCGTCTCAGACAACGGACCCCAATTCACCTCCATCGACTTTGAACGATTCCTGGCAGAGAGGGGCATCCGCCACGCATTAACGGCACCGGCGCATCCGGCGGCGAACGGTAGGGCGGAACGGATGGTCCAGTTTACGAAAAAGACCCTCCGGAAAATGGACCACGGGGAGATCAACGACAAGATCAACAAACTGCTCTTCATACAGCACATCACGCCCAATACCACAACTAACAAGAGCCCTGCAGAGCTCCTAATGGGCAGAAAGCTGCGATCCCCACTCGACCGATTACACCCGACCTATAACCCGGAGCGGCCCCCAGACTCCAGCTCCAGGTACCGGACATTTGAACCAGGCGACTTAGTCTACGCCAAAAACATGACAGGGGACCCCCTATGGATCCCAGCCGTCATAACTCAAATCACTGGTCCAAAGTCGTACCGGCTCCAAACCATCGATGGGCGAGCCTGGAAGCGACATATCGACCAGCTCAGGTCACGAACAATGACTGACCTCAACCCCCAAGACACGAACCAAGGGGGGAGGGAATACCCGGTAAGACAACCGCAAGAAAAAATAAAACTTAAAAACTCACCAGAACGCAGCAGTCGCGAGTCACAGCCGGAGAAGAACCGTCAGGCCGACTCTACCGACCCGGAGAAGCCAAGCGGGAGCGGCAGAATCCGCGACTCAACCGACCCGGTAGGCCCAGGCGGGAGCCACGGCGAAAGAACCGGTCCGACCATCCAGCCGGTTCGCTCAGAGACAGGAGCAGACAGAAAGATGACCGCTCCGGCCGAGATACAACAAGAAAGTGAGTTGCGCAGGTCAACTAGGACTTGGCGGAGCCCCGCCTACCTGCGTGACTACACCACGTGAGGGACCATACCAAGAGGGGAGGGGTGTTATGTCTTAAAATGGACTACTCGAAATCCCCGTGCCTTGATTGGCTAAGGCACGGGGATTTCTGATTGGCCAGGCGAGCCGCGCTGATTGGCCCGATTGAAGTCTCCCGCGATTGGTTCAAACCAAGAGCGGGAGACTTGAATCGCTGCCATTGGCCGCGGCCGCCGAAGCAAAAGGTATAAAAGCCGCGAGCTTTTTGCCTTTTGCGGTTCGGTTCTCCCAGTGTTAATAAAGAGCTTTAAATGAAAGTCACCGACTCCGAGCCTAATTCCGCGGACACGACAGGTGCCTAAAGAAGAAAACGCGTGATGCCGGGGTAAGAAAAATTGGTGCCTGGGGAGGCCAATTTTTTTTGATCCCAAATGAAAAATGGATGCCAGGATGAGATTGAGGGAAGGAAATGCGTGATGCCGGGGTCAGAAAAAGTGGTTTCTGGGGAGGCAAATTTTTTTTGATACCAAATGCAAAAATGGATGCCAGGATGAGATTCGGGGCAGAATTCCACACTTAAAAATGGTATTACTTACTGTTTTTCAAAATCAAGCTTTTTGGTGCCTAAAGAAGAAAACGCGTGATGCCGCGGTCAGAAAAAGTGATGTTTGGGGAAGCAAAATGTTTTATCCCAAATGCAAAAATGGATGCCAGGACGAGATTCGGGGTAGAATTCCATGCTTAACAATGGTACTGCTTGCTGTTTTTAAAAATCAAGCTTTTTGTGCCTGAAGAAGAAAACGCGTGATGCCGGGGTCAGAAAAAGTGATGTTTGGGGAGGCAAATTTTATTTTATCCCAAATGCAAAAATGGATGCCAGGACGAGATTCGGGGTAGAATTCCATGCTTAAAAATGGTATTGCTTGCTGTTTTTAGAAATCAAGCTTTTTGTGCCTGAAGAAGAAAATGCGTGATGCCGGGGTCAGAAAAAGTGATGCTTGGGGAGGCAAATTTTTTTTGATCCCAAATACAAAAATGGATGCCACGACGAGATTCGGGGTAGAATTCCATACTTAAAAATGATATTGCTTGCTGTTTTTAAAAATCCAGCTTTTTGTGCCTGAAGAAGAAAACGCGTGATGCCGGGGTCAGAAAAAGTGATGTTTGGGAAGGCAATTTTTTTTGACCCAAAACGCAAAAATGGATGCCAGGATGAGATTCAGGATAGAATTCCATACTTAAAAATGGTATTGCTTCCTGTTTATAAAAATCAAGCTTTTTGTTGCCTAAAGAAGAAAACGCGTGTTGTAGGGTTCAGAAAAAGTGATGTCTGGGGAGGCAATTTTTTTTGATCCCAAATGAAAAATGGATGCCAGGACGAAATTCGGGGTTGAATTCCATACTTAAAAATGGTATTGCTTGCTGTTTTTAAAAATCAAGCTTTTTGGTGCCTAAAGAAGAAAACGCGTGATGCCGGGGTCAGAAAAATTGGTGCCTGGGGAGGCCAATTTTTTTTGATCCCAAATGAAAAATGGATGCCAGGATGAGATTGAGGGAAGGAAATGCGTGATGCCGGGGTCAGAAAAAGTGGTTTCTGGGGAGGCAAATTTTTTTTGATACCAAATGGAAAAATGGATGCCAGGATGATATTCGGGGCAGAATTCCACACTTAAAAATGGTATTACTTACTGTTTTTCAAAATCAAGCTTTTTGGTGCCTAAAAAAGAAATCGCGTGATGCCGGGGTCAGAAAAAGTGATGTTTGGGGAAGCAAATTTTTTTTTATCCCAAATGCAAAAATGGATGCCAGGACGAAATTCGGGGTAGAATTCCATGCTTAAAAATGGTATTGCTTGCTGTTTTTAAAAATCAAGCTTTTTGTGCCTGAAGAAGAAAACGCGTGATGCCGGGGTCAGAAAAAGTGATGTTTGGGGAGGCAATTTTTTTTTGATTCCAAATGCAAAAATGGATGCCAGGACGAGATTCGGGGTAGAATTCCATAGTTAAAAATGGTATTTCTTGCTGTTTTTAAAAATCAAGCTTTTTGATGCCTAAAGAAGAAAACGCGTGATGCCGGGGTCAGAAAAAATGATGCCTGGGTAGGCAAAGTTTTTTTGATCCCAAATGCAAAAACGGATGCCAGGACGAAATGCAGGGTCTTATTCCAAACTTAAAAATGGTATTGCTTGCTGTTTTTAAAAATCAAGCATTTTGGTGCCTGAAGAAGAAATCGCGTGATGCCGGGGTGAGAAAAATTGGTTCCTGGGGAGGCAAATTTTTTTTGATCCCAAATGCAAAAACGGATGCCAGGACGAAATGCAGGGTCGATTTCCAAACTTAAAAATGGTATTGCTTGCTGTTTTTAAAAATCAAGCATTTTGGTGCCTGAAGAAGAAAACGCGTGATGCCAGGGTCAGAAAAACTGGTGCCTGGGAAGCAAATTTTTTTTGATCCCAAATGCAAAAACGGATGCCAGGACGAAATTCCGGGTCGAATTCCAAACTTAAAAATGGTATTGCTTGCTGTTTTTAAAAATCAAGCTTTTTGGTGCCTGAAGAAGAAAACGCGTGATGCCGGGGTCAGAAAAACTGGTGCCTGGGGAGGCAAATTTTTTTTGATCCCAAATGCAAAAACGGATGCCAGGACGAAATTCCGGGTCGAATTCCAAACTTAAAAATGGTATTGCTTGCTGTTTTTAAAAATCAAGCTTTTTGGTGCCTGAAGAAGAAAACACGTGATGCCGGGGTAGGCAAAATTTTTTTGATCCCAAATGCAAAAACGGATGCCAGGACGAAATGCAGGGTCGAATTCCAAACTTAAAAATGGTATTGCTTGCTGTTTTTAAAAATCAAGCATTTTGGTTCCTGAAGAAGAAATCGCGTGATGCCGGGGTCAGAAAAACTGGTGCCTGGAGAGGCAAATTTTTTTTGATCCCAAATGCAAAAACGGATGCCAGGACGAAATTCCGGGTCGAATTCCAAACTTAAAAATGGTATTGCTTGCTGTTTTTAAAAATCAAGCTTTTTGGTGCCTGAAGAAGAAAACGCGTGATGCCGGGGTCAGAAAAAATGATGCCTGGGTAGGCAAAAATTTTTTGATCCCAAAGGCAAAAACGGATGCCAGGATGAGATTCAGGGTAGAATTCCAAACTTAAAAATGGTATTGCTTGCTGTTTTTAAAAATCAAGCTTTTTGGTGCCTGAAGAAGAAAACGCGTGATGCCGGGGTCAGAAAAACTGGTGCCTGGGGAGGCAAATTTTTTTTGATCCCAAATGCAAAAACGGATGCCAGGACGAAATTCCGGGTCGAATTCCAAACTTAAAAATGGTATTGCTTGCTGTTTTTAAAAATCAAGCATTTTGGTGCCTGAAGAAGAAATCGCGTGATGTCGGGGTGAGAAAAACTGGTTCCTGGGGAGGCAAATTTTTTTTGATCCCAAATGCAAAAACGGATGCCAGGACGAAATTCCGGGTCAAATTCCAAACTTAAAAATGGTATTGCTTGCTGTTTTTAAAAATCAAGCTTTTTGGTGCCTGAAGAAGAAAACACGTGATGCCGGGGTAGGCAAAATTTTTTTGATCCCAAATGCAAAAACGGATGCCAGGACGAAATGCAGGGTCGAATTCCAAACTTAAAAATGGTATTGCTTGCTGTTTTTAAAAATCAAGCATTTTGGTTCCTGAAGAAGAAATCGCGTGATGCCGGGGTCAGAAAAACTGGTGCCTGGAGAGGCAAATTTTTTTTGATCCCAAATGCAAAAACGGATGCCAGGACGAAATTCCGGGTCGAATTCCAAACTTAAAAATGGTATTGCTTGCTGTTTTTAAAAATCAAGCTTTTTGGTGCCTGAAGAAGAAAACACGTGATGCCGGGGTCAGAAAAACTGGTGCCTGGGGAGGTTCAAATTTTTTTGATCCCAAATGCAAAAACGGATGCCAGGACGAAATTCGGGGTCGAATTCCAATCTTAAAAATGGTATTGCTTGCTGTTTTTAAAAATCAAGCTTTTTGGTGCCTGAAGAAGAAAACGCGTGATGCCGGGGTCAGAAAAAATGATGCCTGGGTAGGCAAAAATTTTTTGATCCCAAAGGCAAAAACGGATGCCAGGATGAGATTCAGGGTAGAATTCCAAACTTAAAAATGGTATTGCTTGCTGTTTTTAAAAATCAAGCTTTTTGGTGCCTGAAGAAGAAAACGCGTGATGCCGGGGTCAGAAAAACTGGTGCCTGGGGAGGCAAATTTTTTTTGATCCCAAATGCAAAAACGGATGCCAGGACGAAATTCCGGGTCGAATTCCAAACTTAAAAATGGTATTGCTTGCTGTTTTTAAAAATCAAGCATTTTGGTGCCTGAAGAAGAAATCGCGTGATGTCGGGGTGAGAAAAACTGGTTCCTGGGGAGGCAAATTTTTTTTGATCCCAAATGCAAAAACGGATGCCAGGACGAAATTCCGGGTCAAATTCCAAACTTAAAAATGGTATTGCTTGCTGTTTTTAAAAATCAAGCTTTTTGGTGCCTGAAGAAGAAAACGCGTGATGCCGGGGTCAGAAAAACTGGTGCCTGGGGAGGCAAATTTTTTTTGATCCCAAATGCAAAAACGGATGCCAGGACGAAATTCCGGGTCGAATTCCAAACTTAAAAATGGTATTGCTTGCTGTTTTTAAAAATCAAGCTTTTTGGTGCCTGAAGAAGAAAACACGTGATGCCGGGGTCAGAAAAAATGATGCCTGGGTAGGCAAAATTTTTTTGATCCCAAATGCAAAAACGGATGCCAGGACGAAATGCAGGGTCGAATTCCAAACTTAAAAATGGTATTGCTTGCTGTTTTTAAAAATCAAGCATTTTGGTGCCTGAAGAAGAAATCGCGTGATGCCTGGGTCAGAAAAACTGGTGCCTGGGGAGGCAAATTTTTTTTGATCCCAAATGCAAAAACGGATGCCAGGACGAAATTCCGGGTCGAATTCCAAACTTAAAAATGGTATTGCTTGCTGTTTTTAAAAATCAAGCTTTTTGGTGCCTGAAGAATAAAACACGTGATGCCGGGGTCAGAAAAACTGGTGCCTGGGGAGGTTCAAATTTTTTTGATCCCAAATGCAAAAACGGATCCCAGGACGAAATTCGGGGTCGAATTCCAATCTTAAAAATGGTATTGCTTGCTGTTTTTAAAAATCAAGCTTTTTGGTGCCTGAAGAAGAAAACGCGTGATGCCGGGGTCAGAAAAACTGGTGCCTGGGGAGGCAAATTTTTTTTGATCCCAAATGCAAAAACGGATCCCAGGACGAAATTCCGGGTCGAATTCCAATCTTAAAAATGGTATTGCTTGCTGTTTTTAAAAATCAAGCTTTTTGGTGCCTGAAGAAGAAAACGCGTGATGCCGGGGTCAGAAAAACTGGTGCCTGGGGAGGCAAATTTTTTTTGATCCCAAATGCAAAAACGGATGCCAGGACGAAATTCCGGGTCGAATTCCAAACTTAAAAATGGTATTGCTTGCTGTTTTTAAAAATCAAACTTTTTGGTGCCTGAAGAAGAAAACGCGTGATGCCGGGGTCAGAAAAACTGGTGCCTGGGGAGGCAAATTTTTTTTGATCCCAAATGCAAAAACGGATGCCAGGACGAAATTCCGGGTCGACTTCCAAACTTAAAAATGGTATTGCTTGCTGTTTTTAAAAATCAAGGTTTTTGGTGCCTTAAGAAGAAAACACGTGATGCCGGGGTCAGAAAAACTGGTGCCTGGGGAGGCAAATTTTTTTTGATCCCAAATGCAAAAACGGATGCCAGGACGAAATTCCGGGTCGAATTCCAAACTTAAAAATGGTATTGCTTGCTGTTTTTAAAAATCAAGCTTTTTGGTGCCTGAAGAAGAAAACACGTGATGCCGGGGTAGGCAAAAATTTTTTGATCCCAAATGCAAAAACGGATGCCAGGACGAAATGCAGGGTCGAATTCCAAACTTAAAAATGGTATTGCTTGCTGTTTTTAAAAATCAAGCATTTTGGTTCCTGAAGAAGAAATCGCGTGATGCCGGGGTCAGAAAAACTGGTGCCTGGAGAGGCAAATTTTTTTTGATCCCAAATGCAAAAACGGATGCCAGGACGAAATTCCGGGTCGAATTCCAAACTTAAAAATGGTATTGCTTGCTGTTTTTAAAAATCAAGCTTTTTGGTGCCTGAAGAAGAAAACACGTGATGCCGGGGTCAGAAAAACTGGTGCCTGGGGAGGTTCAAATTTTTTTGATCCCAAATGCAAAAACGGATGCCAGGACGAAATTCGGGGTCGAATTCCAATCTTAAAAATGGTATTGCTTGCTGTTTTTAAAAATCAAGCTTTTTGGTGCCTGAAGAAGAAAACGCGTGATGCCGGGGTCAGAAAAAATGATGCCTGGGTAGGCAAAAAATTTTTGATCCCAAAGGCAAAAACGGATGCCAGGATGAGATTCAGGGTAGAATTCCAAACTTAAAAATGGTATTGCTTGCTGTTTTTAAAAATCAAGCTTTTTGGTGCCTGAAGAAGAAAACGCGTGATGCCGGGGTCAGAAAAACTGGTGCCTGGGGAGGCAAATTTTTTTTGATCCCAAATGCAAAAATGGATGCCAGGACGAAATTCCGGGTCGAATTCCAAACTTAAAAATGGTATTGCTTGCTGTTTTTAAAAATCAAACTTTTTGGTGCCTGAAGAAGAAAACGCGTGATACCGGGGTCAGAAAAACTGGTGCTTCGGGAGGCAAAATTTTTTTGATCCCAAATGCAAAAACGGATGCCAGGACGAAATTCGGGGTTGAATTCCAAACTTAAAAATGATATTGCTTGCTTTTTTAAAAAATCAAGATTTTTTGTGCCTGAAGAAGAAAACGCGTGATGCCGGGGTCAGAAAAACTGGTGCCTGGGGAGGCAAATTTTTTTTGATCCCAAATGCAAAAACGGATCCCAGGACGAAATTCGGGGTTGAATTCCAATCTTAAAAATGGTATTGCTTGCTGTTTTTAAAAATCAAGCTTTTTGGTGCCTGAAGAAGAAAACGCGTGATGCCGGGGTCAGAAAAACTGGTGCCTGGGGAGGCAAATTTTTTTTGATCCCAAATGCAAAAACGGATGCCAGGACGAAATTCCGGGTCGAATTCCAAACTTAAAAATGGTATTGCTTGCTGTTTTTAAAAATCAAACTTTTTGGTGCCTGAAGAAGAAAACGCGTGATGCCGGGGTCAGAAAAACTGGTGCCTGGGGAGGCAAATTTTTTTTGATCCCAAATGCAAAAACGGATGCCAGGACGAAATTCCGGGTCGACTTCCAAACTTAAAAATGGTATTGCTTGCTGTTTTTAAAAATCAAGGTTTTTGGTGCCTTAAGAAGAAAACACGTGATGCCGGGGTCAGAAAAACTGGTGCCTGGGGAGGCAAATTTTTTTTGATCCCAAATGCAAAAACGGATGCCAGGACGAAATTCCGGGTCGAATTCCAAACTTAAAAATGGTATTGCTTGCTGTTTTTAAAAATCAAGCTTTTTGGTGCCTGAAGAAGAAAACACGTGATGCCGGGGTAGGCAAAATTTTTTTGATCCCAAATGCAAAAACGGATGCCAGGACGAAATGCAGGGTCGAATTCCAAACTTAAAAATGGTATTGCTTGCTGTTTTTAAAAATCAAGCATTTTGGTTCCTGAAGAAGAAATCGCGTGATGCCGGGGTCAGAAAAACTGGTGCCTGGAGAGGCAAATTTTTTTTGATCCCAAATGCAAAAACGGATGCCAGGATGAAATTCCGGGTCGAATTCCAAACTTAAAAATGGTATTGCTTGCTGTTTTTAAAAATCAAGCTTTTTGGTGCCTGAAGAAGAAAACACGTGATGCCGGGGTCAGAAAAACTGGTGCCTGGGGAGGTTCAAATTTTTTTGATCCCAAATGCAAAAACGGATGCCAGGACGAAATTCGGGGTCGAATTCCAATCTTAAAAATGGTATTGCTTGCTGTTTTTAAAAATCAAGCTTTTTGGTGCCTGAAGAAGAAAACGCGTGATGCCGGGGTCAGAAAAAATGATGCCTGGGTAGGCAAAAATTTTTTGATCCCAAAGGCAAAAACGGATGCCAGGATGAGATTCAGGGTAGAATTCCAAACTTAAAAATGGTATTGCTTGCTGTTTTTAAAAATCAAGCTTTTTGGTGCCTGAAGAAGAAAACGCGTGATGCCGGGGTCAGAAAAACTGGTGCCTGGGGAGGCAAATTTTTTTTGATCCCAAATGCAAAAACGGATGCCAGGACGAAATTCCGGGTCGAATTCCAAACTTAAAAATGGTATTGCTTGCTGTTTTTAAAAATCAAGCATTTTGGTGCCTGAAGAAGAAATCGCGTGATGTCGGGGTGAGAAAAACTGGTTCCTGGGGAGGCAAATTTTTTTTGATCCCAAATGCAAAAACGGATGCCAGGACGAAATTCCGGGTCAAATTCCAAACTTAAAAATGGTATTGCTTGCTGTTTTTAAAAATCAAGCTTTTTGGTGCCTGAAGAAGAAAACGCGTGATGCCGGGGTCAGAAAAACTGGTGCCTGGGGAGGCAAATTTTTTTTGATCCCAAATGCAAAAACGGATGCCAGGACGAAATTCCGGGTCGAATTCCAAACTTAAAAATGGTATTGCTTGCTGTTTTTAAAAATCAAGCTTTTTGGTGCCTGAAGAATAAAACACGTGATGCCGGGGTCAGAAAAACTGGTGCCTGGGGAGGTTCAAATTTTTTTGATCCCAAATGCAAAAACGGATCCCAGGACGAAATTCGGGGTCGAATTCCAATCTTAAAAATGGTATTGCTTGCTGTTTTTAAAAATCAAGCTTTTTGGTGCCTGAAGAAGAAAACGCGTGATGCCGGGGTCAGAAAAATTGATGCCTGGGTAGGCAAAAAATTTTTGATCCCAAAGGCAAAAACGGATGCCAGGATGAGATTCAGGGTAGAATTCCAAACTTAAAAATGGTATTGCTTGCTGTTTTTAAAAATCAAGCTTTTTGGTGTCTGAAGAAGAAAACGCGTGATGCCGGGGTCAGAAAAACTGGTGCCTGGGGAGGCAAATTTTTTTTGATCCCAAATGCAAAAACGGATGCCAGGACGAAATTCCGGGTCGAATTCCAAACTTAAAAATGGTATTGCTTGCTGTTTTTAAAAATCAAACTTTTTGGTGCCTGAAGAAGAAAACGCGTGATACCGGGGTCAGAAAAACTGGTGCTTCGGGAGGCAAAATTTTTTTGATCCCAAATGCAAAAACGGATGCCAGGACGAAATTCGGGGTTGAATTCCAAACTTAAAAATGATATTGCTTGCTTTTTTAAAAAATCAAGATTTTTTGTGCCTGAAGAAGAAAACGCGTGATGCCGGGGTCAGAAAAACTGGTGCCTGGGGAGGCAAATTTTTTTTGATCCCAAATGCAAAAACGGATCCCAGGACGAAATTCGGGGTTGAATTCCAATCTTAAAAATGGTATTGCTTGCTGTTTTTAAAAATCAAGCTTTTTGGTGCCTGAAGAAGAAAACGCGTGATGCCGGGGTCAGAAAAACTGGTGCCTGGGGAGGCAAATTTTTTTTGATCCCAAATGCAAAAACGGATGCCAGGACGAAATTCCGGGTCGAATTCCAAACTTAAAAATGGTATTGCTTGCTGTTTTTAAAAATCAAACTTTTTGGTGCCTGAAGAAGAAAACGCGTGATGCCGGGGTCAGAAAAACTGGTGCCTGGGGAGGCAAATTTTTTTTGATCCCAAATGCAAAAACGGATGCCAGGACGAAATTCCGGGTCGACTTCCAAACTTAAAAATGGTATTGCTTGCTGTTTTTAAAAATCAAGGTTTTTGGTGCCTAAAGAAGAAAACACGTAATGCCGGGGACAGAAAAACTGGTGTCTGGGGAGGTAAAAATTTTTTGATCCCAAATGCAAAAACGGATGCCAGGACGAAATTCGGGGTCGAATTCCAATCGTAAAAATGGTATTGCTTGCTGTTTTTAAAAATCAAGCTTTTTGATGCCTAAAGAAGAAAACGCGTGATGCCGGGGTCAGAAAAAATGATGCCTGGGTAGGCAAAATTTTTTTGATCCCAAATGCAAAAACGGATGCCAGGACGAAATGCAGGGTCTTATTCCAAACTTAAAAATGGTATTGCTTGCTGTTTTTAAAAATCAAGCATTTTGGTGCCTGAAGAAGAAATCGCGTGATGTCGGGGTGAGAAAAACTGGTTCCTGGGGAGGCAAATTTTTTTTGATCCCAAATGCAAAAACGGATGCCAGGACGAAATTCCGGGTCAAATTCCAAACTTAAAAATGGTATTGCTTGCTGTTTTTAAAAATCAAGCTTTTTGGTGCCTGAAGAAGAAAACGCGTGATGCCGGGGTCAGAAAAACTGGTGCTTCGGGAGGCAAAATTTTTTTGATCCCAAATGCAAAAACGGATGCCAGGACGAAATTCGGGGTTGAATTCCAAACTTAAAAATGATATTGCTTGCTTTTTTAAAAAATCAAGATTTTTTGTGCCTGAAGAAGAAAACGCGTGATGCCGGGGTCAGAAAAACTGGTGCCTGGGGAGGCAAAGTTTTTTTGATCCCAAATGCAAAAACGGATCCCAGGACGAAATTCGGGGTTGAATTCCAATCTTAAAAATGGTATTGCTTGCTGTTTTTAAAAATCAAGCTTTTTGGTGCCTGAAGAAGAAAACGCGTGATGCCGGGGTCAGAAAAACTGGTGCCTGGGGAGGCAAATTTTTTTTGATCCCAAATGCAAAAACGGATGCCAGGACGAAATTCCGGGTCGAATTCCAAACTTAAAAATGGTATTGCTTGCTGTTTTTAAAAATCAAACTTTTTGGTGCCTGAAGAAGAAAACGCGTGATGCCGGGGTCAGAAAAACTGGTGCCTGGGGAGGCAAATTTTTTTTGATCCCAAATGCAAAAACGGATGCCAGGACGAAATTCCGGGTCGACTTCCAAACTTAAAAATGGTATTGCTTGCTGTTTTTAAAAATCAAGGTTTTTGGTGCCTTAAGAAGAAAACACGTGATGCCGGGGTCAGAAAAACTGGTGCCTGGGGAGGCAAATTTTTTTTGATCCCAAATGCAAAAACGGATGCCAGGACGAAATTCCGGGTCGAATTCCAAACTTAAAAATGGTATTGCTTGCTGTTTTTAAAAATCAAGCTTTTTGGTGCCTGAAGAAGAAAACACGTGATGCCGGGGTAGGCAAAATTTTTTTGATCCCAAATGCAAAAACGGATGCCAGGACGAAATGCAGGGTCGAATTCCAAACTTAAAAATGGTATTGCTTGCTGTTTTTAAAAATCAAGCATTTTGGTTCCTGAAGAAGAAATCGCGTGATGCCGGGGTCAGAAAAACTGGTGCCTGGAGAGGCAAATTTTTTTTGATCCCAAATGCAAAAACGGATGCCAGGATGAAATTCCGGGTCGAATTCCAAACTTAAAAATGGTATTGCTTGCTGTTTTTAAAAATCAAGCTTTTTGGTGCCTGAAGAAGAAAACACGTGATGCCGGGGTCAGAAAAACTGGTGCCTGGGGAGGTTCAAATTTTTTTGATCCCAAATGCAAAAACGGATGCCAGGACGAAATTCGGGGTCGAATTCCAATCTTAAAAATGGTATTGCTTGCTGTTTTTAAAAATCAAGCTTTTTGGTGCCTGAAGAAGAAAACGCGTGATGCCGGGGTCAGAAAAAATGATGCCTGGGTAGGCAAAAATTTTTTGATCCCAAAGGCAAAAACGGATGCCAGGATGAGATTCAGGGTAGAATTCCAAACTTAAAAATGGTATTGCTTGCTGTTTTTAAAAATCAAGCTTTTTGGTGCCTGAAGAAGAAAACGCGTGATGCCGGGGTCAGAAAAACTGGTGCCTGGGGAGGCAAATTTTTTTTGATCCCAAATGCAAAAACGGATGCCAGGACGAAATTCCGGGTCGAATTCCAAACTTAAAAATGGTATTGCTTGCTGTTTTTAAAAATCAAGCATTTTGGTGCCTGAAGAAGAAATCGCGTGATGTCGGGGTGAGAAAAACTGGTTCCTGGGGAGGCAAATTTTTTTTGATCCCAAATGCAAAAACGGATGCCAGGACGAAATTCCGGGTCAAATTCCAAACTTAAAAATGGTATTGCTTGCTGTTTTTAAAAATCAAGCTTTTTGGTGCCTGAAGAAGAAAACGCGTGATGCCGGGGTCAGAAAAACTGGTGCCTGGGGAGGCAAATTTTTTTTGATCCCAAATGCAAAAACGGATGCCAGGACGAAATTCCGGGTCGAATTCCAAACTTAAAAATGGTATTGCTTGCTGTTTTTAAAAATCAAACTTTTTGGTGCCTGAAGAAGAAAACGCGTGATACCGGGGTCAGAAAAACTGGTGCTTCGGGAGGCAAAATTTTTTTGATCCCAAATGCAAAAACGGATGCCAGGACGAAATTCGGGGTTGAATTCCAAACTTAAAAATGATATTGCTTGCTTTTTTAAAAAATCAAGATTTTTTGTGCCTGAAGAAGAAAACGCGTGATGCCGGGGTCAGAAAAACTGGTGCCTGGGGAGGCAAATTTTTTTTGATCCCAAATGCAAAAACGGATCCCAGGACGAAATTCGGGGTTGAATTCCAATCTTAAAAATGGTATTGCTTGCTGTTTTTAAAAATCAAGCTTTTTGGTGCCTGAAGAAGAAAACGCGTGATGCCGGGGTCAGAAAAACTGGTGCCTGGGGAGGCAAATTTTTTTTGATCCCAAATGCAAAAACGGATGCCAGGACGAAATTCCGGGTCGAATTCCAAACTTAAAAATGGTATTGCTTGCTGTTTTTAAAAATCAAACTTTTTGGTGCCTGAAGAAGAAAACGCGTGATGCCGGGGTCAGAAAAACTGGTGCCTGGGGAGGCAAATTTTTTTTGATCCCAAATGCAAAAACGGATGCCAGGACGAAATTCCGGGTCGACTTCCAAACTTAAAAATGGTATTGCTTGCTGTTTTTAAAAATCAAGGTTTTTGGTGCCTAAAGAAGAAAACACGTGATGCCGGGGACAGAAAAACTGGTGTCTGGGGAGGTAAAAATTTTTTGATCCCAAATGCAAAAACGGATGCCAGGACGAAATTCGGGGTCGAATTCCAATCGTAAAAATGGTATTGCTTGCTGTTTTTAAAAATCAAGCTTTTTGATGCCTAAAGAAGAAAACGCGTGATGCCGGGGTCAGAAAAAATGATGCCTGGGTAGGCAAAATTTTTTTGATCCCAAATGCAAAAACGGATGCCAGGACGAAATGCAGGGTCTTATTCCAAACTTAAAAATGGTATTGCTTGCTGTTTTTAAAAATCAAGCATTTTGGTGCCTGAAGAAGAAATCGCGTGATGTCGGGGTGAGAAAAACTGGTTCCTGGGGAGGCAAATTTTTTTTGATCCCAAATGCAAAAACGGATGCCAGGACGAAATTCCGGGTCAAATTCCAAACTTAAAAATGGTATTGCTTGCTGTTTTTAAAAATCAAGCTTTTTGGTGCCTGAAGAAGAAAACGCGTGATGCCGGGGTCAGAAAAACTGGTGCCTGGGGAGGCAAATTTTTTTTGATCCCAAATGCAAAAACGGATGCCAGGACGAAATTCCGGGTCGAATTCCAAACTTAAAAATGGTATTGCTTGCTGTTTTTAAAAATCAAGCTTTTTGGTGCCTGAAGAAGAAAACGCGTGATGCCGGGGTCAGAAAAACTGGTGCCTGGGGAGGCAAATTTTTTTTGATCCCAAATGCAAAAACGGATGCCAGGACGAAATTCCGGGTCGAATTCCAAACTTAAAAATGGTATTGCTTGCTGTTTTTAAAAATCAAACTTTTTGGTGCCTGAAGAAGAAAACGCGTGATGCCGGGGTCAGAAAAACTGGTGCCTGGGGAGGCAAATTTTTTTTGATCCCAAATGCAAAAACGGATGCCAGGACGAAATTCCGGGTCGACTTCCAAACTTAAAAATGGTATTGCTTGCTGTTTTTAAAAATCAAGGTTTTTGGTGCCTTAAGAAGAAAACACGTGATGCCGGGGTCAGAAAAACTGGTGCCTGGGGAGGCAAATTTTTTTTGATCCCAAATGCAAAAACGGATGCCAGGACGAAATTCCGGGTCGAATTCCAAACTTAAAAATGGTATTGCTTGCTGTTTTTAAAAATCAAGCTTTTTGGTGCCTGAAGAAGAAAACACGTGATGCCGGGGTAGGCAAAAATTTTTTGATCCCAAATGCAAAAACGGATGCCAGGACGAAATGCAGGGTCGAATTCCAAACTTAAAAATGGTATTGCTTGCTGTTTTTAAAAATCAAGCATTTTGGTTCCTGAAGAAGAAATCGCGTGATGCCGGGGTCAGAAAAACTGGTGCCTGGAGAGGCAAATTTTTTTTGATCCCAAATGCAAAAACGGATGCCAGGACGAAATTCCGGGTCGAATTCCAAACTTAAAAATGGTATTGCTTGCTGTTTTTAAAAATCAAGCTTTTTGGTGCCTGAAGAATAAAACACGTGATGCCGGGGTCAGAAAAACTGGTGCCTGGGGAGGTTCAAATTTTTTTGATCCCAAATGCAAAAACGGATGCCAGGACGAAATTCGGGGTCGAATTCCAATCTTAAAAATGGTATTGCTTGCTGTTTTTAAAAATCAAGCTTTTTGGTGCCTGAAGAAGAAAACGCGTGATGCCGGGGTCAGAAAAAATGATGCCTGGGTAGGCAAAAATTTTTTGATCCCAAAGGCAAAAACGGATGCCAGGATGAGATTCAGGGTAGAATTCCAAACTTAAAAATGGTATTGCTTGCTGTTTTTAAAAATCAAGCTTTTTGGTGCCTGAAGAAGAAAACGCGTGATGCCGGGGTCAGAAAAACTGGTGCCTGGGGAGGCAAATTTTTTTTGATCCCAAATGCAAAAACGGATGCCAGGACGAAATTCCGGGTCGAATTCCAAACTTAAAAATGGTATTGCTTGCTGTTTTTAAAAATCAAGCATTTTGGTGCCTGAAGAAGAAATCGCGTGATGTCGGGGTGAGAAAAACTGGTTCCTGGGGAGGCAAATTTTTTTTGATCCCAAATGCAAAAACGGATGCCAGGACGAAATTCCGGGTCAAATTCCAAACTTAAAAATGGTATTGCTTGCTGTTTTTAAAAATCAAGCTTTTTGGTGCCTGAAGAAGAAAACGCGTGATGCCGGGGTCAGAAAAACTGGTGCCTGGGGAGGCAAATTTTTTTTGATCCCAAATGCAAAAACGGATGCCAGGACGAAATTCCGGGTCGAATTCCAAACTTAAAAATGGTATTGCTTGCTGTTTTTAAAAATCAAGCTTTTTGGTGCCTGGAGAAGAAAACACGTGATGCCGGGGTCAGAAAAAATGATGCCTGGGTAGGCAAATTTTTTTTGATCCCAAATGCAAAAACGGATGCCAGGACGAAATTCCGGGTCGAATTCCAAACTTAAAAATGGTATTGCTTGCTGTTTTTAAAAATCAAGCTTTTTGGTGCCTGAAGAATAAAACACGTGATGCCGGGGTCAGAAAAACTGGTGCCTGGGGAGGTTCAAATTTTTTTGATCCCAAATGCAAAAACGGATCCCAGGACGAAATTCGGGGTCGAATTCCAATCTTAAAAATGGTATTGCTTGCTGTTTTTAAAAATCAAGCTTTTTGGTGCCTGAAGAAGAAAACGCGTGATGCCGGGGTCAGAAAAATTGATGCCTGGGTAGGCAAAAAAATTTTGATCCCAAAGGCAAAAACGGATGCCAGGATGAGATTCAGGGTAGAATTCCAAACTTAAAAATGGTATTGCTTGCTGTTTTTAAAAATCAAGCTTTTTGGTGTCTGAAGAAGAAAACGCGTGATGCCGGGGTCAGAAAAACTGGTGCCTGGGGAGGCAAATTTTTTTTGATCCCAAATGCAAAAACGGATGCCAGGACGAAATTCCGGGTCGAATTCCAAACTTAAAAATGGTATTGCTTGCTGTTTTTAAAAATCAAACTTTTTGGTGCCTGAAGAAGAAAACGCGTGATACCGGGGTCAGAAAAACTGGTGCTTCGGGAGGCAAAATTTTTTTGATCCCAAATGCAAAAACGGATGCCAGGACGAAATTCGGGGTTGAATTCCAAACTTAAAAATGATATTGCTTGCTTTTTTAAAAAATCAAGATTTTTTGTGCCTGAAGAAGAAAACGCGTGATGCCGGGGTCAGAAAAACTGGTGCCTGGGGAGGCAAATTTTTTTTGATCCCAAATGCAAAAACGGATCCCAGGACGAAATTCGGGGTTGAATTCCAATCTTAAAAATGGTATTGCTTGCTGTTTTTAAAAATCAAGCTTTTTGGTGCCTGAAGAAGAAAACGCGTGATGCCGGGGTCAGAAAAACTGGTGCCTGGGGAGGCAAATTTTTTTTGATCCCAAATGCAAAAACGGATGCCAGGACGAAATTCCGGGTCGAATTCCAAACTTAAAAATGGTATTGCTTGCTGTTTTTAAAAATGAAACTTTTTGGTGCCTGAAGAAGAAAACGCGTGATGCCGGGGTCAGAAAAACTGGTGCCTGGGGAGGCAAATTTTTTTTGATCCCAAATGCAAAAACGGATGCCAGGACGAAATTCCGGGTCGACTTCCAAACTTAAAAATGGTATTGCTTGCTGTTTTTAAAAATCAAGGTTTTTGGTGCCTAAAGAAGAAAACACGTGATGCCGGGGACAGAAAAACTGGTGCCTGGGGAGGTAAAAATTTTTTGATCCCAAATGCAAAAAAGGATGCCAGGACGAAATTCGGGGTCGAATTCCAATCGTAAAAATGGTATTGCTTGCTGTTTTTAAAAATCAAGCTTTTTGATGCCTAAAGAAGAAAACGCGTGATGCCGGGGTCAGAAAAAATGATGCCTGGGTAGGCAAAATTTTTTTGATCCCAAATGCAAAAACGGATGCCAGGACGAAATGCAGGGTCTTATTCCAAACTTAAAAATGGTATTGCTTGCTGTTTTTAAAAATCAAGCATTTTGGTGCCTGAAGAAGAAATCGCGTGATGTCGGGGTGAGAAAAACTGGTTCCTGGGGAGGCAAATTTTTTTTGATCCCAAATGCAAAAACGGATGCCAGGACGAAATTCCGGGTCAAATTCCAAACTTAAAAATGGTATTGCTTGCTGTTTTTAAAAATCAAGCTTTTTGGTGCCTGAAGAAGAAAACGCGTGATGCCGGGGTCAGAAAAACTGGTGCCTGGGGAGGCAAATTTTTTTTGATCCCAAATGCAAAAACGGATGCCAGGACGAAATTCCGGGTCGAATTCCAAACTTAAAAATGGTATTGCTTGCTGTTTTTAAAAATCAAGCTTTTTGGTGCCTGAAGAAGAAAACACGTGATGCCGGGGTCAGAAAAAATGATGCCTGGGTAGGCAAAATTTTTTTGATCCCAAATGCAAAAACGGATGCCAGGATGAAATGCAGGGTCGAATTCCAAACTTAAAAATGGTATTGCTTGCTGTTTTTAAAAATCAAGCATTTTGGTGCCTGAAGAAGAAATCGCGTGATGCCTGGGTCAGAAAAACTGGTGCCTGGGGAGGCAAATTTTTTTTGATCCCAAATGCAAAAACGGATGCCAGGACGAAATTCCGGGTCGAATTCCAAACTTAAAAATGGTATTGCTTGCTGTTTTTAAAAATCAAGCTTTTTGGTGCCTGAAGAATAAAACACGTGATGCCGGGGTCAGAAAAACTGGTGCCTGGGGAGGTTCAAATTTTTTTGATCCCAAATGCAAAAACGGATCCCAGGACGAAATTCGGGGTCGAATTCCAATCTTAAAAATGGTATTGCTTGCTGTTTTTAAAAATCAAGCTTTTTGGTGCCTGAAGAAGAAAACGCGTGATGCCGGGGTCAGAAAAATTGATGCCTGGGTAGGCAAAACAATTTTGATCCCAAAGGCAAAAACGGATGCCAGGATGAGATTCAGGGTAGAATTCCAAACTTAAAAATGGTATTGCTTGCTGTTTTTAAAAATCAAGCTTTTTGGTGTCTGAAGAAGAAAACGCGTGATGCCGGGGTCAGAAAAACTGGTGCCTGGGGAGGCAAATTTTTTTTGATCCCAAATGCAAAAACGGATGCCAGGACGAAATTCCGGGTCGAATTCCAAACTTAAAAATGGTATTGCTTGCTGTTTTTAAAAATCAAACTTTTTGGTGCCTGAAGAAGAAAACGCGTGATACCGGGGTCAGAAAAACTGGTGCTTCGGGAGGCAAAATTTTTTTGATCCCAAATGCAAAAACGGATGCCAGGACGAAATTCCGGGTCGACTTCCAAACTTAAAAATGGTATTGCTTGCTGTTTTTAAAAATCAAGCTTTTTGGTGCCTGAAGAAGAAAACGCGTGATGCCGGGGTCAGAAAAATTGATGCCTGGGTAGGCAAAAAAATTTTGATCCCAAAGGCAAAAACGGATGCCAGGATGAGATTCAGGGTAGAATTCCAAACTTAAAAATGGTATTGCTTGCTGTTTTTAAAAATCAAGCTTTTTGGTGTCTGAAGAAGAAAACGCGTGATGCCGGGGTCAGAAAAACTGGTGCCTGGGGAGGCAAATTTTTTTTGATCCCAAATGCAAAAACGGATGCCAGGACGAAATTCCGGGTCGAATTCCAAACTTAAAAATGGTATTGCTTGCTGTTTTTAAAAATCAAGCTTTTTGGTGCCTGAAGAAGAAAACACGTGATGCCGGGGTCAGAAAAAATGATGCCTGGGTAGGCAAAATTTTTTTGATCCCAAATGCAAAAACGGATGCCAGGATGAAATGCAGGGTCGAATTCCAAACTTAAAAATGGTATTGCTTGCTGTTTTTAAAAATCAAGCATTTTGGTGCCTGAAGAAGAAATCGCGTGATGCCTGGGTCAGAAAAACTGGTGCCTGGGGAGGCAAATTTTTTTTGATCCCAAATGCAAAAACGGATGCCAGGACGAAATTCCGGGTCGAATTCCAAACTTAAAAATGGTATTGCTTGCTGTTTTTAAAAATCAAGCTTTTTGGTGCCTGAAGAATAAAACACGTGATGCCGGGGTCAGAAAAACTGGTGCCTGGGGAGGTTCAAATTTTTTTGATCCCAAATGCAAAAACGGATCCCAGGACGAAATTCGGGGTCGAATTCCAATCTTAAAAATGGTATTGCTTGCTGTTTTTAAAAATCAAGCTTTTTGGTGCCTGAAGAAGAAAACGCGTGATGCCGGGGTCAGAAAAATTGATGCCTGGGTAGGCAAAAAAATTTTGATCCCAAAGGCAAAAACGGATGCCAGGATGAGATTCAGGGTAGAATTCCAAACTTAAAAATAGTATTGCTTGCTGTTTTTAAAAATCAAGCTTTTTGGTGTCTGAAGAAGAAAACGCGTGATGCCGGGGTCAGAAAAACTGGTGCCTGGGGAGGCAAATTTTTTTTGATCCCAAATGCAAAAACGGATGCCAGGACGAAATTCCGGGTCGAATTCCAAACTAAAAAATGGTATTGCTTGCTGTTTTTAAAAATCAAACTTTTTGGTGCCTGAAGAAGAAAACGCGTGATACCGGGGTCAGAAAAACTGGTGCTTCGGGAGGCAAAAATTTTTTGATCCCAAATGCAAAAACGGATGCCAGGACGAAATTCGGGGTTGAATTCCAAACTTAAAAATGATATTGCTTGCTTTTTTAAAAAATCAAGATTTTTTGTGCCTGAAGAAGAAAACGCGTGATGCCGGGGTCAGAAAAACTGGTGCCTGGGGAGGCAAATTTTTTTTGATCCCAAATGCAAAAACGGATCCCAGGACGAAATTCGGGGTCGAATTCCAATCTTAAAAATGGTATTGCTTGCTGTTTTTAAAAATCAAGCTTTTTTGTGCCTGAAGAAGAAAACGCGTGATGCCGGGGTCAGAAAAACTGGTGCCTGGGTAGGCAATTTTTTTTTGATCCCAAATGCAAAAACGGATGCCAGGACGAAATTCCGGGTCGAATTCCAAACTTAAAAATGGTATTGCTTGCTGTTTTTAAAAATCAAACTTTTTGGTGCCTGAAGAAGAAAACGCGTGATACCGGGGTCAGAAAAACTGGTGCTTCGGGAGGCAAAATTTTTTTGATCCCAAATGCAAAAACGAATGCCAGGACGAAATTCGGGGTTGAATTCCAAACTTAAAAATGATATTGCTTGCTTTTTTAAAAAATCAAGATTTTTTGTGCCTGAAGAAGAAAACGCGTGATGCCGGGGTCAGAAAAACTGGTGCCTGGGGAGGCAAATTTTTTTTGATCCCAAATGCAAAAACGGATCCCAGGACGAAATTCGGGGTTGAATTCCAATCTTAAAAATGGTATTGCTTGCTGTTTTTAAAAATCAAGCTTTTTGGTGCCTGAAGAAGAAAACGCGTGATGCCGGGGTCAGAAAAACTGGTGCCTGGGGAGGCAAATTTTTTTTGATCCCAAATGCAAAAACAGATGCCAGGACGAAATTCCGGGTCGAATTCCAAACTTAAAAATGGTATTGCTTGCTGTTTTTAAAAATCAAACTTTTTGGTGCCTGAAGAAGAAAACGCGTGATGCCGGGGTCAGAAAAACTGGTGCCTGGGGAGGCAAATTTTTTTTGATCCCAAATGCAAAAACGGATGCCAGGACGAAATTCCGGGTCGACTTCCAAACTTAAAAATGGTATTGCTTGCTGTTTTTAAAAATCAAGGTTTTTGGTGCCTAAAGAAGAAAACACGTGATGCCGGGGACAGAAAAACTGGTGCCTGGGGAGGTAAAAATTTTTTGATCCCAAATGCAAAAAAGGATGCCAGGACGAAATTCGGGGTCGAATTCCAATCGTAAAAATGGTATTGCTTGCTGTTTTTAAAAATCAAGCTTTTTGATGCCTAAAGAAGAAAACGCGTGATGCCGGGGTCAGAAAAAATGATGCCTGGGTAGGCAAAATTTTTTTGATCCCAAATGCAAAAACGGATGCCAGGACGAAATGCAGGGTCTTATTCCAAACTTAAAAATGGTATTGCTTGCTGTTTTTAAAAATCAAGCATTTTGGTGCCTGAAGAAGAAATCGCGTGATGTCGGGGTGAGAAAAACTGGTTCCTGGGGAGGCAAATTTTTTTTGATCCCAAATGCAAAAACGGATGCCAGGACGAAATTCCGGGTCAAATTCCAAACTTAAAAATGGTATTGCTTGCTGTTTTTAAAAATCAAGCTTTTTGGTGCCTGAAGAAGAAAACGCGTGATGCCGGGGTCAGAAAAACTGGTGCCTGGGGAGGCAAATTTTTTTTGATCCCAAATGCAAAAACGGATGCCAGGACGAAATGCAGGGTCGAATTCCAAACTTAAAAATGGTATTGCTTGCTGTTTTTAAAAATCAAGCTTTTTGGTGCCTGAAGAAGAAAACACGTGATGCCGGGGTCAGAAAAAATGATGCCTGGGTAGGCAAAATTTTTTTGATCCCAAATGCAAAAACGGATGCCAGGACGAAATGCAGGGTCGAATTCCAAACTTAAAAATGGTATTGCTTGCTGTTTTTAAAAATCAAGCATTTTGGTGCCTGAAGAAGAAATCGCGTGATGCCTGGGTCAGAAAAACTGGTGCCTGGGGAGGCAAATTTTTTTTGATCCCAAATGCAAAAACGGATGCCAGAACGAAATTCCGGGTCGAATTCCAAACTTAAAAATGGTATTGCTTGCTGTTTTTAAAAATCAAGCTTTTTGGTGCCTGAAGAATAAAACACGTGATGCCGGGGTCAGAAAAACTGGTGCCTGGGGAGGTTCAAATTTTTTTGATCCCAAATGCAAAAACGGATCCCAGGACGAAATTCGGGGTCAAATTCCAATCTTAAAAATGGTATTGCTTGCTGTTTTTAAAAATCAAGCTTTTTGGTGCCTGAAGAAGAAAACGCGTGATGCCGGGGTCAGAAAAATTGATGCCTGGGTAGGCAAAAAAATTTTGATCCCAAAGGCAAAAACGGATGCCAGGATGAGATTCAGGGTAGAATTCCAAACTTAAAAATGGTATTGCTTGCTGTTTTTAAAAATCAAGCTTTTTGGTGCCTGAAGAAGAAAACGCGTGATGCCGGGGTCAGAAAAACTGGTGCCTGGGGAGGCAAATTTTTTTTGATCCCAAATGCAAAAACGGATGCCAGGACGAAATTCCGGGTCGAATTCCAAACTTAAAAATGGTATTGCTTGCTGTTTTTAAAAATCAAACTTTTTGGTGCCTGAAGAAGAAAACGCGTGATACCGGGGTCAGAAAAACTGGTGCTTCGGGAGGCAAAATTTTTTTGATCCCAAATGCAAAAACGGATGCCAGGACGAAATTCGGGGTTGAATTCCAAACTTCAAAATGATATTGCTTGCTTTTTTAAAAAATCAAGATTTTTTGTGCCTGAAGAAGAAAACGCGTGATGCCGGGGTCAGAAAAACTGGTGCCTGGGGAGGCAAATTTTTTTTGATCCCAAATGCAAAAACGGATCCCAGGACGAAATTCGGGGTCGAATTCCAATCTTAAAAATGGTATTGCTTGCTGTTTTTAAAAATCAAGCTTTTTGGTGCCTGAAGAAGAAAACGCGTGATGCCGGGGTCAGAAAAATTGATGCCTGGGTAGGCAAAAAAATTTTGATCCCAAAGGCAAAAACGGATGCCAGGATGAGATTCAGGGTAGAATTCCAAACTTAAAAATGGTATTGCTTGCTGTTTTTATAAATCAAGCTTTTTGGTGCCTGAAGAAGAAAACGCGTGATGCCGGGGTCAGAAAAACTGGTGCCTGGGGAGGCAAATTTTTTTTGATCCCAAATGCAAAAACGGATGCCAGGACGAAATTCCGGGTCGAATTCCAAACTTAAAAATGGTATTGCTTGCTGTTTTTAAAAATCAAGCTTTTTGGTGCCTGAAGAAGAAAACGCGTGATGCCGGGGTCAGAAAAACTGGTGCTTGGGGAGGCAAATTTTTTTTGATCCCAAATGCAAAAACGGATGCCAGAACGAAATTCCGGGTCGAATTCCAAACTTAAAAATGGTATTGCTTGCTGTTTTTAAAAATCAAGCTTTTTGGTGCCTGAAGAAGAAAACGCGTGATGCCGGGGTCAGAAAAACTGGTGCTTCGGGAGGCAAAATTTTTTTGATCCCAAATGCAAAAACGGATGCCAGGACGAAATTCGGGGTTGAATTCCAAACTTAAAAATGATATTGCTTGCTTTTTTAAAAAATCAAGATTTTTTGTGCCTGAAGAATAAAATGCGTGATGCCGGGGTCAGAAGAAATGATGCCTGGGTAGGCAAAAATTTTTTGATCCCAAATGCAAAAACGGATGCCAGGACGAAATGCAGGGTCGAATTCCAAACTTAAAAATGGTATTGCTTGCTGTTTTTAAAAATCAAGCATTTTGGTGCCGGAAGAAGAAATCGCGTGATGCCGGGGTCAGAAAAACTGGTGCCTGGGGAGGCAAATTTTTTTTGTTCCCAAATGCAAAAACGGATGCCAGGATGAAATTCGGGGTCGAATTCCAAACTTAAAAATGGTATTGCTTGCTGTTTTTAAAAATCAAGCTTTTTGGTGCCTGAAGAAGAAATCGCGTGATGTCGGGGTGAGAAAAACTGGTTCCTGGGGAGGCAATTTTTTTTTGATCCCAAATGCAAAAACGGATGCCAGGACGAAATTCCGGGTCAAATTCCAAACTTAAAAATGGTATTGCTTGCTGTTTTTAAAAATCAAGCTTTTTGGTGCCTGAAGAAGAAAACGCGTGATGCCGGGGTCAGAAAAACTGGTGCCTGGGGAGGCAAATTTTTTTTGATCCCAAATGCAAAAACGGATGCCAGGACGAAATTCCGGGTCGAATTCCAAACTTAAAAATGGTATTGCTTGCTGTTTTTAAAAATCAAGCTTTTTGGTGCCTGAAGAAGAAAACACGTGATGCCGGGGTCAGAAAAAATGATGCCTGGGTAGGCAAAATTTTTTTGATCCCAAATGCAAAAACGGATGCCAGGACGAAATGCAGGGTCGATTTCCAAACTTAAAAATGGTATTGCTTGCTGTTTTTAAAAATCAAGCATTTTGGTGCCTGAAGAAGAAATCGCGTGATGTCGGGGTGAGAAAAACTGGTTCCTGGGGAGGCAATTTTTTTTTGATCCCAAATGCAAAAACGGATGCCAGGACGAAATTCCGGGTCAAATTCCAAACTTAAAAATGGTATTGCTTGCTGTTTTTAAAAATCAAGCTTTTTGGTGCCTGAAGAAGAAAACGCGTGATGCCGGGGTCAGAAAAACTGGTGCCTGGGGAGGCAAATTTTTTTTGATCCCAAATGCAAAAACGGATGCCAGGACGAAATTCCGGGTCGAATTCCAAACTTAAAAATGGTATTGCTTGCTGTTTTTAAAAATCAAGCTTTTTGGTGCCTGAAGAAGAAAACGCGTGATGCCGGGGTCAGAAAAACTGGTGCCTGGGGAGGCAAATTTTTTTTGATCCCAAATGCAAAAACTGATGCCAGGACGAAATGCAGGGTCGATTTCCAAACTTAAAAATGGTATTGCTTGCTGTTTTTAAAAATCAAGCATTTTGGTGCCTGAAGAAGAAATCGCGTGATGTCGGGGTGAGAAAAACTGGTGCCTGGGGAGGCAATTTTTTTTTGATCCCAAATGCAAAAACGGATGCCAGGACGAAATTCCGGGTCAAATTCCAAACTTAAAAATGGTATTGCTTGCTGTTTTTAAAAATCAAGCTTTTTGGTGCCTGAAGAAGAAAACGCGTGATGCCGGGGTCAGAAAAACTGGTGCCTGGGGAGGCAAATTTTTTTTGATCCCAAATGCAAAAATGGATGCCAGGACGAAATTCCGGGTCGAATTCCAAACTTAAAAATGGTATTGCTTGCTGTTTTTAAAAATCAAGCTTTTTGGTGCCTGAAGAAGAAAACACGTGATGCCGGGGTCAGAAAAAATGATGCCTGGGTAGACAAATATTTTTTGACCCCAAATGCAAAAACGGATGCCAGGATGAGATTCAGGGTAGAATTCCAAACTTAAAAATGGTATTGCTTGCTGTTTTTAAAAATCAAGCTTTTTGGTGCCTGAAGAAGAAAACGCGTGATGCCGGGGTCAGAAAAACTGGTGCCTGGGGACGCAATTTTTTTTTGATCCCAAATGCAAAAACGGATGCCAGGACAAAATTCCGGGTCGAATTCCAAACTTAAAAATGGTATTGCTTGCTGTTTTTAAAAATCAAACTTTTTGGTGCCTGAAGAAGAAAACGCGTGATGCCGGGGTCAGAAAAACTGGTGCCTGGGGAGGCAAATTTTTTTTGATCCCAAATGCAAAAACGGATGCCAGGACGAAATTCCGGGTCGACTTCCAAACTTAAAAATGGTATTGCTTGCTGTTTTTAAAAATCAAGGTTTTTGGTGCCTAAAGAAGAAAACACGTGATGCCGGGGTCAGAAAAACTGGTGCCTGGGGAGGTAAAAATTTTTTGATCCCAAATGCAAAAACGGATGCCAGGACGAAATTCGGGGTCGAATTCCAATCTTAAAAATGGTATTGCTTGCTGTTTTTAAAAATCAAGCTTTTTGGTGCCTGAAGAAGAAAACGCGTGATGCCGGGGTCAGAAAAACTGGTGCCTGGGGAGGTTCAAATTTTTTTGATCCCAAATGCAAAAACGGATCCCAGGACGAAATTCGGGGTCGAATTCCAATCTTAAAAATGGTATTGCTTGCTGTTTTTAAAAATCAAGCTTTTTTGTGCCTGAAGAAGAAAACGCGTGATGCCGGGGTCAGAAAAATTGATGCCTGGGTAGGCAAAAAAATTTTGATCCCAAAGGCAAAAACGGATGCCAGGATGAGATTCAGGGTAGAATTCCAAACTTAAAAATGGTATTGCTTGCTGTTTTTAAAAATCAAGATTTTTGGTGCCTGAAGAAGAAAACGCGTGATGCCGGGGTCAGAAAAACTGGTGCCTGGGGAGGCAAATTTTTTTTGATCCCAAATGCAAAAACGGATGCCAGGACGAAATTCCGGGTCGAATTCCAAACTTAAAAATGGTATTGCTTGCTGTTTTTAAAAATCAAGCTTTTTGGTGCCTGAAGAAGAAAACGCGTGATGCCGGGGTCAGAAAAACTGGTGCTTGGGGAGGCAAATTTTTTTTGATCCCAAATGCAAAAACGGATGCCAGAACGAAATTCCGGGTCGAATTCCAAACTTAAAAATGGTATTGCTTGCTGTTTTTAAAAATCAAGCTTTTTGGTGCCTGAAGAAGAAAACGCGTGATGCCGGGGTCAGAAAAACTGGTGCTTCGGGAGGCAAAATTTTTTTGATCCCAAATTGAAAAACGGATGCCAGGACGAAATTCGGGGTTGAATTCCAAACTTAAAAATGATATTGCTTGCTTTTTTAAAAAATCAAGATTTTTTGTGCCTGAAGAAGAAAACGCGTGATGCCGGGGTCAGAAAAATTGATGCCTGGGTAGGCAAAAAAATTTTGATCCCAAAGGCAAAAACGGATGCCAGGATGAGATTCAGGGTAGAATTCCAAACTTAAAAATGGTATTGCTTGCTGTTTTTAAAAATCAAGCTTTTTGGTGCCTGAAGAAGAAAACGCGTGATGCCGGGGTCAGAAAAACTGGTGCCTGGGGAGGCAAATTTTTTTTGATCCCAAATGCAAAAACGGATGCCAGGACGAAATTCCGGGTCGAATTCCAAACTTAAAAATGGTATTGCTTGCTGTTTTTAAAAATCAAGCTTTTTGGTGCCTGAAGAAGAAAACGCGTGATGCCGGGGTCAGAAAAACTGGTGCTTGGGGAGGCAAATTTTTTTTGATCCCAAATGCAAAAACGGATGCCAGAACGAAATTCCGGGTCGAATTCCAAACTTAAAAATGGTATTGCTTGCTGTTTTTAAAAATCAAGCTTTTTGGTGCCTGAAGAAGAAAACGCGTGATGCCGGGGTCAGAAAAACTGGTGCTTCGGGAGGCAAAATTTTTTTGATCCCAAATGCAAAAACGGATGCCAGGACGAAATTCGGGGTTGAATTCCAAACTTAAAAATGATATTGCTTGCTTTTTTAAAAAATCAAGATTTTTTGTGCCTGAAGAAGAAAATGCGTGATGCCGGGGTCAGAAAAAATGATGCCTGGGTAGGCAAAAATTTTTTGATCCCAAATGCAAAAACGGATGCCAGGACGAAATGCAGGGTCGAATTCCAAACTTAAAAATGGTATTGCTTGCTGTTTTTAAAAATCAAGCATTTTGGTGCCGGAAGAAGAAATCGCGTGATGCCGGGGTCAGAAAAACTGGTGCCTGGGGAGGCAAATTTTTTTTGTTCCCAAATGCAAAAACGGATGCCAGGATGAAATTCGGGGTCGAATTCCAAACTTAAAAATGGTATTGCTTGCTCTTTTTAAAAATCAAGCTTTTTGGTGCCTGAAGAAGAAATCGCGTGATGTCGGGGTGAGAAAAACTGGTTCCTGGGGAGGCAATTTTTTTTTGATCCCAAATGCAAAAACGGATGCCAGGATGAAATTCCGGGTCAAATTCCAAACTTAAAAATGGTATTGCTTGCTGTTTTTAAAAATCAAGCTTTTTGGTGCCTGAAGAAGAAAACGCGTGATGCCGGGGTCAGAAAAACTGGTGCCTGGGGAGGCAAATTTTTTTTGATCCCAAATGCAAAAACGGATGCCAGGACGAAATTCCGGGTCGAATTCCAAACTTAAAAATGGTATTGCTTGCTGTTTTTAAAAATCAAGCTTTTTGGTGCCTGAAGAAGAAAACGCGTGATGCCGGGGTCAGAAAAACTGGTGCCTGGGGAGGCAAATTTTTTTTGATCCCAAATGCAAAAACTGATGCCAGGACGAAATGCAGGGTCGATTTCCAAACTTAAAAATGGTATTGCTTGCTGTTTTTAAAAATCAAGCATTTTGGTGCCTGAAGAAGAAATCGCGTGATGTCGGGGTGAGAAAAACTGGTTCCTGGGGAGGCAATTTTTTTTTGATCCCAAATGCAAAAACGGATGCCAGGACGAAATTCCGGGTCAAATTCCAAACTTAAAAATGGTATTGCTTGCTGTTTTTAAAAATCAAGCTTTTTGGTGCCTGAAGAAGAAAACGCGTGATGCCGGGGTCAGAAAAACTGGTGCCTGGGGAGGCAAATTTTTTTTGATCCCAAATGCAAAAACGGATCCCAGGACGAAATTCGGGGTCGAATTCCAATCTTAAAAATGGTATTGCTTGCTGTTTTTAAAAATCAAGCTTTTTGGTGCCTGAAGAAGAAAACGCGTGATGCCGGGGTCAGAAAAATTGATGCCTGGGTAGGCAAAAAAATTTTGATCCCAAAGGCAAAAACGGATGCCAGGATGAGATTCAGGGTAGAATTCCAAACTTAAAAATGGTATTGCTTGCTGTTTTTATAAATCAAGCTTTTTGGTGCCTGAAGAAGAAAACGCGTGATGCCGGGGTCAGAAAAAATGATGCCTGGGTAGGCAAAATTTTTTTGATCCCAAATGCAAAAACGGATGCCAGGACGAAATGCAGGGTCTTATTCCAAACTTAAAAATGGTATTGCTTGCTGTTTTTAAAAATCAAGCATTTTGGTGCCTGAAGAAGAAATCGCGTGATGTCGGGGTGAGAAAAACTGGTTCCTGGGGAGGCAAATTTTTTTTGATCCCAAATGCAAAAACGGATGCCAGGACGAAATTCCGGGTCAAATTCCAAACTTAAAAATGGTATTGCTTGCTGTTTTTAAAAATCAAGCTTTTTGGTGCCTGAAGAAGAAAACGCGTGATGCCGGGGTCAGAAAAACTGGTGCCTGGGGAGGCAAATTTTTTTTGATCCCAAATGCAAAAACGGATGCCAGGACGAAATGCAGGGTCGAATTCCAAACTTAAAAATGGTATTGCTTGCTGTTTTTAAAAATCAAGCTTTTTGGTGCCTGAAGAAGAAAACACGTGATGCCGGGGTCAGAAAAAATGATGCCTGGGTAGGCAAAATTTTTTTGATCCCAAATGCAAAAACGGATGCCAGGACGAAATGCAGGGTCGAATTCCAAACTTAAAAATGGTATTGCTTGCTGTTTTTAAAAATCAAGCATTTTGGTGCCTGAAGAAGAAATCGCGTGATGCCTGGGTCAGAAAAACTGGTGCCTGGGGAGGCAAATTTTTTTTGATCCCAAATGCAAAAACGGATGCCAGAACGAAATTCCGGGTCGAATTCCAAACTTAAAAATGGTATTGCTTGCTGTTTTTAAAAATCAAGCTTTTTGGTGCCTGAAGAATAAAACACGTGATGCCGGGGTCAGAAAAACTGGTGCCTGGGGAGGTTCAAATTTTTTTGATCCCAAATGCAAAAACGGATCCCAGGACGAAATTCGGGGTCAAATTCCAATCTTAAAAATGGTATTGCTTGCTGTTTTTAAAAATCAAGCTTTTTGGTGCCTGAAGAAGAAAACGCGTGATGCCGGGGTCAGAAAAATTGATGCCTGGGTAGGCAAAAATATTTTGATCCCAAAGGCAAAAACGGATGCCAGGATGAGATTCAGGGTAGAATTCCAAACTTAAAAATGGTATTGCTTGCTGTTTTTAAAAATCAAGCTTTTTGGTGCCTGAAGAAGAAAACGCGTGATGCCGGGGTCAGAAAAACTGGTGCCTGGGGAGGCAAATTTTTTTTGATCCCAAATGCAAAAACGGATGCCAGGACGAAATTCCGGGTCGAATTCCAAACTTAAAAATGGTATTGCTTGCTGTTTTTAAAAATCAAACTTTTTGGTGCCTGAAGAAGAAAACGCGTGATACCGGGGTCAGAAAAACTGGTGCTTCGGGAGGCAAAATTTTTTTGATCCCAAATGCAAAAACGGATGCCAGGACGAAATTCGGGGTTGAATTCCAAACTTCAAAATGATATTGCTTGCTTTTTTAAAAAATCAAGATTTTTTGTGCCTGAAGAAGAAAACGCGTGATGCCGGGGTCAGAAAAACTGGTGCCTGGGGAGGCAAATTTTTTTTGATCCCAAATGCAAAAACGGATCCCAGGACGAAATTCGGGGTCGAATTCCAATCTTAAAAATGGTATTGCTTGCTGTTTTTAAAAATCAAGCTTTTTGGTGCCTGAAGAAGAAAACGCGTGATGCCGGGGTCAGAAAAATTGATGCCTGGGTAGGCAAAAAAATTTTGATCCCAAAGGCAAAAACGGATGCCAGGATGAGATTCAGGGTAGAATTCCAAACTTAAAAATGGTATTGCTTGCTGTTTTTATAAATCAAGCTTTTTGGTGCCTGAAGAAGAAAACGCGTGATGCCGGGGTCAGAAAAACTGGTGCCTGGGGAGGCAAATTTTTTTTGATCCCAAATGCAAAAACGGATGCCAGGACGAAATTCCGGGTCGAATTCCAAACTTAAAAATGGTATTGCTTGCTGTTTTTAAAAATCAAGCTTTTTGGTGCCTGAAGAAGAAAACGCGTGATGCCGGGGTCAGAAAAACTGGTGCTTGGGGAGGCAAATTTTTTTTGATCCCAAATGCAAAAACGGATGCCAGAACGAAATTCCGGGTCGAATTCCAAACTTAAAAATGGTATTGCTTGCTGTTTTTAAAAATCAAGCTTTTTGGTGCCTGAAGAAGAAAACGCGTGATGCCGGGGTCAGAAAAACTGGTGCTTCGGGAGGCAAAATTTTTTTGATCCCAAATGCAAAAACGGATGCCAGGACGAAATTCGGGGTTGAATTCCAAACTTAAAAATGATATTGCTTGCTTTTTTAAAAAATCAAGATTTTTTGTGCCTGAAGAATAAAATGCGTGATGCCGGGGTCAGAAGAAATGATGCCTGGGTAGGCAAAAATTTTTTGATCCCAAATGCAAAAACGGATGCCAGGACGAAATGCAGGGTCGAATTCCAAACTTAAAAATGGTATTGCTTGCTGTTTTTAAAAATCAAGCATTTTGGTGCCGGAAGAAGAAATCGCGTGATGCCGGGGTCAGAAAAACTGGTGCCTGGGGAGGCAAATTTTTTTTGTTCCCAAATGCAAAAACGGATGCCAGGATGAAATTCGGGGTCGAATTCCAAACTTAAAAATGGTATTGCTTGCTGTTTTTAAAAATCAAGCTTTTTGGTGCCTGAAGAAGAAATCGCGTGATGTCGGGGTGAGAAAAACTGGTTCCTGGGGAGGCAATTTTTTTTTGATCCCAAATGCAAAAACGGATGCCAGGACGAAATTCCGGGTCAAATTCCAAACTTAAAAATGGTATTGCTTGCTGTTTTTAAAAATCAAGCTTTTTGGTGCCTGAAGAAGAAAACGCGTGATGCCGGGGTCAGAAAAACTGGTGCCTGGGGAGGCAAATTTTTTTTGATCCCAAATGCAAAAACGGATGCCAGGACGAAATTCCGGGTCGAATTCCAAACTTAAAAATGGTATTGCTTGCTGTTTTTAAAAATCAAGCTTTTTGGTGCCTGAAGAAGAAAACACGTGATGCCGGGGTCAGAAAAAATGATGCCTGGGTAGGCAAAATTTTTTTGATCCCAAATGCAAAAACGGATGCCAGGACGAAATGCAGGGTCGATTTCCAAACTTAAAAATGGTATTGCTTGCTGTTTTTAAAAATCAAGCATTTTGGTGCCTGAAGAAGAAATCGCGTGATGTCGGGGTGAGAAAAACTGGTTCCTGGGGAGGCAATTTTTTTTTGATCCCAAATGCAAAAACGGATGCCAGGACGAAATTCCGGGTCAAATTCCAAACTTAAAAATGGTATTGCTTGCTGTTTTTAAAAATCAAGCTTTTTGGTGCCTGAAGAAGAAAACGCGTGATGCCGGGGTCAGAAAAACTGGTGCCTGGGGAGGCAAATTTTTTTTGATCCCAAATGCAAAAACGGATGCCAGGACGAAATTCCGGGTCGAATTCCAAACTTAAAAATGGTATTGCTTGCTGTTTTTAAAAATCAAGCTTTTTGGTGCCTGAAGAAGAAAACGCGTGATGCCGGGGTCAGAAAAACTGGTGCCTGGGGAGGCAAATTTTTTTTGATCCCAAATGCAAAAACTGATGCCAGGACGAAATGCAGGGTCGATTTCCAAACTTAAAAATGGTATTGCTTGCTGTTTTTAAAAATCAAGCATTTTGGTGCCTGAAGAAGAAATCGCGTGATGTCGGGGTGAGAAAAACTGGTGCCTGGGGAGGCAATTTTTTTTTGATCCCAAATGCAAAAACGGATGCCAGGACGAAATTCCGGGTCAAATTCCAAACTTAAAAATGGTATTGCTTGCTGTTTTTAAAAATCAAGCTTTTTGGTGCCTGAAGAAGAAAACGCGTGATGCCGGGGTCAGAAAAACTGGTGCCTGGGGAGGCAAATTTTTTTTGATCCCAAATGCAAAAATGGATGCCAGGACGAAATTCCGGGTCGAATTCCAAACTTAAAAATGGTATTGCTTGCTGTTTTTAAAAATCAAGCTTTTTGGTGCCTGAAGAAGAAAACACGTGATGCCGGGGTCAGAAAAAATGATGCCTGGGTAGACAAATATTTTTTGACCCCAAATGCAAAAACGGATGCCAGGATGAGATTCAGGGTAGAATTCCAAACTTAAAAATGGTATTGCTTGCTGTTTTTAAAAATCAAGCTTTTTGGTGCCTGAAGAAGAAAACGCGTGATGCCGGGGTCAGAAAAACTGGTGCCTGGGGACGCAATTTTTTTTTGATCCCAAATGCAAAAACGGATGCCAGGACAAAATTCCGGGTCGAATTCCAAACTTAAAAATGGTATTGCTTGCTGTTTTTAAAAATCAAACTTTTTGGTGCCTGAAGAAGAAAACGCGTGATGCCGGGGTCAGAAAAACTGGTGCCTGGGGAGGCAAATTTTTTTTGATCCCAAATGCAAAAACGGATGCCAGGACGAAATTCCGGGTCGACTTCCAAACTTAAAAATGGTATTGCTTGCTGTTTTTAAAAATCAAGGTTTTTGGTGCCTAAAGAAGAAAACACGTGATGCCGGGGTCAGAAAAACTGGTGCCTGGGGAGGTAAAAATTTTTTGATCCCAAATGCAAAAACGGATGCCAGGACGAAATTCGGGGTCGAATTCCAATCTTAAAAATGGTATTGCTTGCTGTTTTTAAAAATCAAGCTTTTTGGTGCCTGAAGAAGAAAACGCGTGATGCCGGGGTCAGAAAAACTGGTGCCTGGGGAGGTTCAAATTTTTTTGATCCCAAATGCAAAAACGGATCCCAGGACGAAATTCGGGGTCGAATTCCAATCTTAAAAATGGTATTGCTTGCTGTTTTTAAAAATCAAGCTTTTTTGTGCCTGAAGAAGAAAACGCGTGATGCCGGGGTCAGAAAAATTGATGCCTGGGTAGGCAAAAAAATTTTGATCCCAAAGGCAAAAACGGATGCCAGGATGAGATTCAGGGTAGAATTCCAAACTTAAAAATGGTATTGCTTGCTGTTTTTAAAAATCAAGATTTTTGGTGCCTGAAGAAGAAAACGCGTGATGCCGGGGTCAGAAAAACTGGTGCCTGGGGAGGCAAATTTTTTTTGATCCCAAATGCAAAAACGGATGCCAGGACGAAATTCCGGGTCGAATTCCAAACTTAAAAATGGTATTGCTTGCTGTTTTTAAAAATCAAGCTTTTTGGTGCCTGAAGAAGAAAACGCGTGATGCCGGGGTCAGAAAAACTGGTGCTTGGGGAGGCAAATTTTTTTTGATCCCAAATGCAAAAACGGATGCCAGAACGAAATTCCGGGTCGAATTCCAAACTTAAAAATGGTATTGCTTGCTGTTTTTAAAAATCAAGCTTTTTGGTGCCTGAAGAAGAAAACGCGTGATGCCGGGGTCAGAAAAACTGGTGCTTCGGGAGGCAAAATTTTTTTGATCCCAAATTGAAAAACGGATGCCAGGACGAAATTCGGGGTTGAATTCCAAACTTAAAAATGATATTGCTTGCTTTTTTAAAAAATCAAGATTTTTTGTGCCTGAAGAAGAAAACGCGTGATGCCGGGGTCAGAAAAATTGATGCCTGGGTAGGCAAAAAAATTTTGATCCCAAAGGCAAAAACGGATGCCAGGATGAGATTCAGGGTAGAATTCCAAACTTAAAAATGGTATTGCTTGCTGTTTTTAAAAATCAAGCTTTTTGGTGCCTGAAGAAGAAAACGCGTGATGCCGGGGTCAGAAAAACTGGTGCCTGGGGAGGCAAATTTTTTTTGATCCCAAATGCAAAAACGGATGCCAGGACGAAATTCCGGGTCGAATTCCAAACTTAAAAATGGTATTGCTTGCTGTTTTTAAAAATCAAGCTTTTTGGTGCCTGAAGAAGAAAACGCGTGATGCCGGGGTCAGAAAAACTGGTGCTTGGGGAGGCAAATTTTTTTTGATCCCAAATGCAAAAACGGATGCCAGAACGAAATTCCGGGTCGAATTCCAAACTTAAAAATGGTATTGCTTGCTGTTTTTAAAAATCAAGCTTTTTGGTGCCTGAAGAAGAAAACGCGTGATGCCGGGGTCAGAAAAACTGGTGCTTCGGGAGGCAAAATTTTTTTGATCCCAAATGCAAAAACGGATGCCAGGACGAAATTCGGGGTTGAATTCCAAACTTAAAAATGATATTGCTTGCTTTTTTAAAAAATCAAGATTTTTTGTGCCTGAAGAAGAAAATGCGTGATGCCGGGGTCAGAAAAAATGATGCCTGGGTAGGCAAAAATTTTTTGATCCCAAATGCAAAAACGGATGCCAGGACGAAATGCAGGGTCGAATTCCAAACTTAAAAATGGTATTGCTTGCTGTTTTTAAAAATCAAGCATTTTGGTGCCGGAAGAAGAAATCGCGTGATGCCGGGGTCAGAAAAACTGGTGCCTGGGGAGGCAAATTTTTTTTGTTCCCAAATGCAAAAACGGATGCCAGGATGAAATTCGGGGTCGAATTCCAAACTTAAAAATGGTATTGCTTGCTCTTTTTAAAAATCAAGCTTTTTGGTGCCTGAAGAAGAAATCGCGTGATGTCGGGGTGAGAAAAACTGGTTCCTGGGGAGGCAATTTTTTTTTGATCCCAAATGCAAAAACGGATGCCAGGATGAAATTCCGGGTCAAATTCCAAACTTAAAAATGGTATTGCTTGCTGTTTTTAAAAATCAAGCTTTTTGGTGCCTGAAGAAGAAAACGCGTGATGCCGGGGTCAGAAAAACTGGTGCCTGGGGAGGCAAATTTTTTTTGATCCCAAATGCAAAAACGGATGCCAGGACGAAATTCCGGGTCGAATTCCAAACTTAAAAATGGTATTGCTTGCTGTTTTTAAAAATCAAGCTTTTTGGTGCCTGAAGAAGAAAACGCGTGATGCCGGGGTCAGAAAAACTGGTGCCTGGGGAGGCAAATTTTTTTTGATCCCAAATGCAAAAACTGATGCCAGGACGAAATGCAGGGTCGATTTCCAAACTTAAAAATGGTATTGCTTGCTGTTTTTAAAAATCAAGCATTTTGGTGCCTGAAGAAGAAATCGCGTGATGTCGGGGTGAGAAAAACTGGTTCCTGGGGAGGCAATTTTTTTTTGATCCCAAATGCAAAAACGGATGCCAGGACGAAATTCCGGGTCAAATTCCAAACTTAAAAATGGTATTGCTTGCTGTTTTTAAAAATCAAGCTTTTTGGTGCCTGAAGAAGAAAACGCGTGATGCCGGGGTCAGAAAAACTGGTGCCTGGGGAGGCAAATTTTTTTTGATCCCAAATGCAAAAACGGATCCCAGGACGAAATTCGGGGTCGAATTCCAATCTTAAAAATGGTATTGCTTGCTGTTTTTAAAAATCAAGCTTTTTGGTGCCTGAAGAAGAAAACGCGTGATGCCGGGGTCAGAAAAATTGATGCCTGGGTAGGCAAAAAAATTTTGATCCCAAAGGCAAAAACGGATGCCAGGATGAGATTCAGGGTAGAATTCCAAACTTAAAAATGGTATTGCTTGCTGTTTTTATAAATCAAGCTTTTTGGTGCCTGAAGAAGAAAACGCGTGATGCCGGGGTCAGAAAAACTGGTGCCTGGGGAGGCAAATTTTTTTTGATCCCAAATGCAAAAACGGATGCCAGGACGAAATTCCGGGTCGAATTCCAAACTTAAAAATGGTATTGCTTGCTGTTTTTAAAAATCAAGCTTTTTGGTGCCTGAAGAAGAAAACGCGTGATGCCGGGGTCAGAAAAACTGGTGCTTGGGGAGGCAAATTTTTTTTGATCCCAAATGCAAAAACGGATGCCAGAACGAAATTCCGGGTCGAATTCCAAACTTAAAAATGGTATTGCTTGCTGTTTTTAAAAATCAAGCTTTTTGGTGCCTGAAGAAGAAAACGCGTGATGCCGGGGTCAGAAAAACTGGTGCTTCGGGAGGCAAAATTTTTTTGATCCCAAATTGAAAAACGGATGCCAGGACGAAATTCGGGGTTGAATTCCAAACTTAAAAATGATATTGCTTGCTTTTTTAAAAAATCAAGATTTTTTGTGCCTGAAGAAGAAAACGCGTGATGCCGGGGTCAGAAAAATTGATGCCTGGGTAGGCAAAAAAATTTTGATCCCAAAGGCAAAAACGGATGCCAGGATGAGATTCAGGGTAGAATTCCAAACTTAAAAATGGTATTGCTTGCTGTTTTTAAAAATCAAGCTTTTTGGTGCCTGAAGAAGAAAACGCGTGATGCCGGGGTCAGAAAAACTGGTGCCTGGGGAGGCAAATTTTTTTTGATCCCAAATGCAAAAACAGATGCCAGGACGAAATTCCGGGTCGAATTCCAAACTTAAAAATGGTATTGCTTGCTGTTTTTAAAAATCAAGCTTTTTGGTGCCTGAAGAAGAAAACGCGTGATGCCGGGGTCAGAAAAACTGGTGCTTGGGGAGGCAAATTTTTTTTGATCCCAAATGCAAAAACGGATGCCAGAACGAAATTCCGGGTCGAATTCCAAACTTAAAAATGGTATTGCTTGCTGTTTTTAAAAATCAAGCTTTTTGGTGCCTGAAGAAGAAAACGCGTGATGCCGGGGTCAGAAAAACTGGTGCTTCGGGAGGCAAAATTTTTTTGATCCCAAATGCAAAAACGGATGTCAGGACGAAATTCGGGGTTGAATTCCAAACTTAAAAATGATATTGCTTGCTTTTTTAAAAAATCAAGATTTTTTGTGCCTGAAGAAGAAAATGCGTGATGCCGGGGTCAGAAAAAATGATGCCTGGGTAGGCAAAAATTTTTTGATCCCAAATGCAAAAACGGATGCCAGGACGAAATGCAGGGTCGAATTCCAAACTTAAAAATGGTATTGCTTGCTGTTTTTAAAAATCAAGCATTTTGGTGCCGGAAGAAGAAATCGCGTGATGCCGGGGTCAGAAAAACTGGTGCCTGGGGAGGCAAATTTTTTTTGTTCCCAAATGCAAAAACGGATGCCAGGATGAAATTCGGGGTCGAATTCCAAACTTAAAAATGGTATTGCTTGCTCTTTTTAAAAATCAAGCTTTTTGGTGCCTGAAGAAGAAATCGCGTGATGTCGGGGTGAGAAAAACTGGTTCCTGGGGAGGCAATTTTTTTTTGATCCCAAATGCAAAAACGGATGCCAGGATGAAATTCCGGGTCAAATTCCAAACTTAAAAATGGTATTGCTTGCTGTTTTTAAAAATCAAGCTTTTTGGTGCCTGAAGAAGAAAACGCGTGATGCCGGGGTCAGAAAAACTGGTGCCTGGGGAGGCAAATTTTTTTTGATCCCAAATGCAAAAACGGATGCCAGGACGAAATTCCGGGTCGAATTCCAAACTTAAAAATGGTATTGCTTGCTGTTTTTAAAAATCAAGCTTTTTGGTGCCTGAAGAAGAAAACGCGTGATGCCGGGGTCAGAAAAACTGGTGCCTGGGGAGGCAAATTTTTTTTGATCCCAAATGCAAAAACTGATGCCAGGACGAAATGCAGGGTCGATTTCCAAACTTAAAAATGGTATTGCTTGCTGTTTTTAAAAATCAAGCATTTTGGTGCCTGAAGAAGAAATCGCGTGATGTCGGGGTGAGAAAAACTGGTTCCTGGGGAGGCAATTTTTTTTTGATCCCAAATGCAAAAACGGATGCCAGGACGAAATTCCGGGTCAAATTCCAAACTTAAAAATGGTATTGCTTGCTGTTTTTAAAAATCAAGCTTTTTGGTGCCTGAAGAAGAAAACGCGTGATGCCGGGGTCAGAAAAACTGGTGCCTGGGGAGGCAAATTTTTTTTGATCCCAAATGCAAAAACGGATCCCAGGACGAAATTCGGGGTCGAATTCCAATCTTAAAAATGGTATTGCTTGCTGTTTTTAAAAATCAAGCTTTTTGGTGCCTGAAGAAGAAAACGCGTGATGCCGGGGTCAGAAAAATTGATGCCTGGGTAGGCAAAAAAATTTTGATCCCAAAGGCAAAAACGGATGCCAGGATGAGATTCAGGGTAGAATTCCAAACTTAAAAATGGTATTGCTTGCTGTTTTTATAAATCAAGCTTTTTGGTGCCTGAAGAAGAAAACGCGTGATGCCGGGGTCAGAAAAACTGGTGCCTGGGGAGGCAAATTTTTTTTGATCCCAAATGCAAAAACGGATGCCAGGACGAAATTCCGGGTCGAATTCCAAACTTAAAAATGGTATTGCTTGCTGTTTTTAAAAATCAAGCTTTTTGGTGCCTGAAGAAGAAAACGCGTGATGCCGGGGTCAGAAAAACTGGTGCTTGGGGAGGCAAATTTTTTTTGATCCCAAATGCAAAAACGGATGCCAGAACGAAATTCCGGGTCGAATTCCAAACTTAAAAATGGTATTGCTTGCTGTTTTTAAAAATCAAGCTTTTTGGTGCCTGAAGAAGAAAACGCGTGATGCCGGGGTCAGAAAAACTGGTGCTTCGGGAGGCAAAATTTTTTTGATCCCAAATGCAAAAACGGATGCCAGGACGAAATTCGGGGTTGAATTCCAAACTTAAAAATGATATTGCTTGCTTTTTTAAAAAATCAAGATTTTTTGTGCCTGAAGAATAAAATGCGTGATGCCGGGGTCAGAAGAAATGATGCCTGGGTAGGCAAAAATTTTTTGATCCCAAATGCAAAAACGGATGCCAGGACGAAATGCAGGGTCGAATTCCAAACTTAAAAATGGTATTGCTTGCTGTTTTTAAAAATCAAGCATTTTGGTGCCGGAAGAAGAAATCGCGTGATGCCGGGGTCAGAAAAACTGGTGCCTGGGGAGGCAAATTTTTTTTGTTCCCAAATGCAAAAACGGATGCCAGGATGAAATTCGGGGTCGAATTCCAAACTTAAAAATGGTATTGCTTGCTGTTTTTAAAAATCAAGCTTTTTGGTGCCTGAAGAAGAAATCGCGTGATGTCGGGGTGAGAAAAACTGGTTCCTGGGGAGGCAATTTTTTTTTGATCCCAAATGCAAAAACGGATGCCAGGACGAAATTCCGGGTCAAATTCCAAACTTAAAAATGGTATTGCTTGCTGTTTTTAAAAATCAAGCTTTTTGGTGCCTGAAGAAGAAAACGCGTGATGCCGGGGTCAGAAAAACTGGTGCCTGGGGAGGCAAATTTTTTTTGATCCCAAATGCAAAAACGGATGCCAGGACGAAATTCCGGGTCGAATTCCAAACTTAAAAATGGTATTGCTTGCTGTTTTTAAAAATCAAGCTTTTTGGTGCCTGAAGAAGAAAACACGTGATGCCGGGGTCAGAAAAAATGATGCCTGGGTAGGCAAAATTTTTTTGATCCCAAATGAAAAAACGGATGCCAGGACGAAATGCAGGGTCGATTTCCAAACTTAAAAATGGTATTGCTTGCTGTTTTTAAAAATCAAGCATTTTGGTGCCTGAAGAAGAAATCGCGTGATGTCGGGGTGAGAAAAACTGGTTCCTGGGGAGGCAATTTTTTTTTGATCCCAAATGCAAAAACGGATGCCAGGACGAAATTCCGGGTCAAATTCCAAACTTAAAAATGGTATTGCTTGCTGTTTTTAAAAATCAAGCTTTTTGGTGCCTGAAGAAGAAAACGCGTGATGCCGGGGTCAGAAAAACTGGTGCCTGGGGAGGCAAATTTTTTTTGATCCCAAATGCAAAAACGGATGCCAGGACGAAATTCCGGGTCGAATTCCAAACTTAAAAATGGTATTGCTTGCTGTTTTTAAAAATCAAGCTTTTTGGTGCCTGAAGAAGAAAACGCGTGATGCCGGGGTCAGAAAAACTGGTGCCTGGGGAGGCAAATTTTTTTTGATCCCAAATGCAAAAACTGATGCCAGGACGAAATGCAGGGTCGATTTCCAAACTTAAAAATGGTATTGCTTGCTGTTTTTAAAAATCAAGCATTTTGGTGCCTGAAGAAGAAATCGCGTGATGTCGGGGTGAGAAAAACTGGTTCCTGGGGAGGCAATTTTTTTTTGATCCCAAATGCAAAAACGGATGCCAGGACGAAATTCCGGGTCAAATTCCAAACTTAAAAATGGTATTGCTTGCTGTTTTTAAAAATCAAGCTTTTTGGTGCCTGAAGAAGAAAACGCGTGATGCCGGGGTCAGAAAAACTGGTGCCTGGGGAGGCAAATTTTTTTTGATCCCAAATGCAAAAACGGATCCCAGGACGAAATTCGGGGTCGAATTCCAATCTTAAAAATGGTATTGCTTGCTGTTTTTAAAAATCAAGCTTTTTGGTGCCTGAAGAAGAAAACGCGTGATGCCGGGGTCAGAAAAATTGATGCCTGGGTAGGCAAAAAAATTTTGATCCCAAAGGCAAAAACGGATGCCAGGATGAGATTCAGGGTAGAATTCCAAACTTAAAAATGGTATTGCTTGCTGTTTTTATAAATCAAGCTTTTTGGTGCCTGAAGAAGAAAACGCGTGATGCCGGGGTCAGAAAAACTGGTGCCTGGGGAGGCAAATTTTTTTTGATCCCAAATGCAAAAACGGATGCCAGGACGAAATTCCGGGTCGAATTCCAAACTTAAAAATGGTATTGCTTGCTGTTTTTAAAAATCAAGCTTTTTGGTGCCTGAAGAAGAAAACGCGTGATGCCGGGGTCAGAAAAACTGGTGCTTGGGGAGGCAAATTTTTTTTGATCCCAAATGCAAAAACGGATGCCAGAACGAAATTCCGGGTCGAATTCCAAACTTAAAAATGGTATTGCTTGCTGTTTTTAAAAATCAAGCTTTTTGGTGCCTGAAGAAGAAAACGCGTGATGCCGGGGTCAGAAAAACTGGTGCTTCGGGAGGCAAAATTTTTTTGATCCCAAATGCAAAAACGGATGCCAGGACGAAATTCGGGGTTGAATTCCAAACTTAAAAATGATATTGCTTGCTTTTTTAAAAAATCAAGATTTTTTGTGCCTGAAGAATAAAATGCGTGATGCCGGGGTCAGAAGAAATGATGCCTGGGTAGGCAAAAATTTTTTGATCCCAAATGCAAAAACGGATGCCAGGACGAAATGCAGGGTCGAATTCCAAACTTAAAAATGGTATTGCTTGCTGTTTTTAAAAATCAAGCATTTTGGTGCCGGAAGAAGAAATCGCGTGATGCCGGGGTCAGAAAAACTGGTGCCTGGGGAGGCAAATTTTTTTTGTTCCCAAATGCAAAAACGGATGCCAGGATGAAATTCGGGGTCGAATTCCAAACTTAAAAATGGTATTGCTTGCTGTTTTTAAAAATCAAGCTTTTTGGTGCCTGAAGAAGAAATCGCGTGATGTCGGGGTGAGAAAAACTGGTTCCTGGGGAGGCAATTTTTTTTTGATCCCAAATGCAAAAACGGATGCCAGGACGAAATTCCGGGTCAAATTCCAAACTTAAAAATGGTATTGCTTGCTGTTTTTAAAAATCAAGCTTTTTGGTGCCTGAAGAAGAAAACGCGTGATGCCGGGGTCAGAAAAACTGGTGCCTGGGGAGGCAAATTTTTTTTGATCCCAAATGCAAAAACGGATGCCAGGACGAAATTCCGGGTCGAATTCCAAACTTAAAAATGGTATTGCTTGCTGTTTTTAAAAATCAAGCTTTTTGGTGCCTGAAGAAGAAAACACGTGATGCCGGGGTCAGAAAAAATGATGCCTGGGTAGGCAAAATTTTTTTGATCCCAAATGCAAAAACGGATGCCAGGACGAAATGCAGGGTCGATTTCCAAACTTAAAAATGGTATTGCTTGCTGTTTTTAAAAATCAAGCATTTTGGTGCCTGAAAAAGAAATCGCGTGATGTCGGGGTGAGAAAAACTGGTTCCTGGGGAGGCAATTTTTTTTTGATCCCAAATGCAAAAACGGATGCCAGGACGAAATTCCGGGTCAAATTCCAAACTTAAAAATGGTATTGCTTGCTGTTTTTAAAAATCAAGCTTTTTGGTGCCTGAAGAAGAAAACGCGTGATGCCGGGGTCAGAAAAACTGGTGCCTGGGGAGGCAAATTTTTTTTGATCCCAAATGCAAAAACGGATGCCAGGACGAAATTCCGGGTCGAATTCCAAACTTAAAAATGGTATTGCTTGCTGTTTTTAAAAATCAAGCTTTTTGGTGCCTGAAGAAGAAAACGCGTGATGCCGGGGTCAGAAAAACTGGTGCCTGGGGAGGCAAATTTTTTTTGATCCCAAATGCAAAAACTGATGCCAGGACGAAATGCAGGGTCGATTTCCAAACTTAAAAATGGTATTGCTTGCTGTTTTTAAAAATCAAGCATTTTGGTGCCTGAAGAAGAAATCGCGTGATGTCGGGGTGAGAAAAACTGGTTCCTGGGGAGGCAATTTTTTTTTGATCCCAAATGCAAAAACGGATGCCAGGACGAAATTCCGGGTCAAATTCCAAACTTAAAAATGGTATTGCTTGCTGTTTTTAAAAATCAAGCTTTTTGGTGCCTGAAGAAGAAAACGCGTGATGCCGGGGTCAGAAAAACTGGTGCCTGGGGAGGCAAATTTTTTTTGATCCCAAATGCAAAAATGGATGCCAGGACGAAATTCCGGGTCGAATTCCAAACTTAAAAATGGTATTGCTTGCTGTTTTTAAAAATCAAGCTTTTTGGTGCCTGAAGAAGAAAACACGTGATGCCGGGGTCAGAAAAAATGATGCCTGGGTAGACAAATATTTTTTGACCCCAAATGCAAAAACGGATGCCAGGATGAGATTCAGGGTAGAATTCCAAACTTAAAAATGGTATTGCTTGCTGTTTTTAAAAATCAAGCTTTTTGGTGCCTGAAGAAGAAAACGCGTGATGCCGGGGTCAGAAAAACTGGTGCCTGGGGACGCAATTTTTTTTTGATCCCAAATGCAAAAACGGATGCCAGGACAAAATTCCGGGTCGAATTCCAAACTTAAAAATGGTATTGCTTGCTGTTTTTAAAAATCAAACTTTTTGGTGCCTGAAGAAGAAAACGCGTGATGCCGGGGTCAGAAAAACTGGTGCCTGGGGAGGCAAATTTTTTTTGATCCCAAATGCAAAAACGGATGCCAGGACGAAATTCCGGGTCGACTTCCAAACTTAAAAATGGTATTGCTTGCTGTTTTTAAAAATCAAGGTTTTTGGTGCCTAAAGAAGAAAACACGTGATGCCGGGGTCAGAAAAACTGGTGCCTGGGGAGGTAAAAATTTTTTGATCCCAAATGCAAAAACGGATGCCAGGACGAAATTCGGGGTCGAATTCCAATCTTAAAAATGGTATTGCTTGCTGTTTTTAAAAATCAAGCTTTTTGGTGCCTGAAGAAGAAAACGCGTGATGCCGGGGTCAGAAAAACTGGTGCCTGGGGAGGTTCAAATTTTTTTGATCCCAAATGCAAAAACGGATCCCAGGATGAAATTCGGGGTCGAATTCCAATCTTAAAAATGGTATTGCTTGCTGTTTTTAAAAATCAAGCTTTTTTGTGCCTGAAGAAGAAAACGCGTGATGCCGGGGTCAGAAAAATTGATGCCTGGGTAGGCAAAAAAATTTTGATCCCAAAGGCAAAAACGGATGCCAGGATGAGATTCAGGGTAGAATTCCAAACTTAAAAATGGTATTGCTTGCTGTTTTTAAAAATCAAGATTTTTGGTGCCTGAAGAAGAAAACGCGTGATGCCGGGGTCAGAAAAACTGGTGCCTGGGGAGGCAAATTTTTTTTGATCCCAAATGCAAAAACGGATGCCAGGACGAAATTCCGGGTCGAATTCCAAACTTAAAAATGGTATTGCTTGCTGTTTTTAAAAATCAAGCTTTTTGGTGCCTGAAGAAGAAAACGCGTGATGCCGGGGTCAGAAAAACTGGTGCTTGGGGAGGCAAATTTTTTTTGATCCCAAATGCAAAAACGGATGCCAGAACGAAATTCCGGGTCGAATTCCAAACTTAAAAATGGTATTGCTTGCTGTTTTTAAAAATCAAGCTTTTTGGTGCCTGAAGAAGAAAACGCGTGATGCCGGGGTCAGAAAAACTGGTGCTTCGGGAGGCAAAATTTTTTTGATCCCAAATTGAAAAACGGATGCCAGGACGAAATTCGGGGTTGAATTCCAAACTTAAAAATGATATTGCTTGCTTTTTTAAAAAATCAAGATTTTTTGTGCCTGAAGAAGAAAACGCGTGATGCCGGGGTCAGAAAAATTGATGCCTGGGTAGGCAAAAAAATTTTGATCCCAAAGGCAAAAACGGATGCCAGGATGAGATTCAGGGTAGAATTCCAAACTTAAAAATGGTATTGCTTGCTGTTTTTAAAAATCAAGCTTTTTGGTGCCTGAAGAAGAAAACGCGTGATGCCGGGGTCAGAAAAACTGGTGCCTGGGGAGGCAAATTTTTTTTGATCCCAAATGCAAAAACGGATGCCAGGACGAAATTCCGGGTCGAATTCCAAACTTAAAAATGGTATTGCTTGCTGTTTTTAAAAATCAAGCTTTTTGGTGCCTGAAGAAGAAAACGCGTGATGCCGGGGTCAGAAAAACTGGTGCTTGGGGAGGCAAATTTTTTTTGATCCCAAATGCAAAAACGGATGCCAGAACGAAATTCCGGGTCGAATTCCAAACTTAAAAATGGTATTGCTTGCTGTTTTTAAAAATCAAGCTTTTTGGTGCCTGAAGAAGAAAACGCGTGATGCCGGGGTCAGAAAAACTGGTGCTTCGGGAGGCAAAATTTTTTTGATCCCAAATGCAAAAACGGATGCCAGGACGAAATTCGGGGTTGAATTCCAAACTTAAAAATGATATTGCTTGCTTTTTTAAAAAATCAAGATTTTTTGTGCCTGAAGAAGAAAATGCGTGATGCCGGGGTCAGAAAAAATGATGCCTGGGTAGGCAAAAATTTTTTGATCCCAAATGCAAAAACGGATGCCAGGACGAAATGCAGGGTCGAATTCCAAACTTAAAAATGGTATTGCTTGCTGTTTTTAAAAATCAAGCATTTTGGTGCCGGAAGAAGAAATCGCGTGATGCCGGGGTCAGAAAAACTGGTGCCTGGGGAGGCAAATTTTTTTTGTTCCCAAATGCAAAAACGGATGCCAGGATGAAATTCGGGGTCGAATTCCAAACTTAAAAATGGTATTGCTTGCTCTTTTTAAAAATCAAGCTTTTTGGTGCCTGAAGAAGAAATCGCGTGATGTCGGGGTGAGAAAAACTGGTTCCTGGGGAGGCAATTTTTTTTTGATCCCAAATGCAAAAACGGATGCCAGGACGAAATTCCGGGTCAAATTCCAAACTTAAAAATGGTATTGCTTGCTGTTTTTAAAAATCAAGCTTTTTGGTGCCTGAAGAAGAAAACGCGTGATGCCGGGGTCAGAAAAACTGGTGCCTGGGGAGGCAAATTTTTTTTGATCCCAAATGCAAAAACGGATGCCAGGACGAAATTCCGGGTCGAATTCCAAACTTAAAAATGGTATTGCTTGCTGTTTTTAAAAATCAAGCTTTTTGGTGCCTGAAGAAGAAAACGCGTGATGCCGGGGTCAGAAAAACTGGTGCCTGGGGAGGCAAATTTTTTTTGATCCCAAATGCAAAAACTGATGCCAGGACGAAATGCAGGGTCGATTTCCAAACTTAAAAATGGTATTGCTTGCTGTTTTTAAAAATCAAGCATTTTGGTGCCTGAAGAAGAAATCGCGTGATGTCGGGGTGAGAAAAACTGGTTCCTGGGGAGGCAATTTTTTTTTGATCCCAAATGCAAAAACGGATGCCAGGACGAAATTCCGGGTCAAATTCCAAACTTAAAAATGGTATTGCTTGCTGTTTTTAAAAATCAAGCTTTTTGGTGCCTGAAGAAGAAAACGCGTGATGCCGGGGTCAGAAAAACTGGTGCCTGGGGAGGCAAATTTTTTTTGTTCCCAAATGCAAAAACGGATGCCAGGATGAAATTCGGGGTCGAATTCCAAACTTAAAAATGGTATTGCTTGCTGTTTTTAAAAATCAAGCTTTTTGGTGCCTGAAGAAGAAATCGCGTGATGTCGGGGTGAGAAAAACTGGTTCCTGGGGAGGCAATTTTTTTTTGATCCCAAATGCAAAAACGGATGCCAGGACGAAATTCCGGGTCAAATTCCAAACTTAAAAATGGTATTGCTTGCTGTTTTTAAAAATCAAGCTTTTTGGTGCCTGAAGAAGAAAACGCGTGATGCCGGGGTCAGAAAAACTGGTGCCTGGGGAGGCAAATTTTTTTTGATCCCAAATGCAAAAACGGATGCCAGGACGAAATTCCGGGTCGAATTCCAAACTTAAAAATGGTATTGCTTGCTGTTTTTAAAAATCAAGCTTTTTGGTGCCTGAAGAAGAAAACACGTGATGCCGGGGTCAGAAAAAATGATGCCTGGGTAGGCAAAATTTTTTTGATCCCAAATGCAAAAACGGATGCCAGGACGAAATGCAGGGTCGATTTCCAAACTTAAAAATGGTATTGCTTGCTGTTTTTAAAAATCAAGCATTTTGGTGCCTGAAAAAGAAATCGCGTGATGTCGGGGTGAGAAAAACTGGTTCCTGGGGAGGCAATTTTTTTTTGATCCCAAATGCAAAAACGGATGCCAGGACGAAATTCCGGGTCAAATTCCAAACTTAAAAATGGTATTGCTTGCTGTTTTTAAAAATCAAGCTTTTTGGTGCCTGAAGAAGAAAACGCGTGATGCCGGGGTCAGAAAAACTGGTGCCTGGGGAGGCAAATTTTTTTTGATCCCAAATGCAAAAACGGATGCCAGGACGAAATTCCGGGTCGAATTCCAAACTTAAAAATGGTATTGCTTGCTGTTTTTAAAAATCAAGCTTTTTGGTGCCTGAAGAAGAAAACGCGTGATGCCGGGGTCAGAAAAACTGGTGCCTGGGGAGGCAAATTTTTTTTGATCCCAAATGCAAAAACTGATGCCAGGACGAAATGCAGGGTCGATTTCCAAACTTAAAAATGGTATTGCTTGCTGTTTTTAAAAATCAAGCATTTTGGTGCCTGAAGAAGAAATCGCGTGATGTCGGGGTGAGAAAAACTGGTTCCTGGGGAGGCAATTTTTTTTTGATCCCAAATGCAAAAACGGATGCCAGGACGAAATTCCGGGTCAAATTCCAAACTTAAAAATGGTATTGCTTGCTGTTTTTAAAAATCAAGCTTTTTGGTGCCTGAAGAAGAAAACGCGTGATGCCGGGGTCAGAAAAACTGGTGCCTGGGGAGGCAAATTTTTTTTGATCCCAAATGCAAAAATGGATGCCAGGACGAAATTCCGGGTCGAATTCCAAACTTAAAAATGGTATTGCTTGCTGTTTTTAAAAATCAAGCTTTTTGGTGCCTGAAGAAGAAAACACGTGATGCCGGGGTCAGAAAAAATGATGCCTGGGTAGACAAATATTTTTTGACCCCAAATGCAAAAACGGATGCCAGGATGAGATTCAGGGTAGAATTCCAAACTTAAAAATGGTATTGCTTGCTGTTTTTAAAAATCAAGCTTTTTGGTGCCTGAAGAAGAAAACGCGTGATGCCGGGGTCAGAAAAACTGGTGCCTGGGGACGCAATTTTTTTTTGATCCCAAATGCAAAAACGGATGCCAGGACAAAATTCCGGGTCGAATTCCAAACTTAAAAATGGTATTGCTTGCTGTTTTTAAAAATCAAACTTTTTGGTGCCTGAAGAAGAAAACGCGTGATGCCGGGGTCAGAAAAACTGGTGCCTGGGGAGGCAAATTTTTTTTGATCCCAAATGCAAAAACGGATGCCAGGACGAAATTCCGGGTCGACTTCCAAACTTAAAAATGGTATTGCTTGCTGTTTTTAAAAATCAAGGTTTTTGGTGCCTAAAGAAGAAAACACGTGATGCCGGGGTCAGAAAAACTGGTGCCTGGGGAGGTAAAAATTTTTTGATCCCAAATGCAAAAACGGATGCCAGGACGAAATTCGGGGTCGAATTCCAATCTTAAAAATGGTATTGCTTGCTGTTTTTAAAAATCAAGCTTTTTGGTGCCTGAAGAAGAAAACGCGTGATGCCGGGGTCAGAAAAACTGGTGCCTGGGGAGGTTCAAATTTTTTTGATCCCAAATGCAAAAACGGATCCCAGGATGAAATTCGGGGTCGAATTCCAATCTTAAAAATGGTATTGCTTGCTGTTTTTAAAAATCAAGCTTTTTTGTGCCTGAAGAAGAAAACGCGTGATGCCGGGGTCAGAAAAATTGATGCCTGGGTAGGCAAAAAAATTTTGATCCCAAAGGCAAAAACGGATGCCAGGATGAGATTCAGGGTAGAATTCCAAACTTAAAAATGGTATTGCTTGCTGTTTTTAAAAATCAAGATTTTTGGTGCCTGAAGAAGAAAACGCGTGATGCCGGGGTCAGAAAAACTGGTGCCTGGGGAGGCAAATTTTTTTTGATCCCAAATGCAAAAACGGATGCCAGGACGAAATTCCGGGTCGAATTCCAAACTTAAAAATGGTATTGCTTGCTGTTTTTAAAAATCAAGCTTTTTGGTGCCTGAAGAAGAAAACGCGTGATGCCGGGGTCAGAAAAACTGGTGCTTGGGGAGGCAAATTTTTTTTGATCCCAAATGCAAAAACGGATGCCAGAACGAAATTCCGGGTCGAATTCCAAACTTAAAAATGGTATTGCTTGCTGTTTTTAAAAATCAAGCTTTTTGGTGCCTGAAGAAGAAAACGCGTGATGCCGGGGTCAGAAAAACTGGTGCTTCGGGAGGCAAAATTTTTTTGATCCCAAATTGAAAAACGGATGCCAGGACGAAATTCGGGGTTGAATTCCAAACTTAAAAATGATATTGCTTGCTTTTTTAAAAAATCAAGATTTTTTGTGCCTGAAGAAGAAAACGCGTGATGCCGGGGTCAGAAAAATTGATGCCTGGGTAGGCAAAAAAATTTTGATCCCAAAGGCAAAAACGGATGCCAGGATGAGATTCAGGGTAGAATTCCAAACTTAAAAATGGTATTGCTTGCTGTTTTTAAAAATCAAGCTTTTTGGTGCCTGAAGAAGAAAACGCGTGATGCCGGGGTCAGAAAAACTGGTGCCTGGGGAGGCAAATTTTTTTTGATCCCAAATGCAAAAACGGATGCCAGGACGAAATTCCGGGTCGAATTCCAAACTTAAAAATGGTATTGCTTGCTGTTTTTAAAAATCAAGCTTTTTGGTGCCTGAAGAAGAAAACGCGTGATGCCGGGGTCAGAAAAACTGGTGCTTGGGGAGGCAAATTTTTTTTGATCCCAAATGCAAAAACGGATGCCAGAACGAAATTCCGGGTCGAATTCCAAACTTAAAAATGGTATTGCTTGCTGTTTTTAAAAATCAAGCTTTTTGGTGCCTGAAGAAGAAAACGCGTGATGCCGGGGTCAGAAAAACTGGTGCTTCGGGAGGCAAAATTTTTTTGATCCCAAATGCAAAAACGGATGCCAGGACGAAATTCGGGGTTGAATTCCAAACTTAAAAATGATATTGCTTGCTTTTTTAAAAAATCAAGATTTTTTGTGCCTGAAGAAGAAAATGCGTGATGCCGGGGTCAGAAAAAATGATGCCTGGGTAGGCAAAAATTTTTTGATCCCAAATGCAAAAACGGATGCCAGGACGAAATGCAGGGTCGAATTCCAAACTTAAAAATGGTATTGCTTGCTGTTTTTAAAAATCAAGCATTTTGGTGCCGGAAGAAGAAATCGCGTGATGCCGGGGTCAGAAAAACTGGTGCCTGGGGAGGCAAATTTTTTTTGTTCCCAAATGCAAAAACGGATGCCAGGATGAAATTCGGGGTCGAATTCCAAACTTAAAAATGGTATTGCTTGCTCTTTTTAAAAATCAAGCTTTTTGGTGCCTGAAGAAGAAATCGCGTGATGTCGGGGTGAGAAAAACTGGTTCCTGGGGAGGCAATTTTTTTTTGATCCCAAATGCAAAAACGGATGCCAGGACGAAATTCCGGGTCAAATTCCAAACTTAAAAATGGTATTGCTTGCTGTTTTTAAAAATCAAGCTTTTTGGTGCCTGAAGAAGAAAACGCGTGATGCCGGGGTCAGAAAAACTGGTGCCTGGGGAGGCAAATTTTTTTTGATCCCAAATGCAAAAACGGATGCCAGGACGAAATTCCGGGTCGAATTCCAAACTTAAAAATGGTATTGCTTGCTGTTTTTAAAAATCAAGCTTTTTGGTGCCTGAAGAAGAAAACGCGTGATGCCGGGGTCAGAAAAACTGGTGCCTGGGGAGGCAAATTTTTTTTGATCCCAAATGCAAAAACTGATGCCAGGACGAAATGCAGGGTCGATTTCCAAACTTAAAAATGGTATTGCTTGCTGTTTTTAAAAATCAAGCATTTTGGTGCCTGAAGAAGAAATCGCGTGATGTCGGGGTGAGAAAAACTGGTTCCTGGGGAGGCAATTTTTTTTTGATCCCAAATGCAAAAACGGATGCCAGGACGAAATTCCGGGTCAAATTCCAAACTTAAAAATGGTATTGCTTGCTGTTTTTAAAAATCAAGCTTTTTGGTGCCTGAAGAAGAAAACGCGTGATGCCGGGGTCAGAAAAACTGGTGCCTGGGGAGGCAAATTTTTTTTGATCCCAAATGCAAAAACGGATGCCAGGACGAAATTCCGGGTCGAATTCCAAACTTAAAAATGGTATTGCTTGCTGTTTTTAAAAATCAAGCTTTTTGGTGCCTGAAGAAGAAAACGCGTGATGCCGGGGTCAGAAAAACTGGTGCCTGGGGAGGCAAATTTTTTTTGATCCCAAATGCAAAAACTGATGCCAGGACGAAATGCAGGGTCGATTTCCAAACTTAAAAATGGTATTGCTTGCTGTTTTTAAAAATCAAGCATTTTGGTGCCTGAAGAAGAAATCGCGTGATGTCGGGGTGAGAAAAACTGGTTCCTGGGGAGGCAATTTTTTTTTGATCCCAAATGCAAAAACGGATGCCAGGACGAAATTCCGGGTCAAATTCCAAACTTAAAAATGGTATTGCTTGCTGTTTTTAAAAATCAAGCTTTTTGGTGCCTGAAGAAGAAAACGCGTGATGCCGGGGTCAGAAAAATTGGTGCCTGGGGAGGCAAATTTTTTTTGATCCCAAATGCAAAAATGGATGCCAGGACGAAATTCCGGGTCGAATTCCAAACTTAAAAATGGTATTGCTTGCTGTTTTTAAAAATCAAGCTTTTTGGTGCCTGAAGAAGAAAACACGTGATGCCGGGGTCAGAAAAAATGATGCCTGGGTAGACAAAAATTTTTTGACCCCAAATGCAAAAACGGATGCCAGGATGAGATTCAGGGTAGAATTCCAAACTTAAAAATGGTATTGCTTGCTGTTTTTAAAAATCAAGATTTTTGGTGCCTGAAGAAGAAAACGCGTGATGCCGGGGTCAGAAAAACTGGTGCCTGGGGAGGCAAATTTTTTTTGATCCCAAATGCAAAAACGGATGCCAGGACGAAATTCCGGGTCGAATTCCAAACTTAAAAATGGTATTGCTTGCTGTTTTTAAAAATCAAGCTTTTTGGTGCCTGAAGAAGAAAACGCGTGATGCCGGGGTCAGAAAAACTGGTGCTTGGGGAGGCAAATTTTTTTTGATCCCAAATGCAAAAACGGATGCCAGAACGAAATTCCGGGTCGAATTCCAAACTTAAAAATGGTATTGCTTGCTGTTTTTAAAAATCAAGCTTTTTGGTGCCTGAAGAAGAAAACGCGTGATGCCGGGGTCAGAAAAACTGGTGCTTCGGGAGGCAAAATTTTTTTGATCCCAAATTGAAAAACGGATGCCAGGACGAAATTCGGGGTTGAATTCCAAACTTAAAAATGATATTGCTTGCTTTTTTAAAAAATCAAGATTTTTTGTGCCTGAAGAAGAAAACGCGTGATGCCGGGGTCAGAAAAATTGATGCCTGGGTAGGCAAAAAAATTTTGATCCCAAAGGCAAAAACGGATGCCAGGATGAGATTCAGGGTAGAATTCCAAACTTAAAAATGGTATTGCTTGCTGTTTTTAAAAATCAAGCTTTTTGGTGCCTGAAGAAGAAAACGCGTGATGCCGGGGTCAGAAAAACTGGTGCCTGGGGAGGCAAATTTTTTTTGATCCCAAATGCAAAAACGGATGCCAGGACGAAATTCCGGGTCGAATTCCAAACTTAAAAATGGTATTGCTTGCTGTTTTTAAAAATCAAGCTTTTTGGTGCCTGAAGAAGAAAACGCGTGATGCCGGGGTCAGAAAAACTGGTGCTTGGGGAGGCAAATTTTTTTTGATCCCAAATGCAAAAACGGATGCCAGAACGAAATTCCGGGTCGAATTCCAAACTTAAAAATGGTATTGCTTGCTGTTTTTAAAAATCAAGCTTTTTGGTGCCTGAAGAAGAAAACGCGTGATGCCGGGGTCAGAAAAACTGGTGCTTCGGGAGGCAAAATTTTTTTGATCCCAAATGCAAAAACGGATGCCAGGACGAAATTCGGGGTTGAATTCCAAACTTAAAAATGATATTGCTTGCTTTTTTAAAAAATCAAGATTTTTTGTGCCTGAAGAAGAAAATGCGTGATGCCGGGGTCAGAAAAAATGATGCCTGGGTAGGCAAAAATTTTTTGATCCCAAATGCAAAAACGGATGCCAGGACGAAATGCAGGGTCGAATTCCAAACTTAAAAATGGTATTGCTTGCTGTTTTTAAAAATCAAGCATTTTGGTGCCGGAAGAAGAAATCGCGTGATGCCGGGGTCAGAAAAACTGGTGCCTGGGGAGGCAAATTTTTTTTGTTCCCAAATGCAAAAACGGATGCCAGGATGAAATTCGGGGTCGAATTCCAAACTTAAAAATGGTATTGCTTGCTCTTTTTAAAAATCAAGCTTTTTGGTGCCTGAAGAAGAAATCGCGTGATGTCGGGGTGAGAAAAACTGGTTCCTGGGGAGGCAATTTTTTTTTGATCCCAAATGCAAAAACGGATGCCAGGACGAAATTCCGGGTCAAATTCCAAACTTAAAAATGGTATTGCTTGCTGTTTTTAAAAATCAAGCTTTTTGGTGCCTGAAGAAGAAAACGCGTGATGCCGGGGTCAGAAAAACTGGTGCCTGGGGAGGCAAATTTTTTTTGATCCCAAATGCAAAAACGGATGCCAGGACGAAATTCCGGGTCGAATTCCAAACTTAAAAATGGTATTGCTTGCTGTTTTTAAAAATCAAGCTTTTTGGTGCCTGAAGAAGAAAACGCGTGATGCCGGGGTCAGAAAAACTGGTGCCTGGGGAGGCAAATTTTTTTTGATCCCAAATGCAAAAACTGATGCCAGGACGAAATGCAGGGTCGATTTCCAAACTTAAAAATGGTATTGCTTGCTGTTTTTAAAAATCAAGCATTTTGGTGCCTGAAGAAGAAATCGCGTGATGTCGGGGTGAGAAAAACTGGTTCCTGGGGAGGCAATTTTTTTTTGATCCCAAATGCAAAAACGGATGCCAGGACGAAATTCCGGGTCAAATTCCAAACTTAAAAATGGTATTGCTTGCTGTTTTTAAAAATCAAGCTTTTTGGTGCCTGAAGAAGAAAACGCGTGATGCCGGGGTCAGAAAAACTGGTGCCTGGGGAGGCAAATTTTTTTTGATCCCAAATGCAAAAACGGATGCCAGGACGAAATTCCGGGTCGAATTCCAAACTTAAAAATGGTATTGCTTGCTGTTTTTAAAAATCAAGCTTTTTGGTGCCTGAAGAAGAAAACGCGTGATGCCGGGGTCAGAAAAACTGGTGCCTGGGGAGGCAAATTTTTTTTGATCCCAAATGCAAAAACTGATGCCAGGACGAAATGCAGGGTCGATTTCCAAACTTAAAAATGGTATTGCTTGCTGTTTTTAAAAATCAAGCATTTTGGTGCCTGAAGAAGAAATCGCGTGATGTCGGGGTGAGAAAAACTGGTTCCTGGGGAGGCAATTTTTTTTTGATCCCAAATGCAAAAACGGATGCCAGGACGAAATTCCGGGTCAAATTCCAAACTTAAAAATGGTATTGCTTGCTGTTTTTAAAAATCAAGCTTTTTGGTGCCTGAAGAAGAAAACGCGTGATGCCGGGGTCAGAAAAATTGGTGCCTGGGGAGGCAAATTTTTTTTGATCCCAAATGCAAAAATGGATGCCAGGACGAAATTCCGGGTCGAATTCCAAACTTAAAAATGGTATTGCTTGCTGTTTTTAAAAATCAAGCTTTTTGGTGCCTGAAGAAGAAAACACGTGATGCCGGGGTCAGAAAAAATGATGCCTGGGTAGACAAAAATTTTTTGACCCCAAATGCAAAAACGGATGCCAGGATGAGATTCAGGGTAGAATTCCAAACTTAAAAATGGTATTGCTTGCTGTTTTTAAAAATCAAGCTTTTTGGTGCCTGAAGAAGAAAACGCGTGATGCCGGGGTCAGAAAAACTGGTGCCTGGGGAGGCAATTTTTTTTTGATCCCAAATGCAAAAACGGATGCCAGGACGAAATTCCGGGTCGAATTCCAAACTTAAAAATGGTATTGCTTGCTGTTTTTAAAAATCAAACTTTTTGGTGCCTGAAGAAGAAAACGCGTGATGCCGGGGTCAGAAAAACTGGTGCCTGGGGAGGCAAATTTTTTTTGATCCCAAATGCAAAAACGGATGCCAGGACGAAATTCCGGGTCGACTTCCAAACTTAAAAATGGTATTGCTTGCTGTTTTTAAAAATCAAGGTTTTTGGTGCCTAAAGAAGAAAACACGTGATGCCGGGGTCAGAAAAACTGGTGCCTGGGGAGGTAAAAATTTTTTGATCCCAAATGCAAAAACGGATGCCAGGACGAAATTCGGGGTCGAATTCCAATCTTAAAAATGGTATTGCTTGCTGTTTTTAAAAATCAAGCTTTTTGGTGCCTGAAGAAGAAAACGCGTGATGCCGGGGTCAGAAAAACTGGTGCCTGGGGAGGTTCAAATTTTTTTGATCCCAAATGCAAAAACGGATCCCAGGACGAAATTCGGGGTCGAATTCCAATCTTAAAAATGGTATTGCTTGCTGTTTTTAAAAATCAAGCTTTTTTGTGCCTGAAGAAGAAAACGCGTGATGCCGGGGTCAGAAAAATTGATGCCTGGGTAGGCAAAAAAATTTTGATCCCAAAGGCAAAAACGGATGCCAGGATGAGATTCAGGGTAGAATTCCAAACTTAAAAATGGTATTGCTTGCTGTTTTTAAAAATCAAGATTTTTGGTGCCTGAAGAAGAAAACGCGTGATGCCGGGGTCAGAAAAACTGGTGCCTGGGGAGGCAAATTTTTTTTGATCCCAAATGCAAAAACGGATGCCAGGACGAAATTCCGGGTCGAATTCCAAACTTAAAAATGGTATTGCTTGCTGTTTTTAAAAATCAAGCTTTTTGGTGCCTGAAGAAGAAAACGCGTGATGCCGGGGTCAGAAAAACTGGTGCTTGGGGAGGCAAATTTTTTTTGATCCCAAATGCAAAAACGGATGCCAGAACGAAATTCCGGGTCGAATTCCAAACTTAAAAATGGTATTGCTTGCTGTTTTTAAAAATCAAGCTTTTTGGTGCCTGAAGAAGAAAACGCGTGATGCCGGGGTCAGAAAAACTGGTGCTTCGGGAGGCAAAATTTTTTTGATCCCAAATGCAAAAACGGATGCCAGGACGAAATTTGGGGTTGAATTCCAAACTTCAAAATGATATTGCTTGCTTTTTTAAAAAATCAAGATTTTTTGTGCCTGAAGAAGAAAACGCGTGATGCCGGGGTCAGAAAAACTGGTGCCTGGGGAGGCAAATTTTTTTTGATCCCAAATGCAAAAACGGATCCCAGGACGAAATTCGGGGTCGAATTCCAATCTTAAAAATGGTATTGCTTGCTGTTTTTAAAAATCAAGCTTTTTGGTGCCTGAAGAAGAAAACGCGTGATGCCGGGGTCAGAAAAATTGATGCCTGGGTAGGCAAAAAAATTTTGATCCCAAAGGCAAAAACGGATGCCAGGATGAGATTCAGGGTAGAATTCCAAACTTAAAAATGGTATTGCTTGCTGTTTTTATAAATCAAGCTTTTTGGTGCCTGAAGAAGAAAACGCGTGATGCCGGGGTCAGAAAAACTGGTGCCTGGGGAGGCAAATTTTTTTTGATCCCAAATGCAAAAACGGATGCCAGGACGAAATTCCGGGTCGAATTCCAAACTTAAAAATGGTATTGCTTGCTGTTTTTAAAAATCAAGCTTTTTGGTGCCTGAAGAAGAAAACGCGTGATGCCGGGGTCAGAAAAACTGGTGCTTGGGGAGGCAAATTTTTTTTGATCCCAAATGCAAAAACGGATGCCAGAACGAAATTCCGGGTCGAATTCCAAACTTAAAAATGGTATTGCTTGCTGTTTTTAAAAATCAAGCTTTTTGGTGCCTGAAGAAGAAATCGCGTGATGTCGGGGTGAGAAAAACTGGTTCCTGGGGAGGCAATTTTTTTTTGATCCCAAATGCAAAAACGGATGCCAGGACGAAATTCCGGGTCAAATTCCAAACTTAAAAATGGTATTGCTTGCTGTTTTTAAAAATCAAGCTTTTTGGTGCCTGAAGAAGAAAACGCGTGATGCCGGGGTCAGAAAAACTGGTGCTTCGGGAGGCAAAATTTTTTTGATCCCAAATGCAAAAACGGATGCCAGGACGAAATTTGGGGTTGAATTCCAAACTTCAAAATGATATTGCTTGCTTTTTTAAAAAATCAAGATTTTTTGTGCCTGAAGAAGAAAACGCGTGATGCCGGGGTCAGAAAAACTGGTGCCTGGGGAGGCAAATTTTTTTTGATCCCAAATGCAAAAACGGATCCCAGGACGAAATTCGGGGTCGAATTCCAATCTTAAAAATGGTATTGCTTGCTGTTTTTAAAAATCAAGCTTTTTGGTGCCTGAAGAAGAAAACGCGTGATGCCGGGGTCAGAAAAATTGATGCCTGGGTAGGCAAAAAAATTTTGATCCCAAAGGCAAAAACGGATGCCAGGATGAGATTCAGGGTAGAATTCCAAACTTAAAAATGGTATTGCTTGCTGTTTTTATAAATCAAGCTTTTTGGTGCCTGAAGAAGAAAACGCGTGATGCCGGGGTCAGAAAAACTGGTGCCTGGGGAGGCAAATTTTTTTTGATCCCAAATGCAAAAACGGATGCCAGGACGAAATTCCGGGTCGAATTCCAAACTTAAAAATGGTATTGCTTGCTGTTTTTAAAAATCAAGCTTTTTGGTGCCTGAAGAAGAAAACGCGTGATGCCGGGGTCAGAAAAACTGGTGCTTGGGGAGGCAAATTTTTTTTGATCCCAAATGCAAAAACGGATGCCAGAACGAAATTCCGGGTCGAATTCCAAACTTAAAAATGGTATTGCTTGCTGTTTTTAAAAATCAAGCTTTTTGGTGCCTGAAGAAGAAATCGCGTGATGTCGGGGTGAGAAAAACTGGTTCCTGGGGAGGCAATTTTTTTTTGATCCCAAATGCAAAAACGGATGCCAGGACGAAATTCCGGGTCAAATTCCAAACTTAAAAATGGTATTGCTTGCTGTTTTTAAAAATCAAGCTTTTTGGTGCCTGAAGAAGAAAACGCGTGATGCCGGGGTCAGAAAAACTGGTGCTTCGGGAGGCAAAATTTTTTTGATCCCAAATGCAAAAACGGATGCCAGGACGAAATTTGGGGTTGAATTCCAAACTTCAAAATGATATTGCTTGCTTTTTTAAAAAATCAAGATTTTTTGTGCCTGAAGAAGAAAACGCGTGATGCCGGGGTCAGAAAAACTGGTGCCTGGGGAGGCAAATTTTTTTTGATCCCAAATGCAAAAACGGATCCCAGGACGAAATTCGGGGTCGAATTCCAATCTTAAAAATGGTATTGCTTGCTGTTTTTAAAAATCAAGCTTTTTGGTGCCTGAAGAAGAAAACGCGTGATGCCGGGGTCAGAAAAATTGATGCCTGGGTAGGCAAAAAAATTTTGATCCCAAAGGCAAAAACGGATGCCAGGATGAGATTCAGGGTAGAATTCCAAACTTAAAAATGGTATTGCTTGCTGTTTTTATAAATCAAGCTTTTTGGTGCCTGAAGAAGAAAACGCGTGATGCCGGGGTCAGAAAAACTGGTGCCTGGGGAGGCAAATTTTTTTTGATTCCAAATGCAAAAACGGATGCCAGGACGAAATTCCGGGTCGAATTCCAAACTTAAAAATGGTATTGCTTGCTGTTTTTAAAAATCAAGCTTTTTGGTGCCTGAAGAAGAAAACGCGTGATGCCGGGGTCAGAAAAACTGGTGCTTGGGGAGGCAAATTTTTTTTGATCCCAAATGCAAAAACGGATGCCAGAACGAAATTCCGGGTCGAATTCCAAACTTAAAAATGGTATTGCTTGCTGTTTTTAAAAATCAAGCTTTTTGGTGCCTGAAGAAGAAATCGCGTGATGTCGGGGTGAGAAAAACTGGTTCCTGGGGAGGCAATTTTTTTTTGATCCCAAATGCAAAAACGGATGCCAGGACGAAATTCCGGGTCAAATTCCAAACTTAAAAATGGTATTGCTTGCTGTTTTTAAAAATCAAGCTTTTTGGTGCCTGAAGAAGAAAACGCGTGATGCCGGGGTCAGAAAAACTGGTGCCTGGGGAGGCAAATTTTTTTTGATCCCAAATGCAAAAACGGATGCCAGGACGAAATTCCGGGTCGAATTCCAAACTTAAAAATGGTATTGCTTGCTGTTTTTAAAAATCAAGCTTTTTGGTGCCTGAAGAAGAAAACACGTGATGCCGGGGTCAGAAAAAATGATGCCTGGGTAGGCAAAATTTTTTTGATCCCAAATGCAAAAACGGATGCCAGGACGAAATGCAGGGTCGATTTCCAAACTTAAAAATGGTATTGCTTGCTGTTTTTAAAAATCAAGAATTTTGGTGACTGAAGAAGAAATCGCGTGATGTCGGGGTGAGAAAAACTGGTTCCTGGGGAGGCAATTTTTTTTTGATCCCAAATGCAAAAACGGATGCCAGGACGAAATTCCGGGTCAAATTCCAAACTTAAAAATGGTATTGCTTGCTGTTTTTAAAAATCAAGCTTTTTGGTGCCTGAAGAAGAAAACGCGTGATGCCGGGGTCAGAAAAACTGGTGCCTGGGGAGGCAAATTTTTTTTGATCCCAAATGCAAAAACGGATGCCAGGACGAAATTCCGGGTCGAATTCCAAACTTAAAAATGGTATTGCTTGCTGTTTTTAAAAATCAAGCTTTTTGGTGCCTGAAGAAGAAAACGCGTGATGCCGGGGTCAGAAAAACTGGTGCCTGGGGAGGCAAATTTTTTTTGATCCCAAATGCAAAAACGGATGCCAGGACGAAATGCAGGGTCGATTTCCAAACTTAAAAATGGTATTGCTTGCTGTTTTTAAAAATCAAGCATTTTGGTGCCTGAAGAAGAAATCGCGTGATGTCGGGGTGAGAAAAAATGGTTCCTGGGGAGGCAATTTTTTTTTGATCCCAAATGCAAAAACGGATGCCAGGACGAAATTCCGGGTCAAATTCCAAACTTAAAAATGGTATTGCTTGCTGTTTTTAAAAATCAAGCTTTTTGGTGCCTGAAGAAGAAAACGCGTGATGCCGGGGTCAGAAAAACTGGTGCCTGGGGAGGCAAATTTTTTTTGATCCCAAATGCAAAAATGGATGCCAGGACGAAATTCCGGGTCGAATTCCAAACTTAAAAATGGTAATGCTTGCTGTTTTTAAAAATCAAGCTTTTTGGTGCCTGAAGAAGAAAACACGTGATGCCGGGGTCAGAAAAAATGATGCCTGGGTAGGCAAAAATTTTTTGACCCCAAATGCAAAAACGGATGCCAGGATGAGATTCAGGGTAGAATTCCAAACTTAAAAATGGTATTGCTTGCTGTTTTTAAAAATCAAGCTTTTTGGTGCCTGAAGAAGAAAACGCGTGATGCCGGGGTCAGAAAAACTGGTGCCTGGGGAGGCAATTTTTTTTTGATCCCAAATGCAAAAACGGATGCCAGGACGAAATTCCGGGTCGAATTCCAAACTTAAAAATGGTATTGCTTGCTGTTTTTAAAAATCAAACTTTTTGGTGCCTGAAGAAGAAAACGCGTGATGCCGGGGTCAGAAAAACTGGTGCCTGGGGAGGCAAATTTTTTTTGATCCCAAATGCAAAAACGGATGCCAGGACGAAATTCCGGGTCGACTTCCAAACTTAAAAATGGTATTGCTTGCTGTTTTTAAAAATCAAGGTTTTTGGTGCCTTAAGAAGAAAACACGTGATGCCGGGGTCAGAAAAACTGGTGCCTGGGGAGGTAAAAATTTTTTGATCCCAAATGCAAAAACGGATGCCAGGACGAAATTCGGGGTCGAATTCCAATCTTAAAAATGGTATTGCTTGCTGTTTTTAAAAATCAAGCTTTTTGGTGCCTGAAGAAGAAAACGCGTGATGCCGGGGTCAGAAAAACTGGTGCCTGGGGAGGTTCAAATTTTTTTGATCCCAAATGCAAAAACGGATCCCAGGACGAAATTCGGGGTAGAATTCCAAACTTAAAAATGGTATTGCTTGCTGTTTTTAAAAATCAAGCTTTTTGGTGCCTGAAGAAGAAAACGCGTGATGCCGGGGTCAGAAAAATTGATGCCTGGGTAGGCAAAACAATTTTGATCCCAAAGGCAAAAACGGATGCCAGGATGAGATTCAGGGTAGAATTCCAAACTTAAAAATGGTATTGCTTGCTGTTTTTAAAAATCAAGCTTTTTGGTGCCTGAAGAAGAAAACGCGTGATGCCGGACCGGGGTCAGAAAAACTGGTGCCTGGGGAGGCAAATTTTTTTTGATCCCAAATGCAAAAACGGATGCCAGGACGAAATTCCGGGTCGAATTCCAAACTTAGAAATGGTATTGCTTGCTGTTTTTAAAAATCAAGCTTTTTGGTGCCTGAAGAAGAAAACGCGTGATGCCGGGGTCAGAAAAACTGGTGCCTGGGGAGGCAAATTTTTTTTGATCCCAAATGCAAAAACGGATGCCAGGACGAAATGCAGGGTTGAATTCCAAACTTAAAAATGGTATTGCTTGCTGTTTTTAAAAATCAAGCATTTTGGTGCCTAAAGAAGAAAACGCGTGATGCCGGGGTCAGAAAAACTGATGCCTGGGTAGGCAAAAATTTTTTGATCCCAAATGAAAAAACGGATGCCAGGACGAAATGCAGGGTCGAATTCCAAACTTAAAAATGGTATTGCTTGCTGTTTTTAAAAATCAAGCATTTTGGTGCCTGAAGAAGAAATCGCGTGATGCCGGGGTCAGAAAAACTGGTGCCTGGGGAGGCAAATTTTTTTTGTTCCCAAATGCAAAAACGGATGCCAGGATGAAATTCGGGGTCGAATTCCAAACTTAAAAATGGTATTGCTTGCTGTTTTTAAAAATCAAGCTTTTTGGTGCCTGAAGAAGAAAACGCGTGATGCCGGGGTCAGAAAAACTGGTGCCTGGGGAGGCAAATTTTTTTTGATCCCAAATGCAAAAATGGATGCCAGGACGAAATTCCGGGTCGAATTCCAAACTTAAAAATGGTATTGCTTGCTGTTTTTAAAAATCAAGCTTTTTGGTGCCTGAAGAAGAAAACACGTGATGCCGGGGTCAGAAAAAATGATGCCTGGGTAGGCAAAAATTTTTTGACCCCAAATGCAAAAACGGATGCCAGGATGAGATTCAGGGTAGAATTCCAAACTTAAAAATGGTATTGCTTGCTGTTTTTAAAAATCAAGCTTTTTGGTGCCTGAAGAAGAAAACGCGTGATGCCGGGGTCAGAAAAACTGGTGCCTGGGGAGGCAATTTTTTTTTGATCCCAAATGCAAAAACGGATGCCAGGACGAAATTCCGGGTCGAATTCCAAACTTAAAAATGGTATTGCTTGCTGTTTTTAAAAATCAAGCTTTTTGGTGCCTGAAGAAGAAAACGCGTGATGCCGGGGTCAGAAAAACTGGTGCCTGGGGAGGCAAATTTTTTTTGATCCCAAATGCAAAAACGGATGCCAGGACGAAATTCCGGGTCGAATTCCAAACTTAAAAATGGTATTGCTTGCTGTTTTTAAAAATCAAGCTTTTTGGTGCCTGAAGAAGAAAACACGTGATGCCGGGGTAGGCAAAATTTTTTTGATCCCAAATGCAAAAACGGATGCCAGGACGAAATGCAGGGTCGAATTCCAAACTTAAAAATGGTATTGCTTGCTGTTTTTAAAAATCAAGCATTTTGGTTCCTGAAGAAGAAATCGCGTGATGCCGGGGTCAGAAAAACTGGTGCCTGGAGAGGCAAATTTTTTTTGATCCCAAATGCAAAAACGGATGCCAGGACGAAATTCCGGGTCGAATTCCAAACTTAAAAATGGTATTGCTTGCTGTTTTTAAAAATCAAGCTTTTTGGTGCCTGAAGAAGAAAACACGTGATGCCGGGGTCAGAAAAACTGGTGCCTGGGGAGGTTCAAATTTTTTTGATCCCAAATGCAAAAACGGATGCCAGGACGAAATTCGGGGTCGAATTCCAATCTTAAAAATGGTATTGCTTGCTGTTTTTAAAAATCAAGCTTTTTGGTGCCTGAAGAAGAAAACGCGTGATGCCGGGGTCAGAAAAAATGATGCCTGGGTAGGCAAAAATTTTTTGATCCCAAAGGCAAAAACGGATGCCAGGATGAGATTCAGGGTAGAATTCCAAACTTAAAAATGGTATTGCTTGCTGTTTTTAAAAATCAAGCTTTTTGGTGCCTGAAGAAGAAAACGCGTGATGCCGGGGTCAGAAAAACTGGTGCCTGGGGAGGCAAATTTTTTTTGATCCCAAATGCAAAAACGGATGCCAGGACGAAATTCCGGGTCGAATTCCAAACTTAAAAATGGTATTGCTTGCTGTTTTTAAAAATCAAGCATTTTGGTGCCTGAAGAAGAAATCGCGTGATGTCGGGGTGAGAAAAACTGGTTCCTGGGGAGGCAAATTTTTTTTGATCCCAAATGCAAAAACGGATGCCAGGACGAAATTCCGGGTCAAATTCCAAACTTAAAAATGGTATTGCTTGCTGTTTTTAAAAATCAAGCTTTTTGGTGCCTGAAGAAGAAAACGCGTGATGCCGGGGTCAGAAAAACTGGTGCCTGGGGAGGCAAATTTTTTTTGATCCCAAATGCAAAAACGGATGCCAGGACGAAATTCCGGGTCGAATTCCAAACTTAAAAATGGTATTGCTTGCTGTTTTTAAAAATCAAGCTTTTTGGTGCCTGAAGAAGAAAACACGTGATGCCGGGGTCAGAAAAAATGATGCCTGGGTAGGCAAAATTTTTTTGATCCCAAATGCAAAAACGGATGCCAGGACGAAATGCAGGGTCGAATTCCAAACTTAAAAATGGTATTGCTTGCTGTTTTTAAAAATCAAGCATTTTGGTGCCTGAAGAAGAAATCGCGTGATGCCTGGGTCAGAAAAACTGGTGCCTGGGGAGGCAAATTTTTTTTGATCCCAAATGCAAAAACGGATGCCAGGACGAAATTCCGGGTCGAATTCCAAACTTAAAAATGGTATTGCTTGCTGTTTTTAAAAATCAAGCTTTTTGGTGCCTGAAGAATAAAACACGTGATGCCGGGGTCAGAAAAACTGGTGCCTGGGGAGGTTCAAATTTTTTTGATCCCAAATGCAAAAACGGATCCCAGGACGAAATTCGGGGTCGAATTCCAATCTTAAAAATGGTATTGCTTGCTGTTTTTAAAAATCAAGCTTTTTGGTGCCTGAAGAAGAAAACGCGTGATGCCGGGGTCAGAAAAACTGGTGCCTGGGGAGGCAAATTTTTTTTGATCCCAAATGCAAAAACGGATCCCAGGACGAAATTCGGGGTCGAATTCCAATCTTAAAAATGGTATTGCTTGCTGTTTTTAAAAATCAAGCTTTTTGGTGCCTGAAGAAGAAAACGCGTGATGCCGGGGTCAGAAAAACTGGTGCCTGGGGAGGCAAATTTTTTTTGATCCCAAATGCAAAAACGGATGCCAGGACGAAATTCCGGGTCGAATTCCAAACTTAAAAATGGTATTGCTTGCTGTTTTTAAAAATCAAACTTTTTGGTGCCTGAAGAAGAAAACGCGTGATGCCGGGGTCAGAAAAACTGGTGCCTGGGGAGGCAAATTTTTTTTGATCCCAAATGCAAAAACGGATGCCAGGACGAAATTCCGGGTCGACTTCCAAACTTAAAAATGGTATTGCTTGCTGTTTTTAAAAATCAAGGTTTTTGGTGCCTTAAGAAGAAAACACGTGATGCCGGGGTCAGAAAAACTGGTGCCTGGGGAGGCAAATTTTTTTTGATCCCAAATGCAAAAACGGATGCCAGGACGAAATTCCGGGTCGAATTCCAAACTTAAAAATGGTATTGCTTGCTGTTTTTAAAAATCAAGCTTTTTGGTGCCTGAAGAAGAAAACACGTGATGCCGGGGTAGGCAAAAATTTTTTGATCCCAAATGCAAAAACGGATGCCAGGACGAAATGCAGGGTCGAATTCCAAACTTAAAAATGGTATTGCTTGCTGTTTTTAAAAATCAAGCATTTTGGTTCCTGAAGAAGAAATCGCGTGATGCCGGGGTCAGAAAAACTGGTGCCTGGAGAGGCAAATTTTTTTTGATCCCAAATGCAAAAACGGATGCCAGGACGAAATTCCGGGTCGAATTCCAAACTTAAAAATGGTATTGCTTGCTGTTTTTAAAAATCAAGCTTTTTGGTGCCTGAAGAAGAAAACACGTGATGCCGGGGTCAGAAAAACTGGTGCCTGGGGAGGTTCAAATTTTTTTGATCCCAAATGCAAAAACGGATGCCAGGACGAAATTCGGGGTCGAATTCCAATCTTAAAAATGGTATTGCTTGCTGTTTTTAAAAATCAAGCTTTTTGGTGCCTGAAGAAGAAAACGCGTGATGCCGGGGTCAGAAAAAATGATGCCTGGGTAGGCAAAAAATTTTTGATCCCAAAGGCAAAAACGGATGCCAGGATGAGATTCAGGGTAGAATTCCAAACTTAAAAATGGTATTGCTTGCTGTTTTTAAAAATCAAGCTTTTTGGTGCCTGAAGAAGAAAACGCGTGATGCCGGGGTCAGAAAAACTGGTGCCTGGGGAGGCAAATTTTTTTTGATCCCAAATGCAAAAACGGATGCCAGGACGAAATTCCGGGTCGAATTCCAAACTTAAAAATGGTATTGCTTGCTGTTTTTAAAAATCAAACTTTTTGGTGCCTGAAGAAGAAAACGCGTGATACCGGGGTCAGAAAAACTGGTGCTTCGGGAGGCAAAATTTTTTTGATCCCAAATGCAAAAACGGATGCCAGGACGAAATTCGGGGTTGAATTCCAAACTTAAAAATGATATTGCTTGCTTTTTTAAAAAATCAAGATTTTTTGTGCCTGAAGAAGAAAACGCGTGATGCCGGGGTCAGAAAAACTGGTGCCTGGGGAGGCAAATTTTTTTTGATCCCAAATGCAAAAACGGATCCCAGGACGAAATTCGGGGTTGAATTCCAATCTTAAAAATGGTATTGCTTGCTGTTTTTAAAAATCAAGCTTTTTGGTGCCTGAAGAAGAAAACGCGTGATGCCGGGGTCAGAAAAACTGGTGCCTGGGGAGGCAAATTTTTTTTGATCCCAAATGCAAAAACGGATGCCAGGACGAAATTCCGGGTCGAATTCCAAACTTAAAAATGGTATTGCTTGCTGTTTTTAAAAATCAAACTTTTTGGTGCCTGAAGAAGAAAACGCGTGATGCCGGGGTCAGAAAAACTGGTGCCTGGGGAGGCAAATTTTTTTTGATCCCAAATGCAAAAACGGATGCCAGGACGAAATTCCGGGTCGACTTCCAAACTTAAAAATGGTATTGCTTGCTGTTTTTAAAAATCAAGGTTTTTGGTGCCTTAAGAAGAAAACACGTGATGCCGGGGTCAGAAAAACTGGTGCCTGGGGAGGCAAATTTTTTTTGATACCAAATGCAAAAACGGATGCCAGGACGAAATTCCGGGTCGAATTCCAAACTTAAAAATGGTATTGCTTGCTGTTTTTAAAAATCAAGCTTTTTGGTGCCTGAAGAAGAAAACACGTGATGCCGGGGTAGGCAAAATTTTTTTGATCCCAAATGCAAAAACGGATGCCAGGACGAAATGCAGGGTCGAATTCCAAACTTAAAAATGGTATTGCTTGCTGTTTTTAAAAATCAAGCATTTTGGTTCCTGAAGAAGAAATCGCGTGATGCCGGGGTCAGAAAAACTGGTGCCTGGAGAGGCAAATTTTTTTTGATCCCAAATGCAAAAACGGATGCCAGGATGAAATTCCGGGTCGAATTCCAAACTTAAAAATGGTATTGCTTGCTGTTTTTAAAAATCAAGCTTTTTGGTGCCTGAAGAAGAAAACACGTGATGCCGGGGTCAGAAAAACTGGTGCCTGTGGAGGTTCAAATTTTTTTGATCCCAAATGCAAAAACGGATGCCAGGACGAAATTCGGGGTCGAATTCCAATCTTAAAAATGGTATTGCTTGCTGTTTTTAAAAATCAAGCTTTTTGGTGCCTGAAGAAGAAAACGCGTGATGCCGGGGTCAGAAAAAATGATGCCTGGGTAGGCAAAAATTTTTTGATCCCAAAGGCAAAAACGGATGCCAGGATGAGATTCAGGGTAGAATTCCAAACTTAAAAATGGTATTGCTTGCTGTTTTTAAAAATCAAGCTTTTTGGTGCCTGAAGAAGAAAACGCGTGATGCCGGGGTCAGAAAAACTGGTGCCTGGGGAGGCAAATTTTTTTTGATCCCAAATGCAAAAACGGATGCCAGGACGAAATTCCGGGTCGAATTCCAAACTTAAAAATGGTATTGCTTGCTGTTTTTAAAAATCAAGCTTTTTGGTGCCTGAAGAAGAAAACGCGTGATGCCGGGGTCAGAAAAACTGGTGCTTGGGGAGGCAAATTTTTTTTGATCCCAAATGCAAAAACGGATGCCAGAACGAAATTCCGGGTCGAATTCCAAACTTAAAAATGGTATTGCTTGCTGTTTTTAAAAATCAAGCTTTTTGGTGCCTGAAGAAGAAATCGCGTGATGTCGGGGTGAGAAAAACTGGTTCCTGGGGAGGCAATTTTTTTTTGATCCCAAATGCAAAAACGGATGCCAGGACGAAATTCCGGGTCAAATTCCAAACTTAAAAATGGTATTGCTTGCTGTTTTTAAAAATCAAGCTTTTTGGTGCCTGAAGAAGAAAACGCGTGATGCCGGGGTCAGAAAAACTGGTGCTTCGGGAGGCAAAATTTTTTTGATCCCAAATGCAAAAACGGATGCCAGGACGAAATTTGGGGTTGAATTCCAAACTTCAAAATGATATTGCTTGCTTTTTTAAAAAATCAAGATTTTTTGTGCCTGAAGAAGAAAACGCGTGATGCCGGGGTCAGAAAAACTGGTGCCTGGGGAGGCAAATTTTTTTTGATCCCAAATGCAAAAACGGATCCCAGGACGAAATTCGGGGTCGAATTCCAATCTTAAAAATGGTATTGCTTGCTGTTTTTAAAAATCAAGCTTTTTGGTGCCTGAAGAAGAAAACGCGTGATGCCGGGGTCAGAAAAATTGATGCCTGGGTAGGCAAAAAAATTTTGATCCCAAAGGCAAAAACGGATGCCAGGATGAGATTCAGGGTAGAATTCCAAACTTAAAAATGGTATTGCTTGCTGTTTTTATAAATCAAGCTTTTTGGTGCCTGAAGAAGAAAACGCGTGATGCCGGGGTCAGAAAAACTGGTGCCTGGGGAGGCAAATTTTTTTTGATCCCAAATGCAAAAACGGATGCCAGGACGAAATTCCGGGTCGAATTCCAAACTTAAAAATGGTATTGCTTGCTGTTTTTAAAAATCAAGCTTTTTGGTGCCTGAAGAAGAAAACGCGTGATGCCGGGGTCAGAAAAACTGGTGCTTGGGGAGGCAAATTTTTTTTGATCCCAAATGCAAAAACGGATGCCAGAACGAAATTCCGGGTCGAATTCCAAACTTAAAAATGGTATTGCTTGCTGTTTTTAAAAATCAAGCTTTTTGGTGCCTGAAGAAGAAATCGCGTGATGTCGGGGTGAGAAAAACTGGTTCCTGGGGAGGCAATTTTTTTTTGATCCCAAATGCAAAAACGGATGCCAGGACGAAATTCCGGGTCAAATTCCAAACTTAAAAATGGTATTGCTTGCTGTTTTTAAAAATCAAGCTTTTTGGTGCCTGAAGAAGAAAACGCGTGATGCCGGGGTCAGAAAAACTGGTGCCTGGGGAGGCAAATTTTTTTTGATCCCAAATGCAAAAACGGATGCCAGGACGAAATTCCGGGTCGAATTCCAAACTTAAAAATGGTATTGCTTGCTGTTTTTAAAAATCAAGCTTTTTGGTGCCTGAAGAAGAAAACACGTGATGCCGGGGTCAGAAAAAATGATGCCTGGGTAGGCAAAATTTTTTTGATCCCAAATGCAAAAACGGATGCCAGGACGAAATGCAGGGTCGATTTCCAAACTTAAAAATGGTATTGCTTGCTGTTTTTAAAAATCAAGCATTTTGGTGACTGAAGAAGAAATCGCGTGATGTCGGGGTGAGAAAAACTGGTTCCTGGGGAGGCAATTTTTTTTTGATCCCAAATGCAAAAACGGATGCCAGGACGAAATTCCGGGTCAAATTCCAAACTTAAAAATGGTATTGCTTGCTGTTTTTAAAAATCAAGCTTTTTGGTGCCTGAAGAAGAAAACGCGTGATGCCGGGGTCAGAAAAACTGGTGCCTGGGGAGGCAAATTTTTTTTGATCCCAAATGCAAAAACGGATGCCAGGACGAAATTCCGGGTCGAATTCCAAACTTAAAAATGGTATTGCTTGCTGTTTTTAAAAATCAAGCTTTTTGGTGCCTGAAGAAGAAAACGCGTGATGCCGGGGTCAGAAAAACTGGTGCCTGGGGAGGCAAATTTTTTTTGATCCCAAATGCAAAAACGGATGCCAGGACGAAATGCAGGGTCGATTTCCAAACTTAAAAATGGTATTGCTTGCTGTTTTTAAAAATCAAGCATTTTGGTGCCTGAAGAAGAAATCGCGTGATGTCGGGGTGAGAAAAAATGGTTCCTGGGGAGGCAATTTTTTTTTGATCCCAAATGCAAAAACGGATGCCAGGACGAAATTCCGGGTCAAATTCCAAACTTAAAAATGGTATTGCTTGCTGTTTTTAAAAATCAAGCTTTTTGGTGCCTGAAGAAGAAAACGCGTGATGCCGGGGTCAGAAAAACTGGTGCCTGGGGAGGCAAATTTTTTTTGATCCCAAATGCAAAAATGGATGCCAGGACGAAATTCCGGGTCGAATTCCAAACTTAAAAATGGTAATGCTTGCTGTTTTTAAAAATCAAGCTTTTTGGTGCCTGAAGAAGAAAACACGTGATGCCGGGGTCAGAAAAAATGATGCCTGGGTAGGCAAAAATTTTTTGACCCCAAATGCAAAAACGGATGCCAGGATGAGATTCAGGGTAGAATTCCAAACTTAAAAATGGTATTGCTTGCTGTTTTTAAAAATCAAGCTTTTTGGTGCCTGAAGAAGAAAACGCGTGATGCCGGGGTCAGAAAAACTGGTGCCTGGGGAGGCAATTTTTTTTTGATCCCAAATGCAAAAACGGATGCCAGGACGAAATTCCGGGTCGAATTCCAAACTTAAAAATGGTATTGCTTGCTGTTTTTAAAAATCAAACTTTTTGGTGCCTGAAGAAGAAAACGCGTGATGCCGGGGTCAGAAAAACTGGTGCCTGGGGAGGCAAATTTTTTTTGATCCCAAATGCAAAAACGGATGCCAGGACGAAATTCCGGGTCGACTTCCAAACTTAAAAATGGTATTGCTTGCTGTTTTTAAAAATCAAGGTTTTTGGTGCCTTAAGAAGAAAACACGTGATGCCGGGGTCAGAAAAACTGGTGCCTGGGGAGGTAAAAATTTTTTGATCCCAAATGCAAAAACGGATGCCAGGACGAAATTCGGGGTCGAATTCCAATCTTAAAAATGGTATTGCTTGCTGTTTTTAAAAATCAAGCTTTTTGGTGCCTGAAGAAGAAAACGCGTGATGCCGGGGTCAGAAAAACTGGTGCCTGGGGAGGTTCAAATTTTTTTGATCCCAAATGCAAAAACGGATCCCAGGACGAAATTCGGGGTCGAATTCCAAACTTAAAAATGGTATTGCTTGCTGTTTTTAAAAATCAAGCTTTTTGGTGCCTGAAGAAGAAAACGCGTGATGCCGGGGTCAGAAAAATTGATGCCTGGGTAGGCAAAACAATTTTGATCCCAAAGGCAAAAACGGATGCCAGGATGAGATTCAGGGTAGAATTCCAAACTTAAAAATGGTATTGCTTGCTGTTTTTAAAAATCAAGCTTTTTGGTGCCTGAAGAAGAAAACGCGTGATGCCGGACCGGGGTCAGAAAAACTGGTGCCTGGGGAGGCAAATTTTTTTTGATCCCAAATGCAAAAACGGATGCCAGGACGAAATTCCGGGTCGAATTCCAAACTTAGAAATGGTATTGCTTGCTGTTTTTAAAAATCAAGCTTTTTGGTGCCTGAAGAAGAAAACGCGTGATGCCGGGGTCAGAAAAACTGGTGCCTGGGGAGGCAAATTTTTTTTGATCCCAAATGCAAAAACGGATGCCAGGACGAAATGCAGGGTTGAATTCCAAACTTAAAAATGGTATTGCTTGCTGTTTTTAAAAATCAAGCATTTTGGTGCCTAAAGAAGAAAACGCGTGATGCCGGGGTCAGAAAAACTGATGCCTGGGTAGGCAAAAAATTTTTGATCCCAAATGAAAAAACGGATGCCAGGACGAAATGCAGGGTCGAATTCCAAACTTAAAAATGGTATTGCTTGCTGTTTTTAAAAATCAAGCATTTTGGTGCCTGAAGAAGAAATCGCGTGATGCCGGGGTCAGAAAAACTGGTGCCTGGGGAGGCAAATTTTTTTTGTTCCCAAATGCAAAAACGGATGCCAGGATGAAATTCGGGGTCGAATTCCAAACTTAAAAATGGTATTGCTTGCTGTTTTTAAAAATCAAGCTTTTTGGTGCCTGAAGAAGAAAACGCGTGATGCCGGGGTCAGAAAAACTGGTGCCTGGGGAGGCAATTTTTTTTTGATCCCCAATGCAAAAACGGATGCCAGGACGAAATTCCGGGTCGAATTCCAAACTTAAAAATGGTATTGCTTGCTGTTTTTAAAAATCAAGCTTTTTGGTGCCTGAAGAAGAAAATGCGTGATGCCGGGGTCAGAAAAATTGATGCCTGGGTAGGCAAAAAAATTTTGATCCCAAAGGCAAAAACGGATGCCAGGATGAGATTCAGGGTAGAATTCCAAACTTAAAAATGGTATTGCTTGCTGTTTTTAAAAATCAAGCGTTTTGGTGCCTGAAGAAGAAAATGCGTGATGCCGGGGTCAGAAAAACTGGTGCCTGGGGAGGCAAATTTTTTTTGATCCCAAATGCAAAAACGGATGCCAGGACGAAATTCCGGGTCAAATTCCAAACTTAAAAATGGTATTGCTTGCTGTTTTTAAAAATCAAGCTTTTTGGTGCCTGAAGAAGAAAACGCGTGATGCCGGGGTCAGAAAAACTGGTGCCTGGGGAGGCAAATTTTTTTTGATCCCAAATGCAAAAATGGATGCCAGGACGAAATTCCGGGTCGAATTCCAAACTTAAAAATGGTATTGCTTGCTGTTTTTAAAAATCAAGCTTTTTGGTGCCTGAAGAAGAAAACACGTGATGCCGGGGTCAGAAAAAATGATGCCTGGGTAGGCAAAAATTTTTTGACCCCAAATGCAAAAACGGATGCCAGGATGAGATTCAGGGTAGAATTCCAAACTTAAAAATGGTATTGCTTGCTGTTTTTAAAAATCAAGCTTTTTGGTGCCTGAAGAAGAAAACGCGTGATGCCGGGGTCAGAAAAACTGGTGCCTGGGGAGGCAATTTTTTTTTGATCCCAAATGCAAAAACGGATGGCAGGACGAAATTCCGGGTCGAATTCCAAACTTAAAAATGGTATTGCTTGCTGTTTTTAAAAATCAAGCTTTTTGGTGCCTGAAGAAGAAAACGCGTGATGCCGGGGTCAGAAAAACTGGTGCCTGGGGAGGCAAATTTTTTTTGATCCCAAATGCAAAAACGGATGCCAGGACGAAATTCCGGGTCGAATTCCAAACTTAAAAATGGTATTGCTTGCTGTTTTTAAAAATCAAGCTTTTTGGTGCCTGAAGAAGAAAACACGTGATGCCGGGGTAGGCAAAAATTTTTTGATCCCAAATGCAAAAACGGATGCCAGGACGAAATGCAGGGTCGAATTCCAAACTTAAAAATGGTATTGCTTGCTGTTTTTAAAAATCAAGCATTTTGGTTCCTGAAGAAGAAATCGCGTGATGCCGGGGTCAGAAAAACTGGTGCCTGGAGAGGCAAATTTTTTTTGATCCCAAATGCAAAAACGGATGCCAGGACGAAATTCCGGGTCGAATTCCAAACTTAAAAATGGTATTGCTTGCTGTTTTTAAAAATCAAGCTTTTTGGTGCCTGAAGAAGAAAACACGTGATGCCGGGGTCAGAAAAACTGGTGCCTGGGGAGGTTCAAATTTTTTTGATCCCAAATGCAAAAACGGATGCCAGGACGAAATTCGGGGTCGAATTCCAATCTTAAAAATGGTATTGCTTGCTGTTTTTAAAAATCAAGCTTTTTGGTGCCTGAAGAAGAAAACGCGTGATGCCGGGGTCAGAAAAAATGATGCCTGGGTAGGCAAAAATTTTTTGATCCCAAAGGCAAAAACGGATGCCAGGATGAGATTCAGGGTAGAATTCCAAACTTAAAAATGGTATTGCTTGCTGTTTTTAAAAATCAAGCTTTTTGGTGCCTGAAGAAGAAAACGCGTGATGCCGGGGTCAGAAAAACTGGTGCCTGGGGAGGCAAATTTTTTTTGATCCCAAATGCAAAAACGGATGCCAGGACGAAATTCCGGGTCGAATTCCAAACTTAAAAATGGTATTGCTTGCTGTTTTTAAAAATCAAGCATTTTGGTGCCTGAAGAAGAAATCGCGTGATGTCGGGGTGAGAAAAACTGGTTCCTGGGGAGGCAAATTTTTTTTGATCCCAAATGCAAAAACGGATGCCAGGACGAAATTCCGGGTCAAATTCCAAACTTAAAAATGGTATTGCTTGCTGTTTTTAAAAATCAAGCTTTTTGGTGCCTGAAGAAGAAAACGCGTGATGCCGGGGTCAGAAAAACTGGTGCCTGGGGAGGCAAATTTTTTTTGATCCCAAATGCAAAAACGGATGCCAGGACGAAATTCCGGGTCGAATTCCAAACTTAAAAATGGTATTGCTTGCTGTTTTTAAAAATCAAGCTTTTTGGTGCCTGAAGAAGAAAACACGTGATGCCGGGGTCAGAAAAAATGATGCCTGGGTAGGCAAAATTTTTTTGATCCCAAATGCAAAAACGGATGCCAGGACGAAATGCAGGGTCGAATTCCAAACTTAAAAATGGTATTGCTTGCTGTTTTTAAAAATCAAGCATTTTGGTGCCTGAAGAAGAAATCGCGTGATGCCTGGGTCAGAAAAACTGGTGCCTGGGGAGGCAAATTTTTTTTGATCCCAAATGCAAAAACGGATGCCAGGACGAAATTCCGGGTCGAATTCCAAACTTAAAAATGGTATTGCTTGCTGTTTTTAAAAATCAAGCTTTTTGGTGCCTGAAGAATAAAACACGTGATGCCGGGGTCAGAAAAACTGGTGCCTGGGGAGGTTCAAATTTTTTTGATCCCAAATGCAAAAACGGATCCCAGGACGAAATTCGGGGTCGAATTCCAATCTTAAAAATGGTATTGCTTGCTGTTTTTAAAAATCAAGCTTTTTGGTGCCTGAAGAAGAAAACGCGTGATGCCGGGGTCAGAAAAACTGGTGCCTGGGGAGGCAAATTTTTTTTGATCCCAAATGCAAAAACGGATCCCAGGACGAAATTCGGGGTCGAATTCCAATCTTAAAAATGGTATTGCTTGCTGTTTTTAAAAATCAAGCTTTTTGGTGCCTGAAGAAGAAAACGCGTGATGCCGGGGTCAGAAAAACTGGTGCCTGGGGAGGCAAATTTTTTTTGATCCCAAATGCAAAAACGGATGCCAGGACGAAATTCCGGGTCGAATTCCAAACTTAAAAATGGTATTGCTTGCTGTTTTTAAAAATCAAACTTTTTGGTGCCTGAAGAAGAAAACGCGTGATGCCGGGGTCAGAAAAACTGGTGCCTGGGGAGGCAAATTTTTTTTGATCCCAAATGCAAAAACGGATGCCAGGACGAAATTCCGGGTCGACTTCCAAACTTAAAAATGGTATTGCTTGCTGTTTTTAAAAATCAAGGTTTTTGGTGCCTTAAGAAGAAAACACGTGATGCCGGGGTCAGAAAAACTGGTGCCTGGGGAGGCAAATTTTTTTTGATCCCAAATGCAAAAACGGATGCCAGGACGAAATTCCGGGTCGAATTCCAAACTTAAAAATGGTATTGCTTGCTGTTTTTAAAAATCAAGCTTTTTGGTGCCTGAAGAAGAAAACACGTGATGCCGGGGTAGGCAAAAATTTTTTGATCCCAAATGCAAAAACGGATGCCAGGACGAAATGCAGGGTCGAATTCCAAACTTAAAAATGGTATTGCTTGCTGTTTTTAAAAATCAAGCATTTTGGTTCCTGAAGAAGAAATCGCGTGATGCCGGGGTCAGAAAAACTGGTGCCTGGAGAGGCAAATTTTTTTTGATCCCAAATGCAAAAACGGATGCCAGGACGAAATTCCGGGTCGAATTCCAAACTTAAAAATGGTATTGCTTGCTGTTTTTAAAAATCAAGCTTTTTGGTGCCTGAAGAAGAAAACACGTGATGCCGGGGTCAGAAAAACTGGTGCCTGGGGAGGTTCAAATTTTTTTGATCCCAAATGCAAAAACGGATGCCAGGACGAAATTCGGGGTCGAATTCCAATCTTAAAAATGGTATTGCTTGCTGTTTTTAAAAATCAAGCTTTTTGGTGCCTGAAGAAGAAAACGCGTGATGCCGGGGTCAGAAAAAATGATGCCTGGGTAGGCAAAAAATTTTTGATCCCAAAGGCAAAAACGGATGCCAGGATGAGATTCAGGGTAGAATTCCAAACTTAAAAATGGTATTGCTTGCTGTTTTTAAAAATCAAGCTTTTTGGTGCCTGAAGAAGAAAACGCGTGATGCCGGGGTCAGAAAAACTGGTGCCTGGGGAGGCAAATTTTTTTTGATCCCAAATGCAAAAACGGATGCCAGGACGAAATTCCGGGTCGAATTCCAAACTTAAAAATGGTATTGCTTGCTGTTTTTAAAAATCAAACTTTTTGGTGCCTGAAGAAGAAAACGCGTGATACCGGGGTCAGAAAAACTGGTGCTTCGGGAGGCAAAATTTTTTTGATCCCAAATGCAAAAACGGATGCCAGGACGAAATTCGGGGTTGAATTCCAAACTTAAAAATGATATTGCTTGCTTTTTTAAAAAATCAAGATTTTTTGTGCCTGAAGAAGAAAACGCGTGATGCCGGGGTCAGAAAAACTGGTGCCTGGGGAGGCAAATTTTTTTTGATCCCAAATGCAAAAACGGATCCCAGGACGAAATTCGGGGTTGAATTCCAATCTTAAAAATGGTATTGCTTGCTGTTTTTAAAAATCAAGCTTTTTGGTGCCTGAAGAAGAAAACGCGTGATGCCGGGGTCAGAAAAACTGGTGCCTGGGGAGGCAAATTTTTTTTGATCCCAAATGCAAAAACGGATGCCAGGACGAAATTCCGGGTCGAATTCCAAACTTAAAAATGGTATTGCTTGCTGTTTTTAAAAATCAAACTTTTTGGTGCCTGAAGAAGAAAACGCGTGATGCCGGGGTCAGAAAAACTGGTGCCTGGGGAGGCAAATTTTTTTTGATCCCAAATGCAAAAACGGATGCCAGGACGAAATTCCGGGTCGACTTCCAAACTTAAAAATGGTATTGCTTGCTGTTTTTAAAAATCAAGGTTTTTGGTGCCTTAAGAAGAAAACACGTGATGCCGGGGTCAGAAAAACTGGTGCCTGGGGAGGCAATTTTTTTTTGATCCCAAATGCAAAAACGGATGCCAGGACGAAATTCCGGGTCAAATTCCAAACTTAAAAATGGTATTGCTTGCTGTTTTTAAAAATCAAGCTTTTTGGTGCCTGAAGAAGAAAACGCGTGATGCCGGGGTCAGAAAAACTGGTGCCTGGGGAGGCAAATTTTTTTTGATCCCAAATGCAAAAATGGATGCCAGGACGAAATTCCGGGTCGAATTCCAAACTTAAAAATGGTAATGCTTGCTGTTTTTAAAAATCAAGCTTTTTGGTGCCTGAAGAAGAAAACACGTGATGCCGGGGTCAGAAAAAATGATGCCTGGGTAGGCAAAAATTTTTTGACCCCAAATGCAAAAACGGATGCCAGGATGAGATTCAGGGTAGAATTCCAAACTTAAAAATGGTATTGCTTGCTGTTTTTAAAAATCAAGCTTTTTGGTGCCTGAAGAAGAAAACGCGTGATGCCGGGGTCAGAAAAACTGGTGCCTGGGGAGGCAATTTTTTTTTGATCCCAAATGCAAAAACGGATGCCAGGACGAAATTCCGGGTCGAATTCCAAACTTAAAAATGGTATTGCTTGCTGTTTTTAAAAATCAAACTTTTTGGTGCCTGAAGAAGAAAACGCGTGATGCCGGGGTCAGAAAAACTGGTGCCTGGGGAGGCAAATTTTTTTTGATCCCAAATGCAAAAACGGATGCCAGGACGAAATTCCGGGTCGACTTCCAAACTTAAAAATGGTATTGCTTGCTGTTTTTAAAAATCAAGGTTTTTGGTGCCTTAAGAAGAAAACACGTGATGCCGGGGTCAGAAAAACTGGTGCCTGGGGAGGTAAAAATTTTTTGATCCCAAATGCAAAAACGGATGCCAGGACGAAATTCGGGGTCGAATTCCAATCTTAAAAATGGTATTGCTTGCTGTTTTTAAAAATCAAGCTTTTTGGTGCCTGAAGAAGAAAACGCGTGATGCCGGGGTCAGAAAAACTGGTGCCTGGGGAGGTTCAAATTTTTTTGATCCCAAATGCAAAAACGGATCCCAGGACGAAATTCGGGGTCGAATTCCAAACTTAAAAATGGTATTGCTTGCTGTTTTTAAAAATCAAGCTTTTTGGTGCCTGAAGAAGAAAACGCGTGATGCCGGGGTCAGAAAAATTGATGCCTGGGTAGGCAAAACAATTTTGATCCCAAAGGCAAAAACGGATGCCAGGATGAGATTCAGGGTAGAATTCCAAACTTAAAAATGGTATTGCTTGCTGTTTTTAAAAATCAAGCTTTTTGGTGCCTGAAGAAGAAAACGCGTGATGCCGGACCGGGGTCAGAAAAACTGGTGCCTGGGGAGGCAAATTTTTTTTGATCCCAAATGCAAAAACGGATGCCAGGACGAAATTCCGGGTCGAATTCCAAACTTAGAAATGGTATTGCTTGCTGTTTTTAAAAATCAAGCTTTTTGGTGCCTGAAGAAGAAAACGCGTGATGCCGGGGTCAGAAAAACTGGTGCCTGGGGAGGCAAATTTTTTTTGATCCCAAATGCAAAAACGGATGCCAGGACGAAATGCAGGGTTGAATTCCAAACTTAAAAATGGTATTGCTTGCTGTTTTTAAAAATCAAGCATTTTGGTGCCTAAAGAAGAAAACGCGTGATGCCGGGGTCAGAAAAACTGATGCCTGGGTAGGCAAAAAATTTTTGATCCCAAATGAAAAAACGGATGCCAGGACGAAATGCAGGGTCGAATTCCAAACTTAAAAATGGTATTGCTTGCTGTTTTTAAAAATCAAGCATTTTGGTGCCTGAAGAAGAAATCGCGTGATGCCGGGGTCAGAAAAACTGGTGCCTGGGGAGGCAAATTTTTTTTGTTCCCAAATGCAAAAACGGATGCCAGGATGAAATTCGGGGTCGAATTCCAAACTTAAAAATGGTATTGCTTGCTGTTTTTAAAAATCAAGCTTTTTGGTGCCTGAAGAAGAAAACGCGTGATGCCGGGGTCAGAAAAACTGGTGCCTGGGGAGGCAATTTTTTTTTGATCCCCAATGCAAAAACGGATGCCAGGACGAAATTCCGGGTCGAATTCCAAACTTAAAAATGGTATTGCTTGCTGTTTTTAAAAATCAAGCTTTTTGGTGCCTGAAGAAGAAAATGCGTGATGCCGGGGTCAGAAAAATTGATGCCTGGGTAGGCAAAAAAATTTTGATCCCAAAGGCAAAAACGGATGCCAGGATGAGATTCAGGGTAGAATTCCAAACTTAAAAATGGTATTGCTTGCTGTTTTTAAAAATCAAGCGTTTTGGTGCCTGAAGAAGAAAATGCGTGATGCCGGGGTCAGAAAAACTGGTGCCTGGGGAGGCAAATTTTTTTTGATCCCAAATGCAAAAACGGATGCCAGGACGAAATTCCGGGTCAAATTCCAAACTTAAAAATGGTATTGCTTGCTGTTTTTAAAAATCAAGCTTTTTGGTGCCTGAAGAAGAAAACGCGTGATGCCGGGGTCAGAAAAACTGGTGCCTGGGGAGGCAAATTTTTTTTGATCCCAAATGCAAAAATGGATGCCAGGACGAAATTCCGGGTCGAATTCCAAACTTAAAAATGGTATTGCTTGCTGTTTTTAAAAATCAAGCTTTTTGGTGCCTGAAGAAGAAAACACGTGATGCCGGGGTCAGAAAAAATGATGCCTGGGTAGGCAAAAATTTTTTGACCCCAAATGCAAAAACGGATGCCAGGATGAGATTCAGGGTAGAATTCCAAACTTAAAAATGGTATTGCTTGCTGTTTTTAAAAATCAAGCTTTTTGGTGCCTGAAGAAGAAAACGCGTGATGCCGGGGTCAGAAAAACTGGTGCCTGGGGAGGCAATTTTTTTTTGATCCCAAATGCAAAAACGGATGGCAGGACGAAATTCCGGGTCGAATTCCAAACTTAAAAATGGTATTGCTTGCTGTTTTTAAAAATCAAGCTTTTTGGTGCCTGAAGAAGAAAACGCGTGATGCCGGGGTCAGAAAAACTGGTGCCTGGGGAGGCAAATTTTTTTTGATCCCAAATGCAAAAACGGATGCCAGGACGAAATTCCGGGTCGAATTCCAAACTTAAAAATGGTATTGCTTGCTGTTTTTAAAAATCAAGCTTTTTGGTGCCTGAAGAAGAAAACACGTGATGCCGGGGTAGGCAAAAATTTTTTGATCCCAAATGCAAAAACGGATGCCAGGACGAAATGCAGGGTCGAATTCCAAACTTAAAAATGGTATTGCTTGCTGTTTTTAAAAATCAAGCATTTTGGTTCCTGAAGAAGAAATCGCGTGATGCCGGGGTCAGAAAAACTGGTGCCTGGAGAGGCAAATTTTTTTTGATCCCAAATGCAAAAACGGATGCCAGGACGAAATTCCGGGTCGAATTCCAAACTTAAAAATGGTATTGCTTGCTGTTTTTAAAAATCAAGCTTTTTGGTGCCTGAAGAAGAAAACACGTGATGCCGGGGTCAGAAAAACTGGTGCCTGGGGAGGTTCAAATTTTTTTGATCCCAAATGCAAAAACGGATGCCAGGACGAAATTCGGGGTCGAATTCCAATCTTAAAAATGGTATTGCTTGCTGTTTTTAAAAATCAAGCTTTTTGGTGCCTGAAGAAGAAAACGCGTGATGCCGGGGTCAGAAAAAATGATGCCTGGGTAGGCAAAAATTTTTTGATCCCAAAGGCAAAAACGGATGCCAGGATGAGATTCAGGGTAGAATTCCAAACTTAAAAATGGTATTGCTTGCTGTTTTTAAAAATCAAGCTTTTTGGTGCCTGAAGAAGAAAACGCGTGATGCCGGGGTCAGAAAAACTGGTGCCTGGGGAGGCAAATTTTTTTTGATCCCAAATGCAAAAACGGATGCCAGGACGAAATTCCGGGTCGAATTCCAAACTTAAAAATGGTATTGCTTGCTGTTTTTAAAAATCAAGCATTTTGGTGCCTGAAGAAGAAATCGCGTGATGTCGGGGTGAGAAAAACTGGTTCCTGGGGAGGCAAATTTTTTTTGATCCCAAATGCAAAAACGGATGCCAGGACGAAATTCCGGGTCAAATTCCAAACTTAAAAATGGTATTGCTTGCTGTTTTTAAAAATCAAGCTTTTTGGTGCCTGAAGAAGAAAACGCGTGATGCCGGGGTCAGAAAAACTGGTGCCTGGGGAGGCAAATTTTTTTTGATCCCAAATGCAAAAACGGATGCCAGGACGAAATTCCGGGTCGAATTCCAAACTTAAAAATGGTATTGCTTGCTGTTTTTAAAAATCAAGCTTTTTGGTGCCTGAAGAAGAAAACACGTGATGCCGGGGTCAGAAAAAATGATGCCTGGGTAGGCAAAATTTTTTTGATCCCAAATGCAAAAACGGATGCCAGGACGAAATGCAGGGTCGAATTCCAAACTTAAAAATGGTATTGCTTGCTGTTTTTAAAAATCAAGCATTTTGGTGCCTGAAGAAGAAATCGCGTGATGCCTGGGTCAGAAAAACTGGTGCCTGGGGAGGCAAATTTTTTTTGATCCCAAATGCAAAAACGGATGCCAGGACGAAATTCCGGGTCGAATTCCAAACTTAAAAATGGTATTGCTTGCTGTTTTTAAAAATCAAGCTTTTTGGTGCCTGAAGAATAAAACACGTGATGCCGGGGTCAGAAAAACTGGTGCCTGGGGAGGTTCAAATTTTTTTGATCCCAAATGCAAAAACGGATCCCAGGACGAAATTCGGGGTCGAATTCCAATCTTAAAAATGGTATTGCTTGCTGTTTTTAAAAATCAAGCTTTTTGGTGCCTGAAGAAGAAAACGCGTGATGCCGGGGTCAGAAAAACTGGTGCCTGGGGAGGCAAATTTTTTTTGATCCCAAATGCAAAAACGGATCCCAGGACGAAATTCGGGGTCGAATTCCAATCTTAAAAATGGTATTGCTTGCTGTTTTTAAAAATCAAGCTTTTTGGTGCCTGAAGAAGAAAACGCGTGATGCCGGGGTCAGAAAAACTGGTGCCTGGGGAGGCAAATTTTTTTTGATCCCAAATGCAAAAACGGATGCCAGGACGAAATTCCGGGTCGAATTCCAAACTTAAAAATGGTATTGCTTGCTGTTTTTAAAAATCAAGCTTTTTGGTGCCTGAAGAAGAAAACGCGTGATGCCGGACCGGGGTCAGAAAAACTGGTGCCTGGGGAGGCAAATTTTTTTTGATCCCAAATGCAAAAACGGATGCCAGGACGAAATTCCGGGTCGAATTCCAAACTTAGAAATGGTATTGCTTGCTGTTTTTAAAAATCAAGCTTTTTGGTGCCTGAAGAAGAAAACGCGTGATGCCGGGGTCAGAAAAACTGGTGCCTGGGGAGGCAAATTTTTTTTGATCCCAAATGCAAAAACGGATGCCAGGACGAAATGCAGGGTTGAATTCCAAACTTAAAAATGGTATTGCTTGCTGTTTTTAAAAATCAAGCATTTTGGTGCCTAAAGAAGAAAACGCGTGATGCCGGGGTCAGAAAAACTGATGCCTGGGTAGGCAAAAAATTTTTGATCCCAAATGAAAAAACGGATGCCAGGACGAAATGCAGGGTCGAATTCCAAACTTAAAAATGGTATTGCTTGCTGTTTTTAAAAATCAAGCATTTTGGTGCCTGAAGAAGAAATCGCGTGATGCCGGGGTCAGAAAAACTGGTGCCTGGGGAGGCAAATTTTTTTTGTTCCCAAATGCAAAAACGGATGCCAGGATGAAATTCGGGGTCGAATTCCAAACTTAAAAATGGTATTGCTTGCTGTTTTTAAAAATCAAGCTTTTTGGTGCCTGAAGAAGAAAACGCGTGATGCCGGGGTCAGAAAAACTGGTGCCTGGGGAGGCAATTTTTTTTTGATCCCCAATGCAAAAACGGATGCCAGGACGAAATTCCGGGTCGAATTCCAAACTTAAAAATGGTATTGCTTGCTGTTTTTAAAAATCAAGCTTTTTGGTGCCTGAAGAAGAAAATGCGTGATGCCGGGGTCAGAAAAATTGATGCCTGGGTAGGCAAAAAAATTTTGATCCCAAAGGCAAAAACGGATGCCAGGATGAGATTCAGGGTAGAATTCCAAACTTAAAAATGGTATTGCTTGCTGTTTTTAAAAATCAAGCGTTTTGGTGCCTGAAGAAGAAAATGCGTGATGCCGGGGTCAGAAAAACTGGTGCCTGGGGAGGCAAATTTTTTTTGATCCCAAATGCAAAAACGGATGCCAGGACGAAATTCCGGGTCAAATTCCAAACTTAAAAATGGTATTGCTTGCTGTTTTTAAAAATCAAGCTTTTTGGTGCCTGAAGAAGAAAACGCGTGATGCCGGGGTCAGAAAAACTGGTGCCTGGGGAGGCAAATTTTTTTTGATCCCAAATGCAAAAATGGATGCCAGGACGAAATTCCGGGTCGAATTCCAAACTTAAAAATGGTATTGCTTGCTGTTTTTAAAAATCAAGCTTTTTGGTGCCTGAAGAAGAAAACACGTGATGCCGGGGTCAGAAAAAATGATGCCTGGGTAGGCAAAAATTTTTTGACCCCAAATGCAAAAACGGATGCCAGGATGAGATTCAGGGTAGAATTCCAAACTTAAAAATGGTATTGCTTGCTGTTTTTAAAAATCAAGCTTTTTGGTGCCTGAAGAAGAAAACGCGTGATGCCGGGGTCAGAAAAACTGGTGCCTGGGGAGGCAATTTTTTTTTGATCCCAAATGCAAAAACGGATGGCAGGACGAAATTCCGGGTCGAATTCCAAACTTAAAAATGGTATTGCTTGCTGTTTTTAAAAATCAAGCTTTTTGGTGCCTGAAGAAGAAAACGCGTGATGCCGGGGTCAGAAAAACTGGTGCCTGGGGAGGCAAATTTTTTTTGATCCCAAATGCAAAAACGGATGCCAGGACGAAATTCCGGGTCGAATTCCAAACTTAAAAATGGTATTGCTTGCTGTTTTTAAAAATCAAGCTTTTTGGTGCCTGAAGAAGAAAACACGTGATGCCGGGGTAGGCAAAAATTTTTTGATCCCAAATGCAAAAACGGATGCCAGGACGAAATGCAGGGTCGAATTCCAAACTTAAAAATGGTATTGCTTGCTGTTTTTAAAAATCAAGCATTTTGGTTCCTGAAGAAGAAATCGCGTGATGCCGGGGTCAGAAAAACTGGTGCCTGGAGAGGCAAATTTTTTTTGATCCCAAATGCAAAAACGGATGCCAGGACGAAATTCCGGGTCGAATTCCAAACTTAAAAATGGTATTGCTTGCTGTTTTTAAAAATCAAGCTTTTTGGTGCCTGAAGAAGAAAACACGTGATGCCGGGGTCAGAAAAACTGGTGCCTGGGGAGGTTCAAATTTTTTTGATCCCAAATGCAAAAACGGATGCCAGGACGAAATTCGGGGTCGAATTCCAATCTTAAAAATGGTATTGCTTGCTGTTTTTAAAAATCAAGCTTTTTGGTGCCTGAAGAAGAAAACGCGTGATGCCGGGGTCAGAAAAAATGATGCCTGGGTAGGCAAAAATTTTTTGATCCCAAAGGCAAAAACGGATGCCAGGATGAGATTCAGGGTAGAATTCCAAACTTAAAAATGGTATTGCTTGCTGTTTTTAAAAATCAAGCTTTTTGGTGCCTGAAGAAGAAAACGCGTGATGCCGGGGTCAGAAAAACTGGTGCCTGGGGAGGCAAATTTTTTTTGATCCCAAATGCAAAAACGGATGCCAGGACGAAATTCCGGGTCGAATTCCAAACTTAAAAATGGTATTGCTTGCTGTTTTTAAAAATCAAGCATTTTGGTGCCTGAAGAAGAAATCGCGTGATGTCGGGGTGAGAAAAACTGGTTCCTGGGGAGGCAAATTTTTTTTGATCCCAAATGCAAAAACGGATGCCAGGACGAAATTCCGGGTCAAATTCCAAACTTAAAAATGGTATTGCTTGCTGTTTTTAAAAATCAAGCTTTTTGGTGCCTGAAGAAGAAAACGCGTGATGCCGGGGTCAGAAAAACTGGTGCCTGGGGAGGCAAATTTTTTTTGATCCCAAATGCAAAAACGGATGCCAGGACGAAATTCCGGGTCGAATTCCAAACTTAAAAATGGTATTGCTTGCTGTTTTTAAAAATCAAGCTTTTTGGTGCCTGAAGAAGAAAACACGTGATGCCGGGGTCAGAAAAAATGATGCCTGGGTAGGCAAAATTTTTTTGATCCCAAATGCAAAAACGGATGCCAGGACGAAATGCAGGGTCGAATTCCAAACTTAAAAATGGTATTGCTTGCTGTTTTTAAAAATCAAGCTTTTTGGTGCCTGAAGAATAAAACACGTGATGCCGGGGTCAGAAAAACTGGTGCCTGGGGAGGTTCAAATTTTTTTGATCCCAAATGCAAAAACGGATCCCAGGACGAAATTCGGGGTCGAATTCCAATCTTAAAAATGGTATTGCTTGCTGTTTTTAAAAATCAAGCTTTTTGGTGCCTGAAGAAGAAAACGCGTGATGCCGGGGTCAGAAAAACTGGTGCCTGGGGAGGCAAATTTTTTTTGATCCCAAATGCAAAAACGGATCCCAGGACGAAATTCGGGGTCGAATTCCAATCTTAAAAATGGTATTGCTTGCTGTTTTTAAAAATCAAGCTTTTTGGTGCCTGAAGAAGAAAACGCGTGATGCCGGGGTCAGAAAAACTGGTGCCTGGGGAGGCAAATTTTTTTTGATCCCAAATGCAAAAACGGATGCCAGGACGAAATTCCGGGTCGAATTCCAAACTTAAAAATGGTATTGCTTGCTGTTTTTAAAAATCAAACTTTTTGGTGCCTGAAGAAGAAAACGCGTGATGCCGGGGTCAGAAAAACTGGTGCCTGGGGAGGCAAATTTTTTTTGATCCCAAATGCAAAAACGGATGCCAGGACGAAATTCCGGGTCGACTTCCAAACTTAAAAATGGTATTGCTTGCTGTTTTTAAAAATCAAGGTTTTTGGTGCCTTAAGAAGAAAACACGTGATGCCGGGGTCAGAAAAACTGGTGCCTGGGGAGGCAAATTTTTTTTGATCCCAAATGCAAAAACGGATGCCAGGACGAAATTCCGGGTCGAATTCCAAACTTAAAAATGGTATTGCTTGCTGTTTTTAAAAATCAAGCTTTTTGGTGCCTGAAGAAGAAAACACGTGATGCCGGGGTAGGCAAAAATTTTTTGATCCCAAATGCAAAAACGGATGCCAGGACGAAATGCAGGGTCGAATTCCAAACTTAAAAATGGTATTGCTTGCTGTTTTTAAAAATCAAGCATTTTGGTTCCTGAAGAAGAAATCGCGTGATGCCGGGGTCAGAAAAACTGGTGCCTGGAGAGGCAAATTTTTTTTGATCCCAAATGCAAAAACGGATGCCAGGACGAAATTCCGGGTCGAATTCCAAACTTAAAAATGGTATTGCTTGCTGTTTTTAAAAATCAAGCTTTTTGGTGCCTGAAGAAGAAAACACGTGATGCCGGGGTCAGAAAAACTGGTGCCTGGGGAGGTTCAAATTTTTTTGATCCCAAATGCAAAAACGGATGCCAGGACGAAATTCGGGGTCGAATTCCAATCTTAAAAATGGTATTGCTTGCTGTTTTTAAAAATCAAGCTTTTTGGTGCCTGAAGAAGAAAACGCGTGATGCCGGGGTCAGAAAAAATGATGCCTGGGTAGGCAAAAAATTTTTGATCCCAAAGGCAAAAACGGATGCCAGGATGAGATTCAGGGTAGAATTCCAAACTTAAAAATGGTATTGCTTGCTGTTTTTAAAAATCAAGCTTTTTGGTGCCTGAAGAAGAAAACGCGTGATGCCGGGGTCAGAAAAACTGGTGCCTGGGGAGGCAAATTTTTTTTGATCCCAAATGCAAAAACGGATGCCAGGACGAAATTCCGGGTCGAATTCCAAACTTAAAAATGGTATTGCTTGCTGTTTTTAAAAATCAAACTTTTTGGTGCCTGAAGAAGAAAACGCGTGATACCGGGGTCAGAAAAACTGGTGCTTCGGGAGGCAAAATTTTTTTGATCCCAAATGCAAAAACGGATGCCAGGACGAAATTCGGGGTTGAATTCCAAACTTAAAAATGATATTGCTTGCTTTTTTAAAAAATCAAGATTTTTTGTGCCTGAAGAAGAAAACGCGTGATGCCGGGGTCAGAAAAACTGGTGCCTGGGGAGGCAAATTTTTTTTGATCCCAAATGCAAAAACGGATCCCAGGACGAAATTCGGGGTTGAATTCCAATCTTAAAAATGGTATTGCTTGCTGTTTTTAAAAATCAAGCTTTTTGGTGCCTGAAGAAGAAAACGCGTGATGCCGGGGTCAGAAAAACTGGTGCCTGGGGAGGCAAATTTTTTTTGATCCCAAATGCAAAAACGGATGCCAGGACGAAATTCCGGGTCGAATTCCAAACTTAAAAATGGTATTGCTTGCTGTTTTTAAAAATCAAACTTTTTGGTGCCTGAAGAAGAAAACGCGTGATGCCGGGGTCAGAAAAACTGGTGCCTGGGGAGGCAAATTTTTTTTGATCCCAAATGCAAAAACGGATGCCAGGACGAAATTCCGGGTCGACTTCCAAACTTAAAAATGGTATTGCTTGCTGTTTTTAAAAATCAAGGTTTTTGGTGCCTTAAGAAGAAAACACGTGATGCCGGGGTCAGAAAAACTGGTGCCTGGGGAGGCAAATTTTTTTTGATCCCAAATGCAAAAACGGATGCCAGGACGAAATTCCGGGTCGAATTCCAAACTTAAAAATGGTATTGCTTGCTGTTTTTAAAAATCAAGCTTTTTGGTGCCTGAAGAAGAAAACACGTGATGCCGGGGTAGGCAAAATTTTTTTGATCCCAAATGCAAAAACGGATGCCAGGACGAAATGCAGGGTCGAATTCCAAACTTAAAAATGGTATTGCTTGCTGTTTTTAAAAATCAAGCATTTTGGTTCCTGAAGAAGAAATCGCGTGATGCCGGGGTCAGAAAAACTGGTGCCTGGAGAGGCAAATTTTTTTTGATCCCAAATGCAAAAACGGATGCCAGGATGAAATTCCGGGTCGAATTCCAAACTTAAAAATGGTATTGCTTGCTGTTTTTAAAAATCAAGCTTTTTGGTGCCTGAAGAAGAAAACACGTGATGCCGGGGTCAGAAAAACTGGTGCCTGTGGAGGTTCAAATTTTTTTGATCCCAAATGCAAAAACGGATGCCAGGACGAAATTCGGGGTCGAATTCCAATCTTAAAAATGGTATTGCTTGCTGTTTTTAAAAATCAAGCTTTTTGGTGCCTGAAGAAGAAAACGCGTGATGCCGGGGTCAGAAAAAATGATGCCTGGGTAGGCAAAAATTTTTTGATCCCAAAGGCAAAAACGGATGCCAGGATGAGATTCAGGGTAGAATTCCAAACTTAAAAATGGTATTGCTTGCTGTTTTTAAAAATCAAGCTTTTTGGTGCCTGAAGAAGAAAACGCGTGATGCCGGGGTCAGAAAAACTGGTGCCTGGGGAGGCAAATTTTTTTTGATCCCAAATGCAAAAACGGATGCCAGGACGAAATTCCGGGTCAAATTCCAAACTTAAAAATGGTATTGCTTGCTGTTTTTAAAAATCAAGCTTTTTGGTGCCTGAAGAAGAAAACGCGTGATGCCGGGGTCAGAAAAACTGGTGCCTGGGGAGGCAAATTTTTTTTGATCCCAAATGCAAAAACGGATGCCAGGACGAAATTCCGGGTCGAATTCCAAACTTAAAAATGGTATTGCTTGCTGTTTTTAAAAATCAAGCTTTTTGGTGCCTGAAGAAGAAAACACGTGATGCCGGGGTCAGAAAAAATGATGCCTGGGTAGGCAAATTTTTTTTGATCCCAAATGCAAAAACGGATGCCAGGACGAAATTCCGGGTCGAATTCCAAACTTAAAAATGGTATTGCTTGCTGTTTTTAAAAATCAAGCTTTTTGGTGCCTGAAGAATAAAACACGTGATGCCGGGGTCAGAAAAACTGGTGCCTGGGGAGGTTCAAATTTTTTTGATCCCAAATGCAAAAACGGATCCCAGGACGAAATTCGGGGTCGAATTCCAATCTTAAAAATGGTATTGCTTGCTGTTTTTAAAAATCAAGCTTTTTGGTGCCTGAAGAAGAAAACGCGTGATGCCGGGCTCAGAAAAATTGATGCCTGGGTAGGCAAAAAATTTTTGATCCCAAAGGCAAAAACGGATGCCAGGATGAGATTCAGGGTAGAATTCCAAACTTAAAAATGGTATTGCTTGCTGTTTTTAAAAATCAAGCTTTTTGGTGTCTGAAGAAGAAAACGCGTGATGCCGGGGTCAGAAAAACTGGTGCCTGGGGAGGCAAATTTTTTTTGATCCCAAATGCAAAAACGGATGCCAGGACGAAATTCCGGGTCGAATTCCAAACTTAAAAATGGTATTGCTTGCTGTTTTTAAAAATCAAACTTTTTGGTGCCTGAAGAAGAAAACGCGTGATACCGGGGTCAGAAAAACTGGTGCTTCGGGAGGCAAAATTTTTTTGATCCCAAATGCAAAAACGGATGCCAGGACGAAATTCGGGGTTGAATTCCAAACTTAAAAATGATATTGCTTGCTTTTTTAAAAAATCAAGATTTTTTGTGCCTGAAGAAGAAAACGCGTGATGCCGGGGTCAGAAAAACTGGTGCCTGGGGAGGCAAATTTTTTTTGATCCCAAATGCAAAAACGGATCCCAGGACGAAATTCGGGGTTGAATTCCAATCTTAAAAATGGTATTGCTTGCTGTTTTTAAAAATCAAGCTTTTTGGTGCCTGAAGAAGAAAACGCGTGATGCCGGGGTCAGAAAAACTGGTGCCTGGGGAGGCAAATTTTTTTTGATCCCAAATGCAAAAACGGATGCCAGGACGAAATTCCGGGTCGAATTCCAAACTTAAAAATGGTATTGCTTGCTGTTTTTAAAAATCAAACTTTTTGGTGCCTGAAGAAGAAAACGCGTGATGCCGGGGTCAGAAAAACTGGTGCCTGGGGAGGCAAATTTTTTTTGATCCCAAATGCAAAAACGGATGCCAGGACGAAATTCCGGGTCGACTTCCAAACTTAAAAATGGTATTGCTTGCTGTTTTTAAAAATCAAGGTTTTTGGTGCCTAAAGAAGAAAACACGTGATGCCGGGGACAGAAAAACTGGTGCCTGGGGAGGTAAAAATTTTTTGATCCCAAATGCAAAAACGGATGCCAGGACGAAATTCGGGGTCGAATTCCAATCGTAAAAATGGTATTGCTTGCTGTTTTTAAAAATCAAGCTTTTTGATGCCTAAAGAAGAAAACGCGTGATGCCGGGGTCAGAAAAAATGATGCCTGGGTAGGCAAAATTTTTTTGATCCCAAATGCAAAAACGGATGCCAGGACGAAATGCAGGGTCTTATTCCAAACTTAAAAATGGTATTGCTTGCTGTTTTTAAAAATCAAGCATTTTGGTGCCTGAAGAAGAAATCGCGTGATGTCGGGGTGAGAAAAACTGGTTCCTGGGGAGGCAAATTTTTTTTGATCCCAAATGCAAAAACGGATGCCAGGACGAAATTCCGGGTCAAATTCCAAACTTAAAAATGGTATTGCTTGCTGTTTTTAAAAATCAAGCTTTTTGGTGCCTGAAGAAGAAAACGCGTGATGCCGGGGTCAGAAAAACTGGTGCCTGGGGAGGCAAATTTTTTTTGATCCCAAATGCAAAAACGGATGCCAGGACGAAATTCCGGGTCAAATTCCAAACTTAAAAATGGTATTGCTTGCTGTTTTTAAAAATCCAGGTTTTTGGTGCCTTAAGAAGAAAACACGTGATGCCGGGGTCAGAAAAACTGGTGCCTGGGGAGGCAAATTTTTTTTGATCCCAAATGCAAAAACGGATGCCAGGACGAAATTCCGGGTCGAATTCCAAACTTAAAAATGGTATTGCTTGCTGTTTTTAAAAATCAAGCTTTTTGGTGCCTGAAGAAGAAAACACGTGATGCCGGGGTAGGCAAAATTTTTTTGATCCCAAATGCAAAAACGGATGCCAGGACGAAATGCAGGGTCGAATTCCAAACTTAAAAATGGTATTGCTTGCTGTTTTTAAAAATCAAGCATTTTGGTTCCTGAAGAAGAAATCGCGTGATGCCGGGGTCAGAAAAACTGGTGCCTGGAGAGGCAAATTTTTTTTGATCCCAAATGCAAAAACGGATGCCAGGATGAAATTCCGGGTCGAATTCCAAACTTAAAAATGGTATTGCTTGCTGTTTTTAAAAATCAAGCTTTTTGGTGCCTGAAGAAGAAAACACGTGATGCCGGGGTCAGAAAAACTGGTGCCTGGGGAGGTTCAAATTTTTTTGATCCCAAATGCAAAAACGGATGCCAGGACGAAATTCGGGGTCGAATTCCAATCTTAAAAATGGTATTGCTTGCTGTTTTTAAAAATCAAGCTTTTTGGTGCCTGAAGAAGAAAACGCGTGATGCCGGGGTCAGAAAAAATGATGCCTGGGTAGGCAAAAATTTTTTGATCCCAAAGGCAAAAACGGATGCCAGGATGAGATTCAGGGTAGAATTCCAAACTTAAAAATGGTATTGCTTGCTGTTTTTAAAAATCAAGCTTTTTGGTGCCTGAAGAAGAAAACGCGTGATGCCGGGGTCAGAAAAACTGGTGCCTGGGGAGGCAAATTTTTTTTGATCCCAAATGCAAAAACGGATGCCAGGACGAAATTCCGGGTCAAATTCCAAACTTAAAAGTGGTATTGCTTGCTGTTTTTAAAAATCAAGCTTTTTGGTGCCTGAAGAAGAAAACGCGTGATGCCGGGGTCAGAAAAACTGGTGCCTGGGGAGGCAAATTTTTTTTGATCCCAAATGCAAAAACGGATGCCAGGACGAAATTCCGGGTCGAATTCCAAACTTAAAAATGGTATTGCTTGCTGTTTTTAAAAATCAAGCTTTTTGGTGCCTGAAGAAGAAAACACGTGATGCCGGGGTCAGAAAAAATGATGCCTGGGTAGGCAAATTTTTTTTGATCCCAAATGCAAAAACGGATGCCAGGACGAAATTCCGGGTCGAATTCCAAACTTAAAAATGGTATTGCTTGCTGTTTTTAAAAATCAAGCTTTTTGGTGCCTGAAGAATAAAACACGTGATGCCGGGGTCAGAAAAACTGGTGCCTGGGGAGGTTCAAATTTTTTTGATCCCAAATGCAAAAACGGATCCCAGGACGAAATTCGGGGTCGAATTCCAATCTTAAAAATGGTATTGCTTGCTGTTTTTAAAAATCAAGCTTTTTGGTGCCTGAAGAAGAAAACGCGTGATGCCGGGGTCAGAAAAATTGATGCCTGGGTAGGCAAAAAATTTTTGATCCCAAAGGCAAAAACGGATGCCAGGATGAGATTCAGGGTAGAATTCCAAACTTAAAAATGGTATTGCTTGCTTTTTTTAAAAATCAAGCTTTTTGGTGTCTGAAGAAGAAAACGCGTGATGCCGGGGTCAGAAAAACTGGTGCCTGGGGAGGCAAATTTTTTTTGATCCCAAATGCAAAAACGGATGCCAGGACGAAATTCCGGGTCGAATTCCAAACTTAAAAATGGTATTGCTTGCTGTTTTTAAAAATCAAACTTTTTGGTGCCTGAAGAAGAAAACGCGTGATACCGGGGTCAGAAAAACTGGTGCTTCGGGAGGCAAAATTTTTTTGATCCCAAATGCAAAAACGGATGCCAGGACGAAATTCGGGGTTGAATTCCAAACTTAAAAATGATATTGCTTGCTTTTTTAAAAAATCAAGATTTTTTGTGCCTGAAGAAGAAAACGCGTGATGCCGGGGTCAGAAAAACTGGTGCCTGGGGAGGCAAATTTTTTTTGATCCCAAATGCAAAAACGGATCCCAGGACGAAATTCGGGGTTGAATTCCAATCTTAAAAATGGTATTGCTTGCTGTTTTTAAAAATCAAGCTTTTTGGTGCCTGAAGAAGAAAACGCGTGATGCCGGGGTCAGAAAAACTGGTGCCTGGGGAGGCAAATTTTTTTTGATCCCAAATGCAAAAACGGATGCCAGGACGAAATTCCGGGTCGAATTCCAAACTTAAAAATGGTATTGCTTGCTGTTTTTAAAAATCAAACTTTTTGGTGCCTGAAGAAGAAAACGCGTGATGCCGGGGTCAGAAAAACTGGTGCCTGGGGAGGCAAATTTTTTTTGATCCCAAATGCAAAAACGGATGCCAGGACGAAATTCCGGGTCGACTTCCAAACTTAAAAATGGTATTGCTTGCTGTTTTTAAAAATCAAGGTTTTTGGTGCCTAAAGAAGAAAACACGTGATGCCGGGGACAGAAAAACTGGTGCCTGGGGAGGTAAAAATTTTTTGATCCCAAATGCAAAAACGGATGCCAGGACGAAATTCGGGGTCGAATTCCAATCGTAAAAATGGTATTGCTTGCTGTTTTTAAAAATCAAGCTTTTTGATGCCTAAAGAAGAAAACGCGTGATGCCGGGGTCAGAAAAAATGATGCCTGGGTAGGCAAAATTTTTTTGATCCCAAATGCAAAAACGGATGCCAGGACGAAATGCAGGGTCTTATTCCAAACTTAAAAATGGTATTGCTTGCTGTTTTTAAAAATCAAGCATTTTGGTGCCTGAAGAAGAAATCGCGTGATGTCGGGGTGAGAAAAACTGGTTCCTGGGGAGGCAAATTTTTTTTGATCCCAAATGCAAAAACGGATGCCAGGACGAAATTCCGGGTCAAATTCCAAACTTAAAAATGGTATTGCTTGCTGTTTTTAAAAATCAAGCTTTTTGGTGCCTGAAGAAGAAAACGCGTGATGCCGGGGTCAGAAAAACTGGTGCCTGGGGGGGCAAATTTTTTTTGATCCCAAATGCAAAAACGGATGCCAGGACGAAATTCCGGGTCGAATTCCAAACTTAAAAATGGTATTGCTTGCTGTTTTTAAAAATCAAGCTTTTTGGTGCCTGAAGAAGAAAACGCGTGATGCCGGGGTCAGAAAAACTGGTGCCTGGGGAGGCAAATTTTTTTTGATCCCAAATGCAAAAACGGATGCCAGGACGAAATTCCGGGTCGAATTCCAAACTTAAAAATGGTATTGCTTGCTGTTTTTAAAAATCAAACTTTTTGGTGCCTGAAGAAGAAAACGCGTGATGCCGGGGTCAGAAAAACTGGTGCCTGGGGAGGCAAATTTTTTTTGATCCCAAATGCAAAAACGGATGCCAGGACGAAATTCCGGGTCGACTTCCAAACTTAAAAATGGTATTGCTTGCTGTTTTTAAAAATCAAGGTTTTTGGTGCCTTAAGAAGAAAACACGTGATGCCGGGGTCAGAAAAACTGGTGCCTGGGGAGGCAAATTTTTTTTGATCCCAAATGCAAAAACGGATGCCAGGACGAAATTCCGGGTCGAATTCCAAACTTAAAAATGGTATTGCTTGCTGTTTTTAAAAATCAAGCTTTTTGGTGCCTGAAGAAGAAAACACGTGATGCCGGGGTAGGCAAAAAATTTTTGATCCCAAATGCAAAAACGGATGCCAGGACGAAATGCAGGGTCGAATTCCAAACTTAAAAATGGTATTGCTTGCTGTTTTTAAAAATCAAGCATTTTGGTTCCTGAAGAAGAAATCGCGTGATGCCGGGGTCAGAAAAACTGGTGCCTGGAGAGGCAAATTTTTTTTGATCCCAAATGCAAAAACGGATGCCAGGACGAAATTCCGGGTCGAATTCCAAACTTAAAAATGGTATTGCTTGCTGTTTTTAAAAATCAAGCTTTTTGGTGCCTGAAGAAGAAAACACGTGATGCCGGGGTCAGAAAAACTGGTGCCTGGGGAGGTTCAAATTTTTTTGATCCCAAATGCAAAAACGGATGCCAGGACGAAATTCGGGGTCGAATTCCAATCTTAAAAATGGTATTGCTTGCTGTTTTTAAAAATCAAGCTTTTTGGTGCCTGAAGAAGAAAACGCGTGATGCCGGGGTCAGAAAAAATGATGCCTGGGTAGGCAAAAATTTTTTGATCCCAAAGGCAAAAACGGATGCCAGGATGAGATTCAGGGTAGAATTCCAAACTTAAAAATGGTATTGCTTGCTGTTTTTAAAAATCAAGCTTTTTGGTGCCTGAAGAAGAAAACGCGTGATGCCGGGGTCAGAAAAACTGGTGCCTGGGGAGGCAAATTTTTTTTGATCCCAAATGCAAAAACGGATGCCAGGACGAAATTCCGGGTCGAATTCCAAACTTAAAAATGGTATTGCTTGCTGTTTTTAAAAATCAAGCATTTTGGTGCCTGAAGAAGAAATCGCGTGATGTCGGGGTGAGAAAAACTGGTTCCTGGGGAGGCAAATTTTTTTTGATCCCAAATGCAAAAACGGATGCCAGGACGAAATTCCGGGTCAAATTCCAAACTTAAAAATGGTATTGCTTGCTGTTTTTAAAAATCAAGCTTTTTGGTGCCTGAAGAAGAAAACGCGTGATGCCGGGGTCAGAAAAACTGGTGCCTGGGGAGGCAAATTTTTTTTGATCCCAAATGCAAAAACGGATGCCAGGACGAAATTCCGGGTCGAATTCCAAACTTAAAAATGGTATTGCTTGCTGTTTTTAAAAATCAAGCTTTTTGGTGCCTGAAGAAGAAAACACGTGATGCCGGGGTCAGAAAAAATGATGCCTGGGTAGGCAAATTTTTTTTGATCCCAAATGCAAAAACGGATGCCAGGACGAAATTCCGGGTCGAATTCCAAACTTAAAAATGGTATTGCTTGCTGTTTTTAAAAATCAAGCTTTTTGGTGCCTGAAGAATAAAACACGTGATGTCGGGGTGAGAAAAACTGGTTCCTGGGGAGGCAAATTTTTTTTGATCCCAAATGCAAAAACGGATGCCAGGACGAAATTCCGGGTCAAATTCCAAACTTAAAAATGGTATTGCTTGCTGTTTTTAAAAATCAAGCTTTTTGGTGCCTGAAGAAGAAAACGCGTGATGCCGGGGTCAGAAAAACTGGTGCCTGGGGAGGCAAATTTTTTTTGATCCCAAATGCAAAAACGGATGCCAGGACGAAATTCCGGGTCGAATTCCAAACTTAAAAATGGTATTGCTTGCTGTTTTTAAAAATCAAGCTTTTTGGTGCCTGAAGAAGAAAACACGTGATGCCGGGGTCAGAAAAAATGATGCCTGGGTAGGCAAATTTTTTTTGATCCCAAATGCAAAAACGGATGCCAGGACGAAATTCCGGGTCGAATTCCAAACTTAAAAATGGTATTGCTTGCTGTTTTTAAAAATCAAGCTTTTTGGTGCCTGAAGAATAAAACACGTGATGCCGGGGTCAGAAAAACTGGTGCCTGGGGAGGTTCAAATTTTTTTGATCCCAAATGCAAAAACGGATCCCAGGACGAAATTCGGGGTCGAATTCCAATCTTAAAAATGGTATTGCTTGCTGTTTTTAAAAATCAAGCTTTTTGGTGCCTGAAGAAGAAAACGCGTGATGCCGGGGTCAGAAAAATTGATGCCTGGGTAGGCAAAAAAATTTTGATCCCAAAGGCAAAAACGGATGCCAGGATGAGATTCAGGGTAGAATTCCAAACTTAAAAATGGTATTGCTTGCTGTTTTTAAAAATCAAGCTTTTTGGTGTCTGAAGAAGAAAACGCGTGATGCCGGGGTCAGAAAAACTGGTGCCTGGGGAGGCAAATTTTTTTTGATCCCAAATGCAAAAACGGATGCCAGGACGAAATTCCGGGTCGAATTCCAAACTTAAAAATGGTATTGCTTGCTGTTTTTAAAAATCAAGCTTTTTGGTGCCTGAAGAAGAAAACGCGTGATGCCGGGGTCAGAAAAACTGGTGCCTGGGGAGGCAAATTTTTTTTGATCCCAAATGCAAAAACTGATGCCAGGACGAAATGCAGGGTCGATTTCCAAACTTAAAAATGGTATTGCTTGCTGTTTTTAAAAATCAAGCATTTTGGTGCCTGAAGAAGAAATCGCGTGATGTCGGGGTGAGAAAAACTGGTTCCTGGGGAGGCAATTTTTTTTTGATCCCAAATGCAAAAACGGATGCCAGGACGAAATTCCGGGTCAAACTCCAAACTTAAAAATGGTATTGCTTGCTGTTTTTAAAAATCAAACTTTTTGGTGCCTGAAGAAGAAAACGCGTGATGCCGGGGTCAGAAAAACTGGTGCCTGGGGAGGCAAATTTTTTTTGATCCCAAATGCAAAAACGGATGCCAGGACGAAATTCCGGGTCGACTTCCAAACTTAAAAATGGTATTGCTTGCTGTTTTTAAAAATCAAGGTTTTTGGTGCCTAAAGAAGAAAACACGTGATGCCGGGGTCAGAAAAACTGGTGCCTGGGGAGGTAAAAATTTTTTGATCCCAAATGCAAAAACGGATGCCAGGACGAAATTCGGGGTCGAATTCCAATCTTAAAAATGGTATTGCTTGCTGTTTTTAAAAATCAAGCTTTTTGGTGCCTGAAGAAGAAAACGCGTGATGCCGGGGTCAGAAAAACTGGTGCCTGGGGAGGTTCAAATTTTTTTGATCCCAAATGCAAAAACGGATCCCAGGATGAAATTCGGGGTCGAATTCCAATCTTAAAAATGGTATTGCTTGCTGTTTTTAAAAATCAAGCTTTTTGGTGCCTGAAGAAGAAAACGCGTGATGCCGGGGTCAGAAAAATTGATGCCTGGGTAGGCAAAAAAATTTTGATCCCAAAGGCAAAAACGGATGCCAGGATGAGATTCAGGGTAGAATTCCAAACTTAAAAATGGTATTGCTTGCTGTTTTTAAAAATCAAGCTTTTTGGTGTCTGAAGAAGAAAACGCGTGATGCCGGGGTCAGAAAAACTGGTGCCTGGGGAGGCAAATTTTTTTTGATCCCAAATGCAAAAACGGATGCCAGGACGAAATTCCGGGTCGAATTCCAAACTTAAAAATGGTATTGCTTGCTGTTTTTAAAAATCAAGCTTTTTGGTGCCTGAAGAAGAAAACGCGTGATGCCGGGGTCAGAAAAACTGGTGCCTGGGGAGGCAAATTTTTTTTGATCCCAAATGCAAAAACGGATGCCAGGACGAAATTCCGGGTCGAATTCCAAACTTAAAAATGGTATTGCTTGCTGTTTTTAAAAATCAAGCTTTTTGGTGCCTGAAGAAGAAAACGCGTGATGCCGGGGTCAGAAAAACTGGTGCCTGGGGAGGCAAATTTTTTTTGATCCCAAATGCAAAAACTGATGCCAGGACGAAATGCAGGGTCGATTTCCAAACTTAAAAATGGTATTGCTTGCTGTTTTTAAAAATCAAGCATTTTGGTGCCTGAAGAAGAAATCGCGTGATGTCGGGGTGAGAAAAACTGGTTCCTGGGGAGGCAATTTTTTTTTGATCCCAAATGCAAAAACGGATGCCAGGACGAAATTCCGGGTCAAATTCCAAACTTAAAAATGGTATTGCTTGCTGTTTTTAAAAATCAAACTTTTTGGTGCCTGAAGAAGAAAACGCGTGATGCCGGGGTCAGAAAAACTGGTGCCTGGGGAGGCAAATTTTTTTTGATCCCAAATGCAAAAACGGATGCCAGGACGAAATTCCGGGTCGACTTCCAAACTTAAAAATGGTATTGCTTGCTGTTTTTAAAAATCAAGGTTTTTGGTGCCTAAAGAAGAAAACACGTGATGCCGGGGTCAGAAAAACTGGTGCCTGGGGAGGTAAAAATTTTTTGATCCCAAATGCAAAAACGGATGCCAGGACGAAATTCGGGGTCGAATTCCAATCTTAAAAATGGTATTGCTTGCTGTTTTTAAAAATCAAGCTTTTTGGTGCCTGAAGAAGAAAACGCGTGATGCCGGGGTCAGAAAAACTGGTGCCTGGGGAGGTTCAAATTTTTTTGATCCCAAATGCAAAAACGGATCCCAGGATGAAATTCGGGGTCGAATTCCAATCTTAAAAATGGTATTGCTTGCTGTTTTTAAAAATCAAGCTTTTTGGTGCCTGAAGAAGAAAACGCGTGATGCCGGGGTCAGAAAAACTGGTGCCTGGGGAGGCAAATTTTTTTTGATCCCAAATGCAAAAACGGATGCCAGGACGAAATTCCGGGTCGAATTCCAAACTTAAAAATGGTATTGCTTGCTGTTTTTAAAAATCAAGCTTTTTGGTGCCTGAAGAAGAAAACGCGTGATGCCGGGGTCAGAAAAACTGGTGCTTGGGGAGGCAAATTTTTTTTGATCCCAAATGCAAAAACGGATGCCAGAACGAAATTCCGGGTCGAATTCCAAACTTAAAAATGGTATTGCTTGCTGTTTTTAAAAATCAAGCTTTTTGGTGCCTGAAGAAGAAAACGCGTGATGCCGGGGTCAGAAAAACTGGTGCTTCGGGAGGCAAAATTTTTTTGATCCCAAATTGAAAAACGGATGCCAGGACGAAATTCGGGGTTGAATTCCAAACTTAAAAATGATATTGCTTGCTTTTTTAAAAAATCAAGATTTTTTGTGCCTGAAGAAGAAAACGCGTGATGCCGGGGTCAGAAAAATTGATGCCTGGGTAGGCAAAAAAATTTTGATCCCAAAGGCAAAAACGGATGCCAGGATGAGATTCAGGGTAGAATTCCAAACTTAAAAATGGTATTGCTTGCTGTTTTTAAAAATCAAGCTTTTTGGTGCCTGAAGAAGAAAACGCGTGATGCCGGGGTCAGAAAAACTGGTGCCTGGGGAGGCAAATTTTTTTTGATCCCAAATGCAAAAACGGATGCCAGGACGAAATTCCGGGTCGAATTCCAAACTTAAAAATGGTATTGCTTGCTGTTTTTAAAAATCAAGCTTTTTGGTGCCTGAAGAAGAAAACGCGTGATGCCGGGGTCAGAAAAACTGGTGCTTGGGGAGGCAAATTTTTTTTGATCCCAAATGCAAAAACGGATGCCAGAACGAAATTCCGGGTCGAATTCCAAACTTAAAAATGGTATTGCTTGCTGTTTTTAAAAATCAAGCTTTTTGGTGCCTGAAGAAGAAAACGCGTGATGCCGGGGTCAGAAAAACTGGTGCTTCGGGAGGCAAAATTTTTTTGATCCCAAATGCAAAAACGGATGCCAGGACGAAATTCGGGGTTGAATTCCAAACTTAAAAATGATATTGCTTGCTTTTTTAAAAAATCAAGATTTTTTGTGCCTGAAGAAGAAAATGCGTGATGCCGGGGTCAGAAAAAATGATGCCTGGGTAGGCAAAAATTTTTTGATCCCAAATGCAAAAACGGATGCCAGGACGAAATGCAGGGTCGAATTCCAAACTTAAAAATGGTATTGCTTGCTGTTTTTAAAAATCAAGCATTTTGGTGCCGGAAGAAGAAATCGCGTGATGCCGGGGTCAGAAAAACTGGTGCCTGGGGAGGCAAATTTTTTTTGTTCCCAAATGCAAAAACGGATGCCAGGATGAAATTCGGGGTCGAATTCCAAACTTAAAAATGGTATTGCTTGCTCTTTTTAAAAATCAAGCTTTTTGGTGCCTGAAGAAGAAATCGCGTGATGTCGGGGTGAGAAAAACTGGTTCCTGGGGAGGCAATTTTTTTTTGATCCCAAATGCAAAAACGGATGCCAGGACGAAATTCCGGGTCAAATTCCAAACTTAAAAATGGTATTGCTTGCTGTTTTTAAAAATCAAGATTTTTTGTGCCTGAAGAAGAAAACGCGTGATGCCGGGGTCAGAAAAATTGATGCCTGGGTAGGCAAAAAAATTTTGATCCCAAAGGCAAAAACGGATGCCAGGATGAGATTCAGGGTAGAATTCCAAACTTAAAAATGGTATTGCTTGCTGTTTTTAAAAATCAAGCTTTTTGGTGCCTGAAGAAGAAAACGCGTGATGCCGGGGTCAGAAAAACTGGTGCCTGGGGAGGCAAATTTTTTTTGATCCCAAATGCAAAAACGGATGCCAGGACGAAATTCCGGGTCGAATTCCAAACTTAAAAATGGTATTGCTTGCTGTTTTTAAAAATCAAGCTTTTTGGTGCCTGAAGAAGAAAACGCGTGATGCCGGGGTCAGAAAAACTGGTGCTTGGGGAGGCAAATTTTTTTTGATCCCAAATGCAAAAACGGATGCCAGAACGAAATTCCGGGTCGAATTCCAAACTTAAAAATGGTATTGCTTGCTGTTTTTAAAAATCAAGCTTTTTGGTGCCTGAAGAAGAAAACGCGTGATGCCGGGGTCAGAAAAACTGGTGCTTCGGGAGGCAAAATTTTTTTGATCCCAAATGCAAAAACGGATGCCAGGACGAAATTCGGGGTTGAATTCCAAACTTAAAAATGATATTGCTTGCTTTTTTAAAAAATCAAGATTTTTTGTGCCTGAAGAAGAAAATGCGTGATGCCGGGGTCAGAAAAAATGATGCCTGGGTAGGCAAAAATTTTTTGATCCCAAATGCAAAAACGGATGCCAGGACGAAATGCAGGGTCGAATTCCAAACTTAAAAATGGTATTGCTTGCTGTTTTTAAAAATCAAGCATTTTGGTGCCGGAAGAAGAAATCGCGTGATGCCGGGGTCAGAAAAACTGGTGCCTGGGGAGGCAAATTTTTTTTGTTCCCAAATGCAAAAACGGATGCCAGGATGAAATTCGGGGTCGAATTCCAAACTTAAAAATGGTATTGCTTGCTCTTTTTAAAAATCAAGCTTTTTGGTGCCTGAAGAAGAAATCGCGTGATGTCGGGGTGAGAAAAACTGGTTCCTGGGGAGGCAATTTTTTTTTGATCCCAAATGCAAAAACGGATGCCAGGACGAAATTCCGGGTCAAATTCCAAACTTAAAAATGGTATTGCTTGCTGTTTTTAAAAATCAAGCTTTTTGGTGCCTGAAGAAGAAAACGCGTGATGCCGGGGTCAGAAAAACTGGTGCCTGGGGAGGCAAATTTTTTTTGATCCCAAATGCAAAAACGGATGCCAGGACGAAATTCCGGGTCGAATTCCAAACTTAAAAATGGTATTGCTTGCTGTTTTTAAAAATCAAGCTTTTTGGTGCCTGAAGAAGAAAACGCGTGATGCCGGGGTCAGAAAAACTGGTGCCTGGGGAGGCAAATTTTTTTTGATCCCAAATGCAAAAACTGATGCCAGGACGAAATGCAGGGTCGATTTCCAAACTTAAAAATGGTATTGCTTGCTGTTTTTAAAAATCAAGCATTTTGGTGCCTGAAGAAGAAATCGCGTGATGTCGGGGTGAGAAAAACTGGTTCCTGGGGAGGCAATTTTTTTTTGATCCCAAATGCAAAAACGGATGCCAGGACGAAATTCCGGGTCAAATTCCAAACTTAAAAATGGTATTGCTTGCTGTTTTTAAAAATCAAGCTTTTTGGTGCCTGAAGAAGAAAACGCGTGATGCCGGGGTCAGAAAAACTGGTGCCTGGGGAGGCAAATTTTTTTTGATCCCAAATGCAAAAACGGATGCCAGGACGAAATTCCGGGTCGAATTCCAAACTTAAAAATGGTATTGCTTGCTGTTTTTAAAAATCAAGCTTTTTGGTGCCTGAAGAAGAAAACGCATGATGCCGGGGTCAGAAAAACTGGTGCCTGGGGAGGCAAATTTTTTTTGATCCCAAATGCAAAAACTGATGCCAGGACGAAATGCAGGGTCGATTTCCAAACTTAAAAATGGTATTGCTTGCTGTTTTTAAAAATCAAGCATTTTGGTGCCTGAAGAAGAAATCGCGTGATGTCGGGGTGAGAAAAACTGGTTCCTGGGGAGGCAATTTTTTTTTGATCCCAAATGCAAAAACGGATGCCAGGACGAAATTCCGGGTCAAATTCCAAACTTAAAAATGGTATTGCTTGCTGTTTTTAAAAATCAAGCTTTTTGGTGCCTGAAGAAGAAAACGCGTGATGCCGGGGTCAGAAAAATTGGTGCCTGGGGAGGCAAATTTTTTTTGATCCCAAATGCAAAAATGGATGCCAGGACGAAATTCCGGGTCGAATTCCAAACTTAAAAATGGTATTGCTTGCTGTTTTTAAAAATCAAGCTTTTTGGTGCCTGAAGAAGAAAACACGTGATGCCGGGGTCAGAAAAAATGATGCCTGGGTAGACAAAAATTTTTTGACCCCAAATGCAAAAACGGATGCCAGGATGAGATTCAGGGTAGAATTCCAAACTTAAAAATGGTATTGCTTGCTGTTTTTAAAAATCAAGCTTTTTGGTGCCTGAAGAAGAAAACGCGTGATGCCGGGGTCAGAAAAACTGGTGCCTGGGGAGGCAATTTTTTTTTGATCCCAAATGCAAAAACGGATGCCAGGACGAAATTCCGGGTCGAATTCCAAACTTAAAAATGGTATTGCTTGCTGTTTTTAAAAATCAAACTTTTTGGTGCCTGAAGAAGAAAACGCGTGATGCCGGGGTCAGAAAAACTGGTGCCTGGGGAGGCAAATTTTTTTTGATCCCAAATGCAAAAACGGATGCCAGGACGAAATTCCGGGTCGACTTCCAAACTTAAAAATGGTATTGCTTGCTGTTTTTAAAAATCAAGGTTTTTGGTGCCTAAAGAAGAAAACACGTGATGCCGGGGTCAGAAAAACTGGTGCCTGGGGAGGTAAAAATTTTTTGATCCCAAATGCAAAAACGGATGCCAGGACGAAATTCGGGGTCGAATTCCAATCTTAAAAATGGTATTGCTTGCTGTTTTTAAAAATCAAGCTTTTTGGTGCCTGAAGAAGAAAACGCGTGATGCCGGGGTCAGAAAAACTGGTGCCTGGGGAGGTTCAAATTTTTTTGATCCCAAATGCAAAAACGGATCCCAGGACGAAATTCGGGGTCGAATTCCAATCTTAAAAATGGTATTGCTTGCTGTTTTTAAAAATCAAGCTTTTTTGTGCCTGAAGAAGAAAACGCGTGATGCCGGGGTCAGAAAAATTGATGCCTGGGTAGGCAAAAAAATTTTGATCCCAAAGGCAAAAACGGATGCCAGGATGAGATTCAGGGTAGAATTCCAAACTTAAAAATGGTATTGCTTGCTGTTTTTAAAAATCAAGATTTTTGGTGCCTGAAGAAGAAAACGCGTGATGCCGGGGTCAGAAAAACTGGTGCCTGGGGAGGCAAATTTTTTTTGATCCCAAATGCAAAAACGGATGCCAGGACGAAATTCCGGGTCGAATTCCAAACTTAAAAATGGTATTGCTTGCTGTTTTTAAAAATCAAGCTTTTTGGTGCCTGAAGAAGAAAACGCGTGATGCCGGGGTCAGAAAAACTGGTGCTTGGGGAGGCAAATTTTTTTTGATCCCAAATGCAAAAACGGATGCCAGAACGAAATTCCGGGTCGAATTCCAAACTTAAAAATGGTATTGCTTGCTGTTTTTAAAAATCAAGCTTTTTGGTGCCTGAAGAAGAAAACGCGTGATGCCGGGGTCAGAAAAACTGGTGCTTCGGGAGGCAAAATTTTTTTGATCCCAAATGCAAAAACGGATGCCAGGACGAAATTTGGGGTTGAATTCCAAACTTCAAAATGATATTGCTTGCTTTTTTAAAAAATCAAGATTTTTTGTGCCTGAAGAAGAAAACGCGTGATGCCGGGGTCAGAAAAACTGGTGCCTGGGGAGGCAAATTTTTTTTGATCCCAAATGCAAAAACGGATCCCAGGACGAAATTCGGGGTCGAATTCCAATCTTAAAAATGGTATTGCTTGCTGTTTTTAAAAATCAAGCTTTTTGGTGCCTGAAGAAGAAAACGCGTGATGCCGGGGTCAGAAAAATTGATGCCTGGGTAGGCAAAAAAATTTTGATCCCAAAGGCAAAAACGGATGCCAGGATGAGATTCAGGGTAGAATTCCAAACTTAAAAATGGTATTGCTTGCTGTTTTTATAAATCAAGCTTTTTGGTGCCTGAAGAAGAAAACGCGTGATGCCGGGGTCAGAAAAACTGGTGCCTGGGGAGGCAAATTTTTTTTGATCCCAAATGCAAAAACGGATGCCAGGACGAAATTCCGGGTCGAATTCCAAACTTAAAAATGGTATTGCTTGCTGTTTTTAAAAATCAAGCTTTTTGGTGCCTGAAGAAGAAAACGCGTGATGCCGGGGTCAGAAAAACTGGTGCTTGGGGAGGCAAATTTTTTTTGATCCCAAATGCAAAAACGGATGCCAGAACGAAATTCCGGGTCGAATTCCAAACTTAAAAATGGTATTGCTTGCTGTTTTTAAAAATCAAGCTTTTTGGTGCCTGAAGAAGAAATCGCGTGATGTCGGGGTGAGAAAAACTGGTTCCTGGGGAGGCAATTTTTTTTTGATCCCAAATGCAAAAACGGATGCCAGGACGAAATTCCGGGTCAAATTCCAAACTTAAAAATGGTATTGCTTGCTGTTTTTAAAAATCAAGCTTTTTGGTGCCTGAAGAAGAAAACGCGTGATGCCGGGGTCAGAAAAACTGGTGCCTGGGGAGGCAAATTTTTTTTGATCCCAAATGCAAAAACGGATGCCAGGACGAAATTCCGGGTCGAATTCCAAACTTAAAAATGGTATTGCTTGCTGTTTTTAAAAATCAAGCTTTTTGGTGCCTGAAGAAGAAAACACGTGATGCCGGGGTCAGAAAAAATGATGCCTGGGTAGGCAAAATTTTTTTGATCCCAAATGCAAAAACGGATGCCAGGACGAAATGCAGGGTCGATTTCCAAACTTAAAAATGGTATTGCTTGCTGTTTTTAAAAATCAAGCATTTTGGTGACTGAAGAAGAAATCGCGTGATGTTGGGGTGAGAAAAACTGGTTCCTGGGGAGGCAATTTTTTTTTGATCCCAAATGCAAAAACGGATGCCAGGACGAAATTCCGGGTCAAATTCCAAACTTAAAAATGGTATTGCTTGCTGTTTTTAAAAATCAAGCTTTTTGGTGCCTGAAGAAGAAAACGCGTGATGCCGGGGTCAGAAAAACTGGTGCCTGGGGAGGCAAATTTTTTTTGATCCCAAATGCAAAAACGGATGCCAGGACGAAATTCCGGGTCGAATTCCAAACTTAAAAATGGTATTGCTTGCTGTTTTTAAAAATCAAGCTTTTTGGTGCCTGAAGAAGAAAACGCGTGATGCCGGGGTCAGAAAAACTGGTGCCTGGGGAGGCAAATTTTTTTTGATCCCAAATGCAAAAACGGATGCCAGGACGAAATGCAGGGTCGATTTCCAAACTTAAAAATGGTATTGCTTGCTGTTTTTAAAAATCAAGCATTTTGGTGCCTGAAGAAGAAATCGCGTGATGTCGGGGTGAGAAAAAATGGTTCCTGGGGAGGCAATTTTTTTTTGATCCCAAATGCAAAAACGGATGCCAGGACGAAATTCCGGGTCAAATTCCAAACTTAAAAATGGTATTGCTTGCTGTTTTTAAAAATCAAGCTTTTTGGTGCCTGAAGAAGAAAACGCGTGATGCCGGGGTCAGAAAAACTGGTGCCTGGGGAGGCAAATTTTTTTTGATCCCAAATGCAAAAATGGATGCCAGGACGAAATTCCGGGTCGAATTCCAAACTTAAAAATGGTAATGCTTGCTGTTTTTAAAAATCAAGCTTTTTGGTGCCTGAAGAAGAAAACACGTGATGCCGGGGTCAGAAAAAATGATGCCTGGGTAGGCAAAAATTTTTTGACCCCAAATGCAAAAACGGATGCCAGGATGAGATTCAGGGTAGAATTCCAAACTTAAAAATGGTATTGCTTGCTGTTTTTAAAAATCAAGCTTTTTGGTGCCTGAAGAAGAAAACGCGTGATGCCGGGGTCAGAAAAACTGGTGCCTGGGGAGGCAATTTTTTTTTGATCCCAAATGCAAAAACGGATGCCAGGACGAAATTCCGGGTCGAATTCCAAACTTAAAAATGGTATTGCTTGCTGTTTTTAAAAATCAAACTTTTTGGTGCCTGAAGAAGAAAACGCGTGATGCCGGGGTCAGAAAAACTGGTGCCTGGGGAGGCAAATTTTTTTTGATCCCAAATGCAAAAACGGATGCCAGGACGAAATTCCGGGTCGACTTCCAAACTTAAAAATGGTATTGCTTGCTGTTTTTAAAAATCAAGGTTTTTGGTGCCTTAAGAAGAAAACACGTGATGCCGGGGTCAGAAAAACTGGTGCCTGGGGAGGTAAAAATTTTTTGATCCCAAATGCAAAAACGGATGCCAGGACGAAATTCGGGGTCGAATTCCAATCTTAAAAATGGTATTGCTTGCTGTTTTTAAAAATCAAGCTTTTTGGTGCCTGAAGAAGAAAACGCGTGATGCCGGGGTCAGAAAAACTGGTGCCTGGGGAGGTTCAAATTTTTTTGATCCCAAATGCAAAAACGGATCCCAGGACGAAATTCGGGGTCGAATTCCAAACTTAAAAATGGTATTGCTTGCTGTTTTTAAAAATCAAGCTTTTTGGTGCCTGAAGAAGAAAACGCGTGATGCCGGGGTCAGAAAAATTGATGCCTGGGTAGGCAAAACAATTTTGATCCCAAAGGCAAAAACGGATGCCAGGATGAGATTCAGGGTAGAATTCCAAACTTAAAAATGGTATTGCTTGCTGTTTTTAAAAATCAAGCTTTTTGGTGCCTGAAGAAGAAAACGCGTGATGCCGGACCGGGGTCAGAAAAACTGGTGCCTGGGGAGGCAAATTTTTTTTGATCCCAAATGCAAAAACGGATGCCAGGACGAAATTCCGGGTCGAATTCCAAACTTAGAAATGGTATTGCTTGCTGTTTTTAAAAATCAAGCTTTTTGGTGCCTGAAGAAGAAAACGCGTGATGCCGGGGTCAGAAAAACTGGTGCCTGGGGAGGCAAATTTTTTTTGATCCCAAATGCAAAAACGGATGCCAGGACGAAATGCAGGGTTGAATTCCAAACTTAAAAATGGTATTGCTTGCTGTTTTTAAAAATCAAGCATTTTGGTGCCTAAAGAAGAAAACGCGTGATGCCGGGGTCAGAAAAACTGATGCCTGGGTAGGCAAAAATTTTTTGATCCCAAATGAAAAAACGGATGCCAGGACGAAATGCAGGGTCGAATTCCAAACTTAAAAATGGTATTGCTTGCTGTTTTTAAAAATCAAGCATTTTGGTGCCTGAAGAAGAAATCGCGTGATGCCGGGGTCAGAAAAACTGGTGCCTGGGGAGGCAAATTTTTTTTGTTCCCAAATGCAAAAACGGATGCCAGGATGAAATTCGGGGTCGAATTCCAAACTTAAAAATGGTATTGCTTGCTGTTTTTAAAAATCAAGCTTTTTGGTGCCTGAAGAAGAAAACGCGTGATGCCGGGGTCAGAAAAACTGGTGCCTGGGGAGGCAATTTTTTTTTGATCCCCAATGCAAAAACGGATGCCAGGACGAAATTCCGGGTCGAATTCCAAACTTAAAAATGGTATTGCTTGCTGTTTTTAAAAATCAAGCTTTTTGGTGCCTGAAGAAGAAAATGCGTGATGCCGGGGTCAGAAAAATTGATGCCTGGGTAGGCAAAAAAATTTTGATCCCAAAGGCAAAAACGGATGCCAGGATGAGATTCAGGGTAGAATTCCAAACTTAAAAATGGTATTGCTTGCTGTTTTTAAAAATCAAGCGTTTTGGTGCCTGAAGAAGAAAATGCGTGATGCCGGGGTCAGAAAAACTGGTGCCTGGGGAGGCAAATTTTTTTTGATCCCAAATGCAAAAACGGATGCCAGGACGAAATTCCGGGTCAAATTCCAAACTTAAAAATGGTATTGCTTGCTGTTTTTAAAAATCAAGCTTTTTGGTGCCTGAAGAAGAAAACGCGTGATGCCGGGGTCAGAAAAACTGGTGCCTGGGGAGGCAAATTTTTTTTGATCCCAAATGCAAAAATGGATGCCAGGACGAAATTCCGGGTCGAATTCCAAACTTAAAAATGGTATTGCTTGCTGTTTTTAAAAATCAAGCTTTTTGGTGCCTGAAGAAGAAAACACGTGATGCCGGGGTCAGAAAAAATGATGCCTGGGTAGGCAAAAATTTTTTGACCCCAAATGCAAAAACGGATGCCAGGATGAGATTCAGGGTAGAATTCCAAACTTAAAAATGGTATTGCTTGCTGTTTTTAAAAATCAAGCTTTTTGGTGCCTGAAGAAGAAAACGCGTGATGCCGGGGTCAGAAAAACTGGTGCCTGGGGAGGCAATTTTTTTTTGATCCCAAATGCAAAAACGGATGCCAGGACGAAATTCCGGGTCGAATTCCAAACTTAAAAATGGTATTGCTTGCTGTTTTTAAAAATCAAGCTTTTTGGTGCCTGAAGAAGAAAACGCGTGATGCCGGGGTAGGCAAAATTTTTTTGATCCCAAATGCAAAAACGGATGCCAGGACGAAATGCAGGGTCGAATTCCAAACTTAAAAATGGTATTGCTTGCTGTTTTTAAAAATCAAGCATTTTGGTTCCTGAAGAAGAAATCGCGTGATGCCGGGGTCAGAAAAACTGGTGCCTGGAGAGGCAAATTTTTTTTGATCCCAAATGCAAAAACGGATGCCAGGACGAAATTCCGGGTCGAATTCCAAACTTAAAAATGGTATTGCTTGCTGTTTTTAAAAATCAAGCTTTTTGGTGCCTGAAGAAGAAAACACGTGATGCCGGGGTCAGAAAAACTGGTGCCTGGGGAGGTTCAAATTTTTTTGATCCCAAATGCAAAAACGGATGCCAGGACGAAATTCGGGGTCGAATTCCAATCTTAAAAATGGTATTGCTTGCTGTTTTTAAAAATCAAGCTTTTTGGTGCCTGAAGAAGAAAACGCGTGATGCCGGGGTCAGAAAAAATGATGCCTGGGTAGGCAAAAATTTTTTGATCCCAAAGGCAAAAACGGATGCCAGGATGAGATTCAGGGTAGAATTCCAAACTTAAAAATGGTATTGCTTGCTGTTTTTAAAAATCAAGCTTTTTGGTGCCTGAAGAAGAAAACGCGTGATGCCGGGGTCAGAAAAACTGGTGCCTGGGGAGGCAAATTTTTTTTGATCCCAAATGCAAAAACGGATGCCAGGACGAAATTCCGGGTCGAATTCCAAACTTAAAAATGGTATTGCTTGCTGTTTTTAAAAATCAAGCATTTTGGTGCCTGAAGAAGAAATCGCGTGATGTCGGGGTGAGAAAAACTGGTTCCTGGGGAGGCAAATTTTTTTTGATCCCAAATGCAAAAACGGATGCCAGGACGAAATTCCAGGTCAAATTCCAAACTTAAAAATGGTATTGCTTGCTGTTTTTAAAAATCAAGCTTTTTGGTGCCTGAAGAAGAAAACGCGTGATGCCGGGGTCAGAAAAACTGGTGCCTGGGGAGGCAAATTTTTTTTGATCCCAAATGCAAAAACGGATGCCAGGACGAAATTCCGGGTCGAATTCCAAACTTAAAAATGGTATTGCTTGCTGTTTTTAAAAATCAAGCTTTTTGGTGCCTGAAGAAGAAAACACGTGATGCCGGGGTCAGAAAAAATGATGCCTGGGTAGGCAAAATTTTTTTGATCCCAAATGCAAAAACGGATGCCAGGACGAAATGCAGGGTCGAATTCCAAACTTAAAAATGGTATTGCTTGCTGTTTTTAAAAATCAAGCATTTTGGTGCCTGAAGAAGAAATCGCGTGATGCCTGGGTCAGAAAAACTGGTGCCTGGGGAGGCAAATTTTTTTTGATCCCAAATGCAAAAACGGATGCCAGGACGAAATTCCGGGTCGAATTCCAAACTTAAAAATGGTATTGCTTGCTGTTTTTAAAAATCAAGCTTTTTGGTGCCTGAAGAATAAAACACGTGATGCCGGGGTCAGAAAAACTGGTGCCTGGGGAGGTTCAAATTTTTTTGATCCCAAATGCAAAAACGGATCCCAGGACGAAATTCGGGGTCGAATTCCAATCTTAAAAATGGTATTGCTTGCTGTTTTTAAAAATCAAGCTTTTTGGTGCCTGAAGAAGAAAACGCGTGATGCCGGGGTCAGAAAAACTGGTGCCTGGGGAGGCAAATTTTTTTTGATCCCAAATGCAAAAACGGATCCCAGGACGAAATTCGGGGTCGAATTCCAATCTTAAAAATGGTATTGCTTGCTGTTTTTAAAAATCAAGCTTTTTGGTGCCTGAAGAAGAAAACGCGTGATGCCGGGGTCAGAAAAACTGGTGCCTGGGGAGGCAAATTTTTTTTGATCCCAAATGCAAAAACGGATGCCAGGACGAAATTCCGGGTCGAATTCCAAACTTAAAAATGGTATTGCTTGCTGTTTTTAAAAATCAAACTTTTTGGTGCCTGAAGAAGAAAACGCGTGATGCCGGGGTCAGAAAAACTGGTGCCTGGGGAGGCAAATTTTTTTTGATCCCAAATGCAAAAACGGATGCCAGGACGAAATTCCGGGTCGACTTCCAAACTTAAAAATGGTATTGCTTGCTGTTTTTAAAAATCAAGGTTTTTGGTGCCTTAAGAAGAAAACACGTGATGCCGGGGTCAGAAAAACTGGTGCCTGGGGAGGCAAATTTTTTTTGATCCCAAATGCAAAAACGGATGCCAGGACGAAATTCCGGGTCGAATTCCAAACTTAAAAATGGTATTGCTTGCTGTTTTTAAAAATCAAGCTTTTTGGTGCCTGAAGAAGAAAACACGTGATGCCGGGGTAGGCAAAAATTTTTTGATCCCAAATGCAAAAACGGATGCCAGGACGAAATGCAGGGTCGAATTCCAAACTTAAAAATGGTATTGCTTGCTGTTTTTAAAAATCAAGCATTTTGGTTCCTGAAGAAGAAATCGCGTGATGCCGGGGTCAGAAAAACTGGTGCCTGGAGAGGCAAATTTTTTTTGATCCCAAATGCAAAAACGGATGCCAGGACGAAATTCCGGGTCGAATTCCAAACTTAAAAATGGTATTGCTTGCTGTTTTTAAAAATCAAGCTTTTTGGTGCCTGAAGAAGAAAACACGTGATGCCGGGGTCAGAAAAACTGGTGCCTGGGGAGGTTCAAATTTTTTTGATCCCAAATGCAAAAACGGATGCCAGGACGAAATTCGGGGTCGAATTCCAATCTTAAAAATGGTATTGCTTGCTGTTTTTAAAAATCAAGCTTTTTGGTGCCTGAAGAAGAAAACGCGTGATGCCGGGGTCAGAAAAAATGATGCCTGGGTAGGCAAAAAATTTTTGATCCCAAAGGCAAAAACGGATGCCAGGATGAGATTCAGGGTAGAATTCCAAACTTAAAAATGGTATTGCTTGCTGTTTTTAAAAATCAAGCTTTTTGGTGCCTGAAGAAGAAAACGCGTGATGCCGGGGTCAGAAAAACTGGTGCCTGGGGAGGCAAATTTTTTTTGATCCCAAATGCAAAAACGGATGCCAGGACGAAATTCCGGGTCGAATTCCAAACTTAAAAATGGTATTGCTTGCTGTTTTTAAAAATCAAACTTTTTGGTGCCTGAAGAAGAAAACGCGTGATACCGGGGTCAGAAAAACTGGTGCTTCGGGAGGCAAAATTTTTTTGATCCCAAATGCAAAAACGGATGCCAGGACGAAATTCGGGGTTGAATTCCAAACTTAAAAATGATATTGCTTGCTTTTTTAAAAAATCAAGATTTTTTGTGCCTGAAGAAGAAAACGCGTGATGCCGGGGTCAGAAAAACTGGTGCCTGGGGAGGCAAATTTTTTTTGATCCCAAATGCAAAAACGGATCCCAGGACGAAATTCGGGGTTGAATTCCAATCTTAAAAATGGTATTGCTTGCTGTTTTTAAAAATCAAGCTTTTTGGTGCCTGAAGAAGAAAACGCGTGATGCCGGGGTCAGAAAAACTGGTGCCTGGGGAGGCAAATTTTTTTTGATCCCAAATGCAAAAACGGATGCCAGGACGAAATTCCGGGTCGAATTCCAAACTTAAAAATGGTATTGCTTGCTGTTTTTAAAAATCAAACTTTTTGGTGCCTGAAGAAGAAAACGCGTGATGCCGGGGTCAGAAAAACTGGTGCCTGGGGAGGCAAATTTTTTTTGATCCCAAATGCAAAAACGGATGCCAGGACGAAATTCCGGGTCGACTTCCAAACTTAAAAATGGTATTGCTTGCTGTTTTTAAAAATCAAGGTTTTTGGTGCCTTAAGAAGAAAACACGTGATGCCGGGGTCAGAAAAACTGGTGCCTGGGGAGGCAAATTTTTTTTGATCCCAAATGCAAAAACGGATGCCAGGACGAAATTCCGGGTCGAATTCCAAACTTAAAAATGGTATTGCTTGCTGTTTTTAAAAATCAAGCTTTTTGGTGCCTGAAGAAGAAAACACGTGATGCCGGGGTAGGCAAAATTTTTTTGATCCCAAATGCAAAAACGGATGCCAGGACGAAATGCAGGGTCGAATTCCAAACTTAAAAATGGTATTGCTTGCTGTTTTTAAAAATCAAGCATTTTGGTTCCTGAAGAAGAAATCGCGTGATGCCGGGGTCAGAAAAACTGGTGCCTGGAGAGGCAAATTTTTTTTGATCCCAAATGCAAAAACGGATGCCAGGATGAAATTCCGGGTCGAATTCCAAACTTAAAAATGGTATTGCTTGCTGTTTTTAAAAATCAAGCTTTTTGGTGCCTGAAGAAGAAAACACGTGATGCCGGGGTCAGAAAAACTGGTGCCTGTGGAGGTTCAAATTTTTTTGATCCCAAATGCAAAAACGGATGCCAGGACGAAATTCGGGGTCGAATTCCAATCTTAAAAATGGTATTGCTTGCTGTTTTTAAAAATCAAGCTTTTTGGTGCCTGAAGAAGAAAACGCGTGATGCCGGGGTCAGAAAAAATGATGCCTGGGTAGGCAAAAATTTTTTGATCCCAAAGGCAAAAACGGATGCCAGGATGAGATTCAGGGTAGAATTCCAAACTTAAAAATGGTATTGCTTGCTGTTTTTAAAAATCAAGCTTTTTGGTGCCTGAAGAAGAAAACGCGTGATGCCGGGGTCAGAAAAACTGGTGCCTGGGGAGGCAAATTTTTTTTGATCCCAAATGCAAAAACGGATGCCAGGACGAAATTCCGGGTCGAATTCCAAACTTAAAAATGGTATTGCTTGCTGTTTTTAAAAATCAAGCTTTTTGGTGCCTGAAGAAGAAAACGCGTGATGCCGGGGTCAGAAAAACTGGTGCTTGGGGAGGCAAATTTTTTTTGATCCCAAATGCAAAAACGGATGCCAGAACGAAATTCCGGGTCGAATTCCAAACTTAAAAATGGTATTGCTTGCTGTTTTTAAAAATCAAGCTTTTTGGTGCCTGAAGAAGAAATCGCGTGATGTCGGGGTGAGAAAAACTGGTTCCTGGGGAGGCAATTTTTTTTTGATCCCAAATGCAAAAACGGATGCCAGGACGAAATTCCGGGTCAAATTCCAAACTTAAAAATGGTATTGCTTGCTGTTTTTAAAAATCAAGCTTTTTGGTGCCTGAAGAAGAAAACGCGTGATGCCGGGGTCAGAAAAACTGGTGCTTCGGGAGGCAAAATTTTTTTGATCCCAAATGCAAAAACGGATGCCAGGACGAAATTTGGGGTTGTATTCCAAACTTCAAAATGATATTGCTTGCTTTTTTAAAAAATCAAGATTTTTTGTGCCTGAAGAAGAAAACGCGTGATGCCGGGGTCAGAAAAACTGGTGCCTGGGGAGGCAAATTTTTTTTGATCCCAAATGCAAAAACGGATCCCAGGACGAAATTCGGGGTCGAATTCCAATCTTAAAAATGGTATTGCTTGCTGTTTTTAAAAATCAAGCTTTTTGGTGCCTGAAGAAGAAAACGCGTGATGCCGGGGTCAGAAAAATTGATGCCTGGGTAGGCAAAAAAATTTTGATCCCAAAGGCAAAAACGGATGCCAGGATGAGATTCAGGGTAGAATTCCAAACTTAAAAATGGTATTGCTTGCTGTTTTTATAAATCAAGCTTTTTGGTGCCTGAAGAAGAAAACGCGTGATGCCGGGGTCAGAAAAACTGGTGCCTGGGGAGGCAAATTTTTTTTGATCCCAAATGCAAAAACGGATGCCAGGACGAAATTCCGGGTCGAATTCCAAACTTAAAAATGGTATTGCTTGCTGTTTTTAAAAATCAAGCTTTTTGGTGCCTGAAGAAGAAAACGCGTGATGCCGGGGTCAGAAAAACTGGTGCTTGGGGAGGCAAATTTTTTTTGATCCCAAATGCAAAAACGGATGCCAGAACGAAATTCCGGGTCGAATTCCAAACTTAAAAATGGTATTGCTTGCTGTTTTTAAAAATCAAGCTTTTTGGTGCCTGAAGAAGAAATCGCGTGATGTCGGGGTGAGAAAAACTGGTTCCTGGGGAGGCAATTTTTTTTTGATCCCAAATGCAAAAACGGATGCCAGGACGAAATTCCGGGTCAAATTCCAAACTTAAAAATGGTATTGCTTGCTGTTTTTAAAAATCAAGCTTTTTGGTGCCTGAAGAAGAAAACGCGTGATGCCGGGGTCAGAAAAACTGGTGCCTGGGGAGGCAAATTTTTTTTGATCCCAAATGCAAAAACGGATGCCAGGACGAAATTCCGGGTCGAATTCCAAACTTAAAAATGGTATTGCTTGCTGTTTTTAAAAATCAAGCTTTTTGGTGCCTGAAGAAGAAAACACGTGATGCCGGGGTCAGAAAAAATGATGCCTGGGTAGGCAAAATTTTTTTGATCCCAAATGCAAAAACGGATGCCAGGACGAAATGCAGGGTCGATTTCCAAACTTAAAAATGGTATTGCTTGCTGTTTTTAAAAATCAAGCATTTTGGTGACTGAAGAAGAAATCGCGTGATGTCGGGGTGAGAAAAACTGGTTCCTGGGGAGGCAATTTTTTTTTGATCCCAAATGCAAAAACGGATGCCAGGACGAAATTCCGGGTCAAATTCCAAACTTAAAAATGGTATTGCTTGCTGTTTTTAAAAATCAAGCTTTTTGGTGCCTGAAGAAGAAAACGCGTGATGCCGGGGTCAGAAAAACTGGTGCCTGGGGAGGCAAATTTTTTTTGATCCCAAATGCAAAAACGGATGCCAGGACGAAATTCCGGGTCGAATTCCAAACTTAAAAATGGTATTGCTTGCTGTTTTTAAAAATCAAGCTTTTTGGTGCCTGAAGAAGAAAACGCGTGATGCCGGGGTCAGAAAAACTGGTGCCTGGGGAGGCAAATTTTTTTTGATCCCAAATGCAAAAACGGATGCCAGGACGAAATGCAGGGTCGATTTCCAAACTTAAAAATGGTATTGCTTGCTGTTTTTAAAAATCAAGCATTTTGGTGCCTGAAGAAGAAATCGCGTGATGTCGGGGTGAGAAAAAATGGTTCCTGGGGAGGCAATTTTTTTTTGATCCCAAATGCAAAAACGGATGCCAGGACGAAATTCCGGGTCAAATTCCAAACTTAAAAATGGTATTGCTTGCTGTTTTTAAAAATCAAGCTTTTTGGTGCCTGAAGAAGAAAACGCGTGATGCCGGGGTCAGAAAAACTGGTGCCTGGGGAGGCAAATTTTTTTTGATCCCAAATGCAAAAATGGATGCCAGGACGAAATTCCGGGTCGAATTCCAAACTTAAAAATGGTAATGCTTGCTGTTTTTAAAAATCAAGCTTTTTGGTGCCTGAAGAAGAAAACACGTGATGCCGGGGTCAGAAAAAATGATGCCTGGGTAGGCAAAAATTTTTTGACCCCAAATGCAAAAACGGATGCCAGGATGAGATTCAGGGTAGAATTCCAAACTTAAAAATGGTATTGCTTGCTGTTTTTAAAAATCAAGCTTTTTGGTGCCTGAAGAAGAAAACGCGTGATGCCGGGGTCAGAAAAACTGGTGCCTGGGGAGGCAATTTTTTTTTGATCCCAAATGCAAAAACGGATGCCAGGACGAAATTCCGGGTCGAATTCCAAACTTAAAAATGGTATTGCTTGCTGTTTTTAAAAATCAAACTTTTTGGTGCCTGAAGAAGAAAACGCGTGATGCCGGGGTCAGAAAAACTGGTGCCTGGGGAGGCAAATTTTTTTTGATCCCAAATGCAAAAACGGATGCCAGGACGAAATTCCGGGTCGACTTCCAAACTTAAAAATGGTATTGCTTGCTGTTTTTAAAAATCAGGGTTTTTGGTGCCTTAAGAAGAAAACACGTGATGCCGGGGTCAGAAAAACTGGTGCCTGGGGAGGTAAAAATTTTTTGATCCCAAATGCAAAAACGGATGCCAGGACGAAATTCGGGGTCGAATTCCAATCTTAAAAATGGTATTGCTTGCTGTTTTTAAAAATCAAGCTTTTTGGTGCCTGAAGAAGAAAACGCGTGATGCCGGGGTCAGAAAAACTGGTGCCTGGGGAGGTTCAAATTTTTTTGATCCCAAATGCAAAAACGGATCCCAGGACGAAATTCGGGGTCGAATTCCAAACTTAAAAATGGTATTGCTTGCTGTTTTTAAAAATCAAGCTTTTTGGTGCCTGAAGAAGAAAACGCGTGATGCCGGGGTCAGAAAAATTGATGCCTGGGTAGGCAAAACAATTTTGATCCCAAAGGCAAAAACGGATGCCAGGATGAGATTCAGGGTAGAATTCCAAACTTAAAAATGGTATTGCTTGCTGTTTTTAAAAATCAAGCTTTTTGGTGCCTGAAGAAGAAAACGCGTGATGCCGGACCGGGGTCAGAAAAACTGGTGCCTGGGGAGGCAAATTTTTTTTGATCCCAAATGCAAAAACGGATGCCAGGACGAAATTCCGGGTCGAATTCCAAACTTAGAAATGGTATTGCTTGCTGTTTTTAAAAATCAAGCTTTTTGGTGCCTGAAGAAGAAAACGCGTGATGCCGGGGTCAGAAAAACTGGTGCCTGGGGAGGCAAATTTTTTTTGATCCCAAATGCAAAAACGGATGCCAGGACGAAATGCAGGGTTGAATTCCAAACTTAAAAATGGTATTGCTTGCTGTTTTTAAAAATCAAGCATTTTGGTGCCTAAAGAAGAAAACGCGTGATGCCGGGGTCAGAAAAACTGATGCCTGGGTAGGCAAAAATTTTTTGATCCCAAATGAAAAAACGGATGCCAGGACGAAATGCAGGGTCGAATTCCAAACTTAAAAATGGTATTGCTTGCTGTTTTTAAAAATCAAGCATTTTGGTGCCTGAAGAAGAAATCGCGTGATGCCGGGGTCAGAAAAACTGGTGCCTGGGGAGGCAAATTTTTTTTGTTCCCAAATGCAAAAACGGATGCCAGGATGAAATTCGGGGTCGAATTCCAAACTTAAAAATGGTATTGCTTGCTGTTTTTAAAAATCAAGCTTTTTGGTGCCTGAAGAAGAAAACGCGTGATGCCGGGGTCAGAAAAACTGGTGCCTGGGGAGGCAATTTTTTTTTGATCCCCAATGCAAAAACGGATGCCAGGACGAAATTCCGGGTCGAATTCCAAACTTAAAAATGGTATTGCTTGCTGTTTTTAAAAATCAAGCTTTTTGGTGCCTGAAGAAGAAAATGCGTGATGCCGGGGTCAGAAAAATTGATGCCTGGGTAGGCAAAAAAATTTTGATCCCAAAGGCAAAAACGGATGCCAGGATGAGATTCAGGGTAGAATTCCAAACTTAAAAATGGTATTGCTTGCTGTTTTTAAAAATCAAGCGTTTTGGTGCCTGAAGAAGAAAATGCGTGATGCCGGGGTCAGAAAAACTGGTGCCTGGGGAGGCAAATTTTTTTTGATCCCAAATGCAAAAACGGATGCCAGGACGAAATTCCGGGTCAAATTCCAAACTTAAAAATGGTATTGCTTGCTGTTTTTAAAAATCAAGCTTTTTGGTGCCTGAAGAAGAAAACGCGTGATGCCGGGGTCAGAAAAACTGGTGCCTGGGGAGGCAAATTTTTTTTGATCCCAAATGCAAAAATGGATGCCAGGACGAAATTCCGGGTCGAATTCCAAACTTAAAAATGGTATTGCTTGCTGTTTTTAAAAATCAAGCTTTTTGGTGCCTGAAGAAGAAAACACGTGATGCCGGGGTCAGAAAAAATGATGCCTGGGTAGGCAAAAATTTTTTGACCCCAAATGCAAAAACGGATGCCAGGATGAGATTCAGGGTAGAATTCCAAACTTAAAAATGGTATTGCTTGCTGTTTTTAAAAATCAAGCTTTTTGGTGCCTGAAGAAGAAAACGCGTGATGCCGGGGTCAGAAAAACTGGTGCCTGGGGAGGCAATTTTTTTTTGATCCCAAATGCAAAAACGGATGCCAGGACGAAATTCCGGGTCGAATTCCAAACTTAAAAATGGTATTGCTTGCTGTTTTTAAAAATCAAGCTTTTTGGTGCCTGAAGAAGAAAACGCGTGATGCCGGGGTCAGAAAAACTGGTGCCTGGGGAGGCAAATTTTTTTTGATCCCAAATGCAAAAACGGATGCCAGGACGAAATTCCGGGTCGAATTCCAAACTTAAAAATGGTATTGCTTGCTGTTTTTAAAAATCAAGCTTTTTGGTGCCTGAAGAAGAAAACACGTGATGCCGGGGTAGGCAAAATTTTTTTGATCCCAAATGCAAAAACGGATGCCAGGACGAAATGCAGGGTCGAATTCCAAACTTAAAAATGGTATTGCTTGCTGTTTTTAAAAATCAAGCATTTTGGTTCCTGAAGAAGAAATCGCGTGATGCCGGGGTCAGAAAAACTGGTGCCTGGAGAGGCAAATTTTTTTTGATCCCAAATGCAAAAACGGATGCCAGGACGAAATTCCGGGTCGAATTCCAAACTTAAAAATGGTATTGCTTGCTGTTTTTAAAAATCAAGCTTTTTGGTGCCTGAAGAAGAAAACACGTGATGCCGGGGTCAGAAAAACTGGTGCCTGGGGAGGTTCAAATTTTTTTGATCCCAAATGCAAAAACGGATGCCAGGACGAAATTCGGGGTCGAATTCCAATCTTAAAAATGGTATTGCTTGCTGTTTTTAAAAATCAAGCTTTTTGGTGCCTGAAGAAGAAAACGCGTGATGCCGGGGTCAGAAAAAATGATGCCTGGGTAGGCAAAAATTTTTTGATCCCAAAGGCAAAAACGGATGCCAGGATGAGATTCAGGGTAGAATTCCAAACTTAAAAATGGTATTGCTTGCTGTTTTTAAAAATCAAGCTTTTTGGTGCCTGAAGAAGAAAACGCGTGATGCCGGGGTCAGAAAAACTGGTGCCTGGGGAGGCAAATTTTTTTTGATCCCAAATGCAAAAACGGATGCCAGGACGAAATTCCGGGTCGAATTCCAAACTTAAAAATGGTATTGCTTGCTGTTTTTAAAAATCAAGCATTTTGGTGCCTGAAGAAGAAATCGCGTGATGTCGGGGTGAGAAAAACTGGTTCCTGGGGAGGCAAATTTTTTTTGATCCCAAATGCAAAAACGGATGCCAGGACGAAATTCCGGGTCAAATTCCAAACTTAAAAATGGTATTGCTTGCTGTTTTTAAAAATCAAGCTTTTTGGTGCCTGAAGAAGAAAACGCGTGATGCCGGGGTCAGAAAAACTGGTGCCTGGGGAGGCAAATTTTTTTTGATCCCAAATGCAAAAACGGATGCCAGGACGAAATTCCGGGTCGAATTCCAAACTTAAAAATGGTATTGCTTGCTGTTTTTAAAAATCAAGCTTTTTGGTGCCTGAAGAAGAAAACACGTGATGCCGGGGTCAGAAAAAATGATGCCTGGGTAGGCAAAATTTTTTTGATCCCAAATGCAAAAACGGATGCCAGGACGAAATGCAGGGTCGAATTCCAAACTTAAAAATGGTATTGCTTGCTGTTTTTAAAAATCAAGCATTTTGGTGCCTGAAGAAGAAATCGCGTGATGCCTGGGTCAGAAAAACTGGTGCCTGGGGAGGCAAATATTTTTTGATCCCAAATGCAAAAACGGATGCCAGGACGAAATTCCGGGTCGAATTCCAAACTTAAAAATGGTATTGCTTGCTGTTTTTAAAAATCAAGCTTTTTGGTGCCTGAAGAATAAAACACGTGATGCCGGGGTCAGAAAAACTGGTGCCTGGGGAGGTTCAAATTTTTTTGATCCCAAATGCAAAAACGGATCCCAGGACGAAATTCGGGGTCGAATTCCAATCTTAAAAATGGTATTGCTTGCTGTTTTTAAAAATCAAGCTTTTTGATGCCTGAAGAAGAAAACGCGTGATGCCGGGGTCAGAAAAACTGGTGCCTGGGGAGGCAAATTTTTTTTGATCCCAAATGCAAAAACGGATGCCAGGACGAAATTCCGGGTCGAATTCCAAACTTAAAAATGGTATTGCTTGCTGTTTTTAAAAATCAAACTTTTTGGTGCCTGAAGAAGAAAACGCGTGATGCCGGGGTCAGAAAAACTGGTGCCTGGGGAGGCAAATTTTTTTTGATCCCAAATGCAAAAACGGATGCCAGGACGAAATTCCGGGTCGACTTCCAAACTTAAAAATGGTATTGCTTGCTGTTTTTAAAAATCAAGGTTTTTGGTGCCTTAAGAAGAAAACACGTGATGCCGGGGTCAGAAAAACTGGTGCCTGGGGAGGCAAATTTTTTTTGATCCCAAATGCAAAAACGGATGCCAGGACGAAATTCCGGGTCGACTTCCAAACTTAAAAATGGTATTGCTTGCTGTTTTTAAAAATCAAGGTTTTTGGTGCCTTAAGAAGAAAACACGTGATGCCGGGGTCAGAAAAACTGGTGCCTGGGGAGGCAAATTTTTTTTGATCCCAAATGCAAAAACGGATGCCAGGACGAAATTCCGGGTCGAATTCCAAACTTAAAAATGGTATTGCTTGCTGTTTTTAAAAATCAAGCTTTTTGGTGCCTGAAGAAGAAAACACGTGATGCCGGGGTAGGCAAAAATTTTTTGATCCCAAATGCAAAAACGGATGCCAGGACGAAATGCAGGGTCGAATTCCAAACTTAAAAATGGTATTGCTTGCTGTTTTTAAAAATCAAGCATTTTGGTTCCTGAAGAAGAAATCGCGTGATGCCGGGGTCAGAAAAACTGGTGCCTGGAGAGGCAAATTTTTTTTGATCCCAAATGCAAAAACGGATGCCAGGACGAAATTCCGGGTCGAATTCCAAACTTAAAAATGGTATTGCTTGCTGTTTTTAAAAATCAAGCTTTTTGGTGCCTGAAGAAGAAAACACGTGATGCCGGGGTCAGAAAAACTGGTGCCTGGGGAGGTTCAAATTTTTTTGATCCCAAATGCAAAAACGGATGCCAGGACGAAATTCGGGGTCGAATTCCAATCTTAAAAATGGTATTGCTTGCTGTTTTTAAAAATCAAGCTTTTTGGTGCCTGAAGAAGAAAACGCGTGATGCCGGGGTCAGAAAAAATGATGCCTGGGTAGGCAAAAAATTTTTGATCCCAAAGGCAAAAACGGATGCCAGGATGAGATTCAGGGTAGAATTCCAAACTTAAAAATGGTATTGCTTGCTGTTTTTAAAAATCAAGCTTTTTGGTGCCTGAAGAAGAAAACGCGTGATGCCGGGGTCAGAAAAACTGGTGCCTGGGGAGGCAAATTTTTTTTGATCCCAAATGCAAAAACGGATGCCAGGACGAAATTCCGGGTCGAATTCCAAACTTAAAAATGGTATTGCTTGCTGTTTTTAAAAATCAAACTTTTTGGTGCCTGAAGAAGAAAACGCGTGATACCGGGGTCAGAAAAACTGGTGCTTCGGGAGGCAAAATTTTTTTGATCCCAAATGCAAAAACGGATGCCAGGACGAAATTCGGGGTTGAATTCCAAACTTAAAAATGATATTGCTTGCTTTTTTAAAAAATCAAGATTTTTTGTGCCTGAAGAAGAAAACGCGTGATGCCGGGGTCAGAAAAACTGGTGCCTGGGGAGGCAAATTTTTTTTGATCCCAAATGCAAAAACGGATCCCAGGACGAAATTCGGGGTTGAATTCCAATCTTAAAAATGGTATTGCTTGCTGTTTTTAAAAATCAAGCTTTTTGGTGCCTGAAGAAGAAAACGCGTGATGCCGGGGTCAGAAAAACTGGTGCCTGGGGAGGCAAATTTTTTTTGATCCCAAATGCAAAAACGGATGCCAGGACGAAATTCCGGGTCGAATTCCAAACTTAAAAATGGTATTGCTTGCTGTTTTTAAAAATCAAACTTTTTGGTGCCTGAAGAAGAAAACGCGTGATGCCGGGGTCAGAAAAACTGGTGCCTGGGGAGGCAAATTTTTTTTGATCCCAAATGCAAAAACGGATGCCAGGACGAAATTCCGGGTCGACTTCCAAACTTAAAAATGGTATTGCTTGCTGTTTTTAAAAATCAAGGTTTTTGGTGCCTTAAGAAGAAAACACGTGATGCCGGGGTCAGAAAAACTGGTGCCTGGGGAGGCAAATTTTTTTTGATCCCAAATGCAAAAACGGATGCCAGGACGAAATTCCGGGTCGAATTCCAAACTTAAAAATGGTATTGCTTGCTGTTTTTAAAAATCAAGCTTTTTGGTGCCTGAAGAAGAAAACACGTGATGCCGGGGTAGGCAAAATTTTTTTGATCCCAAATGCAAAAACGGATGCCAGGACGAAATGCAGGGTCGAATTCCAAACTTAAAAATGGTATTGCTTGCTGTTTTTAAAAATCAAGCATTTTGGTTCCTGAAGAAGAAATCGCGTGATGCCGGGGTCAGAAAAACTGGTGCCTGGAGAGGCAAATTTTTTTTGATCCCAAATGCAAAAACGGATGCCAGGATGAAATTCCGGGTCGAATTCCAAACTTAAAAATGGTATTGCTTGCTGTTTTTAAAAATCAAGCTTTTTGGTGCCTGAAGAAGAAAACACGTGATGCCGGGGTCAGAAAAACTGGTGCCTGTGGAGGTTCAAATTTTTTTGATCCCAAATGCAAAAACGGATGCCAGGACGAAATTCGGGGTCGAATTCCAATCTTAAAAATGGTATTGCTTGCTGTTTTTAAAAATCAAGCTTTTTGGTGCCTGAAGAAGAAAACGCGTGATGCCGGGGTCAGAAAAAATGATGCCTGGGTAGGCAAAAATTTTTTGATCCCAAAGGCAAAAACGGATGCCAGGATGAGATTCAGGGTAGAATTCCAAACTTAAAAATGGTATTGCTTGCTGTTTTTAAAAATCAAGCTTTTTGGTGCCTGAAGAAGAAAACGCGTGATGCCGGGGTCAGAAAAACTGGTGCCTGGGGAGGCAAATTTTTTTTGATCCCAAATGCAAAAACGGATGCCAGGACGAAATTCCGGGTCAAATTCCAAACTTAAAAATGGTATTGCTTGCTGTTTTTAAAAATCAAGCTTTTTGGTGCCTGAAGAAGAAAACGCGTGATGCCGGGGTCAGAAAAACTGGTGCCTGGGGAGGCAAATTTTTTTTGATCCCAAAGGCAAAAACGGATGCCAGGACGAAATTCCGGGTCGAATTCCAAACTTAAAAATGGTATTGCTTGCTGTTTTTAAAAATCAAGCTTTTTGGTGCCTGAAGAAGAAAACACGTGATGCCGGGGTCAGAAAAAATGATGCCTGGGTAGGCAAATTTTTTTTGATCCCAAATGCAAAAACGGATGCCAGGACGAAATTCCGGGTCGAATTCCAAACTTAAAAATGGTATTGCTTGCTGTTTTTAAAAATCAAGCTTTTTGGTGCCTGAAGAATAAAACACGTGATGCCGGGGTCAGAAAAACTGGTGCCTGGGGAGGTTCAAATTTTTTTGATCCCAAATGCAAAAACGGATCCCAGGACGAAATTCGGGGTCGAATTCCAATCTTAAAAATGGTATTGCTTGCTGTTTTTAAAAATCAAGCTTTTTGGTGCCTGAAGAAGAAAACGCGTGATGCCGGGGTCAGAAAAATTGATGCCTGGGTAGGCAAAAAATTTTTGATCCCAAAGGCAAAAACGGATGCCAGGATGAGATTCAGGGTAGAATTCCAAACTTAAAAATGGTATTGCTTGCTGTTTTTAAAAATCAAGCTTTTTGGTGTCTGAAGAAGAAAACGCGTGATGCCGGGGTCAGAAAAACTGGTGCCTGGGGAGGCAAATTTTTTTTGATCCCAAATGCAAAAACGGATGCCAGGACGAAATTCCGGGTCGAATTCCAAACTTAAAAATGGTATTGCTTGCTGTTTTTAAAAATCAAACTTTTTGGTGCCTGAAGAAGAAAACGCGTGATACCGGGGTCAGAAAAACTGGTGCTTCGGGAGGCAAAATTTTTTTGATCCCAAATGCAAAAACGGATGCCAGGACGAAATTCGGGGTTGAATTCCAAACTTAAAAATGATATTGCTTGCTTTTTTAAAAAATCAAGATTTTTTGTGCCTGAAGAAGAAAACGCGTGATGCCGGGGTCAGAAAAACTGGTGCCTGGGGAGGCAAATTTTTTTTGATCCCAAATGCAAAAACGGATCCCAGGACGAAATTCGGGGTTGAATTCCAATCTTAAAAATGGTATTGCTTGCTGTTTTTAAAAATCAAGCTTTTTGGTGCCTGAAGAAGAAAACGCGTGATGCCGGGGTCAGAAAAACTGGTGCCTGGGGAGGCAAATTTTTTTTGATCCCAAATGCAAAAACGGATGCCAGGACGAAATTCCGGGTCGAATTCCAAACTTAAAAATGGTATTGCTTGCTGTTTTTAAAAATCAAACTTTTTGGTGCCTGAAGAAGAAAACGCGTGATGCCGGGGTCAGAAAAACTGGTGCCTGGGGAGGCAAATTTTTTTTGATCCCAAATGCAAAAACGGATGCCAGGACGAAATTCCGGGTCGACTTCCAAACTTAAAAATGGTATTGCTTGCTGTTTTTAAAAATCAAGGTTTTTGGTGCCTAAAGAAGAAAACACGTGATGCCGGGGACAGAAAAACTGGTGCCTGGGGAGGTAAAAATTTTTTGATCCCAAATGCAAAAACGGATGCCAGGACGAAATTCGGGGTCGAATTCCAATCGTAAAAATGGTATTGCTTGCTGTTTTTAAAAATCAAGCTTTTTGATGCCTAAAGAAGAAAACGCGTGATGCCGGGGTCAGAAAAAATGATGCCTGGGTAGGCAAAATTTTTTTGATCCCAAATGCAAAAACGGATGCCAGGACGAAATGCAGGGTCTTATTCCAAACTTAAAAATGGTATTGCTTGCTGTTTTTAAAAATCAAGCATTTTGGTGCCTGAAGAAGAAATCGCGTGATGTCGGGGTGAGAAAAACTGGTTCCTGGGGAGGCAAATTTTTTTTGATCCCAAATGCAAAAACGGATGCCAGGACGAAATTCCGGGTCAAATTCCAAACTTAAAAATGGTATTGCTTGCTGTTTTTAAAAATCAAGCTTTTTGGTGCCTGAAGAAGAAAACGCGTGATGCCGGGGTCAGAAAAACTGGTGCCTGGGGAGGCAAATTTTTTTTGATCCCAAATGCAAAAACGGATGCCAGGACGAAATTCCGGGTCAAATTCCAAACTTAAAAATGGTATTGCTTGCTGTTTTTAAAAATCCAGGTTTTTGGTGCCTTAAGAAGAAAACACGTGATGCCGGGGTCAGAAAAACTGGTGCCTGGGGAGGCAAATTTTTTTTGATCCCAAATGCAAAAACGGATGCCAGGACGAAATTCCGGGTCGAATTCCAAACTTAAAAATGGTATTGCTTGCTGTTTTTAAAAATCAAGCTTTTTGGTGCCTGAAGAAGAAAACACGTGATGCCGGGGTAGGCAAAATTTTTTTGATCCCAAATGCAAAAACGGATGCCAGGACGAAATGCAGGGTCGAATTCCAAACTTAAAAATGGTATTGCTTGCTGTTTTTAAAAATCAAGCATTTTGGTTCCTGAAGAAGAAATCGCGTGATGCCGGGGTCAGAAAAACTGGTGCCTGGAGAGGCAAATTTTTTTTGATCCCAAATGCAAAAACGGATGCCAGGATGAAATTCCGGGTCGAATTCCAAACTTAAAAATGGTATTGCTTGCTGTTTTTAAAAATCAAGCTTTTTGGTGCCTGAAGAAGAAAACACGTGATGCCGGGGTCAGAAAAACTGGTGCCTGGGGAGGTTCAAATTTTTTTGATCCCAAATGCAAAAACGGATGCCAGGACGAAATTCGGGGTCGAATTCCAATCTTAAAAATGGTATTGCTTGCTGTTTTTAAAAATCAAGCTTTTTGGTGCCTGAAGAAGAAAACGCGTGATGCCGGGGTCAGAAAAAATGATGCCTGGGTAGGCAAAAATTTTTTGATCCCAAAGGCAAAAACGGATGCCAGGATGAGATTCAGGGTAGAATTCCAAACTTAAAAATGGTATTGCTTGCTGTTTTTAAAAATCAAGCTTTTTGGTGCCTGAAGAAGAAAACGCGTGATGCCGGGGTCAGAAAAACTGGTGCCTGGGGAGGCAAATTTTTTTTGATCCCAAATGCAAAAACGGATGCCAGGACGAAATTCCGGGTCAAATTCCAAACTTAAAAATGGTATTGCTTGCTGTTTTTAAAAATCAAGCTTTTTGGTGCCTGAAGAAGAAAACGCGTGATGCCGGGGTCAGAAAAACTGGTGCCTGGGGAGGCAAATTTTTTTTGATCCCAAATGCAAAAACGGATGCCAGGACGAAATTCCGGGTCGAATTCCAAACTTAAAAATGGTATTGCTTGCTGTTTGTAAAAATCAAGCTTTTTGGTGCCTGAAGAAGAAAACACGTGATGCCGGGGTCAGAAAAAATGATGCCTGGGTAGGCAAATTTTTTTTGATCCCAAATGCAAAAACGGATGCCAGGACGAAATTCCGGGTCGAATTCCAAACTTAAAAATGGTATTGCTTGCTGTTTTTAAAAATCAAGCTTTTTGGTGCCTGAAGAATAAAACACGTGATGCCGGGGTCAGAAAAACTGGTGCCTGGGGAGGTTCAAATTTTTTTGATCCCAAATGCAAAAACGGATCCCAGGACGAAATTCGGGGTCGAATTCCAATCTTAAAAATGGTATTGCTTGCTGTTTTTAAAAATCAAGCTTTTTGGTGCCTGAAGAAGAAAACGCGTGATGCCGGGGTCAGAAAAATTGATGCCTGGGTAGGCAAAAAATTTTTGATCCCAAAGGCAAAAACGGATGCCAGGATGAGATTCAGGGTAGAATTCCAAACTTAAAAATGGTATTGCTTGCTGTTTTTAAAAATCAAGCTTTTTGGTGTCTGAAGAAGAAAACGCGTGATGCCGGGGTCAGAAAAACTGGTGCCTGGGGAGGCAAATTTTTTTTGATCCCAAATGCAAAAACGGATGCCAGGACGAAATTCCGGGTCGAATTCCAAACTTAAAAATGGTATTGCTTGCTGTTTTTAAAAATCAAACTTTTTGGTGCCTGAAGAAGAAAACGCGTGATACCGGGGTCAGAAAAACTGGTGCTTCGGGAGGCAAAATTTTTTTGATCCCAAATGCAAAAACGGATGCCAGGACGAAATTCGGGGTTGAATTCCAAACTTAAAAATGATATTGCTTGCTTTTTTAAAAAATCAAGATTTTTTGTGCCTGAAGAAGAAAACGCGTGATGCCGGGGTCAGAAAAACTGGTGCCTGGGGAGGCAAATTTTTTTTGATCCCAAATGCAAAAACGGATCCCAGGACGAAATTCGGGGTTGAATTCCAATCTTAAAAATGGTATTGCTTGCTGTTTTTAAAAATCAAGCTTTTTGGTGCCTGAAGAAGAAAACGCGTGATGCCGGGGTCAGAAAAACTGGTGCCTGGGGAGGCAAATTTTTTTTGATCCCAAATGCAAAAACGGATGCCAGGACGAAATTCCGGGTCGAATTCCAAACTTAAAAATGGTATTGCTTGCTGTTTTTAAAAATCAAACTTTTTGGTGCCTGAAGAAGAAAACGCGTGATGCCGGGGTCAGAAAAACTGGTGCCTGGGGAGGCAAATTTTTTTTGATCCCAAATGCAAAAACGGATGCCAGGACGAAATTCCGGGTCGACTTCCAAACTTAAAAATGGTATTGCTTGCTGTTTTTAAAAATCAAGGTTTTTGGTGCCTAAAGAAGAAAACACGTGATGCCGGGGACAGAAAAACTGGTGCCTGGGGAGGTAAAAATTTTTTGATCCCAAATGCAAAAACGGATGCCAGGACGAAATTCGGGGTCGAATTCCAATCGTAAAAATGGTATTGCTTGCTGTTTTTAAAAATCAAGCTTTTTGATGCCTAAAGAAGAAAACGCGTGATGCCGGGGTCAGAAAAAATGATGCCTGGGTAGGCAAAATTTTTTTGATCCCAAATGCAAAAACGGATGCCAGGACGAAATGCAGGGTCTTATTCCAAACTTAAAAATGGTATTGCTTGCTGTTTTTAAAAATCAAGCATTTTGGTGCCTGAAGAAGAAATCGCGTGATGTCGGGGTGAGAAAAACTGGTTCCTGGGGAGGCAAATTTTTTTTGATCCCAAATGCAAAAACGGATGCCAGGACGAAATTCCGGGTCAAATTCCAAACTTAAAAATGGTATTGCTTGCTGTTTTTAAAAATCAAGCTTTTTGGTGCCTGAAGAAGAAAACGCGTGATGCCGGGGTCAGAAAAACTGGTGCCTGGGGAGGCAAATTTTTTTTGATCCCAAATGCAAAAACGGATGCCAGGACGAAATTCCGGGTCGAATTCCAAACTTAAAAATGGTATTGCTTGCTGTTTTTAAAAATCAAGCTTTTTGGTGCCTGAAGAAGAAAACGCGTGATGCCGGGGTCAGAAAAACTGGTGCCTGGGGAGGCAAATTTTTTTTGATCCCAAATGCAAAAACGGATGCCAGGACGAAATTCCGGGTCGAATTCCAAACTTAAAAATGGTATTGCTTGCTGTTTTTAAAAATCAAACTTTTTGGTGCCTGAAGAAGAAAACGCGTGATGCCGGGGTCAGAAAAACTGGTGCCTGGGGAGGCAAATTTTTTTTGATCCCAAATGCAAAAACGGATGCCAGGACGAAATTCCGGGTCGACTTCCAAACTTAAAAATGGTATTGCTTGCTGTTTTTAAAAATCAAGGTTTTTGGTGCCTTAAGAAGAAAACACGTGATGCCGGGGTCAGAAAAACTGGTGCCTGGGGAGGCAAATTTTTTTTGATCCCAAATGCAAAAACGGATGCCAGGACGAAATTCCGGGTCGAATTCCAAACTTAAAAATGGTATTGCTTGCTGTTTTTAAAAATCAAGCTTTTTGGTGCCTGAAGAAGAAAACACGTGATGCCGGGGTAGGCAAAAAATTTTTGATCCCAAATGCAAAAACGGATGCCAGGACGAAATGCAGGGTCGAATTCCAAACTTAAAAATGGTATTGCTTGCTGTTTTTAAAAATCAAGCATTTTGATTCCTGAAGAAGAAATCGCGTGATGCCGGGGTCAGAAAAACTGGTGCCTGGAGAGGCAAATTTTTTTTGATCCCAAATGCAAAAACGGATGCCAGGACGAAATTCCGGGTCGAATTCCAAACTTAAAAATGGTATTGCTTGCTGTTTTTAAAAATCAAGCTTTTTGGTGCCTGAAGAAGAAAACACGTGATGCCGGGGTCAGAAAAACTGGTGCCTGGGGAGGTTCAAATTTTTTTGATCCCAAATGCAAAAACGGATGCCAGGACGAAATTCGGGGTCGAATTCCAATCTTAAAAATGGTATTGCTTGCTGTTTTTAAAAATCAAGCTTTTTGGTGCCTGAAGAAGAAAACGCGTGATGCCGGGGTCAGAAAAAATGATGCCTGGGTAGGCAAAAATTTTTTGATCCCAAAGGCAAAAACGGATGCCAGGATGAGATTCAGGGTAGAATTCCAAACTTAAAAATGGTATTGCTTGCTGTTTTTAAAAATCAAGCTTTTTGGTGCCTGAAGAAGAAAACGCGTGATGCCGGGGTCAGAAAAACTGGTGCCTGGGGAGGCAAATTTTTTTTGATCCCAAATGCAAAAACGGATGCCAGGACGAAATTCCGGGTCGAATTCCAAACTTAAAAATGGTATTGCTTGCTGTTTTTAAAAATCAAGCATTTTGGTGCCTGAAGAAGAAATCGCGTGATGTCGGGGTGAGAAAAACTGGTTCCTGGGGAGGCAAATTTTTTTTGATCCCAAATGCAAAAACGGATGCCAGGACGAAATTCCGGGTCAAATTCCAAACTTAAAAATGGTATTGCTTGCTGTTTTTAAAAATCAAGCTTTTTGGTGCCTGAAGAAGAAAACGCGTGATGCCGGGGTCAGAAAAACTGGTGCCTGGGGAGGCAAATTTTTTTTGATCCCAAATGCAAAAACGGATGCCAGGACGAAATTCCGGGTCGAATTCCAAACTTAAAAATGGTATTGCTTGCTGTTTTTAAAAATCAAGCTTTTTGGTGCCTGAAGAAGAAAACACGTGATGCCGGGGTCAGAAAAAATGATGCCTGGGTAGGCAAATTTTTTTTGATCCCAAATGCAAAAACGGATGCCAGGACGAAATTCCGGGTCGAATTCCAAACTTAAAAATGGTATTGCTTGCTGTTTTTAAAAATGAAGCTTTTTGGTGCCTGAAGAATAAAACACGTGATGCCGGGGTCAGAAAAACTGGTGCCTGGGGAGGTTCAAATTTTTTTGATCCCAAATGCAAAAACGGATCCCAGGACGAAATTCGGGGTCGAATTCCAATCTTAAAAATGGTATTGCTTGCTGTTTTTAAAAATCAAGCTTTTTGGTGCCTGAAGAAGAAAACGCGTGATGCCGGGGTCAGAAAAATTGATGCCTGGGTAGGCAAAAAAATTTTGATCCCAAAGGCAAAAACGGATGCCAGGATGAGATTCAGGGTAGAATTCCAAACTTAAAAATGGTATTGCTTGCTGTTTTTAAAAATCAAGCTTTTTGGTGTCTGAAGAAGAAAACGCGTGATGCCGGGGTCAGAAAAACTGGTGCCTGGGGAGGCAAATTTTTTTTGATCCCAAATGCAAAAACGGATGCCAGGACGAAATTCCGGGTCGAATTCCAAACTTAAAAATGGTATTGCTTGCTGTTTTTAAAAATCAAACTTTTTGGTGCCTGAAGAAGAAAACGCGTGATACCGGGGTCAGAAAAACTGGTGCTTCGGGAGGCAAAATTTTTTTGATCCCAAATGCAAAAACGGATGCCAGGACGAAATTCGGGGTTGAATTCCAAACTTAAAAATGATATTGCTTGCTTTTTTAAAAAATCAAGATTTTTTGTGCCTGAAGAAGAAAACGCGTGATGCCGGGGTCAGAAAAACTGGTGCCTGGGGAGGCAAATTTTTTTTGATCCCAAATGCAAAAACGGATCCCAGGACGAAATTCGGGGTTGAATTCCAATCTTAAAAATGGTATTGCTTGCTGTTTTTAAAAATCAAGCTTTTTGGTGCCTGAAGAAGAAAACGCGTGATGCCGGGGTCAGAAAAACTGGTGCCTGGGGAGGCAAATTTTTTTTGATCCCAAATGCAAAAACGGATGCCAGGACGAAATTCCGGGTCGAATTCCAAACTTAAAAATGGTATTGCTTGCTGTTTTTAAAAATCAAACTTTTTGGTGCCTGAAGAAGAAAACGCGTGATGCCGGGGTCAGAAAAACTGGTGCCTGGGGAGGCAAATTTTTTTTGATCCCAAATGCAAAAACGGATGCCAGGACGAAATTCCGGGTCGACTTCCAAACTTAAAAATGGTATTGCTTGCTGTTTTTAAAAATCAAGGTTTTTGGTGCCTAAAGAAGAAAACACGTGATGCCGGGGACAGAAAAACTGGTGCCTGGGGAGGTAAAATTTTTTTGATCCCAAATGCAAAAAAGGATGCCAGGACGAAATTCGGGGTCGAATTCCAATCGTAAAAATGGTATTGCTTGCTGTTTTTAAAAATCAAGCTTTTTGATGCCTAAAGAAGAAAACGCGTGATGCCGGGGTCAGAAAAAATGATGCCTGGGTAGGCAAAATTTTTTTGATCCCAAATGCAAAAACGGATGCCAGGACGAAATGCAGGGTCTTATTCCAAACTTAAAAATGGTATTGCTTGCTGTTTTTAAAAATCAAGCATTTTGGTGCCTGAAGAAGAAATCGCGTGATGTCGGGGTGAGAAAAACTGGTTCCTGGGGAGGCAAATTTTTTTTGATCCCAAATGCAAAAACGGATGCCAGGACGAAATTCCGGGTCAAATTCCAAACTTAAAAATGGTATTGCTTGCTGTTTTTAAAAATCAAGCTTTTTGGTGCCTGAAGAAGAAAACGCGTGATGCCGGGGTCAGAAAAACTGGTGCCTGGGGAGGCAAATTTTTTTTGATCCCAAATGCAAAAACGGATGCCAGGACGAAATTCCGGGTCGAATTCCAAACTTAAAAATGGTATTGCTTGCTGTTTTTAAAAATCAAGCTTTTTGGTGCCTGAAGAAGAAAACACGTGATGCCGGGGTCAGAAAAAATGATGCCTGGGTAGGCAAAATTTTTTTGATCCCAAATGCAAAAACGGATGCCAGGATGAAATGCAGGGTCGAATTCCAAACTTAAAAATGGTATTGCTTGCTGTTTTTAAAAATCAAGCATTTTGGTGCCTGAAGAAGAAATCGCGTGATGCCTGGGTCAGAAAAACTGGTGCCTGGGGAGGCAAATTTTTTTTGATCCCAAATGCAAAAACGGATGCCAGGACGAAATTCCGGGTCGAATTCCAAACTTAAAAATGGTATTGCTTGCTGTTTTTAAAAATCAAGCTTTTTGGTGCCTGAAGAATAAAACACGTGATGCCGGGGTCAGAAAAACTGGTGCCTGGGGAGGTTCAAATTTTTTTGATCCCAAATGCAAAAACGGATCCCAGGACGAAATTCGGGGTCGAATTCCAATCTTAAAAATGGTATTGCTTGCTGTTTTTAAAAATCAAGCTTTTTGGTGCCTGAAGAAGAAAACGCGTGATGCCGGGGTCAGAAAAATTGATGCCTGGGTAGGCAAAAAAATTTTGATCCCAAAGGCAAAAACGGATGCCAGGATGAGATTCAGGGTAGAATTCCAAACTTAAAAATGGTATTGCTTGCTGTTTTTAAAAATCAAGCTTTTTGGTGTCTGAAGAAGAAAACGCGTGATGCCGGGGTCAGAAAAACTGGTGCCTGGGGAGGCAAATTTTTTTTGATCCCAAATGCAAAAACGGATGCCAGGACGAAATTCCGGGTCGAATTCCAAACTTAAAAATGGTATTGCTTGCTGTTTTTAAAAATCAAACTTTTTGGTGCCTGAAGAAGAAAACGCGTGATACCGGGGTCAGAAAAACTGGTGCTTCGGGAGGCAAAATTTTTTTGATCCCAAATGCAAAAACGGATGCCAGGACGAAATTCCGGGTCGACTTCCAAACTTAAAAATGGTATTGCTTGCTGTTTTTAAAAATCAAGGTTTTTGGTGCCTAAAGAAGAAAACACGTGATGCCGGGGACAGAAAAACTGGTGCCTGGGGAGGTAAAAATTTTTTGATCCCAAATGCAAAAAAGGATGCCAGGACGAAATTCGGGGTCGAATTCCAATCGTAAAAATGGTATTGCTTGCTGTTTTTAAAAATCAAGCTTTTTGATGCCTAAAGAAGAAAACGCGTGATGCCGGGGTCAGAAAAAATGATGCCTGGGTAGGCAAAATTTTTTTGATCCCAAATGCAAAAACGGATGCCAGGACGAAATGCAGGGTCTTATTCCAAACTTAAAAATGGTATTGCTTGCTGTTTTTAAAAATCAAGCATTTTGGTGCCTGAAGAAGAAATCGCGTGATGTCGGGGTGAGAAAAACTGGTTCCTGGGGAGGCAAATTTTTTTTGATCCCAAATGCAAAAACGGATGCCAGGACGAAATTCCGGGTCAAATTCCAAACTTAAAAATGGTATTGCTTGCTGTTTTTAAAAATCAAGCTTTTTGGTGCCTGAAGAAGAAAACGCGTGATGCCGGGGTCAGAAAAACTGGTGCCTGGGGAGGCAAATTTTTTTTGATCCCAAATGCAAAAACGGATGCCAGGACGAAATTCCGGGTCGAATTCCAAACTTAAAAATGGTATTGCTTGCTGTTTTTAAAAATCAAGCTTTTTGGTGCCTGAAGAAGAAAACACGTGATGCCGGGGTCAGAAAAAATGATGCCTGGGTATGCAAAATTTTTTTGATCCCAAATGCAAAAACGGATGCCAGGATGAAATGCAGGGTCGAATTCCAAACTTAAAAATGGTATTGCTTGCTGTTTTTAAAAATCAAGCATTTTGGTGCCTGAAGAAGAAATCGCGTGATGCCTGGGTCAGAAAAACTGGTGCCTGGGGAGGCAAATTTTTTTTGATCCCAAATGCAAAAACGGATGCCAGGACGAAATTCCGGGTCGAATTCCAAACTTAAAAATGGTATTGCTTGCTGTTTTTAAAAATCAAGCTTTTTGGTGCCTGAAGAATAAAACACGTGATGCCGGGGTCAGAAAAACTGGTGCCTGGGGAGGTTCAAATTTTTTTGATCCCAAATGCAAAAACGGATCCCAGGACGAAATTCGGGGTCGAATTCCAATCTTAAAAATGGTATTGCTTGCTGTTTTTAAAAATCAAGCTTTTTGGTGCCTGAAGAAGAAAACGCGTGATGCCGGGGTCAGAAAAATTGATGCCTGGGTAGGCAAAAAAATTTTGATCCCAAAGGCAAAAACGGATGCCAGGATGAGATTCAGGGTAGAATTCCAAACTTAAAAATGGTATTGCTTGCTGTTTTTAAAAATCAAGCTTTTTGGTGTCTGAAGAAGAAAACGCGTGATGCCGGGGTCAGAAAAACTGGTGCCTGGGGAGGCAAATTTTTTTTGATCCCAAATGCAAAAACGGATGCCAGGACGAAATTCCGGGTCGAATTCCAAACTTAAAAATGGTATTGCTTGCTGTTTTTAAAAATCAAGCTTTTTGGTGCCTGAAGAAGAAAACACGTGATGCCGGGGTCAGAAAAAATGATGCCTGGGTAGGCAAAATTTTTTTGATCCCAAATGCAAAAACGGATGCCAGGATGAAATGCAGGGTCGAATTCCAAACTTAAAAATGGTATTGCTTGCTGTTTTTAAAAATCAAGCATTTTGGTGCCTGAAGAAGAAATCTCGTGATGCCTGGGTCAGAAAAACTGGTGCCTGGGGAGGCAAATTTTTTTTGATCCCAAATGCAAAAACGGATGCCAGGACGAAATTCCGGGTCGAATTCCAAACTTAAAAATGGTATTGCTTGCTGTTTTTAAAAATCAAACTTTTTGGTGCCTGAAGAAGAAAACGCGTGATACCGGGGTCAGAAAAACTGGTGCTTCGGGAGGCAAAATTTTTTTGATCCCAAATGCAAAAACGGATGCCAGGACGAAATTCCGGGTCGACTTCCAAACTTAAAAATGGTATTGCTTGCTGTTTTTAAAAATCAAGGTTTTTGGTGCCTAAAGAAGAAAACACGTGATGCCGGGGACAGAAAAACTGGTGCCTGGGGAGGTAAAAATTTTTTGATCCCAAATGCAAAAAAGGATGCCAGGACGAAATTCGGGGTCGAATTCCAATCGTAAAAATGGTATTGCTTGCTGTTTTTAAAAATCAAGCTTTTTGATGCCTAAAGAAGAAAACGCGTGATGCCGGGGTCAGAAAAAATGATGCCTGGGTAGGCAAAATTTTTTTGATCCCAAATGCAAAAACGGATGCCAGGACGAAATGCAGGGTCTTATTCCAAACTTAAAAATGGTATTGCTTGCTGTTTTTAAAAATCAAGCATTTTGGTGCCTGAAGAAGAAATCGCGTGATGTCGGGGTGAGAAAAACTGGTTCCTGGGGAGGCAAATTTTTTTTGATCCCAAATGCAAAAACGGATGCCAGGACGAAATTCCGGGTCAAATTCCAAACTTAAAAATGGTATTGCTTGCTGTTTTTAAAAATCAAGCTTTTTGGTGCCTGAAGAAGAAAACGCGTGATGCCGGGGTCAGAAAAACTGGTGCCTGGGGAGGCAAATTTTTTTTGATCCCAAATGCAAAAACGGATGCCAGGACGAAATTCCGGGTCGAATTCCAAACTTAAAAATGGTATTGCTTGCTGTTTTTAAAAATCAAGCTTTTTGGTGCCTGAAGAAGAAAACACGTGATGCCGGGGTCAGAAAAAATGATGCCTGGGTAGGCAAAATTTTTTTGATCCCAAATGCAAAAACGGATGCCAGGATGAAATGCAGGGTCGAATTCCAAACTTAAAAATGGTATTGCTTGCTGTTTTTAAAAATCAAGCATTTTGGTGCCTGAAGAAGAAATCGCGTGATGCCTGGGTCAGAAAAACTGGTGCCTGGGGAGGCAAATTTTTTTTGATCCCAAATGCAAAAACGGATGCCAGGACGAAATTCCGGGTCGAATTCCAAACTTAAAAATGGTATTGCTTGCTGTTTTTAAAAATCAAGCTTTTTGGTGCCTGAAGAATAAAACACGTGATGCCGGGGTCAGAAAAACTGGTGCCTGGGGAGGTTCAAATTTTTTTGATCCCAAATGCAAAAACGGATCCCAGGACGAAATTCGGGGTCGAATTCCAATCTTAAAAATGGTATTGCTTGCTGTTTTTAAAAATCAAGCTTTTTGGTGCCTGAAGAAGAAAACGCGTGATGCCGGGGTCAGAAAAATTGATGCCTGGGTAGGCAAAAAAATTTTGATCCCAAAGGCAAAAACGGATGCCAGGATGAGATTCAGGGTAGAATTCCAAACTTAAAAATGGTATTGCTTGCTGTTTTTAAAAATCAAGCTTTTTGGTGTCTGAAGAAGAAAACGCGTGATGCCGGGGTCAGAAAAACTGGTGCCTGGGGAGGCAAATTTTTTTTGATCCCAAATGCAAAAACGGATGCCAGGACGAAATTCCGGGTCGAATTCCAAACTTAAAAATGGTATTGCTTGCTGTTTTTAAAAATCAAGCTTTTTGGTGCCTGAAGAAGAAAACACGTGATGCCGGGGTCAGAAAAAATGATGCCTGGGTAGGCAAAAATTTTTTGATCCCAAATGCAAAAACGGATGCCAGGATGAAATGCAGGGTCGAATTCCAAACTTAAAAATGGTATTGCTTGCTGTTTTTAAAAATCAAGCATTTTGGTGCCTGAAGAAGAAATCGCGTGATGCCTGGGTCAGAAAAACTGGTGCCTGGGGAGGCAAATTTTTTTTGATCCCAAATGCAAAAACGGATGCCAGGACGAAATTCCGGGTCGAATTCCAAACTTAAAAATGGTATTGCTTGCTGTTTTTAAAAATCAAGCTTTTTGGTGCCTGAAGAATAAAACACGTGATGCCGGGGTCAGAAAAACTGGTGCCTGGGGAGGTTCAAATTTTTTTGATCCCAAATGCAAAAACGGATCCCAGGACGAAATTCGGGGTCGAATTCCAATCTTAAAAATGGTATTGCTTGCTGTTTTTAAAAATCAAGCTTTTTGGTGCCTGAAGAAGAAAACGCGTGATGCCGGGGTCAGAAAAATTGATGCCTGGGTAGGCAAAAAAATTTTGATCCCAAAGGCAAAAACGGATGCCAGGATGAGATTCAGGGTAGAATTCCAAACTTAAAAATGGTATTGCTTGCTGTTTTTAAAAATCAAGCTTTTTGGTGTCTGAAGAAGAAAACGCGTGATGCCGGGGTCAGAAAAACTGGTGCCTGGGGAGGCAAATTTTTTTTGATCCCAAATGCAAAAACGGATGCCAGGACGAAATTCCGGGTCGAATTCCAAACTTAAAAATGGTATTGCTTGCTGTTTTTAAAAATCAAACTTTTTGGTGCCTGAAGAAGAAAACGCGTGATACCGGGGTCAGAAAAACTGGTGCTTCGGGAGGCAAAATTTTTTTGATCCCAAATGCAAAAACGGATGCCAGGACGAAATTCGGGGTTGAATTCCAAACTTAAAAATGATATTGCTTGCTTTTTTAAAAAATCAAGATTTTTTGTGCCTGAAGAAGAAAACGCGTGATGCCGGGGTCAGAAAAACTGGTGCCTGGGGAGGCAAATTTTTTTTGATCCCAAATGCAAAAACGGATCCCAGGACGAAATTCGGGGTTGAATTCCAATCTTAAAAATGGTATTGCTTGCTGTTTTTAAAAATCAAGCTTTTTGGTGCCTGAAGAAGAAAACGCGTGATGCCGGGGTCAGAAAAACTGGTGCCTGGGGAGGCAAATTTTTTTTGATCCCAAATGCAAAAACGGATGCCAGGACGAAATTCCGGGTCGAATTCCAAACTTAAAAATGGTATTGCTTGCTGTTTTTAAAAATCAAACTTTTTGGTGCCTGAAGAAGAAAACGCGTGATGCCGGGGTCAGAAAAACTGGTGCCTGGGGAGGCAAATTTTTTTTGATCCCAAATGCAAAAACGGATGCCAGGACGAAATTCCGGGTCGACTTCCAAACTTAAAAATGGTATTGCTTGCTGTTTTTAAAAATCAAGGTTTTTGGTGCCTAAAGAAGAAAACACGTGATGCCGGGGACAGAAAAACTGGTGCCTGGGGAGGTAAAATTTTTTTGATCCCAAATGCAAAAAAGGATGCCAGGACGAAATTCGGGGTCGAATTCCAATCGTAAAAATGGTATTGCTTGCTGTTTTTAAAAATCAAGCTTTTTGATGCCTAAAGAAGAAAACGCGTGATGCCGGGGTCAGAAAAAATGATGCCTGGGTAGGCAAAATTTTTTTGATCCCAAATGCAAAAACGGATGCCAGGACGAAATGCAGGGTCTTATTCCAAACTTAAAAATGGTATTGCTTGCTGTTTTTAAAAATCAAGCATTTTGGTGCCTGAAGAAGAAATCGCGTGATGTCGGGGTGAGAAAAACTGGTTCCTGGGGAGGCAAATTTTTTTTGATCCCAAATGCAAAAACGGATGCCAGGACGAAATTCCGGGTCAAATTCCAAACTTAAAAATGGTATTGCTTGCTGTTTTTAAAAATCAAGCTTTTTGGTGCCTGAAGAAGAAAACGCGTGATGCCGGGGTCAGAAAAACTGGTGCCTGGGGAGGCAAATTTTTTTTGATCCCAAATGCAAAAACGGATGCCAGGACGAAATTCCGGGTCGAATTCCAAACTTAAAAATGGTATTGCTTGCTGTTTTTAAAAATCAAGCTTTTTGGTGCCTGAAGAAGAAAACACGTGATGCCGGGGTCAGAAAAAATGATGCCTGGGTAGGCAAAATTTTTTTGATCCCAAATGCAAAAACGGATGCCAGGATGAAATGCAGGGTCGAATTCCAAACTTAAAAATGGTATTGCTTGCTGTTTTTAAAAATCAAGCATTTTGGTGCCTGAAGAAGAAATCGCGTGATGCCTGGGTCAGAAAAACTGGTGCCTGGGGAGGCAAATTTTTTTTGATCCCAAATGCAAAAACGGATGCCAGGACGAAATTCCGGGTCGAATTCCAAACTTAAAAATGGTATTGCTTGCTGTTTTTAAAAATCAAGCTTTTTGGTGCCTGAAGAATAAAACACGTGATGCCGGGGTCAGAAAAACTGGTGCCTGGGGAGGTTCAAATTTTTTTGATCCCAAATGCAAAAACGGATCCCAGGACGAAATTCGGGGTCGAATTCCAATCTTAAAAATGGTATTGCTTGCTGTTTTTAAAAATCAAGCTTTTTGGTGCCTGAAGAAGAAAACGCGTGATGCCGGGGTCAGAAAAATTGATGCCTGGGTAGGCAAAAAAATTTTGATCCCAAAGGCAAAAACGGATGCCAGGATGAGATTCAGGGTAGAATTCCAAACTTAAAAATGGTATTGCTTGCTGTTTTTAAAAATCAAGCTTTTTGGTGTCTGAAGAAGAAAACGCGTGATGCCGGGGTCAGAAAAACTGGTGCCTGGGGAGGCAAATTTTTTTTGATCCCAAATGCAAAAACGGATGCCAGGACGAAATTCCGGGTCGAATTCCAAACTTAAAAATGGTATTGCTTGCTGTTTTTAAAAATCAAACTTTTTGGTGCCTGAAGAAGAAAACGCGTGATACCGGGGTCAGAAAAACTGGTGCTTCGGGAGGCAAAATTTTTTTGATCCCAAATGCAAAAACGGATGCCAGGACGAAATTCCGGGTCGACTTCCAAACTTAAAAATGGTATTGCTTGCTGTTTTTAAAAATCAAGGTTTTTGGTGCCTAAAGAAGAAAACACGTGATGCCGGGGACAGAAAAACTGGTGCCTGGGGAGGTAAAAATTTTTTGATCCCAAATGCAAAAAAGGATGCCAGGACGAAATTCGGGGTCGAATTCCAATCGTAAAAATGGTATTGCTTGCTGTTTTTAAAAATCAAGCTTTTTGATGCCTAAAGAAGAAAACGCGTGATGCCGGGGTCAGAAAAAATGATGCCTGGGTAGGCAAAATTTTTTTGATCCCAAATGCAAAAACGGATGCCAGGACGAAATGCAGGGTCTTATTCCAAACTTAAAAATGGTATTGCTTGCTGTTTTTAAAAATCAAGCATTTTGGTGCCTGAAGAAGAAATCGCGTGATGTCGGGGTGAGAAAAACTGGTTCCTGGGGAGGCAAATTTTTTTTGATCCCAAATGCAAAAACGGATGCCAGGACGAAATTCCGGGTCAAATTCCAAACTTAAAAATGGTATTGCTTGCTGTTTTTAAAAATCAAGCTTTTTGGTGCCTGAAGAAGAAAACGCGTGATGCCGGGGTCAGAAAAACTGGTGCCTGGGGAGGCAAATTTTTTTTGATCCCAAATGCAAAAACGGATGCCAGGACGAAATTCCGGGTCGAATTCCAAACTTAAAAATGGTATTGCTTGCTGTTTTTAAAAATCAAGCTTTTTGGTGCCTGAAGAAGAAAACACGTGATGCCGGGGTCAGAAAAAATGATGCCTGGGTAGGCAAAATTTTTTTGATCCCAAATGCAAAAACGGATGCCAGGATGAAATGCAGGGTCGAATTCCAAACTTAAAAATGGTATTGCTTGCTGTTTTTAAAAATCAAGCATTTTGGTGCCTGAAGAAGAAATCGCGTGATGCCTGGGTCAGAAAAACTGGTGCCTGGGGAGGCAAATTTTTTTTGATCCCAAATGCAAAAACGGATGCCAGGACGAAATTCCGGGTCGAATTCCAAACTTAAAAATGGTATTGCTTGCTGTTTTTAAAAATCAAGCTTTTTGGTGCCTGAAGAATAAAACACGTGATGCCGGGGTCAGAAAAACTGGTGCCTGGGGAGGTTCAAATTTTTTTGATCCCAAATGCAAAAACGGATCCCAGGACGAAATTCGGGGTCGAATTCCAATCTTAAAAATGGTATTGCTTGCTGTTTTTAAAAATCAAGCTTTTTGGTGCCTGAAGAAGAAAACGCGTGATGCCGGGGTCAGAAAAATTGATGCCTGGGTAGGCAAAAAAATTTTGATCCCAAAGGCAAAAACGGATGCCAGGATGAGATTCAGGGTAGAATTCCAAACTTAAAAATGGTATTGCTTGCTGTTTTTAAAAATCAAGCTTTTTGGTGTCTGAAGAAGAAAACGCGTGATGCCGGGGTCAGAAAAACTGGTGCCTGGGGAGGCAAATTTTTTTTGATCCCAAATGCAAAAACGGATGCCAGGACGAAATTCCGGGTCGAATTCCAAACTTAAAAATGGTATTGCTTGCTGTTTTTAAAAATCAAGCTTTTTGGTGCCTGAAGAAGAAAACACGTGATGCCGGGGTCAGAAAAAATGATGCCTGGGTAGGCAAAATTTTTTTGATCCCAAATGCAAAAACGGATGCCAGGATGAAATGCAGGGTCGAATTCCAAACTTAAAAATGGTATTGCTTGCTGTTTTTAAAAATCAAGCATTTTGGTGCCTGAAGAAGAAATCGCGTGATGCCTGGGTCAGAAAAACTGGTGCCTGGGGAGGCAAATTTTTTTTGATCCCAAATGCAAAAACGGATGCCAGGACGAAATTCCGGGTCGAATTCCAAACTTAAAAATGGTATTGCTTGCTGTTTTTAAAAATCAAGCTTTTTGGTGCCTGAAGAATAAAACACGTGATGCCGGGGTCAGAAAAACTGGTGCCTGGGGAGGTTCAAATTTTTTTGATCCCAAATGCAAAAACGGATCCCAGGACGAAATTCGGGGTCGAATTCCAATCTTAAAAATGGTATTGCTTGCTGTTTTTAAAAATCAAGCTTTTTGGTGCCTGAAGAAGAAAACGCGTGATGCCGGGGTCAGAAAAATTGATGCCTGGGTAGGCAAAAAAATTTTGATCCCAAAGGCAAAAACGGATGCCAGGATGAGATTCAGGGTAGAATTCCAAACTTAAAAATGGTATTGCTTGCTGTTTTTAAAAATCAAGCTTTTTGGTGTCTGAAGAAGAAAACGCGTGATGCCGGGGTCAGAAAAACTGGTGCCTGGGGAGGCAAATTTTTTTTGATCCCAAATGCAAAAACGGATGCCAGGACGAAATTCCGGGTCGAATTCCAAACTTAAAAATGGTATTGCTTGCTGTTTTTAAAAATCAAACTTTTTGGTGCCTGAAGAAGAAAACGCGTGATACCGGGGTCAGAAAAACTGGTGCTTCGGGAGGCAAAATTTTTTTGATCCCAAATGCAAAAACGGATGCCAGGACGAAATTCGGGGTTGAATTCCAAACTTAAAAATGATATTGCTTGCTTTTTTAAAAAATCAAGATTTTTTGTGCCTGAAGAAGAAAACGCGTGATGCCGGGGTCAGAAAAACTGGTGCCTGGGGAGGCAAATTTTTTTTGATCCCAAATGCAAAAACGGATCCCAGGACGAAATTCGGGGTCGAATTCCAATCTTAAAAATGGTATTGCTTGCTGTTTTTAAAAATCAAGCTTTTTTGTGCCTGAAGAAGAAAACGCGTGATGCCGGGGTCAGAAAAACTGGTGCCTGGGGAGGCAATTTTTTTTTGATCCCAAATGCAAAAACGGATGCCAGGACGAAATTCCGGGTCGAATTCCAAACTTAAAAATGGTATTGCTTGCTGTTTTTAAAAATCAAACTTTTTGGTGCCTGAAGAAGAAAACGCGTGATACCGGGGTCAGAAAAACTGGTGCTTCGGGAGGCAAAATTTTTTTGATCCCAAATGCAAAAACGGATGCCAGGACGAAATTCGGGGTTGAATTCCAAACTTAAAAATGATATTGCTTGCTTTTTTAAAAAATCAAGATTTTTTGTGCCTGAAGAAGAAAACGCGTGATGCCGGGGTCAGAAAAACTGGTGCCTGGGGAGGCAAATTTTTTTTGATCCCAAATGCAAAAACGGATCCCAGGACGAAATTCGGGGTTGAATTCCAATCTTAAAAATGGTATTGCTTGCTGTTTTTAAAAATCAAGCTTTTTGGTGCCTGAAGAAGAAAACGCGTGATGCCGGGGTCAGAAAAACTGGTGCCTGGGGAGGCAAATTTTTTTTGATCCCAAATGCAAAAACGGATGCCAGGACGAAATTCCGGGTCGAATTCCAAACTTAAAAATGGTATTGCTTGCTGTTTTTAAAAATCAAACTTTTTGGTGCCTGAAGAAGAAAACGCGTGATGCCGGGGTCAGAAAAACTGGTGCCTGGGGAGGCAAATTTTTTTTGATCCTAAATGCAAAAACGGATGCCAGGACGAAATTCCGGGTCGACTTCCAAACTTAAAAATGGTATTGCTTGCTGTTTTTAAAAATCAAGGTTTTTGGTGCCTAAAGAAGAAAACACGTGATGCCGGGGACAGAAAAACTGGTGCCTGGGGAGGTAAAAATTTTTTGATCCCAAATGCAAAAAAGGATGCCAGGACGAAATTCGGGGTCGAATTCCAATCGTAAAAATGGTATTGCTTGCTGTTTTTAAAAATCAAGCTTTTTGATGCCTAAAGAAGAAAACGCGTGATGCCGGGGTCAGAAAAAATGATGCCTGGGTAGGCAAAATTTTTTTGATCCCAAATGCAAAAACGGATGCCAGGACGAAATGCAGGGTCTTATTCCAAACTTAAAAATGGTATTGCTTGCTGTTTTTAAAAATCAAGCATTTTGGTGCCTGAAGAAGAAATCGCGTGATGTCGGGGTGAGAAAAACTGGTTCCTGGGGAGGCAAATTTTTTTTGATCCCAAATGCAAAAACGGATGCCAGGACGAAATTCCGGGTCAAATTCCAAACTTAAAAATGGTATTGCTTGCTGTTTTTAAAAATCAAGCTTTTTGGTGCCTGAAGAAGAAAACGCGTGATGCCGGGGTCAGAAAAACTGGTGCCTGGGGAGGCAAATTTTTTTTGATCCCAAATGCAAAAACGGATGCCAGGACGAAATTCCGGGTCGAATTCCAAACTTAAAAATGGTATTGCTTGCTGTTTTTAAAAATCAAGCTTTTTGGTGCCTGAAGAAGAAAACACGTGATGCCGGGGTCAGAAAAAATGATGCCTGGGTAGGCAAAATTTTTTTGATCCCAAATGCAAAAACGGATGCCAGGATGAAATGCAGGGTCGAATTCCAAACTTAAAAATGGTATTGCTTGCTGTTTTTAAAAATCAAGCATTTTGGTGCCTGAAGAAGAAATCGCGTGATGCCTGGGTCAGAAAAACTGGTGCCTGGGGAGGCAAATTTTTTTTGATCCCAAATGCAAAAACGGATGCCAGGACGAAATTCCGGGTCGAATTCCAAACTTAAAAATGGTATTGCTTGCTGTTTTTAAAAATCAAGCTTTTTGGTGCCTGAAGAATAAAACACGTGATGCCGGGGTCAGAAAAACTGGTGCCTGGGGAGGTTCAAATTTTTTTGATCCCAAATGCAAAAACGGATCCCAGGACGAAATTCGGGGTCGAATTCCAATCTTAAAAATGGTATTGCTTGCTGTTTTTAAAAATCAAGCTTTTTGGTGCCTGAAGAAGAAAACGCGTGATGCCGGGGTCAGAAAAATTGATGCCTGGGTAGGCAAAAAAATTTTGATCCCAAAGGCAAAAACGGATGCCAGGATGAGATTCAGGGTAGAATTCCAAACTTAAAAATGGTATTGCTTGCTGTTTTTAAAAATCAAGCTTTTTGGTGTCTGAAGAAGAAAACGCGTGATGCCGGGGTCAGAAAAACTGGTGCCTGGGGAGGCAAATTTTTTTTGATCCCAAATGCAAAAACGGATGCCAGGACGAAATTCCGGGTCGAATTCCAAACTTAAAAATGGTATTGCTTGCTGTTTTTAAAAATCAAACTTTTTGGTGCCTGAAGAAGAAAACGCGTGATACCGGGGTCAGAAAAACTGGTGCTTCGGGAGGCAAAATTTTTTTGATCCCAAATGCAAAAACGGATGCCAGGACGAAATTCCGGGTCGACTTCCAAACTTAAAAATGGTATTGCTTGCTGTTTTTAAAAATCAAGGTTTTTGGTGCCTAAAGAAGAAAACACGTGATGCCGGGGACAGAAAAACTGGTGCCTGGGGAGGTAAAATTTTTTTGATCCCAAATGCAAAAAAGGATGCCAGGACGAAATTCGGGGTCGAATTCCAATCGTAAAAATGGTATTGCTTGCTGTTTTTAAAAATCAAGCTTTTTGATGCCTAAAGAAGAAAACGCGTGATGCCGGGGTCAGAAAAAATGATGCCTGGGTAGGCAAAATTTTTTTGATCCCAAATGCAAAAACGGATGCCAGGACGAAATGCAGGGTCTTATTCCAAACTTAAAAATGGTATTGCTTGCTGTTTTTAAAAATCAAGCATTTTGGTGCCTGAAGAAGAAATCGCGTGATGTCGGGGTGAGAAAAACTGGTTCCTGGGGAGGCAAATTTTTTTTGATCCCAAATGCAAAAACGGATGCCAGGACGAAATTCCGGGTCAAATTCCAAACTTAAAAATGGTATTGCTTGCTGTTTTTAAAAATCAAGCTTTTTGGTGCCTGAAGAAGAAAACGCGTGATGCCGGGGTCAGAAAAACTGGTGCCTGGGGAGGCAAATTTTTTTTGATCCCAAATGCAAAAACGGATGCCAGGACGAAATTCCGGGTCGAATTCCAAACTTAAAAATGGTATTGCTTGCTGTTTTTAAAAATCAAGCTTTTTGGTGCCTGAAGAAGAAAACACGTGATGCCGGGGTCAGAAAAAATGATGCCTGGGTAGGCAAAATTTTTTTGATCCCAAATGCAAAAACGGATGCCAGGATGAAATGCAGGGTCGAATTCCAAACTTAAAAATGGTATTGCTTGCTGTTTTTAAAAATCAAGCATTTTGGTGCCTGAAGAAGAAATCGCGTGATGCCTGGGTCAGAAAAACTGGTGCCTGGGGAGGCAAATTTTTTTTGATCCCAAATGCAAAAACGGATGCCAGGACGAAATTCCGGGTCGAATTCCAAACTTAAAAATGGTATTGCTTGCTGTTTTTAAAAATCAAGCTTTTTGGTGCCTGAAGAATAAAACACGTGATGCCGGGGTCAGAAAAACTGGTGCCTGGGGAGGTTCAAATTTTTTTGATCCCAAATGCAAAAACAGATCCCAGGACGAAATTCGGGGTCAAATTCCAATCTTAAAAATGGTATTGCTTGCTGTTTTTAAAAATCAAGCTTTTTGGTGCCTGAAGAAGAAAACGCGTGATGCCGGGGTCAGAAAAATTGATGCCTGGGTAGGCAAAAAAATTTTGATCCCAAAGGCAAAAACGGATGCCAGGATGAGATTCAGGGTAGAATTCCAAACTTAAAAATGGTATTGCTTGCTGTTTTTAAAAATCAAGCTTTTTGGTGTCTGAAGAAGAAAACGCGTGATGCCGGGGTCAGAAAAACTGGTGCTTCGGGAGGCAAAATTTTTTTGATCCCAAATGCAAAAACGGATGCCAGGACGAAATTCCGGGTCGAATTCCAAACTTAAAAATGATATTGCTTGCTTTTTTAAAAAATCAAGATTTTTTGTGCCTGAAAAAGAAAACGCGTGATGCCGGGGTCAGAAAAACTGGTGCCTGGGGAGGCAAATTTTTTTTGATCCCAAATGCAAAAACGGATGCCAGGACGAAATTCCGGGTCGAATTCCAAACTTAAAAATGGTATTGCTTGCTGTTTTTAAAAATCAAACTTTTTGGGGCCTGAAGAAGAAAACACGTGATGCCGGGGTCAGAAAAACTGGTGCCTGGGGAGGCAAATTTTTTTTGATCCCAAATGCAAAAACGGATGCCAGGACGAAATTCCGGGTCGACTTCCAAACTTAAAAATGGTATTGCTTGCTGTTTTTAAAAATCAAGGTTTTTGGTGCCTTAAGAAGAAAACACGTGATGCCGGGGTCAGAAAAACTGGTGCCTGGGGAGGTAAAAATTTTTTGATCCCAAATGCAAAAACGGATGCCAGGACGAAATTCGGGGTCGAATTCCAATCGTAAAAATGGTATTGCTTGCTGTTTTTAAAAATCAAGCTTTTTGATGCCTAAAGAAGAAAACGCGTGATGCCGGGGTCAGAAAAAATGATGCCTGGGTAGGCAAAATTTTTTTGATCCCAAATGCAAAAACGGATGCCAGGACGAAATGCAGGGTCTTATTCCAAACTTAAAAATGGTATTGCTTGCTGTTTTTAAAAATCAAGCATTTTGGTGACTGAAGAAGAAATCGCGTGATGTCGGGGTGAGAAAAACTGGTTCCTGGGGAGGCAAATTTGTTTTGATCCCAAATGCAAAAACGGATGCCAGGACGAAATTCCGGGTCAAATTCCAAACTTAAAAATGGTATTGCTTGCTGTTTTTAAAAATCAAGCTTTTTGGTGCCTGAAGAAGAAAACGCGTGATGCCGGGGTAAGAAAAACTGGTGCCTGGGGAGGCAAATTTTTTTTGATCCCAAATGCAAAAACGGATGCCAGGACGAAATGCAGGGTCGAATTCCAAACTTAAAAATGGTATTGCTTGCTGTTTTTAAAAATCAAGCTTTTTGGTGCCTGAAGAAGAAAACACGTGATGCCGGGGTCAGAAAAAATGATGCCTGGGTAGGCAAAATTTTTTTGATCCCAAATGCAAAAACGGATGCCAGGACGAAATGCAGGGTCGAATTCCAAACTTAAAAATGGTATTGCTTGCTGTTTTTAAAAATCAAGCATTTTGGTGCCTGAAGAAGAAATCGCGTGATGCCTGGGTCAGAAAAACTGGTGCCTGGGGAGGCAAATTTTTTTTGATCCCAAATGCAAAAACGGATGCCAGAACGAAATTCCGGGTCGAATTCCAAACTTAAAAATGGTATTGCTTGCTGTTTTTAAAAATCAAGCTTTTTGGTGCCTGAAGAATAAAACACGTGATGCCGGGGTCAGAAAAACTGGTGCCTGGGGAGGTTCAAATTTTTTTGATCCCAAATGCAAAAACGGATCCCAGGACGAAATTCGGGGTCAAATTCCAATCTTAAAAATGGTATTGCTTGCTGTTTTTAAAAATCAAGCTTTTTGGTGCCTGAAGAAGAAAACGCGTGATGCCGGGGTCAGAAAAATTGATGCCTGGGTAGGCAAAAAAATTTTGATCCCAAAGGCAAAAACGGATGCCAGGATGAGATTCAGGGTAGAATTCCAAACTTAAAAATGGTATTGCTTGCTGTTTTTAAAAATCAAGCTTTTTGGTGCCTGAAGAAGAAAACGCGTGATGCCGGGGTCAGAAAAACTGGTGCCTGGGGAGGCAAATTTTTTTTGATCCCAAATGCAAAAACGGATGCCAGGACGAAATTCCGGGTCGAATTCCAAACTTAAAAATGGTATTGCTTGCTGTTTTTAAAAATCAAACTTTTTGGTGCCTGAAGAAGAAAACGCGTGATACCGGGGTCAGAAAAACTGGTGCTTCGGGAGTCAAAATTTTTTTGATCCCAAATGCAAAAACGGATGCCAGGACGAAATTCGGGGTTGAATTCCAAACTTCAAAATGATATTGCTTGCTTTTTTAAAAAATCAAGATTTTTTGTGCCTGAAGAAGAAAACGCGTGATGCCGGGGTCAGAAAAACTGGTGCCTGGGGAGGCAAATTTTTTTTGATCCCAAATGCAAAAACGGATCCCAGGACGAAATTCGGGGTCGAATTCCAATCTTAAAAATGGTATTGCTTGCTGTTTTTAAAAATCAAGCTTTTTGGTGCCTGAAGAAGAAAACGCGTGATGCCGGGGTCAGAAAAATTGATGCCTGGGTAGGCAAAAAAATTTTGATCCCAAAGGCAAAAACGGATGCCAGGATGAGATTCAGGGTAGAATTCCAAACTTAAAAATGGTATTGCTTGCTGTTTTTATAAATCAAGCTTTTTGGTGCCTGAAGAAGAAAACGCGTGATGCCGGGGTCAGAAAAACTGGTGCCTGGGGAGGCAAATTTTTTTTGATCCCAAATGCAAAAACGGATGCCAGGACGAAATTCCGGGTCGAATTCCAAACTTAAAAATGGTATTGCTTGCTGTTTTTAAAAATCAAGCTTTTTGGTGCCTGAAGAAGAAAACGCGTGATGCCGGGGTCAGAAAAACTGGTGCTTGGGGAGGCAAATTTTTTTTGATCCCAAATGCAAAAACGGATGCCAGAACGAAATTCCGGGTCGAATTCCAAACTTAAAAATGGTATTGCTTGCTGTTTTTAAAAATCAAGCTTTTTGGTGCCTGAAGAAGAAAACGCGTGATGCCGGGGTCAGAAAAACTGGTGCTTCGGGAGGCAAAATTTTTTTGATCCCAAATGCAAAAACGGATGCCAGGACGAAATTCGGGGTTGAATTCTAAACTTAAAAATGATATTGCTTGCTTTTTTAAAAAATCAAGATTTTTTGTGCCTGAAGAATAAAATGCGTGATGCCGGGGTCAGAAGAAATGATGCCTGGGTAGGCAAAAATTTTTTGATCCCAAATGCAAAAACGGATGCCAGGACGAAATGCAGGGTCGAATTCCAAACTTAAAAATGGTATTGCTTGCTGTTTTTAAAAATCAAGCATTTTGGTGCCGGAAGAAGAAATCGCGTGATGCCGGGGTCAGAAAAACTGGTGCCTGGGGAGGCAAATTTTTTTTGTTCCCAAATGCAAAAACGGATGCCAGGATGAAATTCGGGGTCGAATTCCAAACTTAAAAATGGTATTGCTTGCTGTTTTTAAAAATCAAGCTTTTTGGTGCCTGAAGAAGAAATCGCGTGATGTCGGGGTGAGAAAAACTGGTTCCTGGGGAGGCAATTTTTTTTTGATCCCAAATGCAAAAACGGATGCCAGGACGAAATTCCGGGTCAAATTCCAAACTTAAAAATGGTATTGCTTGCTGTTTTTAAAAATCAAGCTTTTTGGTGCCTGAAGAAGAAAACGCGTGATGCCGGGGTCAGAAAAACTGGTGCCTGGGGAGGCAAATTTTTTTTGATCCCAAATGCAAAAACGGATGCCAGGACGAAATTCCGGGTCGAATTCCAAACTTAAAAATGGTATTGCTTGCTGTTTTTAAAAATCAAGCTTTTTGGTGCCTGAAGAAGAAAACACGTGATGCCGGGGTCAGAAAAAATGATGCCTGGGTAGGCAAAATTTTTTTGATCCCAAATGCAAAAACGGATGCCAGGACGAAATGCAGGGTCGATTTCCAAACTTAAAAATGGTATTGCTTGCTGTTTTTAAAAATCAAGCATTTTGGTGCCTGAAGAAGAAATCGCGTGATGTCGGGGTGAGAAAAACTGGTTCCTGGGGAGGCAATTTTTTTTTGATCCCAAATGCAAAAACGGATGCCAGGACGAAATTCCGGGTCAAATTCCAAACTTAAAAATGGTATTGCTTGCTGTTTTTAAAAATCAAGCTTTTTGGTGCCTGAAGAAGAAAACGCGTGATGCCGGGGTCAGAAAAACTGGTGCCTGGGGAGGCAAATTTTTTTTGATCCCAAATGCAAAAACGGATGCCAGGACGAAATTCCGGGTCGAATTCCAAACTTAAAAATGGTATTGCTTGCTGTTTTTAAAAATCAAGCTTTTTGGTGCCTGAAGAAGAAAACGCGTGATGCCGGGGTCAGAAAAACTGGTGCCTGGGGAGGCAAATTTTTTTTGATCCCAAATGCAAAAACTGATGCCAGGACGAAATGCAGGGTCGATTTCCAAACTTAAAAATGGTATTGCTTGCTGTTTTTAAAAATCAAGCATTTTGGTGCCTGAAGAAGAAATCGCGTGATGTCGGGGTGAGAAAAACTGGTTCCTGGGGAGGCAATTTTTTTTTGATCCCAAATGCAAAAACGGATGCCAGGACGAAATTCCGGGTCAAATTCCAAACTTAAAAATGGTATTGCTTGCTGTTTTTAAAAATCAAGCTTTTTGGTGCCTGAAGAAGAAAACGCGTGATGCCGGGGTCAGAAAAACTGGTGCCTGGGGAGGCAAATTTTTTTTGATCCCAAATGCAAAAATGGATGCCAGGACGAAATTCCGGGTCGAATTCCAAACTTAAAAATGGTATTGCTTGCTGTTTTTAAAAATCAAGCTTTTTGGTGCCTGAAGAAGAAAACACGTGATGCCGGGGTCAGAAAAAATGATGCCTGGGTAGACAAATATTTTTTGACCCCAAATGCAAAAACGGATGCCAGGATGAGATTCAGGGTAGAATTCCAAACTTAAAAATGGTATTGCTTGCTGTTTTTAAAAATCAAGCTTTTTGGTGCCTGAAGAAGAAAACGCGTGATGCCGGGGTCAGAAAAACTGGTGCCTGGGGACGCAATTTTTTTTTGATCCCAAATGCAAAAACGGATGCCAGGACAAAATTCCGGGTCGAATTCCAAACTTAAAAATGGTATTGTTTGCTGTTTTTAAAAATCAAACTTTTTGGTGCCTGAAGAAGAAAACGCGTGATGCCGGGGTCAGAAAAACTGGTGCCTGGGGAGGCAAATTTTTTTTGATCCCAAATGCAAAAACGGATGCCAGGACGAAATTCCGGGTCGACTTCCAAACTTAAAAATGGTATTGCTTGCTGTTTTTAAAAATCAAGGTTTTTGGTGCCTAAAGAAGAAAACACGTGATGCCGGGGTCAGAAAAACTGGTGCCTGGGGAGGTAAAAATTTTTTGATCCCAAATGCAAAAACGGATGCCAGGACGAAATTCGGGGTCGAATTCCAATCTTAAAAATGGTATTGCTTGCTGTTTTTAAAAATCAAGCTTTTTGGTGCCTGAAGAAGAAAACGCGTGATGCCGGGGTCAGAAAAACTGGTGCCTGGGGAGGTTCAAATTTTTTTGATCCCAAATGCAAAAACGGATCCCAGGACGAAATTCGGGGTCGAATTCCAATCTTAAAAATGGTATTGCTTGCTGTTTTTAAAAATCAAGCTTTTTTGTGCCTGAAGAAGAAAACGCGTGATGCCGGGGTCAGAAAAATTGATGCCTGGGTAGGCAAAAAAATTTTGATCCCAAAGGCAAAAACGGATGCCAGGATGAGATTCAGGGTAGAATTCCAAACTTAAAAATGGTATTGCTTGCTGTTTTTAAAAATCAAGATTTTTGGTGCCTGAAGAAGAAAACGCGTGATGCCGGGGTCAGAAAAACTGGTGCCTGGGGAGGCAAATTTTTTTTGATCCCAAATGCAAAAACGGATGCCAGGACGAAATTCCGGGTCGAATTCCAAACTTAAAAATGGTATTGCTTGCTGTTTTTAAAAATCAAGCTTTTTGGTGCCTGAAGAAGAAAACGCGTGATGCCGGGGTCAGAAAAACTGGTGCTTGGGGAGGCAAATTTTTTTTGATCCCAAATGCAAAAACGGATGCCAGAACGAAATTCCGGGTCGAATTCCAAACTTAAAAATGGTATTGCTTGCTGTTTTTAAAAATCAAGCTTTTTGGTGCCTGAAGAAGAAAACGCGTGATGCCGGGGTCAGAAAAACTGGTGCTTCGGGAGGCAAAATTTTTTTGATCCCAAATTGAAAAACGGATGCCAGGACGAAATTCGGGGTTGAATTCCAAACTTAAAAATGATATTGCTTGCTTTTTTAAAAAATCAAGATTTTTTGTGCCTGAAGAAGAAAACGCGTGATGCCGGGGTCAGAAAAATTGATGCCTGGGTAGGCAAAAAAATTTTGATCCCAAAGGCAAAAACGGATGCCAGGATGAGATTCAGGGTAGAATTCCAAACTTAAAAATGGTATTGCTTGCTGTTTTTAAAAATCAAGCTTTTTGGTGCCTGAAGAAGAAAACGCGTGATGCCGGGGTCAGAAAAACTGGTGCCTGGGGAGGCAAATTTTTTTTGATCCCAAATGCAAAAACGGATGCCAGGACGAAATTCCGGGTCGAATTCCAAACTTAAAAATGGTATTGCTTGCTGTTTTTAAAAATCAAGCTTTTTGGTGCCTGAAGAAGAAAACGCGTGATGCCGGGGTCAGAAAAACTGGTGCTTGGGGAGGCAAATTTTTTTTGATCCCAAATGCAAAAACGGATGCCAGAACGAAATTCCGGGTCGAATTCCAAACTTAAAAATGGTATTGCTTGCTGTTTTTAAAAATCAAGCTTTTTGGTGCCTGAAGAAGAAAACGCGTGATGCCGGGGTCAGAAAAACTGGTGCTTCGGGAGGCAAAATTTTTTTGATCCCAAATGCAAAAACGGATGCCAGGACGAAATTCGGGGTTGAATTCCAAACTTAAAAATGATATTGCTTGCTTTTTTAAAAAATCAAGATTTTTTGTGCCTGAAGAAGAAAATGCGTGATGCCGGGGTCAGAAAAAATGATGCCTGGGTAGGCAAAAATTTTTTGATCCCAAATGCAAAAACGGATGCCAGGACGAAATGCAGGGTCGAATTCCAAACTTAAAAATGGTATTGCTTGCTGTTTTTAAAAATCAAGCATTTTGGTGCCGGAAGAAGAAATCGCGTGATGCCGGGGTCAGAAAAACTGGTGCCTGGGGAGGCAATTTTTTTTTGATCCCAAATGCAAAAACGGATGCCAGGACGAAATTCCGGGTCAAATTCCAAACTTAAAAATGGTATTGCTTGCTGTTTTTAAAAATCAAGCTTTTTGGTGCCTGAAGAAGAAAACGCGTGATGCCGGGGTCAGAAAAACTGGTGCCTGGGGAGGTTCAAATTTTTTTGATCCCAAATGCAAAAACGGATCCCAGGACGAAATTCGGGGTCGAATTCCAATCTTAAAAATGGTATTGCTTGCTGTTTTTAAAAATCAAGCTTTTTTGTGCCTGAAGAAGAAAACGCGTGATGCCGGGGTCAGAAAAATTGATGCCTGGGTAGGCAAAAAAATTTTGATCCCAAAGGCAAAAACGGATGCCAGGATGAGATTCAGGGTAGAATTCCAAACTTAAAAATGGTATTGCTTGCTGTTTTTAAAAATCAAGATTTTTGGTGCCTGAAGAAGAAAACGCGTGATGCCGGGGTCAGAAAAACTGGTGCCTGGGGAGGCAAATTTTTTTTGATCCCAAATGCAAAAACGGATGCCAGGACGAAATTCCGGGTCGAATTCCAAACTTAAAAATGGTATTGCTTGCTGTTTTTAAAAATCAAGCTTTTTGGTGCCTGAAGAAGAAAACGCGTGATGCCGGGGTCAGAAAAACTGGTGCTTGGGGAGGCAAATTTTTTTTGATCCCAAATGCAAAAACGGATGCCAGAACGAAATTCCGGGTCGAATTCCAAACTTAAAAATGGTATTGCTTGCTGTTTTTAAAAATCAAGCTTTTTGGTGCCTGAAGAAGAAAACGCGTGATGCCGGGGTCAGAAAAACTGGTGCTTCGGGAGGCAAAATTTTTTTGATCCCAAATTGAAAAACGGATGCCAGGACGAAATTCGGGGTTGAATTCCAAACTTAAAAATGATATTGCTTGCTTTTTTAAAAAATCAAGATTTTTTGTGCCTGAAGAAGAAAACGCGTGATGCCGGGGTCAGAAAAATTGATGCCTGGGTAGGCAAAAAAATTTTGATCCCAAAGGCAAAAACGGATGCCAGGATGAGATTCAGGGTAGAATTCCAAACTTAAAAATGGTATTGCTTGCTGTTTTTAAAAATCAAGCTTTTTGGTGCCTGAAGAAGAAAACGCGTGATGCCGGGGTCAGAAAAACTGGTGCCTGGGGAGGCAAATTTTTTTTGATCCCAAATGCAAAAACGGATGCCAGGACGAAATTCCGGGTCGAATTCCAAACTTAAAAATGGTATTGCTTGCTGTTTTTAAAAATCAAGCTTTTTGGTGCCTGAAGAAGAAAACGCGTGATGCCGGGGTCAGAAAAACTGGTGCTTGGGGAGGCAAATTTTTTTTGATCCCAAATGCAAAAACGGATGCCAGAACGAAATTCCGGGTCGAATTCCAAACTTAAAAATGGTATTGCTTGCTGTTTTTAAAAATCAAGCTTTTTGGTGCCTGAAGAAGAAAACGCGTGATGCCGGGGTCAGAAAAACTGGTGCTTCGGGAGGCAAAATTTTTTTGATCCCAAATGCAAAAACGGATGCCAGGACGAAATTCGGGGTTGAATTCCAAACTTAAAAATGATATTGCTTGCTTTTTTAAAAAATCAAGATTTTTTGTGCCTGAAGAAGAAAATGCGTGATGCCGGGGTCAGAAAAAATGATGCCTGGGTAGGCAAAAATTTTTTGATCCCAAATGCAAAAACGGATGCCAGGACGAAATGCAGGGTCGAATTCCAAACTTAAAAATGGTATTGCTTGCTGTTTTTAAAAATCAAGCATTTTGGTGCCGGAAGAAGAAATCGCGTGATGCCGGGGTCAGAAAAACTGGTGCCTGGGGAGGCAAATTTTTTTTGTTCCCAAATGCAAAAACGGATGCCAGGATGAAATTCGGGGTCGAATTCCAAACTTAAAAATGGTATTGCTTGCTCTTTTTAAAAATCAAGCTTTTTGGTGCCTGAAGAAGAAATCGCGTGATGTCGGGGTGAGAAAAACTGGTTCCTGGGGAGGCAATTTTTTTTTGATCCCAAATGCAAAAACGGATGCCAGGACGAAATTCCGGGTCAAATTCCAAACTTAAAAATGGTATTGCTTGCTGTTTTTAAAAATCAAGCTTTTTGGTGCCTGAAGAAGAAAACGCGTGATGCCGGGGTCAGAAAAACTGGTGCCTGGGGAGGCAAATTTTTTTTGATCCCAAATGCAAAAACGGATGCCAGGACGAAATTCCGGGTCGAATTCCAAACTTAAAAATGGTATTGCTTGCTGTTTTTAAAAATCAAGCTTTTTGGTGCCTGAAGAAGAAAACGCGTGATGCCGGGGTCAGAAAAACTGGTGCCTGGGGAGGCAAATTTTTTTTGATCCCAAATGCAAAAACTGATGCCAGGACGAAATTCGGGGTCGAATTCCAATCTTAAAAATGGTATTGCTTGCTGTTTTTAAAAATCAAGCTTTTTGGTGCCTGAAGAAGAAAACGCGTGATGCCGGGGTCAGAAAAATTGATGCCTGGGTAGGCAAAAAAATTTTGATCCCAAAGGCAAAAACGGATGCCAGGATGAGATTCAGGGTAGAATTCCAAACTTAAAAATGGTATTGCTTGCTGTTTTTAAAAATCAAGCTTTTTGGTGTCTGAAGAAGAAAACGCGTGATGCCGGGGTCAGAAAAACTGGTGCCTGGGGAGGCAAATTTTTTTTGATCCCAAATGCAAAAACGGATGCCAGGACGAAATTCCGGGTCGAATTCCAAACTTAAAAATGGTATTGCTTGCTGTTTTTAAAAATCAAACTTTTTGGTGCCTGAAGAAGAAAACGCGTGATACCGGGGTCAGAAAAACTGGTGCTTCGGGAGGCAAAATTTTTTTGATCCCAAATGCAAAAACGGATGCCAGGACGAAATTCCGGGTCGACTTCCAAACTTAAAAATGGTATTGCTTGCTGTTTTTAAAAATCAAGGTTTTTGGTGCCTAAAGAAGAAAACACGTGATGCCGGGGACAGAAAAACTGGTGCCTGGGGAGGTAAAAATTTTTTGATCCCAAATGCAAAAAAGGATGCCAGGACGAAATTCGGGGTCGAATTCCAATCGTAAAAATGGTATTGCTTGCTGTTTTTAAAAATCAAGCTTTTTGATGCCTAAAGAAGAAAACGCGTGATGCCGGGGTCAGAAAAAATGATGCCTGGGTAGGCAAAATTTTTTTGATCCCAAATGCAAAAACGGATGCCAGGACGAAATGCAGGGTCTTATTCCAAACTTAAAAATGGTATTGCTTGCTGTTTTTAAAAATCAAGCATTTTGGTGCCTGAAGAAGAAATCGCGTGATGTCGGGGTGAGAAAAACTGGTTCCTGGGGAGGCAAATTTTTTTTGATCCCAAATGCAAAAACGGATGCCAGGACGAAATTCCGGGTCAAATTCCAAACTTAAAAATGGTATTGCTTGCTGTTTTTAAAAATCAAGCTTTTTGGTGCCTGAAGAAGAAAACGCGTGATGCCGGGGTCAGAAAAACTGGTGCCTGGGGAGGCAAATTTTTTTTGATCCCAAATGCAAAAACGGATGCCAGGACGAAATTCCGGGTCGAATTCCAAACTTAAAAATGGTATTGCTTGCTGTTTTTAAAAATCAAGCTTTTTGGTGCCTGAAGAAGAAAACGCGTGATGCCGGGGTCAGAAAAACTGGTGCCTGGGGAGGCAAATTTTTTTTGATCCCAAATGCAAAAACTGATGCCAGGACGAAATTCGGGGTCGAATTCCAATCTTAAAAATGGTATTGCTTGCTGTTTTTAAAAATCAAGCTTTTTGGTGCCTGAAGAAGAAAACGCGTGATGCCGGGGTCAGAAAAATTGATGCCTGGGTAGGCAAAAAAATTTTGATCCCAAAGGCAAAAACGGATGCCAGGATGAGATTCAGGGTAGAATTCCAAACTTAAAAATGGTATTGCTTGCTGTTTTTAAAAATCAAGCTTTTTGGTGTCTGAAGAAGAAAACGCGTGATGCCGGGGTCAGAAAAACTGGTGCCTGGGGAGGCAAATTTTTTTTGATCCCAAATGCAAAAACGGATGCCAGGACGAAATTCCGGGTCGAATTCCAAACTTAAAAATGGTATTGCTTGCTGTTTTTAAAAATCAAACTTTTTGGTGCCTGAAGAAGAAAACGCGTGATACCGGGGTCAGAAAAACTGGTGCTTCGGGAGGCAAAATTTTTTTGATCCCAAATGCAAAAACGGATGCCAGGACGAAATTCCGGGTCGACTTCCAAACTTAAAAATGGTATTGCTTGCTGTTTTTAAAAATCAAGGTTTTTGGTGCCTAAAGAAGAAAACACGTGATGCCGGGGACAGAAAAACTGGTGCCTGGGGAGGTAAAAATTTTTTGATCCCAAATGCAAAAAAGGATGCCAGGACGAAATTCGGGGTCGAATTCCAATCGTAAAAATGGTATTGCTTGCTGTTTTTAAAAATCAAGCTTTTTGATGCCTAAAGAAGAAAACGCGTGATGCCGGGGTCAGAAAAAATGATGCCTGGGTAGGCAAAATTTTTTTGATCCCAAATGCAAAAACGGATGCCAGGACGAAATGCAGGGTCTTATTCCAAACTTAAAAATGGTATTGCTTGCTGTTTTTAAAAATCAAGCATTTTGGTGCCTGAAGAAGAAATCGCGTGATGTCGGGGTGAGAAAAACTGGTTCCTGGGGAGGCAAATTTTTTTTGATCCCAAATGCAAAAACGGATGCCAGGACGAAATTCCGGGTCAAATTCCAAACTTAAAAATGGTATTGCTTGCTGTTTTTAAAAATCAAGCTTTTTGGTGCCTGAAGAAGAAAACGCGTGATGCCGGGGTCAGAAAAACTGGTGCCTGGGGAGGCAAATTTTTTTTGATCCCAAATGCAAAAACGGATGCCAGGACGAAATTCCGGGTCGAATTCCAAACTTAAAAATGGTATTGCTTGCTGTTTTTAAAAATCAAGCTTTTTGGTGCCTGAAGAAGAAAACACGTGATGCCGGGGTCAGAAAAAATGATGCCTGGGTAGGCAAAAATTTTTTGATCCCAAATGCAAAAACGGATGCCAGGATGAAATGCAGGGTCGAATTCCAAACTTAAAAATGGTATTGCTTGCTGTTTTTAAAAATCAAGCATTTTGGTGCCTGAAGAAGAAATCGCGTGATGCCTGGGTCAGAAAAACTGGTGCCTGGGGAGGCAAATTTTTTTTGATCCCAAATGCAAAAACGGATGCCAGGACGAAATTCCGGGTCGAATTCCAAACTTAAAAATGGTATTGCTTGCTGTTTTTAAAAATCAAGCTTTTTGGTGCCTGAAGAATAAAACACGTGATGCCGGGGTCAGAAAAACTGGTGCCTGGGGAGGTTCAAATTTTTTTGATCCCAAATGCAAAAACGGATCCCAGGACGAAATTCGGGGTCGAATTCCAATCTTAAAAATGGTATTGCTTGCTGTTTTTAAAAATCAAGCTTTTTGGTGCCTGAAGAAGAAAACGCGTGATGCCGGGGTCAGAAAAATTGATGCCTGGGTAGGCAAAAAAATTTTGATCCCAAAGGCAAAAACGGATGCCAGGATGAGATTCAGGGTAGAATTCCAAACTTAAAAATGGTATTGCTTGCTGTTTTTAAAAATCAAGCTTTTTGGTGTCTGAAGAAGAAAACGCGTGATGCCGGGGTCAGAAAAACTGGTGCCTGGGGAGGCAAATTTTTTTTGATCCCAAATGCAAAAACGGATGCCAGGACGAAATTCCGGGTCGAATTCCAAACTTAAAAATGGTATTGCTTGCTGTTTTTAAAAATCAAGCTTTTTGGTGCCTGAAGAAGAAAACACGTGATGCCGGGGTCAGAAAAAATGATGCCTGGGTAGGCAAAATTTTTTTGATCCCAAATGCAAAAACGGATGCCAGGATGAAATGCAGGGTCGAATTCCAAACTTAAAAATGGTATTGCTTGCTGTTTTTAAAAATCAAGCATTTTGGTGCCTGAAGAAGAAATCGCGTGATGCCTGGGTCAGAAAAACTGGTGCCTGGGGAGGCAAATTTTTTTTGATCCCAAATGCAAAAACGGATGCCAGGACGAAATTCCGGGTCGAATTCCAAACTTAAAAATGGTATTGCTTGCTGTTTTTAAAAATCAAGCTTTTTGGTGCCTGAAGAATAAAACACGTGATGCCGGGGTCAGAAAAACTGGTGCCTGGGGAGGTTCAAATTTTTTTGATCCCAAATGCAAAAACGGATCCCAGGACGAAATTCGGGGTCGAATTCCAATCTTAAAAATGGTATTGCTTGCTGTTTTTAAAAATCAAGCTTTTTGGTGCCTGAAGAAGAAAACGCGTGATGCCGGGGTCAGAAAAATTGATGCCTGGGTAGGCAAAAAAATTTTGATCCCAAAGGCAAAAACGGATGCCAGGATGAGATTCAGGGTAGAATTCCAAACTTAAAAATGGTATTGCTTGCTGTTTTTAAAAATCAAGCTTTTTGGTGTCTGAAGAAGAAAACGCGTGATGCCGGGGTCAGAAAAACTGGTGCCTGGGGAGGCAAATTTTTTTTGATCCCAAATGCAAAAACGGATGCCAGGACGAAATTCCGGGTCGAATTCCAAACTTAAAAATGGTATTGCTTGCTGTTTTTAAAAATCAAACTTTTTGGTGCCTGAAGAAGAAAACGCGTGATACCGGGGTCAGAAAAACTGGTGCTTCGGGAGGCAAAATTTTTTTGATCCCAAATGCAAAAACGGATGCCAGGACGAAATTCGGGGTTGAATTCCAAACTTAAAAATGATATTGCTTGCTTTTTTAAAAAATCAAGATTTTTTGTGCCTGAAGAAGAAAACGCGTGATGCCGGGGTCAGAAAAACTGGTGCCTGGGGAGGCAAATTTTTTTTGATCCCAAATGCAAAAACGGATCCCAGGACGAAATTCGGGGTTGAATTCCAATCTTAAAAATGGTATTGCTTGCTGTTTTTAAAAATCAAGCTTTTTGGTGCCTGAAGAAGAAAACGCGTGATGCCGGGGTCAGAAAAACTGGTGCCTGGGGAGGCAAATTTTTTTTGATCCCAAATGCAAAAACGGATGCCAGGACGAAATTCCGGGTCGAATTCCAAACTTAAAAATGGTATTGCTTGCTGTTTTTAAAAATCAAACTTTTTGGTGCCTGAAGAAGAAAACGCGTGATGCCGGGGTCAGAAAAACTGGTGCCTGGGGAGGCAAATTTTTTTTGATCCCAAATGCAAAAACGGATGCCAGGACGAAATTCCGGGTCGACTTCCAAACTTAAAAATGGTATTGCTTGCTGTTTTTAAAAATCAAGGTTTTTGGTGCCTAAAGAAGAAAACACGTGATGCCGGGGACAGAAAAACTGGTGCCTGGGGAGGTAAAATTTTTTTGATCCCAAATGCAAAAAAGGATGCCAGGACGAAATTCGGGGTCGAATTCCAATCGTAAAAATGGTATTGCTTGCTGTTTTTAAAAATCAAGCTTTTTGATGCCTAAAGAAGAAAACGCGTGATGCCGGGGTCAGAAAAAATGATGCCTGGGTAGGCAAAATTTTTTTGATCCCAAATGCAAAAACGGATGCCAGGACGAAATGCAGGGTCTTATTCCAAACTTAAAAATGGTATTGCTTGCTGTTTTTAAAAATCAAGCATTTTGGTGCCTGAAGAAGAAATCGCGTGATGTCGGGGTGAGAAAAACTGGTTCCTGGGGAGGCAAATTTTTTTTGATCCCAAATGCAAAAACGGATGCCAGGACGAAATTCCGGGTCAAATTCCAAACTTAAAAATGGTATTGCTTGCTGTTTTTAAAAATCAAGCTTTTTGGTGCCTGAAGAAGAAAACGCGTGATGCCGGGGTCAGAAAAACTGGTGCCTGGGGAGGCAAATTTTTTTTGATCCCAAATGCAAAAACGGATGCCAGGACGAAATTCCGGGTCGAATTCCAAACTTAAAAATGGTATTGCTTGCTGTTTTTAAAAATCAAGCTTTTTGGTGCCTGAAGAAGAAAACACGTGATGCCGGGGTCAGAAAAAATGATGCCTGGGTAGGCAAAATTTTTTTGATCCCAAATGCAAAAACGGATGCCAGGATGAAATGCAGGGTCGAATTCGAAACTTAAAAATGGTATTGCTTGCTGTTTTTAAAAATCAAGCATTTTGGTGCCTGAAGAAGAAATCGCGTGATGCCTGGGTCAGAAAAACTGGTGCCTGGGGAGGCAAATTTTTTTTGATCCCAAATGCAAAAACGGATGCCAGGACGAAATTCCGGGTCGAATTCCAAACTTAAAAATGGTATTGCTTGCTGTTTTTAAAAATCAAGCTTTTTGGTGCCTGAAGAATAAAACACGTGATGCCGGGGTCAGAAAAACTGGTGCCTGGGGAGGTTCAAATTTTTTTGATCCCAAATGCGAAAACGGATCCCAGGACGAAATTCGGGGTCGAATTCCAATCTTAAAAATGGTATTGCTTGCTGTTTTTAAAAATCAAGCTTTTTGGTGCCTGAAGAAGAAAACGCGTGATGCCGGGGTCAGAAAAATTGATGCCTGGGTAGGCAAAAAAATTTTGATCCCAAAGGCAAAAACGGATGCCAGGATGAGATTCAGGGTAGAATTCCAAACTTAAAAATGGTATTGCTTGCTGTTTTTAAAAATCAAGCTTTTTGGTGTCTGAAGAAGAAAACGCGTGATGCCGGGGTCAGAAAAACTGGTGCCTGGGGAGGCAAATTTTTTTTGATCCCAAATGCAAAAACGGATGCCAGGACGAAATTCCGGGTCGAATTCCAAACTTAAAAATGGTATTGCTTGCTGTTTTTAAAAATCAAACTTTTTGGTGCCTGAAGAAGAAAACGCGTGATACCGGGGTCAGAAAAACTGGTGCTTCGGGAGGCAAAATTTTTTTGATCCCAAATGCAAAAACGGATGCCAGGACGAAATTCCGGGTCGACTTCCAAACTTAAAAATGGTATTGCTTGCTGTTTTTAAAAATCAAGGTTTTTGGTGCCTAAAGAAGAAAACACGTGATGCCGGGGACAGAAAAACTGGTGCCTGGGGAGGTAAAAATTTTTTGATCCCAAATGCAAAAAAGGATGCCAGGACGAAATTCGGGGTCGAATTCCAATCGTAAAAATGGTATTGCTTGCTGTTTTTAAAAATCAAGCTTTTTGATGCCTAAAGAAGAAAACGCGTGATGCCGGGGTCAGAAAAAATGATGCCTGGGTAGGCAAAATTTTTTTGATCCCAAATGCAAAAACGGATGCCAGGACGAAATGCAGGGTCTTATTCCAAACTTAAAAATGGTACTGCTTGCTGTTTTTAAAAATCAAGCATTTTGGTGCCTGAAGAAGAAATCGCGTGATGTCGGGGTGAGAAAAACTGGTTCCTGGGGAGGCAAATTTTTTTTGATCCCAAATGCAAAAACGGATGCCAGGACGAAATTCCGGGTCAAATTCCAAACTTAAAAATGGTATTGCTTGCTGTTTTTAAAAATCAAGCTTTTTGGTGCCTGAAGAAGAAAACGCGTGATGCCGGGGTCAGAAAAACTGGTGCCTGGGGAGGCAAATTTTTTTTGATCCCAAATGCAAAAACGGATGCCAGGACGAAATTCCGGGTCGAATTCCAAACTTAAAAATGGTATTGCTTGCTGTTTTTAAAAATCAAGCATTTTGGTGCCTGAAGAAGAAATCGCGTGATGCCTGGGTCAGAAAAACTGGTGCCTGGGGAGGCAAATTTTTTTTGATCCCAAATGCAAAAACGGATGCCAGGACGAAATTCCGGGTCGAATTCCAAACTTAAAAATGGTATTGCTTGCTGTTTTTAAAAATCAAGCTTTTTGGTGCCTGAAGAATAAAACACGTGATGCCGGGGTCAGAAAAACTGGTGCCTGGGGAGGTTCAAATTTTTTTGATCCCAAATGCAAAAACGGATCCCAGGACGAAATTCGGGGTCGAATTCCAATCTTAAAAATGGTATTGCTTGCTGTTTTTAAAAATCAAGCTTTTTGGTGCCTGAAGAAGAAAACGCGTGATGCCGGGGTCAGAAAAATTGATGCCTGGGTAGGCAAAAAAATTTTGATCCCAAAGGCAAAAACGGATGCCAGGATGAGATTCAGGGTAGAATTCCAAACTTAAAAATGGTATTGCTTGCTGTTTTTAAAAATCAAGCTTTTTGGTGTCTGAAGAAGAAAACGCGTGATGCCGGGGTCAGAAAAACTGGTGCCTGGGGAGGCAAATTTTTTTTGATCCCAAATGCAAAAACGGATGCCAGGACGAAATTCCGGGTCGAATTCCAAACTTAAAAATGGTATTGCTTGCTGTTTTTAAAAATCAAGCTTTTTGGTGCCTGAAGAAGAAAACACGTGATGCCGGGGTCAGAAAAAATGATGCCTGGGTAGGCAAAATTTTTTTGATCCCAAATGCAAAAACGGATGCCAGGATGAAATGCAGGGTCGAATTCCAAACTTAAAAATGGTATTGCTTGCTGTTTTTAAAAATCAAGCATTTTGGTGCCTGAAGAAGAAATCGCGTGATGCCTGGGTCAGAAAAACTGGTGCCTGGGGAGGCAAATTTTTTTTGATCCCAAATGCAAAAACGGATGCCAGGACGAAATTCCGGGTCGAATTCCAAACTTAAAAATGGTATTGCTTGCTGTTTTTAAAAATCAAGCTTTTTGGTGCCTGAAGAATAAAACACGTGATGCCGGGGTCAGAAAAACTGGTGCCTGGGGAGGTTCAAATTTTTTTGATCCCAAATGCAAAAACGGATCCCAGGACGAAATTCGGGGTCGAATTCCAATCTTAAAAATGGTATTGCTTGCTGTTTTTAAAAATCAAGCTTTTTGGTGCCTGAAGAAGAAAACGCGTGATGCCGGGGTCAGAAAAATTGATGCCTGGGTAGGCAAAAAAATTTTGATCCCAAAGGCAAAAACGGATGCCAGGATGAGATTCAGGGTAGAATTCCAAACTTAAAAATGGTATTGCTTGCTGTTTTTAAAAATCAAGCTTTTTGGTGTCTGAAGAAGAAAACGCGTGATGCCGGGGTCAGAAAAACTGGTGCCTGGGGAGGCAAATTTTTTTTGATCCCAAATGCAAAAACGGATGCCAGGACGAAATTCCGGGTCGAATTCCAAACTTAAAAATGGTATTGCTTGCTGTTTTTAAAAATCAAACTTTTTGGTGCCTGAAGAAGAAAACGCGTGATACCGGGGTCAGAAAAACTGGTGCTTCGGGAGGCAAAATTTTTTTGATCCCAAATGCAAAAACGGATGCCAGGACGAAATTCGGGGTTGAATTCCAAACTTAAAAATGATATTGCTTGCTTTTTTAAAAAATCAAGATTTTTTGTGCCTGAAGAAGAAAACGCGTGATGCCGGGGTCAGAAAAACTGGTGCCTGGGGAGGCAAATTTTTTTTGATCCCAAATGCAAAAACGGATCCCAGGACGAAATTCGGGGTCGAATTCCAATCTTAAAAATGGTATTGCTTGCTGTTTTTAAAAATCAAGCTTTTTTGTGCCTGAAGAAGAAAACGCGTGATGCCGGGGTCAGAAAAACTGGTGCCTGGGGAGGCAATTTTTTTTTGATCCCAAATGCAAAAACGGATGCCAGGACGAAATTCCGGGTCGAATTCCAAACTTAAAAATGGTATTGCTTGCTGTTTTTAAAAATCAAACTTTTTGGTGCCTGAAGAAGAAAACGCGTGATACCGGGGTCAGAAAAACTGGTGCTTCGGGAGGCAAAATTTTTTTGATCCCAAATGCAAAAACGGATGCCAGGACGAAATTCGGGGTTGAATTCCAAACTTAAAAATGATATTGCTTGCTTTTTTAAAAAATCAAGATTTTTTGTGCCTGAAGAAGAAAACGCGTGATGCCGGGGTCAGAAAAACTGGTGCCTGGGGAGGCAAATTTTTTTTGATCCCAAATGCAAAAACGGATCCCAGGACGAAATTCGGGGTTGAATTCCAATCTTAAAAATGGTATTGCTTGCTGTTTTTAAAAATCAAGCTTTTTGGTGCCTGAAGAAGAAAACGCGTGATGCCGGGGTCAGAAAAACTGGTGCCTGGGGAGGCAAATTTTTTTTGATCCCAAATGCAAAAACGGATGCCAGGACGAAATTCCGGGTCGAATTCCAAACTTAAAAATGGTATTGCTTGCTGTTTTTAAAAATCAAACTTTTTGGTGCCTGAAGAAGAAAACGCGTGATGCCGGGGTCAGAAAAACTGGTGCCTGGGGAGGCAAATTTTTTTTGATCCCAAATGCAAAAACGGATGCCAGGACGAAATTCCGGGTCGACTTCCAAACTTAAAAATGGTATTGCTTGCTGTTTTTAAAAATCAAGGTTTTTGGTGCCTAAAGAAGAAAACACGTGATGCCGGGGACAGAAAAACTGGTGCCTGGGGAGGTAAAAATTTTTTGATCCCAAATGCAAAAAAGGATGCCAGGACGAAATTCGGGGTCGAATTCCAATCGTAAAAATGGTATTGCTTGCTGTTTTTAAAAATCAAGCTTTTTGATGCCTAAAGAAGAAAACGCGTGATGCCGGGGTCAGAAAAAATGATGCCTGGGTAGGCAAAATTTTTTTGATCCCAAATGCAAAAACGGATGCCAGGACGAAATGCAGGGTCTTATTCCAAACTTAAAAATGGTATTGCTTGCTGTTTTTAAAAATCAAGCATTTTGGTGCCTGAAGAAGAAATCGCGTGATGTCGGGGTGAGAAAAACTGGTTCCTGGGGAGGCAAATTTTTTTTGATCCCAAATGCAAAAACGGATGCCAGGACGAAATTCCGGGTCAAATTCCAAACTTAAAAATGGTATTGCTTGCTGTTTTTAAAAATCAAGCTTTTTGGTGCCTGAAGAAGAAAACGCGTGATGCCGGGGTCAGAAAAACTGGTGCCTGGGGAGGCAAATTTTTTTTGATCCCAAATGCAAAAACGGATGCCAGGACGAAATTCCGGGTCGAATTCCAAACTTAAAAATGGTATTGCTTGCTGTTTTTAAAAATCAAGCTTTTTGGTGCCTGAAGAAGAAAACACGTGATGCCGGGGTCAGAAAAAATGATGCCTGGGTAGGCAAAATTTTTTTGATCCCAAATGCAAAAACGGATGCCAGGATGAAATGCAGGGTCGAATTCCAAACTTAAAAATGGTATTGCTTGCTGTTTTTAAAAATCAAGCATTTTGGTGCCTGAAGAAGAAATCGCGTGATGCCTGGGTCAGAAAAACTGGTGCCTGGGGAGGCAAATTTTTTTTGATCCCAAATGCAAAAACGGATGCCAGGACGAAATTCCGGGTCGAATTCCAAACTTAAAAATGGTATTGCTTGCTGTTTTTAAAAATCAAGCTTTTTGGTGCCTGAAGAATAAAACACGTGATGCCGGGGTCAGAAAAACTGGTGCCTGGGGAGGTTCAAATTTTTTTGATCCCAAATGCAAAAACGGATCCCAGGACGAAATTCGGGGTCGAATTCCAATCTTAAAAATGGTATTGCTTGCTGTTTTTAAAAATCAAGCTTTTTGGTGCCTGAAGAAGAAAACGCGTGATGCCGGGGTCAGAAAAATTGATGCCTGGGTAGGCAAAAAAATTTTGATCCCAAAGGCAAAAACGGATGCCAGGATGAGATTCAGGGTAGAATTCCAAACTTAAAAATGGTATTGCTTGCTGTTTTTAAAAATCAAGCTTTTTGGTGTCTGAAGAAGAAAACGCGTGATGCCGGGGTCAGAAAAACTGGTGCCTGGGGAGGCAAATTTTTTTTGATCCCAAATGCAAAAACGGATGCCAGGACGAAATTCCGGGTCGAATTCCAAACTTAAAAATGGTATTGCTTGCTGTTTTTAAAAATCAAACTTTTTGGTGCCTGAAGAAGAAAACGCGTGATACCGGGGTCAGAAAAACTGGTGCTTCGGGAGGCAAAATTTTTTTGATCCCAAATGCAAAAACGGATGCCAGGACGAAATTCCGGGTCGACTTCCAAACTTAAAAATGGTATTGCTTGCTGTTTTTAAAAATCAAGGTTTTTGGTGCCTAAAGAAGAAAACACGTGATGCCGGGGACAGAAAAACTGGTGCCTGGGGAGGTAAAAATTTTTTGATCCCAAATGCAAAAAAGGATGCCAGGACGAAATTCGGGGTCGAATTCCAATCGTAAAAATGGTATTGCTTGCTGTTTTTAAAAATCAAGCTTTTTGATGCCTAAAGAAGAAAACGCGTGATGCCGGGGTCAGAAAAAATGATGCCTGGGTAGGCAAAATTTTTTTGATCCCAAATGCAAAAACGGATGCCAGGACGAAATGCAGGGTCTTATTCCAAACTTAAAAATGGTATTGCTTGCTGTTTTTAAAAATCAAGCATTTTGGTGCCTGAAGAAGAAATCGCGTGATGTCGGGGTGAGAAAAACTGGTTCCTGGGGAGGCAAATTTTTTTTGATCCCAAATGCAAAAACGGATGCCAGGACGAAATTCCGGGTCAAATTCCAAACTTAAAAATGGTATTGCTTGCTGTTTTTAAAAATCAAGCTTTTTGGTGCCTGAAGAAGAAAACGCGTGATGCCGGGGTCAGAAAAACTGGTGCCTGGGGAGGCAAATTTTTTTTGATCCCAAATGCAAAAACGGATGCCAGGACGAAATTCCGGGTCGAATTCCAAACTTAAAAATGGTATTGCTTGCTGTTTTTAAAAATCAAGCTTTTTGGTGCCTGAAGAAGAAAACACGTGATGCCGGGGTCAGAAAAAATGATGCCTGGGTAGGCAAAATTTTTTTGATCCCAAATGCAAAAACGGATGCCAGGATGAAATGCAGGGTCGAATTCCAAACTTAAAAATGGTATTGCTTGCTGTTTTTAAAAATCAAGCATTTTGGTGCCTGAAGAAGAAATCGCGTGATGCCTGGGTCAGAAAAACTGGTGCCTGGGGAGGCAAATTTTTTTTGATCCCAAATGCAAAAACGGATGCCAGGACGAAATTCCGGGTCGAATTCCAAACTTAAAAATGGTATTGCTTGCTGTTTTTAAAAATCAAGCTTTTTGGTGCCTGAAGAATAAAACACGTGATGCCGGGGTCAGAAAAACTGGTGCCTGGGGAGGTTCAAATTTTTTTGATCCCAAATGCAAAAACAGATCCCAGGACGAAATTCGGGGTCAAATTCCAATCTTAAAAATGGTATTGCTTGCTGTTTTTAAAAATCAAGCTTTTTGGTGCCTGAAGAAGAAAACGCGTGATGCCGGGGTCAGAAAAATTGATGCCTGGGTAGGCAAAAAAATTTTGATCCCAAAGGCAAAAACGGATGCCAGGATGAGATTCAGGGTAGAATTCCAAACTTAAAAATGGTATTGCTTGCTGTTTTTAAAAATCAAGCTTTTTGGTGTCTGAAGAAGAAAACGCGTGATGCCGGGGTCAGAAAAACTGGTGCTTCGGGAGGCAAAATTTTTTTGATCCCAAATGCAAAAACGGATGCCAGGACGAAATTCCGGGTCGAATTCCAAACTTAAAAATGATATTGCTTGCTTTTTTAAAAAATCAAGATTTTTTGTGCCTGAAAAAGAAAACGCGTGATGCCGGGGTCAGAAAAACTGGTGCCTGGGGAGGCAAATTTTTTTTGATCCCAAATGCAAAAACGGATCCCAGGACGAAATTCGGGGTCGAATTCCAATCTTAAAAATGGTATTGCTTGCTGTTTTTAAAAATCAAGCTTTTTGGTGCCTGAAGAAGAAAACGCGTGATGCCGGGGTCAGAAAAACTGGTGCCTGGGGAGGCAATTTTTTTTTGATCCCAAATGCAAAAACGGATGCCAGGACGAAATTCCGGGTCGAATTCCAAACTTAAAAATGGTATTGCTTGCTGTTTTTAAAAATCAAACTTTTTGGGGCCTGAAGAAGAAAACACGTGATGCCGGGGTCAGAAAAACTGGTGCCTGGGGAGGCAAATTTTTTTTGATCCCAAATGCAAAAACGGATGCCAGGACGAAATTCCGGGTCGACTTCCAAACTTAAAAATGGTATTGCTTGCTGTTTTTAAAAATCAAGGTTTTTGGTGCCTTAAGAAGAAAACACGTGATGCCGGGATCAGAAAAACTGGTGCCTGGGGAGGTAAAAATTTTTTGATCCCAAATGCAAAAAGGGATGCCAGGACGAAATTCGGGGTCGAATTCCAATCGTAAAAATGGTATTGCTTGCTGTTTTTAAAAATCAAGCTTTTTGATGCCTAAAGAAGAAAACGCGTGATGCCGGGGTCAGAAAAAATGATGCCTGGGTAGGCAAAATTTTTTTGATCCCAAATGCAAAAACGGATGCCAGGACGAAATGCAGGGTCTTATTCCAAACTTAAAAATGGTATTGCTTGCTGTTTTTAAAAATCAAGCATTTTGGTGACTGAAGAAGAAATCGCGTGATGTCGGGGTGAGAAAAACTGGTTCCTGGGGAGGCAAATTTGTTTTGATCCCAAATGCAAAAACGGATGCCAGGACGAAATTCCGGGTCAAATTCCAAACTTAAAAATGGTATTGCTTGCTGTTTTTAAAAATCAAGCTTTTTGGTGCCTGAAGAAGAAAACGCGTGATGCCGGGGTAAGAAAAACTGGTGCCTGGGGAGGCAAATTTTTTTTGATCCCAAATGCAAAAACGGATGCCAGGACGAAATGCAGGGTCGAATTCCAAACTTAAAAATGGTATTGCTTGCTGTTTTTAAAAATCAAGCTTTTTGGTGCCTGAAGAAGAAAACACGTGATGCCGGGGTCAGAAAAAATGATGCCTGGGTAGGCAAAATTTTTTTGATCCCAAATGCAAAAACGGATGCCAGGACGAAATGCAGGGTCGAATTCCAAACTTAAAAATGGTATTGCTTGCTGTTTTTAAAAATCAAGCATTTTGGTGCCTGAAGAAGAAATCGCGTGATGCCTGGGTCAGAAAAACTGGTGCCTGGGGAGGCAAATTTTTTTTGATCCCAAATGCAAAAACGGATGCCAGAACGAAATTCCGGGTCGAATTCCAAACTTAAAAATGGTATTGCTTGCTGTTTTTAAAAATCAAGCTTTTTGGTGCCTGAAGAATAAAACACGTGATGCCGGGGTCAGAAAAACTGGTGCCTGGGGAGGTTCAAATTTTTTTGATCCCAAATGCAAAAACGGATCCCAGGACGAAATTCGGGGTCAAATTCCAATCTTAAAAATGGTATTGCTTGCTGTTTTTAAAAATCAAGCTTTTTGGTGCCTGAAGAAGAAAACGCGTGATGCCGGGGTCAGAAAAATTGATGCCTGGGTAGGCAAAAAAATTTTGATCCCAAAGGCAAAAACGGATGCCAGGATGAGATTCAGGGTAGAATTCCAAACTTAAAAATGGTATTGCTTGCTGTTTTTAAAAATCAAGCTTTTTGGTGTCTGAAGAAGAAAACGCGTGATGCCGGGGTCAGAAAAACTGGTGCCTGGGGAGGCAAATTTTTTTTGATCCCAAATGCAAAAACGGATGCCAGGACGAAATTCCGGGTCGAATTCCAAACTTAAAAATGGTATTGCTTGCTGTTTTTAAAAATCAAACTTTTTGGTGCCTGAAGAAGAAAACGCGTGATACCGGGGTCAGAAAAACTGGTGCTTCGGGAGGCAAAATTTTTTTGATCCCAAATGCAAAAACGGATGCCAGGACGAAATTCCGGGTCGACTTCCAAACTTAAAAATGGTATTGCTTGCTGTTTTTAAAAATCAAGGTTTTTGGTGCCTAAAGAAGAAAACACGTGATGCCGGGGACAGAAAAACTGGTGCCTGGGGAGGTAAAAATTTTTTGATCCCAAATGCAAAAAAGGATGCCAGGACGAAATTCGGGGTCGAATTCCAATCGTAAAAATGGTATTGCTTGCTGTTTTTAAAAATCAAGCTTTTTGATGCCTAAAGAAGAAAACGCGTGATGCCGGGGTCAGAAAAAATGATGCCTGGGTAGGCAAAATTTTTTTGATCCCAAATGCAAAAACGGATGCCAGGACGAAATGCAGGGTCTTATTCCAAACTTAAAAATGGTATTGCTTGCTGTTTTTAAAAATCAAGCATTTTGGTGCCTGAAGAAGAAATCGCGTGATGTCGGGGTGAGAAAAACTGGTTCCTGGGGAGGCAAATTTTTTTTGATCCCAAATGCAAAAACGGATGCCAGGACGAAATTCCGGGTCAAATTCCAAACTTAAAAATGGTATTGCTTGCTGTTTTTAAAAATCAAGCTTTTTGGTGCCTGAAGAAGAAAACGCGTGATGCCGGGGTCAGAAAAACTGGTGCCTGGGGAGGCAAATTTTTTTTGATCCCAAATGCAAAAACGGATGCCAGGACGAAATTCCGGGTCGAATTCCAAACTTAAAAATGGTATTGCTTGCTGTTTTTAAAAATCAAGCTTTTTGGTGCCTGAAGAAGAAAACACGTGATGCCGGGGTCAGAAAAAATGATGCCTGGGTAGGCAAAATTTTTTTGATCCCAAATGCAAAAACGGATGCCAGGATGAAATGCAGGGTCGAATTCCAAACTTAAAAATGGTATTGCTTGCTGTTTTTAAAAATCAAGCATTTTGGTGCCTGAAGAAGAAATCGCGTGATGCCTGGGTCAGAAAAACTGGTGCCTGGGGAGGCAAATTTTTTTTGATCCCAAATGCAAAAACGGATGCCAGGACGAAATTCCGGGTCGAATTCCAAACTTAAAAATGGTATTGCTTGCTGTTTTTAAAAATCAAGCTTTTTGGTGCCTGAAGAATAAAACACGTGATGCCGGGGTCAGAAAAACTGGTGCCTGGGGAGGTTCAAATTTTTTTGATCCCAAATGCAAAAACAGATCCCAGGACGAAATTCGGGGTCAAATTCCAATCTTAAAAATGGTATTGCTTGCTGTTTTTAAAAATCAAGCTTTTTGGTGCCTGAAGAAGAAAACGCGTGATGCCGGGGTCAGAAAAATTGATGCCTGGGTAGGCAAAAAAATTTTGATCCCAAAGGCAAAAACGGATGCCAGGATGAGATTCAGGGTAGAATTCCAAACTTAAAAATGGTATTGCTTGCTGTTTTTAAAAATCAAGCTTTTTGGTGTCTGAAGAAGAAAACGCGTGATGCCGGGGTCAGAAAAACTGGTGCTTCGGGAGGCAAAATTTTTTTGATCCCAAATGCAAAAACGGATGCCAGGACGAAATTCCGGGTCGAATTCCAAACTTAAAAATGATATTGCTTGCTTTTTTAAAAAATCAAGATTTTTTGTGCCTGAAAAAGAAAACGCGTGATGCCGGGGTCAGAAAAACTGGTGCCTGGGGAGGCAAATTTTTTTTGATCCCAAATGCAAAAACGGATCCCAGGACGAAATTCGGGGTCGAATTCCAATCTTAAAAATGGTATTGCTTGCTGTTTTTAAAAATCAAGCTTTTTGGTGCCTTAAGAAGAAAACACGTGATGCCGGGATCAGAAAAACTGGTGCCTGGGGAGGCAAATTTTTTTTGATCCCAAATGCAAAAACGGATGCCAGGACGAAATTCCGGGTCGACTTCCAAACTTAAAAATGGTATTGCTTGCTGTTTTTAAAAATCAAACTTTTTGGGGCCTGAAGAAGAAAACACGTGATGCCGGGGTCAGAAAAACTGGTGCCTGGGGAGGCAAATTTTTTTTGATCCCAAATGCAAAAACGGATGCCAGGACGAAATTCCGGGTCGACTTCCAAACTTAAAAATGGTATTGCTTGCTGTTTTTAAAAATCAAGGTTTTTGGTGCCTTAAGAAGAAAACACGTGATGCCGGGATCAGAAAAACTGGTGCCTGGGGAGGTAAAAATTTTTTGATCCCAAATGCAAAAAGGGATGCCAGGACGAAATTCGGGGTCGAATTCCAATCGTAAAAATGGTATTGCTTGCTGTTTTTAAAAATCAAGCTTTTTGATGCCTAAAGAAGAAAACGCGTGATGCCGGGGTCAGAAAAAATGATGCCTGGGTAGGCAAAATTTTTTTGATCCCAAATGCAAAAACGGATGCCAGGACGAAATGCAGGGTCTTATTCCAAACTTAAAAATGGTATTGCTTGCTGTTTTTAAAAATCAAGCATTTTGGTGACTGAAGAAGAAATCGCGTGATGTCGGGGTGAGAAAAACTGGTTCCTGGGGAGGCAAATTTGTTTTGATCCCAAATGCAAAAACGGATGCCAGGACGAAATTCCGGGTCAAATTCCAAACTTAAAAATGGTATTGCTTGCTGTTTTTAAAAATCAAGCTTTTTGGTGCCTGAAGAAGAAAACGCGTGATGCCGGGGTAAGAAAAACTGGTGCCTGGGGAGGCAAATTTTTTTTGATCCCAAATGCAAAAACGGATGCCAGGACGAAATGCAGGGTCGAATTCCAAACTTAAAAATGGTATTGCTTGCTGTTTTTAAAAATCAAGCTTTTTGGTGCCTGAAGAAGAAAACACGTGATGCCGGGGTCAGAAAAAATGATGCCTGGGTAGGCAAAATTTTTTTGATCCCAAATGCAAAAACGGATGCCAGGACGAAATGCAGGGTCGAATTCCAAACTTAAAAATGGTATTGCTTGCTGTTTTTAAAAATCAAGCATTTTGGTGCCTGAAGAAGAAATCGCGTGATGCCTGGGTCAGAAAAACTGGTGCCTGGGGAGGCAAATTTTTTTTGATCCCAAATGCAAAAACGGATGCCAGAACGAAATTCCGGGTCGAATTCCAAACTTAAAAATGGTATTGCTTGCTGTTTTTAAAAATCAAGCTTTTTGGTGCCTGAAGAATAAAACACGTGATGCCGGGGTCAGAAAAACTGGTGCCTGGGGAGGTTCAAATTTTTTTGATCCCAAATGCAAAAACGGATCCCAGGACGAAATTCGGGGTCAAATTCCAATCTTAAAAATGGTATTGCTTGCTGTTTTTAAAAATCAAGCTTTTTGGTGCCTGAAGAAGAAAACGCGTGATGCCGGGGTCAGAAAAATTGATGCCTGGGTAGGCAAAAAAATTTTGATCCCAAAGGCAAAAACGGATGCCAGGATGAGATTCAGGGTAGAATTCCAAACTTAAAAATGGTATTGCTTGCTGTTTTTAAAAATCAAGCTTTTTGGTGCCTGAAGAAGAAAACGCGTGATGCCGGGGTCAGAAAAACTGGTGCCTGGGGAGGCAAATTTTTTTTGATCCCAAATGCAAAAACGGATGCCAGGACGAAATTCCGGGTCGAATTCCAAACTTAAAAATGGTATTGCTTGCTGTTTTTAAAAATCAAACTTTTTGGTGCCTGAAGAAGAAAACGCGTGATACCGGGGTCAGAAAAACTGGTGCTTCGGGAGTCAAAATTTTTTTGATCCCAAATGCAAAAACGGATGCCAGGACGAAATTCGGGGTTGAATTCCAAACTTCAAAATGATATTGCTTGCTTTTTTAAAAAATCAAGATTTTTTGTGCCTGAAGAAGAAAACGCGTGATGCCGGGGTCAGAAAAACTGGTGCCTGGGGAGGCAAATTTTTTTTGATCCCAAATGCAAAAACGGATCCCAGGACGAAATTCGGGGTCGAATTCCAATCTTAAAAATGGTATTGCTTGCTGTTTTTAAAAATCAAGCTTTTTGGTGCCTGAAGAAGAAAACGCGTGATGCCGGGGTCAGAAAAATTGATGCCTGGGTAGGCAAAAAAATTTTGATCCCAAAGGCAAAAACGGATGCCAGGATGAGATTCAGGGTAGAATTCCAAACTTAAAAATGGTATTGCTTGCTGTTTTTATAAATCAAGCTTTTTGGTGCCTGAAGAAGAAAACGCGTGATGCCGGGGTCAGAAAAACTGGTGCCTGGGGAGGCAAATTTTTTTTGATCCCAAATGCAAAAACGGATGCCAGGACGAAATTCCGGGTCGAATTCCAAACTTAAAAATGGTATTGCTTGCTGTTTTTAAAAATCAAGCTTTTTGGTGCCTGAAGAAGAAAACGCGTGATGCCGGGGTCAGAAAAACTGGTGCTTGGGGAGGCAAATTTTTTTTGATCCCAAATGCAAAAACGGATGCCAGAACGAAATTCCGGGTCGAATTCCAAACTTAAAAATGGTATTGCTTGCTGTTTTTAAAAATCAAGCTTTTTGGTGCCTGAAGAAGAAAACGCGTGATGCCGGGGTCAGAAAAACTGGTGCTTCGGGAGGCAAAATTTTTTTGATCCCAAATGCAAAAACGGATGCCAGGACGAAATTCGGGGTTGAATTCCAAACTTAAAAATGATATTGCTTGCTTTTTTAAAAAATCAAGATTTTTTGTGCCTGAAGAATAAAATGCGTGATGCCGGGGTCAGAAGAAATGATGCCTGGGTAGGCAAAAATTTTTTGATCCCAAATGCAAAAACGGATGCCAGGACGAAATGCAGGGTCGAATTCCAAACTTAAAAATGGTATTGCTTGCTGTTTTTAAAAATCAAGCATTTTGGTGCCGGAAGAAGAAATCGCGTGATGCCGGGGTCAGAAAAACTGGTGCCTGGGGAGGCAAATTTTTTTTGTTCCCAAATGCAAAAACGGATGCCAGGATGAAATTCGGGGTCGAATTCCAAACTTAAAAATGGTATTGCTTGCTGTTTTTAAAAATCAAGCTTTTTGGTGCCTGAAGAAGAAATCGCGTGATGTCGGGGTGAGAAAAACTGGTTCCTGGGGAGGCAATTTTTTTTTGATCCCAAATGCAAAAACGGATGCCAGGACGAAATTCCGGGTCAAATTCCAAACTTAAAAATGGTATTGCTTGCTGTTTTTAAAAATCAAGCTTTTTGGTGCCTGAAGAAGAAAACGCGTGATGCCGGGGTCAGAAAAACTGGTGCCTGGGGAGGCAAATTTTTTTTGATCCCAAATGCAAAAACGGATGCCAGGACGAAATTCCGGGTCGAATTCCAAACTTAAAAATGGTATTGCTTGCTGTTTTTAAAAATCAAGCTTTTTGGTGCCTGAAGAAGAAAACACGTGATGCCGGGGTCAGAAAAAATGATGCCTGGGTAGGCAAAATTTTTTTGATCCCAAATGCAAAAACGGATGCCAGGACGAAATGCAGGGTCGATTTCCAAACTTAAAAATGGTATTGCTTGCTGTTTTTAAAAATCAAGCATTTTGGTGCCTGAAGAAGAAATCGCGTGATGTCGGGGTGAGAAAAACTGGTTCCTGGGGAGGCAATTTTTTTTTGATCCCAAATGCAAAAACGGATGCCAGGACGAAATTCCGGGTCAAATTCCAAACTTAAAAATGGTATTGCTTGCTGTTTTTAAAAATCAAGCTTTTTGGTGCCTGAAGAAGAAAACGCGTGATGCCGGGGTCAGAAAAACTGGTGCCTGGGGAGGCAAATTTTTTTTGATCCCAAATGCAAAAACGGATGCCAGGACGAAATTCCGGGTCGAATTCCAAACTTAAAAATGGTATTGCTTGCTGTTTTTAAAAATCAAGCTTTTTGGTGCCTGAAGAAGAAAACGCGTGATGCCGGGGTCAGAAAAACTGGTGCCTGGGGAGGCAAATTTTTTTTGATCCCAAATGCAAAAACTGATGCCAGGACGAAATGCAGGGTCGATTTCCAAACTTAAAAATGGTATTGCTTGCTGTTTTTAAAAATCAAGCATTTTGGTGCCTGAAGAAGAAATCGCGTGATGTCGGGGTGAGAAAAACTGGTTCCTGGGGAGGCAATTTTTTTTTGATCCCAAATGCAAAAACGGATGCCAGGACGAAATTCCGGGTCAAATTCCAAACTTAAAAATGGTATTGCTTGCTGTTTTTAAAAATCAAGCTTTTTGGTGCCTGAAGAAGAAAACGCGTGATGCCGGGGTCAGAAAAACTGGTGCCTGGGGAGGCAAATTTTTTTTGATCCCAAATGCAAAAATGGATGCCAGGACGAAATTCCGGGTCGAATTCCAAACTTAAAAATGGTATTGCTTGCTGTTTTTAAAAATCAAGCTTTTTGGTGCCTGAAGAAGAAAACACGTGATGCCGGGGTCAGAAAAAATGATGCCTGGGTAGACAAATATTTTTTGACCCCAAATGCAAAAACGGATGCCAGGATGAGATTCAGGGTAGAATTCCAAACTTAAAAATGGTATTGCTTGCTGTTTTTAAAAATCAAGCTTTTTGGTGCCTGAAGAAGAAAACGCGTGATGCCGGGGTCAGAAAAACTGGTGCCTGGGGACGCAATTTTTTTTTGATCCCAAATGCAAAAACGGATGCCAGGACAAAATTCCGGGTCGAATTCCAAACTTAAAAATGGTATTGCTTGCTGTTTTTAAAAATCAAACTTTTTGGTGCCTGAAGAAGAAAACGCGTGATGCCGGGGTCAGAAAAACTGGTGCCTGGGGAGGCAAATTTTTTTTGATCCCAAATGCAAAAACGGATGCCAGGACGAAATTCCGGGTCGACTTCCAAACTTAAAAATGGTATTGCTTGCTGTTTTTAAAAATCAAGGTTTTTGGTGCCTAAAGAAGAAAACACGTGATGCCGGGGTCAGAAAAACTGGTGCCTGGGGAGGTAAAAATTTTTTGATCCCAAATGCAAAAACGGATGCCAGGACGAAATTCGGGGTCGAATTCCAATCTTAAAAATGGTATTGCTTGCTGTTTTTAAAAATCAAGCTTTTTGGTGCCTGAAGAAGAAAACGCGTGATGCCGGGGTCAGAAAAACTGGTGCCTGGGGAGGTTCAAATTTTTTTGATCCCAAATGCAAAAACGGATCCCAGGACGAAATTCGGGGTCGAATTCCAATCTTAAAAATGGTATTGCTTGCTGTTTTTAAAAATCAAGCTTTTTTGTGCCTGAAGAAGAAAACGCGTGATGCCGGGGTCAGAAAAATTGATGCCTGGGTAGGCAAAAAAATTTTGATCCCAAAGGCAAAAACGGATGCCAGGATGAGATTCAGGGTAGAATTCCAAACTTAAAAATGGTATTGCTTGCTGTTTTTAAAAATCAAGATTTTTGGTGCCTGAAGAAGAAAACGCGTGATGCCGGGGTCAGAAAAACTGGTGCCTGGGGAGGCAAATTTTTTTTGATCCCAAATGCAAAAACGGATGCCAGGACGAAATTCCGGGTCGAATTCCAAACTTAAAAATGGTATTGCTTGCTGTTTTTAAAAATCAAGCTTTTTGGTGCCTGAAGAAGAAAACGCGTGATGCCGGGGTCAGAAAAACTGGTGCTTGGGGAGGCAAATTTTTTTTGATCCCAAATGCAAAAACGGATGCCAGAACGAAATTCCGGGTCGAATTCCAAACTTAAAAATGGTATTGCTTGCTGTTTTTAAAAATCAAGCTTTTTGGTGCCTGAAGAAGAAAACGCGTGATGCCGGGGTCAGAAAAACTGGTGCTTCGGGAGGCAAAATTTTTTTGATCCCAAATTGAAAAACGGATGCCAGGACGAAATTCGGGGTTGAATTCCAAACTTAAAAATGATATTGCTTGCTTTTTTAAAAAATCAAGATTTTTTGTGCCTGAAGAAGAAAACGCGTGATGCCGGGGTCAGAAAAATTGATGCCTGGGTAGGCAAAAAAATTTTGATCCCAAAGGCAAAAACGGATGCCAGGATGAGATTCAGGGTAGAATTCCAAACTTAAAAATGGTATTGCTTGCTGTTTTTAAAAATCAAGCTTTTTGGTGCCTGAAGAAGAAAACGCGTGATGCCGGGGTCAGAAAAACTGGTGCCTGGGGAGGCAAATTTTTTTTGATCCCAAATGCAAAAACGGATGCCAGGACGAAATTCCGGGTCGAATTCCAAACTTAAAAATGGTATTGCTTGCTGTTTTTAAAAATCAAGCTTTTTGGTGCCTGAAGAAGAAAACGCGTGATGCCGGGGTCAGAAAAACTGGTGCTTGGGGAGGCAAATTTTTTTTGATCCCAAATGCAAAAACGGATGCCAGAACGAAATTCCGGGTCGAATTCCAAACTTAAAAATGGTATTGCTTGCTGTTTTTAAAAATCAAGCTTTTTGGTGCCTGAAGAAGAAAACGCGTGATGCCGGGGTCAGAAAAACTGGTGCTTCGGGAGGCAAAATTTTTTTGATCCCAAATGCAAAAACGGATGCCAGGACGAAATTCGGGGTTGAATTCCAAACTTAAAAATGATATTGCTTGCTTTTTTAAAAAATCAAGATTTTTTGTGCCTGAAGAAGAAAATGCGTGATGCCGGGGTCAGAAAAAATGATGCCTGGGTAGGCAAAAATTTTTTGATCCCAAATGCAAAAACGGATGCCAGGACGAAATGCAGGGTCGAATTCCAAACTTAAAAATGGTATTGCTTGCTGTTTTTAAAAATCAAGCATTTTGGTGCCGGAAGAAGAAATCGCGTGATGCCGGGGTCAGAAAAACTGGTGCCTGGGGAGGCAAATTTTTTTTGTTCCCAAATGCAAAAACGGATGCCAGGATGAAATTCGGGGTCGAATTCCAAACTTAAAAATGGTATTGCTTGCTCTTTTTAAAAATCAAGCTTTTTGGTGCCTGAAGAAGAAATCGCGTGATGTCGGGGTGAGAAAAACTGGTTCCTGGGGAGGCAATTTTTTTTTGATCCCAAATGCAAAAACAGATGCCAGGACGAAATTCCGGGTCAAATTCCAAACTTAAAAATGGTATTGCTTGCTGTTTTTAAAAATCAAGCTTTTTGGTGCCTGAAGAAGAAAACGCGTGATGCCGGGGTCAGAAAAACTGGTGCCTGGGGAGGCAAATTTTTTTTGATCCCAAATGCAAAAACGGATGCCAGGACGAAATTCCGGGTCGAATTCCAAACTTAAAAATGGTATTGCTTGCTGTTTTTAAAAATCAAGCTTTTTGGTGCCTGAAGAAGAAAACGCGTGATGCCGGGGTCAGAAAAACTGGTGCCTGGGGAGGCAAATTTTTTTTGATCCCAAATGCAAAAACTGATGCCAGGACGAAATGCAGGGTCGATTTCCAAACTTAAAAATGGTATTGCTTGCTGTTTTTAAAAATCAAGCATTTTGGTGCCTGAAGAAGAAATCGCGTGATGTCGGGGTGAGAAAAACTGGTTCCTGGGGAGGCAATTTTTTTTTGATCCCAAATGCAAAAACGGATGCCAGGACGAAATTCCGGGTCAAATTCCAAACTTAAAAATGGTATTGCTTGCTGTTTTTAAAAATCAAGCTTTTTGGTGCCTGAAGAAGAAAACGCGTGATGCCGGGGTCAGAAAAACTGGTGCCTGGGGAGGTTCAAATTTTTTTGATCCCAAATGCAAAAACGGATCCCAGGACGAAATTCGGGGTCGAATTCCAATCTTAAAAATGGTATTGCTTGCTGTTTTTAAAAATCAAGCTTTTTTGTGCCTGAAGAAGAAAACGCGTGATGCCGGGGTCAGAAAAATTGATGCCTGGGTAGGCAAAAAAATTTTGATCCCAAATGCAAAAACGGATGCCAGGATGAGATTCAGGGTAGAATTCCAAACTTAAAAATGGTATTGCTTGCTGTTTTTAAAAATCAAGATTTTTGGTGCCTGAAGAAGAAAACGCGTGATGCCGGGGTCAGAAAAACTGGTGCCTGGGGAGGCAAATTTTTTTTGATCCCAAATGCAAAAACGGATGCCAGGACGAAATTCCGGGTCGAATTCCAAACTTAAAAATGGTATTGCTTGCTGTTTTTAAAAATCAAGCTTTTTGGTGCCTGAAGAAGAAAACGCGTGATGCCGGGGTCAGAAAAACTGGTGCTTGGGGAGGCAAATTTTTTTTGATCCCAAATGCAAAAACGGATGCCAGAACGAAATTCCGGGTCGAATTCCAAACTTAAAAATGGTATTGCTTGCTGTTTTTAAAAATCAAGCTTTTTGGTGCCTGAAGAAGAAAACGCGTGATGCCGGGGTCAGAAAAACTGGTGCTTCGGGAGGCAAAATTTTTTTGATCCCAAATTGAAAAACGGATGCCAGGACGAAATTCGGGGTTGAATTCCAAACTTAAAAATGATATTGCTTGCTTTTTTAAAAAATCAAGATTTTTTGTGCCTGAAGAAGAAAACGCGTGATGCCGGGGTCAGAAAAATTGATGCCTGGGTAGGCAAAAAAATTTTGATCCCAAAGGCAAAAACGGATGCCAGGATGAGATTCAGGGTAGAATTCCAAACTTAAAAATGGTATTGCTTGCTGTTTTTAAAAATCAAGCTTTTTGGTGCCTGAAGAAGAAAACGCGTGATGCCGGGGTCAGAAAAACTGGTGCCTGGGGAGGCAAATTTTTTTTGATCCCAAATGCAAAAACGGATGCCAGGACGAAATTCCGGGTCGAATTCCAAACTTAAAAATGGTATTGCTTGCTGTTTTTAAAAATCAAGCTTTTTGGTGCCTGAAGAAGAAAACGCGTGATGCCGGGGTCAGAAAAACTGGTGCTTGGGGAGGCAAATTTTTTTTGATCCCAAATGCAAAAACGGATGCCAGAACGAAATTCCGGGTCGAATTCCAAACTTAAAAATGGTATTGCTTGCTGTTTTTAAAAATCAAGCTTTTTGGTGCCTGAAGAAGAAAACGCGTGATGCCGGGGTCAGAAAAACTGGTGCTTCGGGAGGCAAAATTTTTTTGATCCGAAATGCAAAAACGGATGCCAGGACGAAATTCGGGGTTGAATTCCAAACTTAAAAATGATATTGCTTGCTTTTTTAAAAAATCAAGATTTTTTGTGCCTGAAGAAGAAAATGCGTGATGCCGGGGTCAGAAAAAATGATGCCTGGGTAGGCAAAAATTTTTTGATCACAAATGCAAAAACGGATGCCAGGACGAAATGCAGGGTCGAATTCCAAACTTAAAAATGGTATTGCTTGCTGTTTTTAAAAATCAAGCATTTTGGTGCCGGAAGAAGAAATCGCGTGATGCCGGGGTCAGAAAAACTGGTGCCTGGGGAGGCAAATTTTTTTTGTTCCCAAATGCAAAAACGGATGCCAGGATGAAATTCGGGGTCGAATTCCAAACTTAAAAATGGTATTGCTTGCTCTTTTTAAAAATCAAGCTTTTTGGTGCCTGAAGAAGAAATCGCGTGATGTCGGGGTGAGAAAAACTGGTTCCTGGGGAGGCAATTTTTTTTTGATCCCAAATGCAAAAACGGATGCCAGGACGAAATTCCGGGTCAAATTCCAAACTTAAAAATGGTATTGCTTGCTGTTTTTAAAAATCAAGCTTTTTGGTGCCTGAAGAAGAAAACGCGTGATGCCGGGGTCAGAAAAACTGGTGCCTGGGGAGGCAAATTTTTTTTGATCCCAAATGCAAAAACGGATGCCAGGACGAAATTCCGGGTCGAATTCCAAACTTAAAAATGGTATTGCTTGCTGTTTTTAAAAATCAAGCTTTTTGGTGCCTGAAGAAGAAAACGCGTGATGCCGGGGTCAGAAAAACTGGTGCCTGGGGAGGCAAATTTTTTTTGATCCCAAATGCAAAAACTGATGCCAGGACGAAATGCAGGGTCGATTTCCAAACTTAAAAATGGTATTGCTTGCTGTTTTTAAAAATCAAGCATTTTGGTGCCTGAAGAAGAAATCGCGTGATGTCGGGGTGAGAAAAACTGGTTCCTGGGGAGGCAATTTTTTTTTGATCCCAAATGCAAAAACGGATGCCAGGACGAAATTCCGGGTCAAATTCCAAACTTAAAAATGGTATTGCTTGCTGTTTTTAAAAATCAAGCTTTTTGGTGCCTGAAGAAGAAAACGCGTGATGCCGGGGTCAGAAAAACTGGTGCCTGGGGAGGCAAATTTTTTTTGATCCCAAATGCAAAAACGGATGCCAGGACGAAATTCCGGGTCGAATTCCAAACTTAAAAATGGTATTGCTTGCTGTTTTTAAAAATCAAGCTTTTTGGTGCCTGAAGAAGAAAACGCGTGATGCCGGGGTCAGAAAAACTGGTGCCTGGGGAGGCAAATTTTTTTTGATCCCAAATGCAAAAACTGATGCCAGGACGAAATGCAGGGTCGATTTCCAAACTTAAAAATGGTATTGCTTGCTGTTTTTAAAAATCAAGCATTTTGGTGCCTGAAGAAGAAATCGCGTGATGTCGGGGTGAGAAAAACTGGTTCCTGGGGAGGCAATTTTTTTTTGATCCCAAATGCAAAAACGGATGCCAGGACGAAATTCCGGGTCAAATTCCAAACTTAAAAATGGTATTGCTTGCTGTTTTTAAAAATCAAGCTTTTTGGTGCCTGAAGAAGAAAACGCGTGATGCCGGGGTCAGAAAAATTGGTGCCTGGGGAGGCAAATTTTTTTTGATCCCAAATGCAAAAATGGATGCCAGGACGAAATTCCGGGTCGAATTCCAAACTTAAAAATGGTATTGCTTGCTGTTTTTAAAAATCAAGCTTTTTGGTGCCTGAAGAAGAAAACACGTGATGCCGGGGTCAGAAAAAATGATGCCTGGGTAGACAAAAAATTTTTGACCCCAAATGCAAAAACGGATGCCAGGATGAGATTCAGGGTAGAATTCCAAACTTAAAAATGGTATTGCTTGCTATTTTTAAAAATCAAGCTTTTTGGTGCCTGAAGAAGAAAACGCGTGATGCCGGGGTCAGAAAAACTGGTGCCTGGGGAGGCAATTTTTTTTTGATCCCAAATGCAAAAACGGATGCCAGGACGAAATTCCGGGTCGAATTCCAAACTTAAAAATGGTATTGCTTGCTGTTTTTAAAAATCAAACTTTTTGGTGCCTGAAGAAGAAAACGCGTGATGCCGGGGTCAGAAAAACTGGTGCCTGGGGAGGCAAATTTTTTTTGATCCCAAATGCAAAAACGGATGCCAGGACGAAATTCCGGGTCGACTTCCAAACTTAAAAATGGTATTGCTTGCTGTTTTTAAAAATCAAGGTTTTTGGTGCCTAAAGAAGAAAACACGTGATGCCGGGGTCAGAAAAACTGGTGCCTGGGGAGGTAAAAATTTTTTGATCCCAAATGCAAAAACGGATGCCAGGACGAAATTCGGGGTCGAATTCCAATCTTAAAAATGGTATTGCTTGCTGTTTTTAAAAATCAAGCTTTTTGGTGCCTGAAGAAGAAAACGCGTGATGCCGGGGTCAGAAAAACTGGTGCCTGGGGAGGTTCAAATTTTTTTGATCCCAAATGCAAAAACGGATCCCAGGACGAAATTCGGGGTCGAATTCCAATCTTAAAAATGGTATTGCTTGCTGTTTTTAAAAATCAAGCTTTTTTGTGCCTGAAGAAGAAAACGCGTGATGCCGGGGTCAGAAAAATTGATGCCTGGGTAGGCAAAAAAATTTTGATCCCAAAGGCAAAAACGGATGCCAGGATGAGATTCAGGGTAGAATTCCAAACTTAAAAATGGTATTGCTTGCTGTTTTTAAAAATCAAGATTTTTGGTGCCTGAAGAAGAAAACGCGTGATGCCGGGGTCAGAAAAACTGGTGCCTGGGGAGGCAAATTTTTTTTGATCCCAAATGCAAAAACGGATGCCAGGACGAAATTCCGGGTCGAATTCCAAACTTAAAAATGGTATTGCTTGCTGTTTTTAAAAATCAAGCTTTTTGGTGCCTGAAGAAGAAAACGCGTGATGCCGGGGTCAGAAAAACTGGTGCTTGGGGAGGCAAATTTTTTTTGATCCCAAATGCAAAAACGGATGCCAGAACGAAATTCCGGGTCGAATTCCAAACTTAAAAATGGTATTGCTTGCTGTTTTTAAAAATCAAGCTTTTTGGTGCCTGAAGAAGAAAACGCGTGATGCCGGGGTCAGAAAAACTGGTGCTTCGGGAGGCAAAATTTTTTTGATCCCAAATGCAAAAACGGATGCCAGGACGAAATTTGGGGTTGAATTCCAAACTTCAAAATGATATTGCTTGCTTTTTTAAAAAATCAAGATTTTTTGTGCCTGAAGAAGAAAACGCGTGATGCCGGGGTCAGAAAAACTGGTGCTTCGGGAGGCAAATTTTTTTGATCCCAAATGCAAAAACGGATGCCAGGACGAAATTCCGGGTCGAATTCCAAACTTAAAAATGGTATTGCTTGCTGTTTTTAAAAATCAAGCTTTTTGGTGCCTGAAGAAGAAAACGCGTGATGCCGGGGTCAGAAAAACTGGTGCCTGGGGAGGCAAATTTTTTTTGATCCCAAATGCAAAAACGGATGCCAGGACGAAATGCAGGGTTGAATTCCAAACTTAAAAATGATATTGCTTGCTGTTTTTAAAAATCAAGCATTTTGGTGCCTAAAGAAGAAAACGCGTGATGCCGGGGTCAGAAAAACTGATGCCTGGGTAGGCAAAAATTTTTTGATCCCAAATGCAAAAACGGATGCCAGGACGAAATGCAGGGTCGAATTCCAAACTTAAAAATGGTATTGCTTGCTGTTTTTAAAAATCAAGCATTTTGGTGCCTGAAGAAGAAATCGCGTGATGCCGGGGTCAGAAAAACTGGTGCCTGGGGAGGCAAATTTTTTTTGTTCCCAAATGCAAAAACGGATGCCAGGATGAAATTCGGGGTCGAATTCCAAACTTAAAAATGGTATTGCTTGCTGTTTTTAAAAATCAAGCTTTTTGGTGCCTGAAGAAGAAAACGCGTGATGCCGGGGTCAGAAAAACTGGTGCCTGGGGAGGCAATTTTTTTTTGATCCCAAATGCAAAAACGGATGCCAGGACGAAATTCCGGGTCGAATTCCAAACTTAAAAATGGTATTGCTTGCTGTTTTTAAAAATCAAGCTTTTTGGTGCCTGAAGAAGAAAATGCGTGATGCCGGGGTCAGAAAAATTGATGCCTGGGTAGGCAAAAAAATTTTGATCCCAAAGGCAAAAACGGATGCCAGGATGAGATTCAGGGTAGAATTCCAAACTTAAAAATGGTATTGCTTGCTGTTTTTAAAAATCAAGCGTTTTGGTGCCTGAAGAAGAAAATGCGTGATGCCGGGGTCAGAAAAACTGGTGCCTGGGGAGGCAAATTTTTTTTGATCCCAAATGCAAAAACGGATGCCAGGACGAAATTCCGGGTCAAATTCCAAACTTAAAAATGGTATTGCTTGCTGTTTTTAAAAATCAAGCTTTTTGGTGCCTGAAGAAGAAAACGCGTGATGCCGGGGTCAGAAAAACTGGTGCCTGGGGAGGCAAATTTTTTTTGATCCCAAATGCAAAAATGGATGCCAGGACGAAATTCCGGGTCGAATTCCAAACTTAAAAATGGTATTGCTTGCTGTTTTTAAAAATCAAGCTTTTTGGTGCCTGAAGAAGAAAACACGTGATGCCGGGGTCAGAAAAAATGATGCCTGGGTAGGCAAAAATTTTTTGACCCCAAATGCAAAAACGGATGCCAGGATGAGATTCAGGGTAGAATTCCAAACTTAAAAATGGTATTGCTTGCTGTTTTTAAAAATCAAGCTTTTTGGTGCCTGAAGAAGAAAACGCGTGATGCCGGGGTCAGAAAAACTGGTGCCTGGGGAGGCAATTTTTTTTTGATCCCAAATGCAAAAACGGATGCCAGGACGAAATTCCGGGTCGAATTCCAAACTTAAAAATGGTATTGCTTGCTGTTTTTAAAAATCAAACTTTTTGGTGCCTGAAGAAGAAAACGCGTGATGCCGGGGTCAGAAAAACTGGTGCCTGGGGAGGCAAATTTTTTTTGATCCCAAATGCAAAAACGGATGCCAGGACGAAATTCCGGGTCGACTTCCAAACTTAAAAATGGTATTGCTTGCTGTTTTTAAAAATCAAGGTTTTTGGTGCCTTAAGAAGAAAACACGTGATGCCGGGGTCAGAAAAACTGGTGCCTGGGGAGGTAAAAATTTTTTGATCCCAAATGCAAAAACGGATGCCAGGACAAAATTCGGGGTCGAATTCCAATCTTAAAAATGGTATTGCTTGCTGTTTTTAAAAATCAAGCTTTTTGGTGCCTGAAGAAGAAAACGCGTGATGCCGGGGTCAGAAAAACTGGTGCCTGGGGAGGTTCAAATTTTTTTGATCCCAAATGCAAAAACGGATCCCAGGACGAAATTCGGGGTCGAATTCCAAACTTAAAAATGGTATTGCTTGCTGTTTTTAAAAATCAAGCTTTTTGGTGCCTGAAGAAGAAAACGCGTGATGCCGGGGTCAGAAAAATTGATGCCTGGGTAGGCAAAACAATTTTGATCCCAAAGGCAAAAACGGATGCCAGGATGAGATTCAGGGTAGAATTCCAAACTTAAAAATGGTATTGCTTGCTGTTTTTAAAAATCAAGCTTTTTGGTGCCTGAAGAAGAAAACGCGTGATGCCGGACCGGGGTCAGAAAAACTGGTGCCTGGGGAGGCAAATTTTTTTTGATCCCAAATGCAAAAACGGATGCCAGGACGAAATTCCGGGTCGAATTCCAAACTTAAAAATGGTATTGCTTGCTGTTTTTAAAAATCAAGCTTTTTGGTGCCTGAAGAAGAAAACGCGTGATGCCGGGGTCAGAAAAACTGGTGCCTGGGGAGGCAAATTTTTTTTGATCCCAAATGCAAAAACGGATGCCAGGACGAAATGCAGGGTTGAATTCCAAACTTAAAAATGGTATTGCTTGCTGTTTTTAAAAATCAAGCATTTTGGTGCCTAAAGAAGAAAACGCGTGATGCCGGGGTCAGAAAAACTGATGCCTGGGTAGGCAAAATTTTTTTGATCCCAAATGCAAAAACGGATGCCAGGACGAAATGCAGGGTCGAATTCCAAACTTAAAAATGGTATTGCTTGCTGTTTTTAAAAATCAAGCATTTTGGTGCCTGAAGAAGAAATCGCGTGATGCCGGGGTCAGAAAAACTGGTGCCTGGGGAGGCAAATTTTTTTTGATCCCAAATGCAAAAACGGATGCCAGGACGAAATGCAGGGTCGATTTCCAAACTTAAAAATGGTATTGCTTGCTGTTTTTAAAAATCAAGCTTTTTGGTGCCTAAAGAAGAAAACGCGTGATGCCGGGGTCAGAAAAAATGATGCCTGGGTAGGCAAAATTTTTTTGATCCCAAATGCAAAAACGGATGCCAGGACGAAATGCAGGGTCGATTTCCAAACTTAAAAATGGTATTGCTTGCTGTTTTTAAAAATCAAGCGTTTTGGTGCCTGAAGAAGAAAACGCGTGATGCCGGGGTCAGAAAAACTGGTGCCTGGGGAGGCAAATTTTTTTTGATCCCAAATGCAAAAGCGGATGCCAGGACGAAATTCCGGGTCGAATTCCAAACTTAAAAATGGTATTGCTTGCTGTTTTTAAAAATCAAGCTTTTTGGTGCCTGAAGAAGAAAACGCGTGATGCCGGGGTCAGAAAAACTGGTGCCTGGGGAGGCAATATTTTTTTGATCCCAAATGCAAAAACGGATGCCAGGACGAAATTCGGGGTTGAATTCCAAACTTAAAAATGATATTGCTTGCTTTTTTAAAAAATCAAGATTTTTTGTGCCTGAAGAAGAAAACGCGTGATGCCGGGGTCAGAAAAACTGGTGCCTGGGGAGGCAAATTTTTTTTGATCCCAAATGCAAAAACGGATCCCAGGATGAAATTCGGGGTCGAATTCCAATCTTAAAAATGGTATTGCTTGCTGTTTTTAAAAATCAAGCTTTTTGGTGCCTGAAAAAGAAAACGCGTGATGCCGGGGTCAGAAAAATTGATGCCTGGGTAGGCAAAAAAATTTTGATCCCAAAGGCAAAAACGGATGCCAGGATGAGATTCAGGGTAGAATTCCAAACTTAAAAATGGTATTGCTTGCTGTTTTTTAAAATCAAGCTTTTTGGTGCCTGAAGAAGAAAACGCGTGATGCCGGGGTCAGAAAAACTGGTGCTTGGGGAGGCAAATTTTTTTTGATCCCAAATGCAAAAACGGATGCCAGAACGAAATTCCGGGTAGAATTCCAAACTTAAAAATGGTATTGCTTGCTGTTTTTAAAAATCAACCTTTTTGGTGCCTGAAGAAGAAAACGCGTGATGCCGGGGTCAGAAAAACTGGTGCCTGGGGAGGCAATTTTTTTTTGATCCCAAATGCAAAAACGGATGCCAGGACGAAATTCCGGGTCGAATTCCAAACTTAAAAATGGTATTGCTTGCTGTTTTTAAAAATCAAGCTTTTTGGTGCCTGAAGAAGAAAACGCGTGATGCCGGGGTCAGAAAAACTGGTGCTTCGGGAGGCAAAATTTTTTTGATCCCAAATTGAAAAACGGATGCCAGGACGAAATTCGGGGTTGAATTCCAAACTTAAAAATGATATTGCTTGCTTTTTTAAAAAATCAAGATTTTTTGTGCCTGAAGAAGAAAACGCGTGATGCCGGGGTCAGAAAAACTGGTGCCTGGGGAGGCAAATTTTTTTTGATCCCAAATGCAAAAACGGATCCCAGGATGAAATTCGGGGTCGAATTCCAATCTTAAAAATGGTATTGCTTGCTGTTTTTAAAAATCAAGCTTTTTGGTGCCTGAAAAAGAAAACGCGTGATGCCGGGGTCAGAAAAATTGATGCCTGGGTAGGCAAAAAAATTTTGATCCCAAAGGCAAAAACGGATGCCAGGATGAGATTCAGGGTAGAATTCCAAACTTAAAAATGGTATTGCTTGCTGTTTTTTAAAATCAAGCTTTTTGGTGCCTGAAGAAGAAAACGCGTGATGCCGGGGTCAGAAAAACTGGTGCTTGGGGAGGCAAATTTTTTTTGATCCCAAATGCAAAAACGGATGCCAGAACGAAATTCCGGGTAGAATTCCAAACTTAAAAATGGTATTGCTTGCTGTTTTTAAAAATCAAGCTTTTTGGTGCCTGAAGAAGAAAACGCGTGATGCCGGGGTCAGAAAAACTGGTGCCTGGGGAGGCAAATTTTTTTTGATCCCAAATGCAAAAACGGATGCCAGGACGAAATTCCGGGTCGACTTCCAAACTTAAAAATGGTATTGCTTGCTGTTTTTAAAAATCAAGGTTTTTGGTGCCTTAAGAAGAAAACACGTGATGCCGGGGTCAGAAAAACTGGTGCCTGGGGAGGTAAAAATTTTTTGATCCCAAATGCAAAAACGGATGCCAGGACGAAATTCGGGGTCGAATTCCAATCTTAAAAATGGTATTGCTTGCTGTTTTTAAAAATCAAGCTTTTTGGTGCCTGAAGAAGAAAACGCGTGATGCCGGGGTCAGAAAAATTGATGCCTGGGTAGGCAAAACAATTTTGATCCCAAAGGCAAAAACGGATGCCAGGATGAGATTCAGGGTAGAATTCCAAACTTAAAAATGGTATTGCTTGCTGTTTTTAAAAATCAAGCTTTTTGGTGCCTGAAGAAGAAAACGCGTGATGCCGGGGTCAGAAAAACTGGTGCCTGGGGAGGCAAATTTTTTTTGATCCCAAATGCAAAAACGGATGCCAGGACGAAATTCCGGGTCGACTTCCAAACTTAAAAATGGTATTGCTTGCTGTTTTTAAAAATCAAGGTTTTTGGTGCCTTAAGAAGAAAACACGTGATGCCGGGGTCAGAAAAACTGGTGCCTGGGGAGGTAAAAATTTTTTGATCCCAAATGCAAAAACGGATGCCAGGACGAAATTCGGGGTCGAATTCCAATCTTAAAAATGGTATTGCTTGCTGTTTTTAAAAATCAAGGTTTTTGGTGCCTGAAGAAGAAAACGCGTGATGCCGGGGTCAGAAAAACTGGTGCCTGGGGAGGCAAATTTTTTTTGATCCCAATTGCAAAAACGGATGCCAGGACGAAATTCCGGGTCGAATTCCAAACTTAAAAATGGTATTGCTTGCTGTTTTTAAAAATCAAGCTTTTTGGTGCCTGAAGAAGAAAACGCGTGATGCCGGGGTCAGAAAAACTGGTGCTTGGGGAGGCAAATATTTTTTGATCCCAAATGCAAAAACGGATGCCAGAACGAAATTCCGGGTCGAATTCCAAACTTAAAAATGGTATTGCTTGCTGTTTTTAAAAATCAAGCTTTTTGGTGCCTGAAGAAGAAAACGCGTGATGCCGGGGTCAGAAAAACTGGTGCTTCGGGAGGCAAAATTTTTTTGATCCCAAATTGAAAAACGGATGCCAGGACGAAATTCGGGGTTGAATTCCAAACTTAAAAATGATATTGCTTGCTTTTTTAAAAAATCAAGATTTTTTGTGCCTGAAGAAGAAAATGCGTGATGCCGGGGTCAGAAAAACTGGTGCCTGGGGAGGCAAATTTTTTTTGATCCCAAATGCAAAAACGGATGCCAGGACGAAATGCAGGGTTGAATTCCAAACTTAAAAATGGTATTGCTTGCTGTTTTTAAAAATCAAGCATTTTGGTGCCTAAAGAAGAAAACGCGTGATGCCGGGGTCAGAAAAACTGATGCCTGGGTAGGCAAAATTTTTTTGATCCCAAATGCAAAAACGGATGCCAGGACGAAATGCAGGGTCGAATTCCAAACTTAAAAATGGTATTGCTTGCTGTTTTTAAAAATCAAGCATTTTGGTGCCTGAAGAAGAAATCGCGTGATGCCGGGGTCAGAAAAACTGGTGCCTGGGGAGGCAAATTTTTTTTGATCCCAAATGCAAAAACGGATGCCAGGACGAAATGCAGGGTCGATTTCCAAACTTAAAAATGGTATTGCTTGCTGTTTTTAAAAATCAAGCTTTTTGGTGCCTAAAGAAGAAAACGCGTGATGCCGGGGTCAGAAAAAATGATGCCTGGGTAGGCAAAATTTTTTTGATCCCAAATGCAAAAACGGATGCCAGGACGAAATGCAGGGTCGATTTCCAAACTTAAAAATGGTATTGCTTGCTGTTTTTAAAAATCAAGCGTTTTGGTGCCTGAAGAAGAAAACGCGTGATGCCGGGGTCAGAAAAACTGGTGCCTGGGGAGGCAAATTTTTTTTGATCCCAAATGCAAAAGCGGATGCCAGGACGAAATTCCGGGTCGAATTCCAAACTTAAAAATGGTATTGCTTGCTGTTTTTAAAAATCAAGCTTTTTGGTGCCTGAAGAAGAAAACGCGTGATGCCGGGGTCAGAAAAACTGGTGCCTGGGGAGGCAATATTTTTTTGATCCCAAATGCAAAAACGGATGCCAGGACGAAATTCGGGGTTGAATTCCAAACTTAAAAATGATATTGCTTGCTTTTTTAAAAAATCAAGATTTTTTGTGCCTGAAGAAGAAAACGCGTGATGCCGGGGTCAGAAAAACTGGTGCCTGGGGAGGCAAATTTTTTTTGATCCCAAATGCAAAAACGGATCCCAGGATGAAATTCGGGGTCGAATTCCAATCTTAAAAATGGTATTGCTTGCTGTTTTTAAAAATCAAGCTTTTTGGTGCCTGAAAAAGAAAACGCGTGATGCCGGGGTCAGAAAAATTGATGCCTGGGTAGGCAAAAAAATTTTGATCCCAAAGGCAAAAACGGATGCCAGGATGAGATTCAGGGTAGAATTCCAAACTTAAAAATGGTATTGCTTGCTGTTTTTTAAAATCAAGCTTTTTGGTGCCTGAAGAAGAAAACGCGTGATGCCGGGGTCAGAAAAACTGGTGCTTGGGGAGGCAAATTTTTTTTGATCCCAAATGCAAAAACGGATGCCAGAACGAAATTCCGGGTAGAATTCCAAACTTAAAAATGGTATTGCTTGCTGTTTTTAAAAATCAACCTTTTTGGTGCCTGAAGAAGAAAACGCGTGATGCCGGGGTCAGAAAAACTGGTGCCTGGGGAGGCAATTTTTTTTTGATCCCAAATGCAAAAACGGATGCCAGGACGAAATTCCGGGTCGAATTCCAAACTTAAAAATGGTATTGCTTGCTGTTTTTAAAAATCAAGCTTTTTGGTGCCTGAAGAAGAAAACGCGTGATGCCGGGGTCAGAAAAACTGGTGCTTCGGGAGGCAAAATTTTTTTGATCCCAAATTGAAAAACGGATGCCAGGACGAAATTCGGGGTTGAATTCCAAACTTAAAAATGATATTGCTTGCTTTTTTAAAAAATCAAGATTTTTTGTGCCTGAAGAAGAAAATGCGTGATGCCGGGGTCAGAAAAACTGGTGCTTGGGGAGGCAAATTTTTTTTGATCCCAAATGCAAAAACGGATGCCAGAACGAAATTCCGGGTAGAATTCCAAACTTAAAAATGGTATTGCTTGCTGTTTTTAAAAATCAAGCTTTTTGGTGCCTGAAGAAGAAAACGCGTGATGCCGGGGTCAGAAAAACTGGTGCCTGGGGAGGCAAATTTTTTTTGATCCCAAATGCAAAAACGGATGCCAGGACGAAATTCCGGGTCGACTTCCAAACTTAAAAATGGTATTGCTTGCTGTTTTTAAAAATCAAGGTTTTTGGTGCCTTAAGAAGAAAACACGTGATGCCGGGGTCAGAAAAACTGGTGCCTGGGGAGGTAAAAATTTTTTGATCCCAAATGCAAAAACGGATGCCAGGACGAAATTCGGGGTCGAATTCCAATCTTAAAAATGGTATTGCTTGCTGTTTTTAAAAATCAAGCTTTTTGGTGCCTGAAGAAGAAAACGCGTGATGCCGGGGTCAGAAAAACTGGTGCCTGGGGAGGTTCAAATTTTTTTGATCCCAAATGCAAAAACGGATCCCAGGACGAAATTCGGGGTCGAATTCCAATCTTAAAAATGGTATTGCTTGCTGTTTTTAAAAATCAAGCTTTTTGGTGCCTGAAGAAGAAAACGCGTGATGCCGGGGTCAGAAAAATTGATGCCTGGGTAGGCAAAACAATTTTGATCCCAAAGGCAAAAACGGATGCCAGGATGAGATTCAGGGTAGAATTCCAAACTTAAAAATGGTATTGCTTGCTGTTTTTAAAAATCAAGCTTTTTGGTGCCTGAAGAAGAAAACGCGTGATGCCGGGGTCAGAAAAACTGGTGCCTGGGGAGGCAAATTTTTTTTGATCCCAATTGCAAAAACGGATGCCAGGACGAAATTCTGGGTCGAATTCCAAACTTAAAAATGGTATTGCTTGCTGTTTTTAAAAATCAAGCTTTTTGGTGCCTGAAGAAGAAAACGCGTGATGCCGGGGTCAGAAAAACTGGTGCTTGGGGAGGCAAATTTTTTTTGATCCCAAATGCAAAAACGGATGCCAGAACGAAATTCCGGGTCGAATTCCAAACTTAAAAATGGTATTGCTTGCTGTTTTTAAAAATCAAGCTTTTTGGTGCCTGAAGAAGAAAACGCGTGATGCCGGGGTCAGAAAAACTGGTGCTTCGGGAGGCAAAATTTTTTTGATCCCAAATTGAAAAACGGATGCCAGGACGAAATTCGGGGTTGAATTCCAAACTTAAAAATGATATTGCTTGCTTTTTTAAAAAATCAAGATTTTTTGTGCCTGAAGAAGAAAATGCGTGATGCCGGGGTCAGAAAAACTGGTGCCTGGGGAGGCAAATTTTTTTTGATCCCAAATGCAAAAACGGATGCCAGGACGAAATGCAGGGTTGAATTCCAAACTTAAAAATGGTATTGCTTGCTGTTTTTAAAAATCAACCTTTTTGGTGCCTGAAAAAGAAAACGCGTGATGCCGGGGTCAGAAAAATTGATGTCTGGGTAGGCAAAAAAATTTTGATCCCAAAGGCAAAAACGGATGCCAGGATGAGATTCAGGGTAGAATTCCAAACTTAAAAATGGTATTGCTTGCTGTTTTTTAAAATCAAGCTTTTTGGTGCCTGAAGAAGAAAACGCGTGATGCCGGGGTCAGAAAAACTGGTGCTTGGGGAGGCAAATTTTTTTTGATCCCAAATGCAAAAACGGATGCCAGAACGAAATTCCGGGTAGAATTCCAAACTTAAAAATGGTATTGCTTGCTGTTTTTAAAAATCAACCTTTTTGGTGCCTGAAGAAGAAAACGCGTGATGCCGGGGTCAGAAAAACTGGTGCCTGGGGAGGCAATTTTTTTTTGATCCCAAATGCAAAAACGGATGCCAGGACGAAATTCCGGGTCGAATTCCAAACTTAAAAATGGTATTGCTTGCTGTTTTTAAAAATCAAGCTTTTTGGTGCCTGAAGAAGAAAACGCGTGATGCCGGGGTCAGAAAAACTGGTGCTTCGGGAGGCAAAATTTTTTTGATCCCAAATTGAAAAACGGATGCCAGGACGAAATTCGGGGTTGAATTCCAAACTTAAAAATGATATTGCTTGCTTTTTTAAAAAATCAAGATTTTTTGTGCCTGAAGAAGAAAATGCGTGATGCCGGGGTCAGAAAAACTGGTGCTTAGGGAGGCAAATTTTTTTTGATCCCAAATGCAAAAACGGATGCCAGAACGAAATTCCGGGTAGAATTCCAAACTTAAAAATGGTATTGCTTGCTGTTTTTAAAAATCAAGCTTTTTGGTGCCTGAAGAAGAAAACGCGTGATGCCGGGGTCAGAAAAACTGGTGCCTGGGGAGGCAAATTTTTTTTGATCCCAAATGCAAAAACGGATGCCAGGACGAAATTCCGGGTCGACTTCCAAACTTAAAAATGGTATTGCTTGCTGTTTTTAAAAATCAAGGTTTTTGGTGCCTTAAGAAGAAAACACGTGATGCCGGGGTCAGAAAAACTGGTGCCTGGGGAGGTAAAAATTTTTTGATCCCAAATGCAAAAACGGATGCCAGGACGAAATTCGGGGTCGAATTCCAATCTTAAAAATGGTATTGCTTGCTGTTTTTAAAAATCAAGCTTTTTGGTGCCTGAAGAAGAAAACGCGTGATGCCGGGGTCAGAAAAACTGGTGCCTGGGGAGGTTCAAATTTTTTTGATCCCAAATGCAAAAACGGATCCCAGGACGAAATTCGGGGTCGAATTCCAATCTTAAAAATGGTATTGCTTGCTGTTTTTAAAAATCAAGCTTTTTGGTGCCTGAAGAAGAAAACGCGTGATGCCGGGGTCAGAAAAATTGATGCCTGGGTAGGCAAAACAATTTTGATCCCAAAGGCAAAAACGGATGCCAGGATGAGATTCAGGGTAGAATTCCAAACTTAAAAATGGTATTGCTTGCTGTTTTTAAAAATCAAGCTTTTTGGTGCCTGAAGAAGAAAACGCGTGATGCCGGGGTCAGAAAAACTGGTGCCTGGGGAGGCAAATTTTTTTTGATCCCAATTGCAAAAACGGATGCCAGGACGAAATTCCGGGTCGAATTCCAAACTTAAAAATGGTATTGCTTGCTGTTTTTAAAAATCAAGCTTTTTGGTGCCTGAAGAAGAAAACGCGTGATGCCGGGGTCAGAAAAACTGGTGCTTGGGGAGGCAAATTTTTTTTGATCCCAAATGCAAAAACGGATGCCAGAACGAAATTCCGGGTCGAATTCCAAACTTAAAAATGGTATTGCTTGCTGTTTTTAAAAATCAAGCTTTTTGGTGCCTGAAGAAGAAAACGCGTGATGCCGGGGTCAGAAAAACTGGTGCTTCGGGAGGCAAAATTTTTTTGATCCCAAATTGAAAAACGGATGCCAGGACGAAATTCGGGGTTGAATTCCAAACTTAAAAATGATATTGCTTGCTTTTTTAAAAAATCAAGATTTTTTGTGCCTGAAGAAGAAAATGCGTGATGCCGGGGTCAGAAAAACTGGTGCCTGGGGAGGCAAATTTTTTTTGATCCCAAATGCAAAAACGGATGCCAGGACGAAATGCAGGGTTGAATTCCAAACTTAAAAATGGTATTGCTTGCTGTTTTTAAAAATCAAGCATTTTGGTGCCTAAAGAAGAAAACGCGTGATGCCGGGGTCAGAAAAACTGATGCCTGGGTAGGCAAAATTTTTTTGATCCCAAATGCAAAAACGGATGCCAGGACGAAATGCAGGGTCGAATTCCAAACTTAAAAATGGTATTGCTTGCTGTTTTTAAAAATCAAGCATTTTGGTGCCTGAAGAAGAAATCGCGTGATGCCGGGGTCAGAAAAACTGGTGCCTGGGGAGGCAAATTTTTTTTGATCCCAAATGCAAAAACGGATGCCAGGACGAAATGCAGGGTCGATTTCCAAACTTAAAAATGGTATTGCTTGCTGTTTTTAAAAATCAAGCTTTTTGGTGCCTAAAGAAGAAAACGCGTGATGCCGGGGTCAGAAAAAATGATGCCTGGGTAGGCAAAATTTTTTTGATCCCAAATGCAAAAACGGATGCCAGGACGAAATGCAGGGTCGATTTCCAAACTTAAAAATGGTATTGCTTGCTGTTTTTAAAAATCAAGCGTTTTGGTGCCTGAAGAAGAAAACGCGTGATGCCGGGGTCAGAAAAACTGGTGCCTGGGGAGGCAAATTTTTTTTGATCCCAAATGCAAAAGCGGATGCCAGGACGAAATTCCGGGTCGAATTCCAAACTTAAAAATGGTATTGCTTGCTGTTTTTAAAAATCAACCTTTTTGGTGCCTGAAGAAGAAAACGCGTGATGCCGGGGTCAGAAAAACTGGTGCCTGGGGAGGCAATTTTTTTTTGATCCCAAATGCAAAAACGGATGCCAGGACGAAATTCCGGGTCGAATTCCAAACTTAAAAATGGTATTGCTTGCTGTTTTTAAAAATGAAGCTTTTTGGTGCCTGAAGAAGAAAACGCGTGATGCCGGGGTCAGAAAAACTGGTGCTTCGGGAGGCAAAATTTTTTTGATCCCAAATTGAAAAACGGATGCCAGGACGAAATTCGGGGTTGAATTCCAAACTTAAAAATGATATTGCTTGCTTTTTTAAAAAATCAAGATTTTTTGTGCCTGAAGAAGAAAATGCGTGATGCCGGGGTCAGAAAAACTGGTGCCTGGGGAGGCAAATTTTTTTTGATCCCAAATGCAAAAACGGATGCCAGGACGAAATGCAGGGTTGAATTCCAAACTTAAAAATGGTATTGCTTGCTGTTTTTAAAAATCAAGCATTTTGGTGCCTAAAGAAGAAAACGCGTGATGCCGGGGTGAGAAAAACTGATGCCTGGGTAGGCAAAATTTTTTTGATCCCAAATGCAAAAACGGATGCCAGGACGAAATGCAGGGTCGAATTCCAAACTTAAAAATGGTATTGCTTGCTGTTTTTAAAAATCAAGCATTTTGGTGCCTGAAGAAGAAATCGCGTGATGCCGGGGTCAGAAAAACTGGTGCCTGGGGAGGCAAATTTTTTTTGATCCCAAATGCAAAAACGGATGCCAGGACGAAATGAAGGGTCGATTTCCAAACTTAAAAATGGTATTGCTTGCTGTTTTTAAAAATCAAGCTTTTTGGTGCCTAAAGAAGAAAACGCGTGATGCCGGGGTCAGAAAAAATGATGCCTGGGTAGGCAAAATTTTTTTGATCCCAAATGCAAAAACGGATGCCAGGACGAAATGCAGGGTCGATTTCCAAACTTAAAAATGGTATTGCTTGCTGTTTTTAAAAATCAAGCGTTTTGGTGCCTGAAGAAGAAAACGCGTGATGCCGGGGTCAGAAAAACTGGTGCCTGGGGAGGCAAATTTTTTTTGATCCCAAATGCAAAAGCGGATGCCAGGACGAAATTCCGGGTCGAATTCCAAACTTAAAAATGGTATTGCTTGCTGTTTTTAAAAATCAAGCTTTTTGGTGCCTGAAGAAGAAAACGCGTGATGCCGGGGTCAGAAAAACTGGTGCCTGGGGAGGCAATTTTTTTTTGATCCCAAATGCAAAAACGGATGCCAGGACGAAATTCCGGGTCGACTTCCAAACTTAAAAATGGTATTGCTTGCTGTTTTTAAAAATCAAGGTTTTTGGTGCCTTAAGAAGAAAACACGTGATGCCGGGTCAGAAAAACTGGTGCCTGGGGAGGTAAAAATTTTTTGATCCCAAATGCAAAAACGGATGCCAGGACGAAATTCGGGGTCGAATTCCAATCTTAAAAATGGTATTGCTTGCTGTTTTTAAAAATCAAGCTTTTTGGTGCCTGAAGAAGAAAACGCGTGATGCCGGGGTCAGAAAAACTGGTGCCTGGGGAGGTTCAAATTTTTTTGATCCCAAATGCAAAAACGGATCCCAGGACGAAATTCGGGGTCGAATTTCAATCTTAAAAATGGTATTGCTTGCTGTTTTTAAAAATCAAGCTTTTTGGTGCCTGAAGAAGAAAATGAGTGATGCCGGGGTCAGAAAAATTGATGCCTGGGTAGGCAAAACAATTTTGATCCCAAAGGCAAAAACGGATGCCAGGACGAAATTCCGGGTCGAATTCCAAACTTAAAAATGGTATTGCTTGCTGTTTTTAAAAATCAAGCTTTTTGGTGCCTGAAGAAGAAAACGCGTGATGCCGGGGTCAGAAAAACTGGTGCTTCGGGAGGCAAAATTTTTTTGATCCCAAATTGAAAAACGGATGCCAGGACGAAATTCGGGGTTGAATTCCAAACTTAAAAATGATATTGCTTGCTTTTTTAAAAAATCAAGATTTTTTGTGCCTGAAGAAGAAAATGCGTGATGCCGGGGTCAGAAAAACTGGTGCCTGGGGAGGCAAATTTTTTTTGATCCCAAATGCAAAAACGGATGCCAGGACGAAATGCAGGGTTGAATTCCAAACTTAAAAATGGTATTGCTTGCTGTTTTTAAAAATCAAGCTTTTTGGTGCCTGAAGAAGAAAACGCGTGATGCCGGGGTCAGAAAAACTGGTGCCTGGGGAGGCAAATTTTTTTTGATCCCAAATGCAAAAACGGATGCCAGGACGAAATTCCGGGTCGACTTCCAAACTTAAAAATGGTATTGCTTGCTGTTTTTAAAAATCAAGGTTTTTGGTGCGTTAAGAAGAAAACACGTGATGCCGGGGTCAGAAAAACTGGTGCCTGGGGAGGTAAAAATTTTTTGATCCCAAATGCAAAAACGGATGCCAGGACGAAATTCGGGGTCGAATTCCAATCTTAAAAATGGTATTGCTTGCTGTTTTTAAAAATCAAGCTTTTTGGTGCCTGAAGAAGAAAACGCGTGATGCCGGGGTCAGAAAAACTGGTGCCTGGGGAGGTTCAAATTTTTTTGATCCCAAATGCAAAAACGGATCCCAGGACGAAATTTGGGGTCGAATTCCAATCTTAAAAATGGTATTGCTTGCTGTTTTTAAAAATCAAGCTTTTTGGTGCCTGAAGAAGAAAACGCGTGATGCCGGGGTCAGAAAAATTGATGCCTGGGTAGGCAAAACAATTTTGATCCCAAAGGCAAAAACGGATGCCAGGATGAGATTCAGGGTAGAATTCCAAACTTAAAAATGGTATTGCTTGCTGTTTTTAAAAATCAAGCTTTTTGGTGCCTGAAGAAGAAAACGCGTGATGCCGGGGTCAGAAAAACTGGTGCCTGGGGAGGCAAATTTTTTTTGATCCCAAATGCAAAAACGGATGCCAGGACGAAATTCCGGGTCGACTTCCAAACTTAAAAATGGTATTGCTTGCTGTTTTTAAAAATCAAGGTTTTTGGTGCCTTAAGAAGAAAACACGTGATGCCGGGGTCAGAAAAACTGGTGCCTGGGGAGGTAAAAATTTTTTGATCCCAAATGCAAAAACGGATGCCAGGACGAAATTCCGGGTCGACTTCCAAACTTAAAAATGGTATTGCTTGCTGTTTTTAAAAATCAAGGTTTTTGGTGCCTGAAGAAGAAAACGCGTGATGCCGGGGTCAGAAAAACTGGTGCCTGGGGAGGCAAATTTTTTTTGATCCCAATTGCAAAAACGGATGCCAGGACGAAATTCCGGGTCGAATTCCAAACTTAAAAATGGTATTGCTTGCTGTTTTTAAAAATCAAGCTTTTTGGTGCCTGAAGAAGAAAACGCGTGATGCCGGGGTCAGAAAAACTGGTGCTTGGGGAGGCAAATATTTTTTGATCCCAAATGCAAAAACGGATGCCAGAACGAAATTCCGGGTCGAATTCCAAACTTAAAAATGGTATTGCTTGCTGTTTTTAAAAATGAAGCTTTTTGGTGCCTGAAGAAGAAAACGCGTGATGCCGGGGTCAGAAAAACTGGTGCTTCGGGAGGCAAAATTTTTTTGATCCCAAATTGAAAAACGGATGCCAGGACGAAATTCGGGGTTGAATTCCAAACTTAAAAATGATATTGCTTGCTTTTTTAAAAAATCAAGATTTTTTGTGCCTGAAGAAGAAAATGCGTGATGCCGGGGTCAGAAAAACTGGTGCCTGGGGAGGCAAATTTTTTTTGATCCCAAATGCAAAAACGGATGCCAGGACGAAATGCAGGGTTGAATTCCAAACTTAAAAATGGTATTGCTTGCTGTTTTTAAAAATCAAGCATTTTGGTGCCTAAAGAAGAAAACGCGTGATGCCGGGGTCAGAAAAACTGATGCCTGGGTAGGCAAAATTTTTTTGATCCCAAATGCAAAAACGGATGCCAGGACGAAATGCAGGGTCGAATTCCAAACTTAAAAATGGTATTGCTTGCTGTTTTTAAAAATCAAGCATTTTGGTGCCTGAAGAAGAAATCGCGTGATGCCGGGGTCAGAAAAACTGGTGCCTGGGGAGGCAAATTTTTTTTGATCCCAAATGCAAAAACGGATGCCAGGACGAAATGCAGGGTCGATTTCCAAACTTAAAAATGGTATTGCTTGCTGTTTTTAAAAATCAAGCTTTTTGGTGCCTAAAGAAGAAAACGCGTGATGCCGGGGTCAGAAAAAATGATGCCTGGGTAGGCAAAAATTTTTTGATCCCAAATGCAAAAACGGATGCCAGGACGAAATGCAGGGTCGATTTCCAAACTTAAAAATGGTATTGCTTGCTGTTTTTAAAAATCAAGCTTTTTGGTGCCTGAAGAAGAAAACGCGTGATGCCGGGGTCAGAAAAATTGATGCCTGGGTAGGCAAAAAAATTTTGATCCCAAAGGCAAAAACGGATGCCAGGATGAGATTCAGGGTAGAATTCCAAACTTAAAAATGGTATTGCTTGCTGTTTTTAAAAATCAAGCTTTTTGGTGCCTGAAGAAGAAAACGCGTGATGCCGGGGTCAGAAAAACTGGTGCTTGGGGAGGCAAATTTTTTTTGATCCCAAATGCAAAAACGGATGCCAGAACAAAATTCCGGGTAGAATTCCAAACTTAAAAATGGTATTGCTTGCTGTTTTTAAAAATCAAGCTTTTTGGTGCCTGAAGAAGAAAACGCGTGATGCCGGGGTCAGAAAAACTGGTGCCTGGGGAGGCAAATTTTTTTTGATCCCAAATGCAAAAACGGATGCCAGGACGAAATTCCGGGTCGACTTCCAAACTTAAAAATGGTATTGCTTGCTGTTTTTAAAAATCAAGGTTTTTGGTGCCTTAAGAAGAAAACACGTGATGCCGGGGTCAGAAAAACTGGTGCCTGGGGAGGTAAAAATTTTTTGATCCCAAATGCAAAAACGGATGCCAGGACGAAATTCGGGGTCGAATTCCAATCTTAAAAATGGTATTGCTTGCTGTTTTTAAAAATCAAGCTTTTTGGTGCCTGAAGAAGAAAACGCGTGATGCCGGGGTCAGAAAAACTGGTGCCTGGGGAGGTTCAAATTTTTTTGATCCCAAATGCAAAAACGGATCCCAGGACGAAATTCGGGGTCGAATTCCAATCTTAAAAATGGTATTGCTTGCTGTTTTTAAAAATCAAGCTTTTTGGTGCCTGAAGAAGAAAACGCGTGATGCCGGGGTCAGAAAAATTGATGCCTGGGTAGGCAAAACAATTTTGATCCCAAAGGCAAAAACGGATGCCAGGATGAGATTCAGGGTAGAATTCCAAACTTAAAAATGGTATTGCTTGCTGTTTTTAAAAATCAAGCATTTTGGTGCCTAAAGAAGAAAACGCGTGATGCCGGGGTCAGAAAAACTGATGCCTGGGTAGGCAAAATTTTTTTGATCCCAAATGCAAAAACGGATGCCAGGACGAAATGCAGGGTCGAATTCCAAACTTAAAAATGGTATTGTTTGCTGTTTTTAAAAATCAAGCATTTTGGTGCCTGAAGAAGAAATCGCGTGATGCCGGGGTCAGAAAAACTGGTGCCTGGGGAGGCAAATTTTTTTTGATCCCAAATGCAAAAACGGATGCCAGGACGAAATGCAGGGTCGATTTCCAAACTTAAAAATGGTATTGCTTGCTGTTTTTAAAAATCAAGCTTTTTGGTGCCTAAAGAAGAAAACGCGTGATGCCGGGGTCAGAAAAAATGATGCCTGGGTAGGCAAAATTTTTTTGATCCCAAATGCAAAAACGGATGCCAGGACGAAATGCAGGGTCGATTTCCAAACTTAAAAATGGTATTGCTTGCTGTTTTTAAAAATCAAGCGTTTTGGTGCCTGAAGAAGAAAATGCGTGATGCCGGGGTCAGAAAAACTGGTGCCTGGGGAGGCAAATTTTTTTTGATCCCAAATGCAAAAGCGGATGCCAGGACGAAATTCCGGGTCGAATTCCAAACTTAAAAATGGTATTGCTTGCTGTTTTTAAAAATCAAGCTTTTTGGTGCCTGAAGAAGAAAACGCGTGATGCCGGGGTCAGAAAAACTGGTGCCTGGGGAGGCAATTTTTTTTTGATCCCAAATGCAAAAACGGATGCCAGGACGAAATTCCGGGTCGAATTCCAAACTTAAAAATGGTATTGCTTGCTGTTTTTAAAAATCAAGCTTTTTGGTGCCTGAAGAAGAAAACGCGTGATGCCGGGGTCAGAAAAATTGATGCCTGGGTAGGCAAAAAAATTTTGATCCCAAAGGCAAAAACGGATGCCAGGATGAGATTCAGGGTAGAATTCCAAACTTAAAAATGGTATTGCTTGCTGTTTTTAAAAATCAAGATTTTTTGTGCCTGAAGAAGAAAACGCGTGATACCGGGGTCAGAAAAACTGGTGCTTTGGGAGGCAAAAATTTTTTGATCCCAAATGCAAAAACGGATGCCAGGACGAAATTTGGGGTTGAATTCCAAACTTAAAAATGATATTGCTTGCTTTTTTAAAAAATCAAGATTTTTTGTGCCTGAAGAAGAAAACGCGTGATGCCGGGGTCAGAAAAACTGGTGCCTGGGGAGGCAAATTTTTTTTGATCCCAAATGCAAAAACGGATCCCAGGATGAAATTCGGGGTCGAATTCCAATCTTAAAAATGGTATTGCTTGCTGTTTTTAAAAATCAAGCTTTTTGGTGCCTGAAGAAGAAAACGCGTGATGCCGGGGTCAGAAAAATTGATGCCTGGGTAGGCAAAAAAATTTTGATCCCAAAGGCAAAAACGGATGCCAGGATGAGATTCAGGGTAGAATTCCAAACTTAAAAATGGTATTGCTTGCTGTTTTTAAAAATCAAGCTTTTTGGTGCCTGAAGAAGAAAACGCGTGATGCCGGAGTCAGAAAAACTGGTGCTTGGGGAGGCAAATTTTTTTTGATCCCAAATGCAAAAACGGATGCCAGAACAAAATTCCGGGTAGAATTCCAAACTTAAAAATGGTATTGCTTGCTGTTTTTAAAAATCAAGCTTTTTGGTGCCTGAAGAAGAAAACGCGTGATGCCGGGGTCAGAAAAACTGGTGCCTGGGGAGGCAAATTTTTTTTGATCCCAAATGCAAAAACGGATGCCAGGACGAAATTCCGGGTCGACTTCCAAACTTAAAAATGGTATTGCTTGCTGTTTTTAAAAATCAAGGTTTTTGGTGCCTTAAGAAGAAAACACGTGATGCCGGGGTCAGAAAAACTGGTGCCTGGGGAGGTAAAAATTTTTTGATCCCAAATGCAAAAACGGATGCCAGGACGAAATTCGGGGTCGAATTCCAATCTTAAAAATGGTATTGCTTGCTGTTTTTAAAAATCAAGCTTTTTGGTGCCTGAAGAAGAAAACGCGTGATGCCGGGGTCAGAAAAACTGGTGCCTGGGGAGGTTCAAATTTTTTTGATCCCAAATGCAAAAACGGATCCCAGGACGAAATTCGGGGTCGAATTCCAATCTTAAAAATGGTATTGCTTGCTGTTTTTAAAAATCAAGCTTTTTGGTGCCTGAAGAAGAAAACGCGTGATGCCGGGGTCAGAAAAATTGATGCCTGGGTAGGCAAAACAATTTTGATCCCAAAGGCAAAAACGGATGCCAGGATGAGATTCAGGGTAGAATTCCAAACTTAAAAATGGTATTGCTTGCTGTTTTTAAAAATCAAGCTTTTTGGTGCCTGAAGAAGAAAACGCGTGATGCCGGGGTCAGAAAAACTGGTGCCTGGGGAGGCAAATTTTTTTTGATCCCAAATGCAAAAACGGATGCCAGGACGAAATTCCGGGTCGACTTCCAAACTTAAAAATGGTATTGCTTGCTGTTTTTAAAAATCAAGGTTTTTGGTGCCTTAAGAAGAAAACACGTGATGCCGGGGTCAGAAAAACTGGTGCCTGGGGAGGTAAAAATTTTTTGATCCCAAATGCAAAAACGGATGCCAGGACGAAATTCGGGGTCGAATTCCAATCTTAAAAATGGTATTGCTTGCTGTTTTTAAAAATCAAGCTTTTTGGTGCCTGAAGAAGAAAACGCGTGATGCCGGGGTCAGAAAAACTGGTGCCTGGAGAGGTTCAAATTTTTTTGATCCCAAATGCAAAAACGGATCCCAGGACGAAATTCGGGGTCGAATTCCAATCTTAAAAATGGTATTGCTTGCTGTTTTTAAAAATCAAGCTTTTTGGTGCCTGAAGAAGAAAACGCGTGATGCCGGGGTCAGAAAAATTGATGCCTGGGTAGGCAAAACAATTTTGATCCCAAAGGCAAAAACGGATGCCAGGATGAGATTCAGGGTAGAATTCCAAACTTAAAAATGGTATTGCTTGCTGTTTTTAAAAATCAAGCTTTTTGGTGCCTGAAGAAGAAAACGCGTGATGCCGGGGTCAGAAAAACTGGTGCCTGGGGAGGCAAATTTTTTTTGATCCCAATTGCAAAAACGGATGCCAGGACGAAATTCCGGGTCGAATTCCAAACTTAAAAATGGTATTGCTTGCTGTTTTTAAAAATCAAGCTTTTTGGTGCCTGAAGAAGAAAACGCGTGATGCCGGGGTCAGAAAAACTGGTGCTTGGGGAGGCAAAATTTTTGATCCCAAATGCAAAAACGGATGCCAGAACGAAATTCCGGGTCGAATTCCAAACTTAAAAATGGTATTGCTTGCTGTTTTTAAAAATCAAGCTTTTTGGTGCCTGAAGAAGAAAACGCGTGATGCCGGGGTCAGAAAAACTGGTGCTTGGGGAGGCAAATTTTTTTTGATCCCAAATGCAAAAACGGATGCCAGAACAAAATTCCGGGTAGAATTCCAAACTTAAAAATGGTATTGCTTGCTGTTTTTAAAAATCAAGCTTTTTGGTGCCTGAAGAAGAAAACGCGTGATGCCGGGGTCAGAAAAACTGGTGCCTGGGGAGGCAAATTTTTTTTGATCCCAAATGCAAAAACGGATGCCAGGACAAAATTCCGGGTCGAATTCCAAACTTAAAAATGGTATTGCTTGCTGTTTTTAAAAATCAAGCTTTTTGGTGCCTGAAGAAGAAAACGCGTGATGCCGGGGTCAGAAAAACTGGTGCCTGGGGAGGCAAATTTTTTTTGATCCCAAATGCAAAAACGGATGCCAGGACGAAATTCCGGGTCGACTTCCAAACTTAAAAATGGTATTGCTTGCTGTTTTTAAAAATCAAGGTTTTTGGTGCCTTAAGAAGAAAACACGTGATGCCGGGGTCAGAAAAACTGGTGCCTGGGGAGGTAAAAATTTTTTGATCCCAAATGCAAAAACGGATGCCAGGACGAAATTCGGGGTCGAATTCCAATCTTAAAAATGGTATTGCTTGCTGTTTTTAAAAATCAAGCTTTTTGGTGCCTGAAGAAGAAAACGCGTGATGCCGGGGTCAGAAAAACTGGTGCCTGGGGAGGTTCAAATTTTTTTGATCCCAAATGCAAAAACGGATCCCAGGACGAAATTCGGGGTCGAATTCCAATCTTAAAAATGGTATTGCTTGCTGTTTTTAAAAATCAAGCTTTTTGGTGCCTGAAGAAGAAAACGCGTGATGCCGGGGTCAGAAAAATTGATGCCTGGGTAGGCAAAACAATTTTGATCCCAAAGGCAAAAACGGATGCCAGGATGAGATTCAGGGTAGAATTCCAAACTTAAAAATGGTATTGCTTGCTGTTTTTAAAAATCAAGCATTTTGGTGCCTAAAGAAGAAAACGCGTGATGCCGGGGTCAGAAAAACTGATGCCTGAGTAGGCAAAATTTTTTTGATCCCAAATGCAAAAACGGATGCCAGGACGAAATGCAGGGTCGAATTCCAAACTTAAAAATGGTATTGCTTGCTCTTTTTAAAAATCAAGCATTTTGGTGCCTGAAGAAGAAATCGCGTGATGCCGGGGTCAGAAAAACTGGTGCCTGGGGAGGCAAATTTTTTTTGATCCCAAATGCAAAAACGGATGCCAGGACGAAATGCAGGGTCGATTTCCAAACTTAAAAATGGTATTGCTTGCTGTTTTTAAAAATCAAGCTTTTTGGTGCCTAAAGAAGAAAACGCGTGATGCCGGGGTCAGAAAAAATGATGCCTGGGTAGGCAAAAATTTTTTGATCCCAAATGCAAAAACGGATGCCAGGACGAAATGCAGGGTCGATTTCCAAACTTAAAAATGGTATTGCTTGCTGTTTTTAAAAATCAAGCGTTTTGGTGCCTGAAGAAGAAAACGCGTGATGCCGGGGTCAGAAAAACTGGTGCCTGGGGAGGCAAATTTTTTTTGATCCCAAATGCAAAAGCGGATGCCAGGACGAAATTCCGGGTCGAATTCCAAACTTAAAAATGGTATTGCTTGCTGTTTTTAAAAATCAAGCTTTTTGGTGCCTGAAGAAGAAAACGCGTGATGCCGGGGTCAGAAAAACTGGTGCCTGGGGAGGCAATTTTTTTTTGATCCCAAATGCAAAAACGGATGCCAGGACGAAATTCCGGGTCGAATTCCAAACTTAAAAATGGTATTGCTTGCTGTTTTTAAAAATCAAGCTTTTTGGTGCCTGAAGAAGAAAACGCGTGATGCCGGGGTCAGAAAAATTGATGCCTGGGTAGGCAAAAAAATTTTGATCCCAAAGGCAAAAACGGATGCCAGGATGAGATTCAGGGTAGAATTCCAAACTTAAAAATGGTATTGCTTGCTGTTTTTAAAAATCAAGATTTTTTGTGCCTGAAGAAGAAAACGCGTGATACCGGGGTCAGAAAAACTGGTGCTTTGGGAGGCAAAAATTTTTTGATCCCAAATGCAAAAACGGATGCCAGGACGAAATTCGGGGTTGAATTCCAAACTTAAAAATGATATTGCTTGCTTTTTTAAAAAATCAAGATTTTTTGTGCCTGAAGAAGAAAACGCGTGATGCCGGGGTCAGAAAAACTGGTGCCTGGGGAGGCAAATTTTTTTTGATCCCAAATGCAAAAACGGATCCCAGGATGAAATTCGGGGTCGAATTCCAATCTTAAAAATGGTATTGCTTGCTGTTTTTAAAAATCAAGCTTTTTGGTGCCTGAAGAAGAAAACGCGTGATGCCGGGGTCAGAAAAATTGATGCCTGGGTAGGCAAAAAAATTTTGATCCCAAAGGCAAAAACGGATGCCAGGATGAGATTCAGGGTAGAATTCCAAACTTAAAAATGGTATTGCTTGCTGTTTTTAAAAATCAAGCTTTTTGGTGCCTGAAGAAGAAAACGCGTGATGCCGGGGTCAGAAAAACTGGTGCTTGGGGAGGCAAATTTTTTTTGATCCCAAATGCAAAAACGGATGCCAGAACAAAATTCCGGGTAGAATTCCAAACTTAAAAATGGTATTGCTTGCTGTTTTTAAAAATCAAGCTTTTTGGTGCCTGAAGAAGAAAACGCGTGATGCCGGGGTCAGAAAAACTGGTGCCTGGGGAGGCAAATTTTTTTTGATCCCAAATGCAAAAACGGATGCCAGGACGAAATTCCGGGTCGACTTCCAAACTTAAAAATGGTATTGCTTGCTGTTTTTAAAAATCAAGGTTTTTGGTGCCTTAAGAAGAAAACACGTGATGCCGGGGTCAGAAAAACTGGTGCCTGGGGAGGTAAAAATTTTTTGATCCCAAATGCAAAAACGGATGCCAGGACGAAATTCGGGGTCGAATTCCAATCTTAAAAATGGTATTGCTTGCTGTTTTTAAAAATCAAGCTTTTTGGTGCCTGAAGAAGAAAACGCGTGATGCCGGGGTCAGAAAAACTGGTGCCTGGGGAGGTTCAAATTTTTTTGATCCCAAATGCAAAAACAGATCCCAGGACGAAATTCGGGGTCGAATTCCAATCTTAAAAATGGTATTGCTTGCTGTTTTTAAAAATCAAGCTTTTTGGTGCCTGAAGAAGAAAACGCGTGATGCCGGGGTCAGAAAAATTGATGCCTGGGTAGGCAAAACAATTTTGATCCCAAAGGCAAAAACGGATGCCAGGATGAGATTCAGGGTAGAATTCCAAACTTAAAAATGGTATTGCTTGCTGTTTTTAAAAATCAAGCTTTTTGGTGCCTGAAGAAGAAAACGCGTGATGCCGGGGTCAGAAAAACTGGTGCCTGGGGAGGCAAATTTTTTTTGATCCCAAATGCAAAAACGGATGCCAGGACGAAATTCCGGGTCGACTTCCAAACTTAAAAATGGTATTGCTTGCTGTTTTTAAAAATCAAGGTTTTTGGTGCCTTAAGAAGAAAACACGTGATGCCGGGGTCAGAAAAACTGGTGCCTGGGGAGGTAAAAATTTTTTGATCCCAAATGCAAAAACGGATGCCAGGACGAAATTCGGGGTCGAATTCCAATCTTAAAAATGGTATTGCTTGCTGTTTTTAAAAATCAAGCTTTTTGGTGCCTGAAGAAGAAAACGCGTGATGCCGGGGTCAGAAAAACTGGTGCCTGGAGAGGTTCAAATTTTTTTGATCCCAAATGCAAAAACGGATCCCAGGACGAAATTCGGGGTCGAATTCCAATCTTAAAAATGGTATTGCTTGCTGTTTTTAAAAATCAAGCTTTTTGGTGCCTGAAGAAGAAAACGCGTGATGCCGGGGTCAGAAAAATTGATGCCTGGGTAGGCAAAACAATTTTGATCCCAAAGGCAAAAACGGATGCCAGGATGAGATTCAGGGTAGAATTCCAAACTTAAAAATGGTATTGCTTGCTGTTTTTAAAAATCAAGCTTTTTGGTGCCTGAAGAAGAAAACGCGTGATGCCGGGGTCAGAAAAACTGGTGCCTGGGGAGGCAAATTTTTTTTGATCCCAATTGCAAAAACGGATGCCAGGACGAAATTCCGGGTCGAATTCCAAACTTAAAAATGGTATTGCTTGCTGTTTTTAAAAATCAAGCTTTTTGGTGCCTGAAGAAGAAAACGCGTGATGCCGGGGTCAGAAAAACTGGTGCTTCGGGAGGCAAAATTTTTTTGATCCCAAATTGAAAAACGGATGCCAGGACGAAATTCGGGGTTGAATTCCAAACTTAAAAATGATATTGCTTGCTTTTTTAAAAAATCAAGATTTTTTGTGCCTGAAGAAGAAAATGCGTGATGCCGGGGTCAGAAAAACTGGTGCCTGGGGAGGCAAATTTTTTTTGATCCCAAATGCAAAAACGGATGCCAGGACGAAATGCAGGGTTGAATTCCAAACTTAAAAATGGTATTGCTTGCTGTTTTTAAAAATCAAGCATTTTGGTGCCTAAAGAAGAAAACGCGTGATGCCGGGGTCAGAAAAACTGATGCCTGGGTAGGCAAAAATTTTTTGATCCCAAATGCAAAAACGGATGCCAGGACGAAATGCAGGGTCGAATTCCAAACTTAAAAATGGTATTGCTTGCTGTTTTTAAAAATCAAGCATTTTGGTGCCTGAAGAAGAAATCGCGTGATGCCGGGGTCAGAAAAACTGGTGCCTGGGGAGGCAAATTTTTTTTGATCCCAAATGCAAAAATGGATGCCAGGACGAAATTCCGGGTCGAATTCCAAACTTAAAAATGGTATTGCTTGCTGTTTTTAAAAATCAAGCTTTTTGGTGCCTGAAGAAGAAAACACGTGATGCCGGGGTCAGAAAAAATGATGCCTGGGTAGGCAAAATTTTTTTGACCCCAAATGCAAAAACGGATGCCAGGATGAGATTCAGGGTAGAATTCCAAACTTAAAAATGGTATTGCTTGCTGTTTTTAAAAATCAAGCTTTTTGGTGCCTGAAGAAGAAAACGCGTGATGCCGGGGTCAGAAAAACTGGTGCCTGGGGAGGCAATTTTTTTTTGATCCCAAATGCAAAAACGGATGCCAGGACGAAATTCCGGGTCGAATTCCAAACTTAAAAATGGTATTGCTTGCTGTTTTTAAAAATCAAACTTTTTGGTGCCTGAAGAAGAAAACGCGTGATGCCGGGGTCAGAAAAACTGGTGCCAGGGGAGGCAAATTTTTTTTGATCCCAAATGCAAAAACGGATGCCAGGACGAAATTCCGGGTCGACTTCCAAACTTAAAAATGGTATTGCTTGCTGTTTTTAAAAATCAAGGTTTTTGGTGCCTTAAGAAGAAAACACGTGATGCCGGGTCAGAAAAACTGGTGCCTGGGGAGGTAAAAATTTTTTGATCCCAAATGCAAAAACGGATGCCAGGACGAAATTCGGGGTCGAATTCCAATCTTAAAAATGGTATTGCTTGCTGTTTTTAAAAATCAAGCTTTTTGGTGCCTGAAGAAGAAAACGCGTGATGCCGGGGTCAGAAAAACTGGTGCCTGGGGAGGTTCAAATTTTTTTGATCCCAAATGCAAAAACGGATCCCAGGACGAAATTCGGGGTCGAATTTCAATCTTAAAAATGGTATTGCTTGCTGTTTTTAAAAATCAAGCTTTTTGGTGCCTGAAGAAGAAAATGAGTGATGCCGGGGTCAGAAAAATTGATGCCTGGGTAGGCAAAACAATTTTGATCCCAAAGGCAAAAACGGATGCCAGGATGAGATTCAGGGTAGAATTCCAAACTTAAAAATGGTATTGCTTGCTGTTTTTAAAAATCAAGCTTTTTGGTGCCTGAAGAAGAAAACGCGTGATGCCGGGGTCAGAAAAACTGGTGCCTGGGGAGGCAATTTTTTTTTGATCCCAAATGCAAAAACGGATGCCAGGACGAAATTCCGGGTCGAATTCCAAACTTAAAAATGGTATTGCTTGCTGTTTTTAAAAATCAAGCTTTTTGGTGCCTGAAGAAGAAAACGCGTGATGCCGGGGTCAGAAAAATTGATGCCTGGGTAGGCAAAAAAATTTTGATCCCAAAGGCAAAAACGGATGCCAGGATGAGATTCAGGGTAGAATTCCAAACTTAAAAATGGTATTGCTTGCTGTTTTTAAAAATCAAGATTTTTTGTGCCTGAAGAAGAAAACGCGTGATACCGGGGTCAGAAAAACTGGTGCTTTGGGAGGCAAAAATTTTTTGATCCCAAATGCAAAAACGGATGCCAGGACGAAATTCGGGGTTGAATTCCAAACTTAAAAATGATATTGCTTGCTTTTTTAAAAAATCAAGATTTTTTGTGCCTGAAGAAGAAAACGCGTGATGCCGGGGTCAGAAAAACTGGTGCCTGGGGAGGCAAATTTTTTTTGATCCCAAATGCAAAAACGGATCCCAGGATGAAATTCGGGGTCGAATTCCAATCTTAAAAATGGTATTGCTTGCTGTTTTTAAAAATCAAGCTTTTTGGTGCCTGAAGAAGAAAACGCGTGATGCCGGGGTCAGAAAAATTGATGCCTGGGTAGGCAAAAAAATTTTGATCCCAAAGGCAAAAACGGATGCCAGGATGAGATTCAGGGTAGAATTCCAAACTTAAAAATGGTATTGCTTGCTGTTTTTAAAAATCAAGCTTTTTGGTGCCTGAAGAAGAAAACGCGTGATGCCGGGGTCAGAAAAACTGGTGCTTGGGGAGGCAAATTTTTTTTGATCCCAAATGCAAAAACGGATGCCAGAACAAAATTCCGGGTAGAATTCCAAACTTAAAAATGGTATTGCTTGCTGTTTTTAAAAATCAAGCTTTTTGGTGCCTGAAGAAGAAAACGCGTGATGCCGGGGTCAGAAAAACTGGTGCCTGGGGAGGCAAATTTTTTTTGATCCCAAATGCAAAAACGGATGCCAGGACGAAATTCCGGGTCGACTTCCAAACTTAAAAATGGTATTGCTTGCTGTTTTTAAAAATCAAGGTTTTTGGTGCCTTAAGAAGAAAACACGTGATGCCGGGGTCAGAAAAACTGGTGCCTGGGGAGGTAAAAATTTTTTGATCCCAAATGCAAAAACGGATGCCAGGATGAAATTCGGGGTCGAATTCCAATCTTAAAAATGGTATTGCTTGCTGTTTTTAAAAATCAAGCTTTTTGGTGCCTGAAGAAGAAAACGCGTGATGCCGGGGTCAGAAAAACTGGTGCCTGGGGAGGTTCAAATTTTTTTGATCCCAAATGCAAAAACAGATCCCAGGACGAAATTCGGGGTCGAATTCCAATCTTAAAAATGGTATTGCTTGCTGTTTTTAAAAATCAAGCTTTTTGGTGCCTGAAGAAGAAAACGCGTGATGCCGGGGTCAGAAAAATTGATGCCTGGGTAGGCAAAAAAATTTTGATCCCAAAGGCAAAAACGGATGCCAGGATGAGATTCAGGGTAGAATTCCAAACTTAAAAATGGTATTGCTTGCTGTTTTTAAAAATCAAGCTTTTTGGTGCCTGAAGAAGAAAACGCGTGATGCCGGGGTCAGAAAAACTGGTGCCTGGGGAGGCAAATTTTTTTTGATCCCAAATGCAAAAACGGATGCCAGGACGAAATTCCGGGTCGACTTCCAAACTTAAAAATGGTATTGCTTGCTGTTTTTAAAAATCAAGGTTTTTGGTGCCTTAAGAAGAAAACACGTGATGCCGGGGTCAGAAAAACTGGTGCCTGGGGAGGTAAAAATTTTTTGATCCCAAATGCAAAAACGGATGCCAGGACGAAATTCGGGGTCGAATTCCAATCTTAAAAATGGTATTGCTTGCTGTTTTTAAAAATCAAGCTTTTTGGTGCCTGAAGAAGAAAACGCGTGATGCCGGGGTCAGAAAAACTGGTGCCTGGAGAGGTTCAAATTTTTTTGATCCCAAATGCAAAAACGGATCCCAGGACGAAATTCGGGGTCGAATTCCAATCTTAAAAATGGTATTGCTTGCTGTTTTTAAAAATCAAGCTTTTTGGTGCCTGAAGAAGAAAACGCGTGATGCCGGGGTCAGAAAAATTGATGCCTGGGTAGGCAAAACAATTTTGATCCCAAAGGCAAAAACGGATGCCAGGATGAGATTCAGGGTAGAATTCCAAACTTAAAAATGGTATTGCTTGCTGTTTTTAAAAATCAAGCTTTTTGGTGCCTGAAGAAGAAAACGCGTGATGCCGGGGTCAGAAAAACTGGTGCCTGGGGAGGCAAATTTTTTTTGATCCCAATTGCAAAAACGGATGCCAGGACGAAATTCCGGGTCGAATTCCAAACTTAAAAATGGTATTGCTTGCTGTTTTTAAAAATCAAGCTTTTTGGTGCCTGAAGAAGAAAACGCGTGATGCCGGGGTCAGAAAAACTGGTGCTTGGGGAGGCAAAATTTTTGATCCCAAATGCAAAAACGGATGCCAGAACGAAATTCCGGGTCGAATTCCAAACTTAAAAATGGTATTGCTTGCTGTTTTTAAAAATCAAGCTTTTTGGTGCCTGAAGAAGAAAACGCGTGATGCCGGGGTCAGAAAAACTGGTGCTTCGGGAGGCAAAATTTTTTTGATCCCAAATTGAAAAACGGATGCCAGGACGAAATTCGGGGTTGAATTCCAAACTTAAAAATGATATTGCTTGCTTTTTTAAAAAATCAAGATTTTTTGTGCCTGAAGAAGAAAATGCGTGATGCCGGGGTCAGAAAAACTGGTGCCTGGGGAGGCAAATTTTTTTTGATCCCAAATGCAAAAACGGATGCCAGGACGAAATGCAGGGTTGAATTCCAAACTTAAAAATGGTATTGCTTGCTGTTTTTAAAAATCAAGCATTTTGGTGCCTAAAGAAGAAAACGCGTGATGCCGGGGTCAGAAAAACTGATGCCTGGGTAGGCAAAAATTTTTTGATCCCAAATGCAAAAACGGATGCCAGGACGAAATGCAGGGTCGAATTCCAAACTTAAAAATGGTATTGCTTGCTGTTTTTAAAAATCAAGCATTTTGGTGCCTGAAGAAGAAATCGCGTGATGCCGGGGTCAGAAAAACTGGTGCCTGGGGAGGCAATTTTTTTTTGATCCCAAATGCAAAAACGGATGCCAGGACGAAATTCCGGGTCGAATTCCAAACTTAAAAATGGTATTGCTTGCTGTTTTTAAAAATCAAACTTTTTGGTGCCTGAAGAAGAAAACGCGTGATGCCGGGGTCAGAAAAACTGGTGCCAGGGGAGGCAAATTTTTTTTGATCCCAAATGCAAAAACGGATGCCAGGACGAAATTCCGGGTCGACTTCCAAACTTAAAAATGGTATTGCTTGCTGTTTTTAAAAATCAAGGTTTTTGGTGCCTTAAGAAGAAAACACGTGATGCCGGGTCAGAAAAACTGGTGCCTGGGGAGGTAAAAATTTTTTGATCCCAAATGCAAAAACGGATGCCAGGACGAAATTCGGGGTCGAATTCCAATCTTAAAAATGGTATTGCTTGCTGTTTTTAAAAATCAAGCTTTTTGGTGCCTGAAGAAGAAAACGCGTGATGCCGGGGTCAGAAAAACTGGTGCCTGGGGAGGTTCAAATTTTTTTGATCCCAAATGCAAAAACGGATCCCAGGACGAAATTCGGGGTCGAATTTCAATCTTAAAAATGGTATTGCTTGCTGTTTTTAAAAATCAAGCTTTTTGGTGCCTGAAGAAGAAAATGAGTGATGCCGGGGTCAGAAAAATTGATGCCTGGGTAGGCAAAACAATTTTGATCCCAAAGGCAAAAACGGATGCCAGGATGAGATTCAGGGTAGAATTCCAAACTTAAAAATGGTATTGCTTGCTGTTTTTAAAAATCAAGCTTTTTGGTGCCTGAAGAAGAAAACGCGTGATGCCGGGGTCAGAAAAACTGGTGCTTGGGGAGGCAAATTTTTTTTGATCCCAAATGCAAAAACGGATGCCAGGACGAAATTCCGGGTCGAATTCCAAACTTAAAAATGGTATTGCTTGCTGTTTTTAAAAATCAAGCGTTTTGGTGCCTGAAGAAGAAAACGCGTGATGCCGGGGTCAGAAAAACTGGTGCTTCGGGAGGCAAAATTTTTTTGATCCCAAATTGAAAAACGGATGCCAGGACGAAATTCGGGGTTGAATTCCAAACTTAAAAATGATATTGCTTGCTTTTTTAAAAAATCAAGATTTTTTGTGCCTGAAGAAGAAAATGCGTGATGCCGGGGTCAGAAAAACTGGTGCCTGGGGAGGCAAATTTTTTTTGATCCCAAATGCAAAAACGGATGCCAGGACGAAATGCAGGGTCGAATTCCAAACTTAAAAATGGTATTGCTTGCTGTTTTTAAAAATCAAGCTTTTTGGTGCCTGAAGAAGAAAACGCGTGATGCCGGGGTCAGAAAAACTGGTGCCTGGGGAGGCAAATTTTTTTTGATCCCAAATGCAAAAACGGATGCCAGGACGAAATTCCGGGTCGACTTCCAAACTTAAAAATGGTATTGCTTGCTGTTTTTAAAAATCAAGGTTTTTGGTGCGTTAAGAAGAAAACACGTGATGCCGGGGTCAGAAAAACTGGTGCCTGGGGAGGTAAAAATTTTTTGATCCCAAATGCAAAAACGGATGCCAGGACGAAATTCGGGGTCGAATTCCAATCTTAAAAATGGTATTGCTTGCTGTTTTTAAAAATCAAGCTTTTTGGTGCCTGAAGAAGAAAACGCGTGATGCCGGGGTCAGAAAAACTGGTGCCTGGGGAGGTTCAAATTTTTTTGATCCCAAATGCAAAAACGGATCCCAGGACGAAATTTGGGGTCGAATTCCAATCTTAAAAATGGTATTGCTTGCTGTTTTTAAAAATCAAGCTTTTTGGTGCCTGAAGAAGAAAACGCGTGATGCCGGGGTCAGAAAAATTGATGCCTGGGTAGGCAAAACAATTTTGATCCCAAAGGCAAAAACGGATGCCAGGATGAGATTCAGGGTAGAATTCCAAACTTAAAAATGGTATTGCTTGCTGTTTTTAAAAATCAAGCTTTTTGGTGCCTGAAGAAGAAAACGCGTGATGCCGGGGTCAGAAAAACTGGTGCCTGGGGAGGCAAATTTTTTTTGATCCCAAATGCAAAAACGGATGCCAGGACGAAATTCCGGGTCGACTTCCAAACTTAAAAATGGTATTGCTTGCTGTTTTTAAAAATCAAGGTTTTTGGTGCCTGAAGAAGAAAACGCGTGATGCCGGGGTCAGAAAAACTGGTGCCTGGGGAGGCAAATTTTTTTTGATCCCAATTGCAAAAACGGATGCCAGGACGAAATTCCGGGTCGAATTCCAAACTTAAAAATGGTATTGCTTGCTGTTTTTAAAAATCAAGCTTTTTGGTGCCTGAAGAAGAAAACGCGTGATGCCGGGGTCAGAAAAACTGGTGCTTGGGGAGGCAAATATTTTTTGATCCCAAATGCAAAAACGGATGCCAGAACGAAATTCCGGGTCGAATTCCAAACTTAAAAATGGTATTGCTTGCTGTTTTTAAAAATCAAGCTTTTTGGTGCCTGAAGAAGAAAACGCGTGATGCCGGGGTAAGAAAAACTGGTGCTTCGGGAGGCAAAATTTTTTTGATCCCAAATTGAAAAACGGATGCCAGGACGAAATTCGGGGTTGAATTCCAAACTTAAAAATGATATTGCTTGCTTTTTTAAAAAATCAAGATTTTTTGTGCCTGAAGAAGAAAATGCGTGATGCCGGGGTCAGAAAAACTGGTGCCTGGGGAGGCAAATTTTTTTTGATCCCAAATGCAAAAACGGATGCCAGGACGAAATGCAGGGTTGAATTCCAAACTTAAAAATGGTATTGCTTGCTGTTTTTAAAAATCAAGCATTTTGGTGCCTAAAGAAGAAAACGCGTGATGTGCCGGGGTCAGAAAAACTGATGCCTGGGTAGGCAAAATTTTTTTGATCCCAAATGCAAAAACGGATGCCAGGACGAAATGCAGGTCGAATTCCAAACTTAAAAATGGTATTGCTTGCTGTTTTTAAAAATCAAGCATTTTGGTGCCTGAAGAAGAAATCGCGTGATGCCGGGGTCAGAAAAACTGGTGCCTGGGGAGGCAAATTTTTTTTGATCCCAAATGCAAAAACGGATGCCAGGACGAAATGCAGGGTCGATTTCCAAACTTAAAAATGGTATTGCTTGCTGTTTTTAAAAATCAAGCTTTTTGGTGCCTAAAGAAGAAAACGCGTGATGCCGGGGTCAGAAAAAATGATGCCTGGGTAGGCAAAAATTTTTTGATCCCAAATGCAAAAACGGATGCCAGGACGAAATGCAGGGTCGATTTCCAAACTTAAAAATGGTATTGCTTGCTGTTTTTAAAATCAAGCGTTTTGGTGCCTGAAGAAGAAAACGCGTGATGCCGGGGTCAGAAAAACTGGTGCCTGGGGAGGCAAATTTTTTTTGATCCCAAATGCAAAAGCGGATGCCAGGACGAAATTCCGGGTCGAATTCCAAACTTAAAAATGGTATTGCTTGCTGTTTTTAAAAATCAAGCTTTTTGGTGCCTGAAGAAGAAAACGCGTGATGCCGGGGTCAGAAAAACTGGTGCCTGGGGAGGCAATTTTTTTTTGATCCCAAATGCAAAAACGGATGCCAGGACGAAATTCCGGGTCGAATTCCAAACTTAAAAATGGTATTGCTTGCTGTTTTTAAAAATCAAGGTTTTTGGTGCCTTAAGAAGAAAACACGTGATGCCGGGGTCAGAAAAACTGGTGCCTGGGGAGGTAAAAATTTTTTGATCCCAAATGCAAAAACGGATGCCAGGATGAAATTCGGGGTCGAATTCCAATCTTAAAAATGGTATTGCTTGCTGTTTTTAAAAATCAAGCTTTTTGGTGCCTGAAGAAGAAAACGCGTGATGCCGGGGTCAGAAAAACTGGTGCCTGGGGAGGTTCAAATTTTTTTTGATCCCAAATGCAAAAACAGATCCCAGGACGAAATTCGGGGTCGAATTCCAATCTTAAAAATGGTATTGCTTGCTGTTTTTAAAAATCAAGCTTTTTGGTGCCTGAAGAAGAAAACGCGTGATGCCGGGGTCAGAAAAATTGATGCCTGGGTAGGCAAAACAATTTTGATCCCAAAGGCAAAAACGGATGCCAGGATGAGATTCAGGGTAGAATTCCAAACTTAAAAATGGTATTGCTTGCTGTTTTTAAAAATCAAGCTTTTTGGTGCCTGAAGAAGAAAACGCGTGATGCCGGGGTCAGAAAAACTGGTGCCTGGGGAGGCAAATTTTTTTTGATCCCAAATGCAAAAACGGATGCCAGGACGAAATTCCGGGTCGACTTCCAAACTTAAAAATGGTATTGCTTGCTGTTTTTAAAAATCAAGGTTTTTGGTGCCTTAAGAAGAAAACACGTGATGCCGGGGTCAGAAAAACTGGTGCCTGGGGAGGTAAAAATTTTTTGATCCCAAATGCAAAAACGGATGCCAGGACGAAATTCGGGGTCGAATTCCAATCTTAAAAATGGTATTGCTTGCTGTTTTTAAAAATCAAGCTTTTTGGTGCCTGAAGAAGAAAACGCGTGATGCCGGGGTCAGAAAAACTGGTGCCTGGAGAGGTTCAAATTTTTTTGATCCCAAATGCAAAAACGGATCCCAGGACGAAATTCGGGGTCGAATTCCAATCTTAAAAATGGTATTGCTTGCTGTTTTTAAAAATCAAGCTTTTTGGTGCCTGAAGAAGAAAACGCGTGATGCCGGGGTCAGAAAAATTGATGCCTGGGTAGGCAAAACAATTTTGATCCCAAAGGCAAAAACGGATGCCAGGATGAGATTCAGGGTAGAATTCCAAACTTAAAAATGGTATTGCTTGCTGTTTTTAAAAATCAAGCTTTTTGGTGCCTGAAGAAGAAACGCGTGATGCCGGGGTCAGAAAAACTGGTGCCTGGGGAGGCAAATTTTTTTTGATCCCAATTGCAAAAACGGATGCCAGGACGAAATTCCGGGTCGAATTCCAAACTTAAAAATGGTATTGCTTGCTGTTTTTAAAAATCAAGCTTTTTGGTGCCTGAAGAAGAAAACGCGTGATGCCGGGTCAGAAAAACTGGTGCTTCGGGAGGCAAAATTTTTTTGATCCCAAATTGAAAAACGGATGCCAGGACGAAATTCGGGGTTGAATTCCAAACTTAAAAATGATATTGCTTGCTTTTTTAAAAAATCAAGATTTTTTGTGCCTGAAGAAGAAAATGCGTGATGCCGGGGTCAGAAAAACTGGTGCCTGGGGAGGCAAATTTTTTTTGATCCCAAATGCAAAAACGGATGCCAGGACGAAATGCAGGGTTGAATTCCAAACTTAAAAATGGTATTGCTTGCTGTTTTTAAAAATCAAGCATTTTGGTGCCTAAAGAAGAAAACGCGTGATGCCGGGGTCAGAAAAACTGATGCCTGGGTAGGCAAAAATTTTTTGATCCCAAATGCAAAAACGGATGCCAGGACGAAATGCAGGGTCGAATTCCAAACTTAAAAATGGTATTGCTTGCTGTTTTTAAAAATCAAGCATTTTGGTGCCTGAAGAAGAAATCGCGTGATGCCGGGGTCAGAAAAACTGGTGCCTGGGGAGGCAAATTTTTTTTGATCCCAAATGCAAAAATGGATGCCAGGACGAAATTCCGGGTCGAATTCCAAACTTAAAAATGGTATTGCTTGCTGTTTTTAAAAATCAAGCTTTTTGGTGCCTGAAGAAGAAAACACGTGATGCCGGGGTCAGAAAAAATGATGCCTGGGTAGGCAAAATTTTTTTGACCCCAAATGCAAAAACGGATGCCAGGATGAGATTCAGGGTAGAATTCCAAACTTAAAAATGGTATTGCTTGCTGTTTTTAAAAATCAAGCTTTTTGGTGCCTGAAGAAGAAAACGCGTGATGCCGGGGTCAGAAAAACTGGTGCCTGGGGAGGCAATTTTTTTTTGATCCCAAATGCAAAAACGGATGCCAGGACGAAATTCCGGGTCGAATTCCAAACTTAAAAATGGTATTGCTTGCTGTTTTTAAAAATCAAACTTTTTGGTGCCTGAAGAAGAAAACGCGTGATGCCGGGGTCAGAAAAACTGGTGCCAGGGGAGGCAAATTTTTTTTGATCCCAAATGCAAAAACGGATGCCAGGACGAAATTCCGGGTCGACTTCCAAACTTAAAAATGGTATTGCTTGCTGTTTTTAAAAATCAAGGTTTTTGGTGCCTTAAGAAGAAAACACGTGATGCCGGGTCAGAAAAACTGGTGCCTGGGGAGGTAAAAATTTTTTGATCCCAAATGCAAAAACGGATGCCAGGACGAAATTCGGGGTCGAATTCCAATCTTAAAAATGGTATTGCTTGCTGTTTTTAAAAATCAAGCTTTTTGGTGCCTGAAGAAGAAAACGCGTGATGCCGGGGTCAGAAAAACTGGTGCCTGGGGAGGTTCAAATTTTTTTGATCCCAAATGCAAAAACGGATCCCAGGACGAAATTCGGGGTCGAATTTCAATCTTAAAAATGGTATTGCTTGCTGTTTTTAAAAATCAAGCTTTTTGGTGCCTGAAGAAGAAAATGAGTGATGCCGGGGTCAGAAAAATTGATGCCTGGGTAGGCAAAACAATTTTGATCCCAAAGGCAAAAACGGATGCCAGGATGAGATTCAGGGTAGAATTCCAAACTTAAAAATGGTATTGCTTGCTGTTTTTAAAAATCAAGCTTTTTGGTGCCTGAAGAAGAAAACGCGTGATGCCGGGGTCAGAAAAACTGGTGCCTGGGGAGGCAATTTTTTTTTGATCCCAAATGCAAAAACGGATGCCAGGACGAAATTCCGGGTCGAATTCCAAACTTAAAAATGGTATTGCTTGCTGTTTTTAAAAATCAAGCTTTTTGGTGCCTGAAGAAGAAAACGCGTGATGCCGGGGTCAGAAAAATTGATGCCTGGGTAGGCAAAAAAATTTTGATCCCAAAGGCAAAAACGGATGCCAGGATGAGATTCAGGGTAGAATTCCAAACTTAAAAATGGTATTGCTTGCTGTTTTTAAAAATCAAGATTTTTTGTGCCTGAAGAAGAAAACGCGTGATACCGGGGTCAGAAAAACTGGTGCTTTGGGAGGCAAAAATTTTTTGATCCCAAATGCAAAAACGGATGCCAGGACGAAATTCGGGGTTGAATTCCAAACTTAAAAATGATATTGCTTGCTTTTTTAAAAAATCAAGATTTTTTGTGCCTGAAGAAGAAAACGCGTGATGCCGGGGTCAGAAAAACTGGTGCCTGGGGAGGCAAATTTTTTTTGATCCCAAATGCAAAAACGGATCCCAGGATGAAATTCGGGGTCGAATTCCAATCTTAAAAATGGTATTGCTTGCTGTTTTTAAAAATCAAGCTTTTTGGTGCCTGAAGAAGAAAACGCGTGATGCCGGGGTCAGAAAAATTGATGCCTGGGTAGGCAAAAAAATTTTGATCCCAAAGGCAAAAACGGATGCCAGGATGAGATTCAGGGTAGAATTCCAAACTTAAAAATGGTATTGCTTGCTGTTTTTAAAAATCAAGCTTTTTGGTGCCTGAAGAAGAAAACGCGTGATGCCGGGGTCAGAAAAACTGGTGCTTGGGGAGGCAAATTTTTTTTGATCCCAAATGCAAAAACGGATGCCAGAACAAAATTCCGGGTAGAATTCCAAACTTAAAAATGGTATTGCTTGCTGTTTTTAAAAATCAAGCTTTTTGGTGCCTGAAGAAGAAAACGCGTGATGCCGGGGTCAGAAAAACTGGTGCCTGGGGAGGCAAATTTTTTTTGATCCCAAATGCAAAAACGGATGCCAGGACGAAATTCCGGGTCGACTTCCAAACTTAAAAATGGTATTGCTTGCTGTTTTTAAAAATCAAGGTTTTTGGTGCCTTAAGAAGAAAACACGTGATGCCGGGGTCAGAAAAACTGGTGCCTGGGGAGGTAAAAATTTTTTGATCCCAAATGCAAAAACGGATGCCAGGATGAAATTCGGGGTCGAATTCCAATCTTAAAAATGGTATTGCTTGCTGTTTTTAAAAATCAAGCTTTTTGGTGCCTGAAGAAGAAAACGCGTGATGCCGGGGTCAGAAAAACTGGTGCCTGGGGAGGTTCAAATTTTTTTGATCCCAAATGCAAAAACAGATCCCAGGACGAAATTCGGGGTCGAATTCCAATCTTAAAAATGGTATTGCTTGCTGTTTTTAAAAATCAAGCTTTTTGGTGCCTGAAGAAGAAAACGCGTGATGCCGGGGTCAGAAAAATTGATGCCTGGGTAGGCAAAAAAATTTTGATCCCAAAGGCAAAAACGGATGCCAGGATGAGATTCAGGGTAGAATTCCAAACTTAAAAATGGTATTGCTTGCTGTTTTTAAAAATCAAGCTTTTTGGTGCCTGAAGAAGAAAACGCGTGATGCCGGGGTCAGAAAAACTGGTGCCTGGGGAGGCAAATTTTTTTTGATCCCAAATGCAAAAACGGATGCCAGGACGAAATTCCGGGTCGACTTCCAAACTTAAAAATGGTATTGCTTGCTGTTTTTAAAAATCAAGGTTTTTGGTGCCTTAAGAAGAAAACACGTGATGCCGGGGTCAGAAAAACTGGTGCCTGGGGAGGTAAAAATTTTTTGATCCCAAATGCAAAAACGGATGCCAGGACGAAATTCGGGGTCGAATTCCAATCTTAAAAATGGTATTGCTTGCTGTTTTTAAAAATCAAGCTTTTTGGTGCCTGAAGAAGAAAACGCGTGATGCCGGGGTCAGAAAAACTGGTGCCTGGAGAGGTTCAAATTTTTTTGATCCCAAATGCAAAAACGGATCCCAGGACGAAATTCGGGGTCGAATTCCAATCTTAAAAATGGTATTGCTTGCTGTTTTTAAAAATCAAGCTTTTTGGTGCCTGAAGAAGAAAACGCGTGATGCCGGGGTCAGAAAAATTGATGCCTGGGTAGGCAAAACAATTTTGATCCCAAAGGCAAAAACGGATGCCAGGATGAGATTCAGGGTAGAATTCCAAACTTAAAAATGGTATTGCTTGCTGTTTTTAAAAATCAAGCTTTTTGGTGCCTGAAGAAGAAAACGCGTGATGCCGGGGTCAGAAAAACTGGTGCCTGGGGAGGCAAATTTTTTTTGATCCCAATTGCAAAAACGGATGCCAGGACGAAATTCCGGGTCGAATTCCAAACTTAAAAATGGTATTGCTTGCTGTTTTTAAAAATCAAGCTTTTTGGTGCCTGAAGAAGAAAACGCGTGATGCCGGGGTCAGAAAAACTGGTGCTTGGGGAGGCAAAATTTTTGATCCCAAATGCAAAAACGGATGCCAGAACGAAATTCCGGGTCGAATTCCAAACTTAAAAATGGTATTGCTTGCTGTTTTTAAAATCAAGCTTTTTGGTGCCTGAAGAAGAAAACGCGTGATGCCGGGGTCAGAAAAACTGGTGCTTCGGGAGGCAAAATTTTTTTGATCCCAAATTGAAAAACGGATGCCAGGACGAAATTCGGGGTTGAATTCCAAACTTAAAAATGATATTGCTTGCTTTTTTAAAAAATCAAGATTTTTTGTGCCTGAAGAAGAAAATGCGTGATGCCGGGGTCAGAAAAACTGGTGCCTGGGGAGGCAAATTTTTTTTGATCCCAAATGCAAAAACGGATGCCAGGACGAAATGCAGGGTTGAATTCCAAACTTAAAAATGGTATTGCTTGCTGTTTTTAAAAATCAAGCATTTTGGTGCCTAAAGAAGAAAACGCGTGATGCCGGGGTCAGAAAAACTGATGCCTGGGTAGGCAAAAATTTTTTGATCCCAAATGCAAAAACGGATGCCAGGACGAAATGCAGGGTCGAATTCCAAACTTAAAAATGGTATTGCTTGCTGTTTTTAAAAATCAAGCATTTTGGTGCCTGAAGAAGAAATCGCGTGATGCCGGGGTCAGAAAAACTGGTGCCTGGGGAGGCAATTTTTTTTTGATCCCAAATGCAAAAACGGATGCCAGGACGAAATTCGGGTCGAATTCCAAACTTAAAAATGGTATTGCTTGCTGTTTTTAAAATCAAACTTTTTGGTGCCTGAAGAAGAAAACGCGTGATGCCGGGGTCAGAAAAACTGGTGCCAGGGGAGGCAAATTTTTTTTGATCCCAAATGCAAAAACGGATGCCAGGACGAAATTCCGGGTCGACTTCCAAACTTAAAAATGGTATTGCTTGCTGTTTTTAAAATCAAGGTTTTTGGTGCCTTAAGAAGAAAACACGTGATGCCGGGTCAGAAAAACTGGTGCCTGGGGAGGTAAAAATTTTTGATCCCAAATGCAAAAACGGATGCCAGGACGAAATTCGGGGTCGAATTCCAATCTTAAAAATGGTATTGCTTGCTGTTTTTAAAAATCAAGCTTTTTGGTGCCTGAAGAAGAAAACGCGTGATGCCGGGGTCAGAAAAACTGGTGCCTGGGGAGGTTCAAATTTTTTTGATCCCAAATGCAAAAACGGATCCCAGGACGAAATTCGGGGTCGAATTTCAATCTTAAAAATGGTATTGCTTGCTGTTTTTAAAAATCAAGCTTTTTGGTGCCTGAAGAAGAAAATGAGTGATGCCGGGGTCAGAAAAATTGATGCCTGGGTAGGCAAAACAATTTTGATCCCAAAGGCAAAAACGGATGCCAGGATGAGATTCAGGGTAGAATTCCAAACTTAAAAATGGTATTGCTTGCTGTTTTTAAAAATCAAGCTTTTTGGTGCCTGAAGAAGAAAACGCGTGATGCCGGGGTCAGAAAAACTGGTGCTTGGGGAGGCAAATTTTTTTTGATCCCAAATGCAAAAACGGATGCCAGGACGAAATTCCGGGTCGAATTCCAAACTTAAAAATGGTATTGCTTGCTGTTTTTAAAAATCAAGCGTTTTGGTGCCTGAAGAAGAAAACGCGTGATGCCGGGGTCAGAAAAACTGGTGCTTCGGGAGGCAAAATTTTTTTGATCCCAAATTGAAAAACGGATGCCAGGACGAAATTCGGGGTTGAATTCCAAACTTAAAAATGATATTGCTTGCTTTTTTAAAAAATCAAGATTTTTTGTGCCTGAAGAAGAAAATGCGTGATGCCGGGGTCAGAAAAACTGGTGCCTGGGGAGGCAAATTTTTTTTGATCCCAAATGCAAAAACGGATGCCAGGACGAAATGCAGGGTCGAATTCCAAACTTAAAAATGGTATTGCTTGCTGTTTTTAAAAATCAAGCTTTTTGGTGCCTGAAGAAGAAAACGCGTGATGCCGGGGTCAGAAAAACTGGTGCCTGGGGAGGCAAATTTTTTTTGATCCCAAATGCAAAAACGGATGCCAGGACGAAATTCCGGGTCGACTTCCAAACTTAAAAATGGTATTGCTTGCTGTTTTTAAAAATCAAGGTTTTTGGTGCGTTAAGAAGAAAACACGTGATGCCGGGGTCAGAAAAACTGGTGCCTGGGGAGGTAAAAATTTTTTGATCCCAAATGCAAAAACGGATGCCAGGACGAAATTCGGGGTCGAATTCCAATCTTAAAAATGGTATTGCTTGCTGTTTTTAAAAATCAAGCTTTTTGGTGCCTGAAGAAGAAAACGCGTGATGCCGGGGTCAGAAAAACTGGTGCCTGGGGAGGTTCAAATTTTTTTGATCCCAAATGCAAAAACGGATCCCAGGACGAAATTTGGGGTCGAATTCCAATCTTAAAAATGGTATTGCTTGCTGTTTTTAAAAATCAAGCTTTTTGGTGCCTGAAGAAGAAAACGCGTGATGCCGGGGTCAGAAAAATTGATGCCTGGGTAGGCAAAACAATTTTGATCCCAAAGGCAAAAACGGATGCCAGGATGAGATTCAGGGTAGAATTCCAAACTTAAAAATGGTATTGCTTGCTGTTTTTAAAAATCAAGCTTTTTGGTGCCTGAAGAAGAAAACGCGTGATGCCGGGGTCAGAAAAACTGGTGCCTGGGGAGGCAAATTTTTTTTGATCCCAAATGCAAAAACGGATGCCAGGACGAAATTCCGGGTCGACTTCCAAACTTAAAAATGGTATTGCTTGCTGTTTTTAAAAATCAAGGTTTTTGGTGCCTGAAGAAGAAAACGCGTGATGCCGGGGTCAGAAAAACTGGTGCCTGGGGAGGCAAATTTTTTTTGATCCCAATTGCAAAAACGGATGCCAGGACGAAATTCCGGGTCGAATTCCAAACTTAAAAATGGTATTGCTTGCTGTTTTTAAAAATCAAGCTTTTTGGTGCCTGAAGAAGAAAACGCGTGATGCCGGGGTCAGAAAAACTGGTGCTTGGGGAGGCAAATATTTTTTGATCCCAAATGCAAAAACGGATGCCAGAACGAAATTCCGGGTCGAATTCCAAACTTAAAAATGGTATTGCTTGCTGTTTTTAAAAATCAAGCTTTTTGGTGCCTGAAGAAGAAAACGCGTGATGCCGGGGTAAGAAAAACTGGTGCTTCGGGAGGCAAAATTTTTTTGATCCCAAATTGAAAAACGGATGCCAGGACGAAATTCGGGGTTGAATTCCAAACTTAAAAATGATATTGCTTGCTTTTTTAAAAAATCAAGATTTTTTGTGCCTGAAGAAGAAAATGCGTGATGCCGGGGTCAGAAAAACTGGTGCCTGGGGAGGCAAATTTTTTTTGATCCCAAATGCAAAAACGGATGCCAGGACGAAATGCAGGGTTGAATTCCAAACTTAAAAATGGTATTGCTTGCTGTTTTTAAAAATCAAGCATTTTGGTGCCTAAAGAAGAAAACGCGTGATGCCGGGGTCAGAAAAACTGATGCCTGGGTAGGCAAAATTTTTTTGATCCCAAATGCAAAAACGGATGCCAGGACGAAATGCAGGGTCGAATTCCAAACTTAAAAATGGTATTGCTTGCTGTTTTTAAAAATCAAGCATTTTGGTGCCTGAAGAAGAAATCGCGTGATGCCGGGGTCAGAAAAACTGGTGCCTGGGGAGGCAAATTTTTTTTGATCCCAAATGCAAAAACGGATGCCAGGACGAAATGCAGGGTCGATTTCCAAACTTAAAAATGGTATTGCTTGCTGTTTTTAAAAATCAAGCTTTTTGGTGCCTAAAGAAGAAAACGCGTGATGCCGGGGTCAGAAAAAATGATGCCTGGGTAGGCAAAAATTTTTTGATCCCAAATGCAAAAACGGATGCCAGGACGAAATGCAGGGTCGATTTCCAAACTTAAAAATGGTATTGCTTGCTGTTTTTAAAAATCAAGCGTTTTGGTGCCTGAAGAAGAAAACGCGTGATGCCGGGGTCAGAAAAACTGGTGCCTGGGGAGGCAAATTTTTTTTGATCCCAAATGCAAAAGCGGATGCCAGGACGAAATTCCGGGTCGAATTCCAAACTTAAAAATGGTATTGCTTGCTGTTTTTAAAAATCAAGCTTTTTGGTGCCTGAAGAAGAAAACGCGTGATGCCGGGGTCAGAAAAACTGGTGCCTGGGGAGGCAATTTTTTTTTGATCCCAAATGCAAAAACGGATGCCAGGACGAAATTCCGGGTCGAATTCCAAACTTAAAAATGGTATTGCTTGCTGTTTTTAAAAATCAAGGTTTTTGGTGCCTTAAGAAGAAAACACGTGATGCCGGGGTCAGAAAAACTGGTGCCTGGGGAGGTAAAAATTTTTTGATCCCAAATGCAAAAACGGATGCCAGGATGAAATTCGGGGTCGAATTCCAATCTTAAAAATGGTATTGCTTGCTGTTTTTAAAAATCAAGCTTTTTGGTGCCTGAAGAAGAAAACGCGTGATGCCGGGGTCAGAAAAACTGGTGCCTGGGGAGGTTCAAATTTTTTTGATCCCAAATGCAAAAACAGATCCCAGGACGAAATTCGGGGTCGAATTCCAATCTTAAAAATGGTATTGCTTGCTGTTTTTAAAAATCAAGCTTTTTGGTGCCTGAAGAAGAAAACGCGTGATGCCGGGGTCAGAAAAATTGATGCCTGGGTAGGCAAAACAATTTTGATCCCAAAGGCAAAAACGGATGCCAGGATGAGATTCAGGGTAGAATTCCAAACTTAAAAATGGTATTGCTTGCTGTTTTTAAAAATCAAGCTTTTTGGTGCCTGAAGAAGAAAACGCGTGATGCCGGGGTCAGAAAAACTGGTGCCTGGGGAGGCAAATTTTTTTTGATCCCAAATGCAAAAACGGATGCCAGGACGAAATTCCGGGTCGACTTCCAAACTTAAAAATGGTATTGCTTGCTGTTTTTAAAAATCAAGGTTTTTGGTGCCTTAAGAAGAAAACACGTGATGCCGGGGTCAGAAAAACTGGTGCCTGGGGAGGTAAAAATTTTTTGATCCCAAATGCAAAAACGGATGCCAGGACGAAATTCGGGGTCGAATTCCAATCTTAAAAATGGTATTGCTTGCTGTTTTTAAAAATCAAGCTTTTTGGTGCCTGAAGAAGAAAACGCGTGATGCCGGGGTCAGAAAAACTGGTGCCTGGAGAGGTTCAAATTTTTTTGATCCCAAATGCAAAAACGGATCCCAGGACGAAATTCGGGGTCGAATTCCAATCTTAAAAATGGTATTGCTTGCTGTTTTTAAAAATCAAGCTTTTTGGTGCCTGAAGAAGAAAACGCGTGATGCCGGGGTCAGAAAAATTGATGCCTGGGTAGGCAAAACAATTTTGATCCCAAAGGCAAAAACGGATGCCAGGATGAGATTCAGGGTAGAATTCCAAACTTAAAAATGGTATTGCTTGCTGTTTTTAAAAATCAAGCTTTTTGGTGCCTGAAGAAGAAAACGCGTGATGCCGGGGTCAGAAAAACTGGTGCCTGGGGAGGCAAATTTTTTTTGATCCCAATTGCAAAAACGGATGCCAGGACGAAATTCCGGGTCGAATTCCAAACTTAAAAATGGTATTGCTTGCTGTTTTTAAAAATCAAGCTTTTTGGTGCCTGAAGAAGAAAACGCGTGATGCCGGGGTCAGAAAAACTGGTGCTTGGGGAGGCAAAATTTTTGATCCCAAATGCAAAAACGGATGCCAGAACGAAATTCCGGGTCGAATTCCAAACTTAAAAATGGTATTGCTTGCTGTTTTTAAAAATCAAGCTTTTTGGTGCCTGAAGAAGAAAACGCGTGATGCCGGGGTCAGAAAAACTGGTGCTTCGGGAGGCAAAATTTTTTTGATCCCAAATTGAAAAACGGATGCCAGGACGAAATTCGGGGTTGAATTCCAAACTTAAAAATGATATTGCTTGCTTTTTTAAAAAATCAAGATTTTTTGTGCCTGAAGAAGAAAATGCGTGATGCCGGGGTCAGAAAAACTGGTGCCTGGGGAGGCAAATTTTTTTTGATCCCAAATGCAAAAACGGATGCCAGGACGAAATGCAGGGTTGAATTCCAAACTTAAAAATGGTATTGCTTGCTGTTTTTAAAAATCAAGCATTTTGGTGCCTAAAGAAGAAAACGCGTGATGCCGGGGTGAGAAAAACTGATGCCTGGGTAGGCAAAAATTTTTTGATCCCAAATGCAAAAACGGATGCCAGGACGAAATGCAGGGTCGAATTCCAAACTTAAAAATGGTATTGCTTGCTGTTTTTAAAAATCAAGCATTTTGGTGCCTGAAGAAGAAATCGCGTGATGCCGGGGTCAGAAAAACTGGTGCCTGGGGAGGCAAATTTTTTTTGATCCCAAATGCAAAAATGGATGCCAGGACGAAATTCCGGGTCGAATTCCAAACTTAAAAATGGTATTGCTTGCTGTTTTTAAAAATCAAGCTTTTTGGTGCCTGAAGAAGAAAACACGTGATGCCGGGGTCAGAAAAAATGATGCCTGGGTAGGCAAAAATTTTTTGACCCCAAATGCAAAAACGGATGCCAGGATGAGATTCAGGGTAGAATTCCAAACTTAAAAATGGTATTGCTTGCTGTTTTTAAAAATCAAGCTTTTTGGTGCCTGAAGAAGAAAACGCGTGATGCCGGGGTCAGAAAAACTGGTGCCTGGGGAGGCAATTTTTTTTTGATCCCAAATGCAAAAACGGATGCCAGGACGAAATTCCGGGTCGAATTCCAAACTTAAAAATGGTATTGCTTGCTGTTTTTAAAAATCAAACTTTTTGGTGCCTGAAGAAGAAAACGCGTGATGCCGGGGTCAGAAAAACTGGTGCCAGGGGAGGCAAATTTTTTTTGATCCCAAATGCAAAAACGGATGCCAGGACGAAATTCCGGGTCGACTTCCAAACTTAAAAATGGTATTGCTTGCTGTTTTTAAAAATCAAGGTTTTTGGTGCCTTAAGAAGAAAACACGTGATGCCGGGTCAGAAAAACTGGTGCCTGGGGAGGTAAAAATTTTTTGATCCCAAATGCAAAAACGGATCCCAGGACGAAATTCGGGGTCGAATTTCAATCTTAAAAATGGTATTGCTTGCTGTTTTTAAAAATCAAGCTTTTTGGTGCCTGAAGAAGAAAATGAGTGATGCCGGGGTCAGAAAAATTGATGCCTGGGTAGGCAAAACAATTTTGATCCCAAAGGCAAAAACGGATGCCAGGATGAGATTCAGGGTAGAATTCCAAACTTAAAAATGGTATTGCTTGCTGTTTTTAAAAATCAAGCTTTTTGGTGCCTGAAGAAGAAAACGCGTGATGCCGGGGTCAGAAAAACTGGTGCTTGGGGAGGCAAATTTTTTTTGATCCCAAATGCAAAAACGGATGCCAGGACGAAATTCCGGGTCGAATTCCAAACTTAAAAATGGTATTGCTTGCTGTTTTTAAAAATCAAGCGTTTTGGTGCCTGAAGAAGAAAACGCGTGATGCCGGGGTCAGAAAAACTGGTGCTTCGGGAGGCAAAATTTTTTTGATCCCAAATTGAAAAACGGATGCCAGGACGAAATTCGGGGTTGAATTCCAAACTTAAAAATGATATTGCTTGCTTTTTTAAAAAATCAAGATTTTTTGTGCCTGAAGAAGAAAATGCGTGATGCCGGGGTCAGAAAAACTGGTGCCTGGGGAGGCAAATTTTTTTTGATCCCAAATGCAAAAACGGATGCCAGGACGAAATGCAGGGTTGAATTCCAAACTTAAAAATGGTATTGCTTGCTGTTTTTAAAAATCAAGCTTTTTGGTGCCTGAAGAAGAAAACGCGTGATGCCGGGGTCAGAAAAACTGGTGCCTGGGGAGGCAAATTTTTTTTGATCCCAAATGCAAAAACGGATGCCAGGACGAAATTCCGGGTCGACTTCCAAACTTAAAAATGGTATTGCTTGCTGTTTTTAAAAATCAAGGTTTTTGGTGCGTTAAGAAGAAAACACGTGATGCCGGGGTCAGAAAAACTGGTGCCTGGGGAGGTAAAAATTTTTTGATCCCAAATGCAAAAACGGATGCCAGGACGAAATTCGGGGTCGAATTCCAATCTTAAAAATGGTATTGCTTGCTGTTTTTAAAAATCAAGCTTTTTGGTGCCTGAAGAAGAAAACGCGTGATGCCGGGGTCAGAAAAACTGGTGCCTGGGGAGGTTCAAATTTTTTTGATCCCAAATGCAAAAACGGATCCCAGGACGAAATTTGGGGTCGAATTCCAATCTTAAAAATGGTATTGCTTGCTGTTTTTAAAAATCAAGCTTTTTGGTGCCTGAAGAAGAAAACGCGTGATGCCGGGGTCAGAAAAATTGATGCCTGGGTAGGCAAAACAATTTTGATCCCAAAGGCAAAAACGGATGCCAGGATGAGATTCAGGGTAGAATTCCAAACTTAAAAATGGTATTGCTTGCTGTTTTTAAAAATCAAGCTTTTTGGTGCCTGAAGAAGAAAACGCGTGATGCCGGGGTCAGAAAAACTGGTGCCTGGGGAGGCAAATTTTTTTTGATCCCAAATGCAAAAACGGATGCCAGGACGAAATTCCGGGTCGACTTCCAAACTTAAAAATGGTATTGCTTGCTGTTTTTAAAAATCAAGGTTTTTGGTGCCTGAAGAAGAAAACGCGTGATGCCGGGGTCAGAAAAACTGGTGCCTGGGGAGGCAAATTTTTTTTGATCCCAATTGCAAAAACGGATGCCAGGACGAAATTCCGGGTCGAATTCCAAACTTAAAAATGGTATTGCTTGCTGTTTTTAAAAATCAAGCTTTTTGGTGCCTGAAGAAGAAAACGCGTGATGCCGGGGTCAGAAAAACTGGTGCTTGGGGAGGCAAATATTTTTTGATCCCAAATTGAAAAACGGATGCCAGGACGAAATTCGGGGTTGAATTCCAAACTTAAAAATGATATTGCTTGCTTTTTTAAAAAATCAAGATTTTTTGTGCCTGAAGAAGAAAATGCGTGATGCCGGGGTCAGAAAAACTGGTGCCTGGGGAGGCAAATTTTTTTTGATCCCAAATGCAAAAACGGATGCCAGGACGAAATGCAGGGTTGAATTCCAAACTTAAAAATGGTATTGCTTGCTGTTTTTAAAAATCAAGCATTTTGGTGCCTAAAGAAGAAAACGCGTGATGCCGGGGTCAGAAAAACTGATGCCTGGGTAGGCAAAAATTTTTTGATCCCAAATGCAAAAACGGATGCCAGGACGAAATGCAGGGTCGAATTCCAAACTTAAAAATGGTATTGCTTGCTGTTTTTAAAAATCAAGCATTTTGGTGCCTGAAGAAGAAATCGCGTGATGCCGGGGTCAGAAAAACTGGTGCCTGGGGAGGCAAATTTTTTTTGATCCCAAATGCAAAAATGGATGCCAGGACGAAATTCCGGGTCGAATTCCAAACTTAAAAATGGTATTGCTTGCTGTTTTTAAAAATCAAGCTTTTTGGTGCCTGAAGAAGAAAACACGTGATGCCGGGGTCAGAAAAAATGATGCCTGGGTAGGCAAAATTTTTTTGACCCCAAATGCAAAAACGGATGCCAGGATGAGATTCAGGGTAGAATTCCAAACTTAAAAATGGTATTGCTTGCTGTTTTTAAAAATCAAGCTTTTTGGTGCCTGAAGAAGAAAACGCGTGATGCCGGGGTCAGAAAAACTGGTGCCTGGGGAGGCAATTTTTTTTTGATCCCAAATGCAAAAACGGATGCCAGGACGAAATTCCGGGTCGAATTCCAAACTTAAAAATGGTATTGCTTGCTGTTTTTAAAAATCAAACTTTTTGGTGCCTGAAGAAGAAAACGCGTGATGCCGGGGTCAGAAAAACTGGTGCCAGGGGAGGCAAATTTTTTTTGATCCCAAATGCAAAAACGGATGCCAGGACGAAATTCCGGGTCGACTTCCAAACTTAAAAATGGTATTGCTTGCTGTTTTTAAAAATCAAGGTTTTTGGTGCCTTAAGAAGAAAACACGTGATGCCGGGTCAGAAAAACTGGTGCCTGGGGAGGTAAAAATTTTTTGATCCCAAATGCAAAAACGGATGCCAGGACGAAATTCGGGGTCGAATTCCAATCTTAAAAATGGTATTGCTTGCTGTTTTTAAAAATCAAGCTTTTTGGTGCCTGAAGAAGAAAACGCGTGATGCCGGGGTCAGAAAAACTGGTGCCTGGGGAGGTTCAAATTTTTTTGATCCCAAATGCAAAAACGGATCCCAGGACGAAATTCGGGGTCGAATTTCAATCTTAAAAATGGTATTGCTTGCTGTTTTTAAAAATCAAGCTTTTTGGTGCCTGAAGAAGAAAATGAGTGATGCCGGGGTCAGAAAAATTGATGCCTGGGTAGGCAAAACAATTTTGATCCCAAAGGCAAAAACGGATGCCAGGATGAGATTCAGGGTAGAATTCCAAACTTAAAAATGGTATTGCTTGCTGTTTTTAAAAATCAAGCTTTTTGGTGCCTGAAGAAGAAAACGCGTGATGCCGGGGTCAGAAAAACTGGTGCCTGGGGAGGCAATTTTTTTTTGATCCCAAATGCAAAAACGGATGCCAGGACGAAATTCCGGGTCGAATTCCAAACTTAAAAATGGTATTGCTTGCTGTTTTTAAAAATCAAGCTTTTTGGTGCCTGAAGAAGAAAACGCGTGATGCCGGGGTCAGAAAAATTGATGCCTGGGTAGGCAAAAAAATTTTGATCCCAAAGGCAAAAACGGATGCCAGGATGAGATTCAGGGTAGAATTCCAAACTTAAAAATGGTATTGCTTGCTGTTTTTAAAAATCAAGATTTTTTGTGCCTGAAGAAGAAAACGCGTGATACCGGGGTCAGAAAAACTGGTGCTTTGGGAGGCAAAAATTTTTTGATCCCAAATGCAAAAACGGATGCCAGGACGAAATTCGGGGTTGAATTCCAAACTTAAAAATGATATTGCTTGCTTTTTTAAAAAATCAAGATTTTTTGTGCCTGAAGAAGAAAACGCGTGATGCCGGGGTCAGAAAAACTGGTGCCTGGGGAGGCAAATTTTTTTTGATCCCAAATGCAAAAACGGATCCCAGGATGAAATTCGGGGTCGAATTCCAATCTTAAAAATGGTATTGCTTGCTGTTTTTAAAAATCAAGCTTTTTGGTGCCTGAAGAAGAAAACGCGTGATGCCGGGGTCAGAAAAATTGATGCCTGGGTAGGCAAAAAAATTTTGATCCCAAAGGCAAAAACGGATGCCAGGATGAGATTCAGGGTAGAATTCCAAACTTAAAAATGGTATTGCTTGCTGTTTTTAAAAATCAAGCTTTTTGGTGCCTGAAGAAGAAAACGCGTGATGCCGGGGTCAGAAAAACTGGTGCTTGGGGAGGCAAATTTTTTTTGATCCCAAATGCAAAAACGGATGCCAGAACAAAATTCCGGGTAGAATTCCAAACTTAAAAATGGTATTGCTTGCTGTTTTTAAAAATCAAGCTTTTTGGTGCCTGAAGAAGAAAACGCGTGATGCCGGGGTCAGAAAAACTGGTGCCTGGGGAGGCAAATTTTTTTTGATCCCAAATGCAAAAACGGATGCCAGGACGAAATTCCGGGTCGACTTCCAAACTTAAAAATGGTATTGCTTGCTGTTTTTAAAAATCAAGGTTTTTGGTGCCTTAAGAAGAAAACACGTGATGCCGGGGTCAGAAAAACTGGTGCCTGGGGAGGTAAAAATTTTTTGATCCCAAATGCAAAAACGGATGCCAGGATGAAATTCGGGGTCGAATTCCAATCTTAAAAATGGTATTGCTTGCTGTTTTTAAAAATCAAGCTTTTTGGTGCCTGAAGAAGAAAACGCGTGATGCCGGGGTCAGAAAAACTGGTGCCTGGGGAGGTTCAAATTTTTTTGATCCCAAATGCAAAAACAGATCCCAGGACGAAATTCGGGGTCGAATTCCAATCTTAAAAATGGTATTGCTTGCTGTTTTTAAAAATCAAGCTTTTTGGTGCCTGAAGAAGAAAACGCGTGATGCCGGGGTCAGAAAAATTGATGCCTGGGTAGGCAAAAAAATTTTGATCCCAAAGGCAAAAACGGATGCCAGGATGAGATTCAGGGTAGAATTCCAAACTTAAAAATGGTATTGCTTGCTGTTTTTAAAAATCAAGCTTTTTGGTGCCTGAAGAAGAAAACGCGTGATGCCGGGGTCAGAAAAACTGGTGCCTGGGGAGGCAAATTTTTTTTGATCCCAAATGCAAAAACGGATGCCAGGACGAAATTCCGGGTCGACTTCCAAACTTAAAAATGGTATTGCTTGCTGTTTTTAAAAATCAAGGTTTTTGGTGCCTTAAGAAGAAAACACGTGATGCCGGGGTCAGAAAAACTGGTGCCTGGGGAGGTAAAAATTTTTTGATCCCAAATGCAAAAACGGATGCCAGGACGAAATTCGGGGTCGAATTCCAATCTTAAAAATGGTATTGCTTGCTGTTTTTAAAAATCAAGCTTTTTGGTGCCTGAAGAAGAAAACGCGTGATGCCGGGGTCAGAAAAACTGGTGCCTGGAGAGGTTCAAATTTTTTTGATCCCAAATGCAAAAACGGATCCCAGGACGAAATTCGGGGTCGAATTCCAATCTTAAAAATGGTATTGCTTGCTGTTTTTAAAAATCAAGCTTTTTGGTGCCTGAAGAAGAAAACGCGTGATGCCGGGGTCAGAAAAATTGATGCCTGGGTAGGCAAAACAATTTTGATCCCAAAGGCAAAAACGGATGCCAGGATGAGATTCAGGGTAGAATTCCAAACTTAAAAATGGTATTGCTTGCTGTTTTTAAAAATCAAGCTTTTTGGTGCCTGAAGAAGAAAACGCGTGATGCCGGGGTCAGAAAAACTGGTGCCTGGGGAGGCAAATTTTTTTTGATCCCAATTGCAAAAACGGATGCCAGGACGAAATTCCGGGTCGAATTCCAAACTTAAAAATGGTATTGCTTGCTGTTTTTAAAAATCAAGCTTTTTGGTGCCTGAAGAAGAAAACGCGTGATGCCGGGGTCAGAAAAACTGGTGCTTGGGGAGGCAAAATTTTTGATCCCAAATGCAAAAACGGATGCCAGAACGAAATTCCGGGTCGAATTCCAAACTTAAAAATGGTATTGCTTGCTGTTTTTAAAAATCAAGCTTTTTGGTGCCTGAAGAAGAAAACGCGTGATGCCGGGGTCAGAAAAACTGGTGCTTCGGGAGGCAAAATTTTTTTGATCCCAAATTGAAAAACGGATGCCAGGACGAAATTCGGGGTTGAATTCCAAACTTAAAAATGATATTGCTTGCTTTTTTAAAAAATCAAGATTTTTTGTGCCTGAAGAAGAAAATGCGTGATGCCGGGGTCAGAAAAACTGGTGCCTGGGGAGGCAAATTTTTTTTGATCCCAAATGCAAAAACGGATGCCAGGACGAAATGCAGGGTTGAATTCCAAACTTAAAAATGGTATTGCTTGCTGTTTTTAAAAATCAAGCATTTTGGTGCCTAAAGAAGAAAACGCGTGATGCCGGGGTCAGAAAAACTGATGCCTGGGTAGGCAAAAATTTTTTGATCCCAAATGCAAAAACGGATGCCAGGACGAAATGCAGGGTCGAATTCCAAACTTAAAAATGGTATTGCTTGCTGTTTTTAAAAATCAAGCATTTTGGTGCCTGAAGAAGAAATCGCGTGATGCCGGGGTCAGAAAAACTGGTGCCTGGGGAGGCAATTTTTTTTTGATCCCAAATGCAAAAACGGATGCCAGGACGAAATTCCGGGTCGAATTCCAAACTTAAAAATGGTATTGCTTGCTGTTTTTAAAAATCAAACTTTTTGGTGCCTGAAGAAGAAAACGCGTGATGCCGGGGTCAGAAAAACTGGTGCCAGGGGAGGCAAATTTTTTTTGATCCCAAATGCAAAAACGGATGCCAGGACGAAATTCCGGGTCGACTTCCAAACTTAAAAATGGTATTGCTTGCTGTTTTTAAAAATCAAGGTTTTTGGTGCCTTAAGAAGAAAACACGTGATGCCGGGTCAGAAAAACTGGTGCCTGGGGAGGTAAAAATTTTTTGATCCCAAATGCAAAAACGGATGCCAGGACGAAATTCGGGGTCGAATTCCAATCTTAAAAATGGTATTGCTTGCTGTTTTTAAAAATCAAGCTTTTTGGTGCCTGAAGAAGAAAACGCGTGATGCCGGGGTCAGAAAAACTGGTGCCTGGGGAGGTTCAAATTTTTTTGATCCCAAATGCAAAAACGGATCCCAGGACGAAATTCGGGGTCGAATTTCAATCTTAAAAATGGTATTGCTTGCTGTTTTTAAAAATCAAGCTTTTTGGTGCCTGAAGAAGAAAATGAGTGATGCCGGGGTCAGAAAAATTGATGCCTGGGTAGGCAAAACAATTTTGATCCCAAAGGCAAAAACGGATGCCAGGATGAGATTCAGGGTAGAATTCCAAACTTAAAAATGGTATTGCTTGCTGTTTTTAAAAATCAAGCTTTTTGGTGCCTGAAGAAGAAAACGCGTGATGCCGGGGTCAGAAAAACTGGTGCTTGGGGAGGCAAATTTTTTTTGATCCCAAATGCAAAAACGGATGCCAGGACGAAATTCCGGGTCGAATTCCAAACTTAAAAATGGTATTGCTTGCTGTTTTTAAAAATCAAGCGTTTTGGTGCCTGAAGAAGAAAACGCGTGATGCCGGGGTCAGAAAAACTGGTGCTTCGGGAGGCAAAATTTTTTTGATCCCAAATTGAAAAACGGATGCCAGGACGAAATTCGGGGTTGAATTCCAAACTTAAAAATGATATTGCTTGCTTTTTTAAAAAATCAAGATTTTTTGTGCCTGAAGAAGAAAATGCGTGATGCCGGGGTCAGAAAAACTGGTGCCTGGGGAGGCAAATTTTTTTTGATCCCAAATGCAAAAACGGATGCCAGGACGAAATGCAGGGTCGAATTCCAAACTTAAAAATGGTATTGCTTGCTGTTTTTAAAAATCAAGCTTTTTGGTGCCTGAAGAAGAAAACGCGTGATGCCGGGGTCAGAAAAACTGGTGCCTGGGGAGGCAAATTTTTTTTGATCCCAAATGCAAAAACGGATGCCAGGACGAAATTCCGGGTCGACTTCCAAACTTAAAAATGGTATTGCTTGCTGTTTTTAAAAATCAAGGTTTTTGGTGCGTTAAGAAGAAAACACGTGATGCCGGGGTCAGAAAAACTGGTGCCTGGGGAGGTAAAAATTTTTTGATCCCAAATGCAAAAACGGATGCCAGGACGAAATTCGGGGTCGAATTCCAATCTTAAAAATGGTATTGCTTGCTGTTTTTAAAAATCAAGCTTTTTGGTGCCTGAAGAAGAAAACGCGTGATGCCGGGGTCAGAAAAACTGGTGCCTGGGGAGGTTCAAATTTTTTTGATCCCAAATGCAAAAACGGATCCCAGGACGAAATTTGGGGTCGAATTCCAATCTTAAAAATGGTATTGCTTGCTGTTTTTAAAAATCAAGCTTTTTGGTGCCTGAAGAAGAAAACGCGTGATGCCGGGGTCAGAAAAATTGATGCCTGGGTAGGCAAAACAATTTTGATCCCAAAGGCAAAAACGGATGCCAGGATGAGATTCAGGGTAGAATTCCAAACTTAAAAATGGTATTGCTTGCTGTTTTTAAAAATCAAGCTTTTTGGTGCCTGAAGAAGAAAACGCGTGATGCCGGGGTCAGAAAAACTGGTGCCTGGGGAGGCAAATTTTTTTTGATCCCAAATGCAAAAACGGATGCCAGGACGAAATTCCGGGTCGACTTCCAAACTTAAAAATGGTATTGCTTGCTGTTTTTAAAAATCAAGGTTTTTGGTGCCTGAAGAAGAAAACGCGTGATGCCGGGGTCAGAAAAACTGGTGCCTGGGGAGGCAAATTTTTTTTGATCCCAATTGCAAAAACGGATGCCAGGACGAAATTCCGGGTCGAATTCCAAACTTAAAAATGGTATTGCTTGCTGTTTTTAAAAATCAAGCTTTTTGGTGCCTGAAGAAGAAAACGCGTGATGCCGGGGTCAGAAAAACTGGTGCTTGGGGAGGCAAATATTTTTTGATCCCAAATGCAAAAACGGATGCCAGAACGAAATTCCGGGTCGAATTCCAAACTTAAAAATGGTATTGCTTGCTGTTTTTAAAAATCAAGCTTTTTGGTGCCTGAAGAAGAAAACGCGTGATGCCGGGGTAAGAAAAACTGGTGCTTCGGGAGGCAAAATTTTTTTGATCCCAAATTGAAAAACGGATGCCAGGACGAAATTCGGGGTTGAATTCCAAACTTAAAAATGATATTGCTTGCTTTTTTAAAAAATCAAGATTTTTTGTGCCTGAAGAAGAAAATGCGTGATGCCGGGGTCAGAAAAACTGGTGCCTGGGGAGGCAAATTTTTTTTGATCCCAAATGCAAAAACGGATGCCAGGACGAAATGCAGGGTTGAATTCCAAACTTAAAAATGGTATTGCTTGCTGTTTTTAAAAATCAAGCATTTTGGTGCCTAAAGAAGAAAACGCGTGATGCCGGGGTCAGAAAAACTGATGCCTGGGTAGGCAAAATTTTTTTGATCCCAAACGCAAAAACGGATGCCAGGACGAAATGCAGGGTCGAATTCCAAACTTAAAAATGGTATTGCTTGCTGTTTTTAAAAATCAAGCATTTTGGTGCCTGAAGAAGAAATCGCGTGATGCCGGGGTCAGAAAAACTGGTGCCTGGGGAGGCAAATTTTTTTTGATCCCAAATGCAAAAACGGATGCCAGGACGAAATGCAGGGTCGATTTCCAAACTTAAAAATGGTATTGCTTGCTGTTTTTAAAAATCAAGCTTTTTGGTGCCTAAAGAAGAAAACGCGTGATGCCGGGGTCAGAAAAAATGATGCCTGGGTAGGCAAAAATTTTTTGATCCCAAATGCAAAAACGGATGCCAGGACGAAATGCAGGGTCGATTTCCAAACTTAAAAATGGTATTGCTTGCTGTTTTTAAAAATCAAGCGTTTTGGTGCCTGAAGAAGAAAACGCGTGATGCCGGGGTCAGAAAAACTGGTGCCTGGGGAGGCAAATTTTTTTTGATCCCAAATGCAAAAGCGGATGCCAGGACGAAATTCCGGGTCGAATTCCAAACTTAAAAATGGTATTGCTTGCTGTTTTTAAAAATCAAGCTTTTTGGTGCCTGAAGAAGAAAACGCGTGATGCCGGGGTCAGAAAAACTGGTGCCTGGGGAGGCAATTTTTTTTTGATCCCAAATGCAAAAACGGATGCCAGGACGAAATTCCGGGTCGAATTCCAAACTTAAAAATGGTATTGCTTGCTGTTTTTAAAAATCAAGGTTTTTGGTGCCTTAAGAAGAAAACACGTGATGCCGGGGTCAGAAAAACTGGTGCCTGGGGAGGTAAAAATTTTTTGATCCCAAATGCAAAAACGGATGCCAGGATGAAATTCGGGGTCGAATTCCAATCTTAAAAATGGTATTGCTTGCTGTTTTTAAAAATCAAGCTTTTTGGTGCCTGAAGAAGAAAACGCGTGATGCCGGGGTCAGAAAAACTGGTGCCTGGGGAGGTTCAAATTTTTTTGATCCCAAATGCAAAAACAGATCCCAGGACGAAATTCGGGGTCGAATTCCAATCTTAAAAATGGTATTGCTTGCTGTTTTTAAAAATCAAGCTTTTTGGTGCCTGAAGAAGAAAACGCGTGATGCCGGGGTCAGAAAAATTGATGCCTGGGTAGGCAAAACAATTTTGATCCCAAAGGCAAAAACGGATGCCAGGATGAGATTCAGGGTAGAATTCCAAACTTAAAAATGGTATTGCTTGCTGTTTTTAAAAATCAAGCTTTTTGGTGCCTGAAGAAGAAAACGCGTGATGCCGGGGTCAGAAAAACTGGTGCCTGGGGAGGCAAATTTTTTTTGATCCCAAATGCAAAAACGGATGCCAGGACGAAATTCCGGGTCGACTTCCAAACTTAAAAATGGTATTGCTTGCTGTTTTTAAAAATCAAGGTTTTTGGTGCCTTAAGAAGAAAACACGTGATGCCGGGGTCAGAAAAACTGGTGCCTGGGGAGGTAAAAATTTTTTGATCCCAAATGCAAAAACGGATGCCAGGACGAAATTCGGGGTCGAATTCCAATCTTAAAAATGGTATTGCTTGCTGTTTTTAAAAATCAAGCTTTTTGGTGCCTGAAGAAGAAAACGCGTGATGCCGGGGTCAGAAAAACTGGTGCCTGGAGAGGTTCAAATTTTTTTGATCCCAAATGCAAAAACGGATCCCAGGACGAAATTCGGGGTCGAATTCCAATCTTAAAAATGGTATTGCTTGCTGTTTTTAAAAATCAAGCTTTTTGGTGCCTGAAGAAGAAAACGCGTGATGCCGGGGTCAGAAAAATTGATGCCTGGGTAGGCAAAACAATTTTGATCCCAAAGGCAAAAACGGATGCCAGGATGAGATTCAGGGTAGAATTCCAAACTTAAAAATGGTATTGCTTGCTGTTTTTAAAAATCAAGCTTTTTGGTGCCTGAAGAAGAAAACGCGTGATGCCGGGGTCAGAAAAACTGGTGCCTGGGGAGGCAAATTTTTTTTGATCCCAATTGCAAAAACGGATGCCAGGACGAAATTCCGGGTCGAATTCCAAACTTAAAAATGGTATTGCTTGCTGTTTTTAAAAATCAAGCTTTTTGGTGCCTGAAGAAGAAAACGCGTGATGCCGGGGTCAGAAAAACTGGTGCTTGGGGAGGCAAAATTTTTGATCCCAAATGCAAAAACGGATGCCAGAACGAAATTCCGGGTCGAATTCCAAACTTAAAAATGGTATTGCTTGCTGTTTTTAAAAATCAAGCTTTTTGGTGCCTGAAGAAGAAAACGCGTGATGCCGGGGTCAGAAAAACTGGTGCTTCGGGAGGCAAAATTTTTTTGATCCCAAATTGAAAAACGGATGCCAGGACGAAATTCGGGGTTGAATTCCAAACTTAAAAATGATATTGCTTGCTTTTTTAAAAAATCAAGATTTTTTGTGCCTGAAGAAGAAAATGCGTGATGCCGGGGTCAGAAAAACTGGTGCCTGGGGAGGCAAATTTTTTTTGATCCCAAATGCAAAAACGGATGCCAGGACGAAATGCAGGGTTGAATTCCAAACTTAAAAATGGTATTGCTTGCTGTTTTTAAAAATCAAGCATTTTGGTGCCTAAAGAAGAAAACGCGTGATGCCGGGGTGAGAAAAACTGATGCCTGGGTAGGCAAAAATTTTTTGATCCCAAATGCAAAAACGGATGCCAGGACGAAATGCAGGGTCGAATTCCAAACTTAAAAATGGTATTGCTTGCTGTTTTTAAAAATCAAGCATTTTGGTGCCTGAAGAAGAAATCGCGTGATGCCGGGGTCAGAAAAACTGGTGCCTGGGGAGGCAAATTTTTTTTGATCCCAAATGCAAAAATGGATGCCAGGACGAAATTCCGGGTCGAATTCCAAACTTAAAAATGGTATTGCTTGCTGTTTTTAAAAATCAAGCTTTTTGGTGCCTGAAGAAGAAAACACGTGATGCCGGGGTCAGAAAAAATGATGCCTGGGTAGGCAAAAATTTTTTGACCCCAAATGCAAAAACGGATGCCAGGATGAGATTCAGGGTAGAATTCCAAACTTAAAAATGGTATTGCTTGCTGTTTTTAAAAATCAAGCTTTTTGGTGCCTGAAGAAGAAAACGCGTGATGCCGGGGTCAGAAAAACTGGTGCCTGGGGAGGCAATTTTTTTTTGATCCCAAATGCAAAAACGGATGCCAGGACGAAATTCCGGGTCGAATTCCAAACTTAAAAATGGTATTGCTTGCTGTTTTTAAAAATCAAACTTTTTGGTGCCTGAAGAAGAAAACGCGTGATGCCGGGGTCAGAAAAACTGGTGCCAGGGGAGGCAAATTTTTTTTGATCCCAAATGCAAAAACGGATGCCAGGACGAAATTCCGGGTCGACTTCCAAACTTAAAAATGGTATTGCTTGCTGTTTTTAAAAATCAAGGTTTTTGGTGCCTTAAGAAGAAAACACGTGATGCCGGGTCAGAAAAACTGGTGCCTGGGGAGGTAAAAATTTTTTGATCCCAAATGCAAAAACGGATCCCAGGACGAAATTCGGGGTCGAATTTCAATCTTAAAAATGGTATTGCTTGCTGTTTTTAAAAATCAAGCTTTTTGGTGCCTGAAGAAGAAAATGAGTGATGCCGGGGTCAGAAAAATTGATGCCTGGGTAGGCAAAACAATTTTGATCCCAAAGGCAAAAACGGATGCCAGGATGAGATTCAGGGTAGAATTCCAAACTTAAAAATGGTATTGCTTGCTGTTTTTAAAAATCAAGCTTTTTGGTGCCTGAAGAAGAAAACGCGTGATGCCGGGGTCAGAAAAACTGGTGCTTGGGGAGGCAAATTTTTTTTGATCCCAAATGCAAAAACGGATGCCAGGACGAAATTCCGGGTCGAATTCCAAACTTAAAAATGGTATTGCTTGCTGTTTTTAAAAATCAAGCGTTTTGGTGCCTGAAGAAGAAAACGCGTGATGCCGGGGTCAGAAAAACTGGTGCTTCGGGAGGCAAAATTTTTTTGATCCCAAATTGAAAAACGGATGCCAGGACGAAATTCGGGGTTGAATTCCAAACTTAAAAATGATATTGCTTGCTTTTTTAAAAAATCAAGATTTTTTGTGCCTGAAGAAGAAAATGCGTGATGCCGGGGTCAGAAAAACTGGTGCCTGGGGAGGCAAATTTTTTTTGATCCCAAATGCAAAAACGGATGCCAGGACGAAATGCAGGGTTGAATTCCAAACTTAAAAATGGTATTGCTTGCTGTTTTTAAAAATCAAGCTTTTTGGTGCCTGAAGAAGAAAACGCGTGATGCCGGGGTCAGAAAAACTGGTGCCTGGGGAGGCAAATTTTTTTTGATCCCAAATGCAAAAACGGATGCCAGGACGAAATTCCGGGTCGACTTCCAAACTTAAAAATGGTATTGCTTGCTGTTTTTAAAAATCAAGGTTTTTGGTGCGTTAAGAAGAAAACACGTGATGCCGGGGTCAGAAAAACTGGTGCCTGGGGAGGTAAAAATTTTTTGATCCCAAATGCAAAAACGGATGCCAGGACGAAATTCGGGGTCGAATTCCAATCTTAAAAATGGTATTGCTTGCTGTTTTTAAAAATCAAGCTTTTTGGTGCCTGAAGAAGAAAACGCGTGATGCCGGGGTCAGAAAAACTGGTGCCTGGGGAGGTTCAAATTTTTTTGATCCCAAATGCAAAAACGGATCCCAGGACGAAATTTGGGGTCGAATTCCAATCTTAAAAATGGTATTGCTTGCTGTTTTTAAAAATCAAGCTTTTTGGTGCCTGAAGAAGAAAACGCGTGATGCCGGGGTCAGAAAAATTGATGCCTGGGTAGGCAAAACAATTTTGATCCCAAAGGCAAAAACGGATGCCAGGATGAGATTCAGGGTAGAATTCCAAACTTAAAAATGGTATTGCTTGCTGTTTTTAAAAATCAAGCTTTTTGGTGCCTGAAGAAGAAAACGCGTGATGCCGGGGTCAGAAAAACTGGTGCCTGGGGAGGCAAATTTTTTTTGATCCCAAATGCAAAAACGGATGCCAGGACGAAATTCCGGGTCGACTTCCAAACTTAAAAATGGTATTGCTTGCTGTTTTTAAAAATCAAGGTTTTTGGTGCCTGAAGAAGAAAACGCGTGATGCCGGGGTCAGAAAAACTGGTGCCTGGGGAGGCAAATTTTTTTTGATCCCAATTGCAAAAACGGATGCCAGGACGAAATTCCGGGTCGAATTCCAAACTTAAAAATGGTATTGCTTGCTGTTTTTAAAAATCAAGCTTTTTGGTGCCTGAAGAAGAAAACGCGTGATGCCGGGGTCAGAAAAACTGGTGCTTGGGGAGGCAAATATTTTTTGATCCCAAATGCAAAAACGGATGCCAGAACGAAATTCCGGGTCGAATTCCAAACTTAAAAATGGTATTGCTTGCTGTTTTTAAAAATCAAGCTTTTTGGTGCCTGAAGAAGAAAACGCGTGATGCCGGGGTAAGAAAAACTGGTGCTTCGGGAGGCAAAATTTTTTTGATCCCAAATTGAAAAACGGATGCCAGGACGAAATTCGGGGTTGAATTCCAAACTTAAAAATGATATTGCTTGCTTTTTTAAAAAATCAAGATTTTTTGTGCCTGAAGAAGAAAATGCGTGATGCCGGGGTCAGAAAAACTGGTGCCTGGGGAGGCAAATTTTTTTTGATCCCAAATGCAAAAACGGATGCCAGGACGAAATGCAGGGTTGAATTCCAAACTTAAAAATGGTATTGCTTGCTGTTTTTAAAAATCAAGCATTTTGGTGCCTAAAGAAGAAATCGCGTGATGCCGGGGTCAGAAAAACTGATGCCTGGGTAGGCAAAATTTTTTTGATCCCAAATGCAAAAACGGATGCCAGGACGAAATGCAGGGTCGAATTCCAAACTTAAAAATGGTATTGCTTGCTGTTTTTAAAAATCAAGCATTTTGGTGCCTGAAGAAGAAATCGCGTGATGCCGGGGTCAGAAAAACTGGTGCCTGGGGAGGCAAATTTTTTTTGATCCCAAATGCAAAAACGGATGCCAGGACGAAATGCAGGGTCGATTTCCAAACTTAAAAATGGTATTGCTTGCTGTTTTTAAAAATCAAGCTTTTTGGTGCCTAAAGAAGAAAACGCGTGATGCCGGGGTCAGAAAAAATGATGCCTGGGTAGGCAAAAATTTTTTGATCCCAAATGCAAAAACGGATGCCAGGACGAAATGCAGGGTCGATTTCCAAACTTAAAAATGGTATTGCTTGCTGTTTTTAAAAATCAAGCGTTTTGGTGCCTGAAGAAGAAAACGCGTGATGCCGGGGTCAGAAAAACTGGTGCCTGGGGAGGCAAATTTTTTTTGATCCCAAATGCAAAAGCGGATGCCAGGACGAAATTCCGGGTCGAATTCCAAACTTAAAAATGGTATTGCTTGCTGTTTTTAAAAATCAAGCTTTTTGGTGCCTGAAGAAGAAAACGCGTGATGCCGGGGTCAGAAAAACTGGTGCCTGGGGAGGCAATTTTTTTTTGATCCCAAATGCAAAAACGGATGCCAGGACGAAATTCCGGGTCGAATTCCAAACTTAAAAATGGTATTGCTTGCTGTTTTTAAAAATCAAGCTTTTTGGTGCCTGAAGAAGAAAACGCGTGATGCCGGGGTCAGAAAAATTGATGCCTGGGTAGGCAAAAAAATTTTGATCCCAAAGGCAAAAACGGATGCCAGGATGAGATTCAGGGTAGAATTCCAAACTTAAAAATGGTATTGCTTGCTGTTTTTAAAAATCAAGATTTTTTGTGCCTGAAGAAGAAAACGCGTGATACCGGGGTCAGAAAAACTGGTGCTTTGGGAGGCAAAATTTTTTTGATCCCAAATGCAAAAACGGATGCCAGGACGAAATTCGGGGTTGAATTCCAAACTTAAAAATGATATTGCTTGCTTTTTTAAAAAATCAAGATTTTTTGTGCCTGAAGAAGAAAACGCGTGATGCCGGGGTCAGAAAAACTGGTGCCTGGGGAGGCAAATTTTTTTTGATCCCAAATGCAAAAACGGATCCCAGGATGAAATTCGGGGTCGAATTCCAATCTTAAAAATGTTATTGCTTGCTGTTTTTAAAAATCAAGCTTTTTGGTGCCTGAAGAAGAAAACGCGTGATGCCGGGGTCAGAAAAATTGATGCCTGGGTAGGCAAAAAAATTTTGATCCCAAAGGCAAAAACGGATGCCAGGATGAGATTCAGGGTAGAATTCCAAACTTAAAAATGGTATTGCTTGCTGTTTTTAAAAATCAAGCTTTTTGGTGCCTGAAGAAGAAAACGCGTGATGCCGGGGTCAGAAAAACTGGTGCTTGGGGAGGCAAATTTTTTTTGATCCCAAATGCAAAAACGGATGCCAGAACGAAATTCCGGGTAGAATTCCAAACTTAAAAATGGTATTGCTTGCTGTTTTTAAAAATCAAGCTTTTTGGTGCCTGAAGAAGAAAACGCGTGATGCCGGGGTCAGAAAAACTGGTGCCTGGGGAGGCAAATTTTTTTTGATCCCAAAGGCAAAAACGGATGCCAGGATGAGATTCAGGGTAGAATTCCAAACTTAAAAATGGTATTGCTTGCTGTTTTTAAAAATCAAGGTTTTTGGTGCCTTAAGAAGAAAACACGTGATGCCGGGTCAGAAAAACTGGTGCCTGGGGAGGTAAAAATTTTTTGATCCCAAATGCAAAAACGGATGCCAGGACGAAATTCGGGGTCGAATTCCAATCTTAAAAATGGTATTGCTTGCTGTTTTTAAAAATCAAGCTTTTTGGTGCCTGAAGAAGAAAACGCGTGATGCCGGGGTCAGAAAAACTGGTGCCTGGGGAGGTTCAAATTTTTTTGATCCCAAATGCAAAAACGGATCCCAGGACGAAATTCGGGGTCGAATTTCAATCTTAAAAATGGTATTGCTTGCTGTTTTTAAAAATCAAGCTTTTTGGTGCCTGAAGAAGAAAATGAGTGATGCCGGGGTCAGAAAAATTGATGCCTGGGTAGGCAAAACAATTTTGATCCCAAAGGCAAAAACGGATGCCAGGATGAGATTCAGGGTAGAATTCCAATCTTAAAAATGGTATTGCTTGCTGTTTTTAAAAATCAAGCTTTTTGGTGCCTGAAGAAGAAAACGCGTGATGCCGGGGTCAGAAAAACTGGTGCTTGGGGAGGCAAATTTTTTTTGATCCCAAATGCAAAAACGGATGCCAGGACGAAATTCCGGGTCGAATTCCAAACTTAAAAATGGTATTGCTTGCTGTTTTTAAAAATCAAGCTTTTTGGTGCCTGAAGAAGAAAACGCGTGATGCCGGGGTCAGAAAAACTGGTGCCTGGGGAGGCAAATTTTTTTTGATCCCAAATGCAAAAACGGATGCCAGGACGAAATTCCGGGTCGACTTCCAAACTTAAAAATGGTATTGCTTGCTGTTTTTAAAAATCAAGGTTTTTGGTGCGTTAAGAAGAAAACACGTGATGCCGGGGTCAGAAAAACTGGTGCCTGGGGAGGTAAAAATTTTTTGATCCCAAATGCAAAAACGGATGCCAGGACGAAATTCGGGGTCGAATTCCAATCTTAAAAATGGTATTGCTTGCTGTTTTTAAAAATCAAGCTTTTTGGTGCCTGAAGAAGAAAACTCGTGATGCCGGGGTCAGAAAAACTGGTGCCTGGGGAGGTTCAAATTTTTTTGATCCCAAATGCAAAAACGGATCCCAGGACGAAATTTGGGGTCGAATTCCAATCTTAAAAATGGTATTGCTTGCTGTTTTTAAAAATCAAGCTTTTTGGTGCCTGAAGAAGAAAACGCGTGATGCCGGGGTCAGAAAAATTGATGCCTGGGTAGGCAAAACAATTTTGATCCCAAAGGCAAAAACGGATGCCAGGATGAGATTCAGGGTAGAATTCCAAACTTAAAAATGGTATTGCTTGCTGTTTTTAAAAATCAAGCTTTTTGGTGCCTGAAGAAGAAAACGCGTGATGCCGGGGTCAGAAAAACTGGTGCCTGGGGAGGCAAATTTTTTTTGATCCCAAATGCAAAAACGGATGCCAGGACGAAATTCCGGGTCGACTTCCAAACTTAAAAATGGTATTGCTTGCTGTTTTTAAAAATCAAGGTTTTTGGTGCCTTAAGAAGAAAACACGTGATGCCGGGGTCAGAAAAACTGGTGCCTGGGGAGGTAAAAATTTTTTGATCCCAAATGCAAAAACGGATGCCAGGACGAAATTCCGGGTCGACTTCCAAACTTAAAAATGGTATTGCTTGCTGTTTTTAAAAATCAAGGTTTTTGGTGCCTGAAGAAGAAAACGCGTGATGCCGGGGTCAGAAAAACTGGTGCCTGGGGAGGCAAATTTTTTTTGATCCCAAATGCAAAAGCGGATGCCAGGACGAAATTCCGGGTCGAATTCCAAACTTAAAAATGGTATTGCTTGCTGTTTTTAAAAATCAAGCTTTTTGGTGCCTGAAGAAGAAAACGCGTGATGCCGGGGTCAGAAAAACTGGTGCCTGGGGAGGCAATTTTTTTTTGATCCCAAATGCAAAAACGGATGCCAGGACGAAATTCCGGGTCGAATTCCAAACTTAAAAATGGTATTGCTTGCTGTTTTTAAAAATCAAGCTTTTTGGTGCCTGAAGAAGAAAACGCGTGATGCCGGGGTCAGAAAAATTGATGCCTGGGTAGGCAAAAAAATTTTGATCCCAAAGGCAAAAACGGATGCCAGGATGAGATTCAGGGTAGAATTCCAAACTTAAAAATGGTATTGCTTGCTGTTTTTAAAAATCAAGATTTTTTGTGCCTGAAGAAGAAAACGCGTGATACCGGGGTCAGAAAAACTGGTGCTTTGGGAGGCAAAAATTTTTTGATCCCAAATGCAAAAACGGATGCCAGGACGAAATTCGGGGTTGAATTCCAAACTTAAAAATGATATTGCTTGCTTTTTTAAAAAATCAAGATTTTTTGTGCCTGAAGAAGAAAACGCGTGATGCCGGGGTCAGAAAAACTGGTGCCTGGGGAGGCAAATTTTTTTTGATCCCAAATGCAAAAACGGATCCCAGGATGAAATTCGGGGTCGAATTCCAATCTTAAAAATGTTATTGCTTGCTGTTTTTAAAAATCAAGCTTTTTGGTGCCTGAAGAAGAAAACGCGTGATGCCGGGGTCAGAAAAATTGATGCCTGGGTAGGCAAAAAAATTTTGATCCCAAAGGCAAAAACGGATGCCAGGATGAGATTCAGGGTAGAATTCCAAACTTAAAAATGGTATTGCTTGCTGTTTTTAAAAATCAAGCTTTTTGGTGCCTGAAGAAGAAAACGCGTGATGCCGGGGTCAGAAAAACTGGTGCTTGGGGAGGCAAATTTTTTTTGATCCCAAATGCAAAAACGGATGCCAGAACGAAATTCCGGGTAGAATTCCAAACTTAAAAATGGTATTGCTTGCTGTTTTTAAAAATCAAGCTTTTTGGTGCCTGAAGAAGAAAACGCGTGATGCCGGGGTCAGAAAAACTGGTGCCTGGGGAGGCAAATTTTTTTTGATCCCAAAGGCAAAAACGGATGCCAGGATGAGATTCAGGGTAGAATTCCAAACTTAAAAATGGTATTGCTTGCTGTTTTTAAAAATCAAGGTTTTTGGTGCCTTAAGAAGAAAACACGTGATGCCGGGTCAGAAAAACTGGTGCCTGGGGAGGTAAAAATTTTTTGATCCCAAATGCAAAAACGGATGCCAGGACGAAATTCGGGGTCGAATTCCAATCTTAAAAATGGTATTGCTTGCTGTTTTTAAAAATCAAGCTTTTTGGTGCCTGAAGAAGAAAACGCGTGATGCCGGGGTCAGAAAAACTGGTGCCTGGGGAGGTTCAAATTTTTTTGATCCCAAATGCAAAAACGGATCCCAGGACGAAATTCGGGGTCGAATTTCAATCTTAAAAATGGTATTGCTTGCTGTTTTTAAAAATCAAGCTTTTTGGTGCCTGAAGAAGAAAATGAGTGATGCCGGGGTCAGAAAAATTGATGCCTGGGTAGGCAAAACAATTTTGATCCCAAAGGCAAAAACGGATGCCAGGATGAGATTCAGGGTAGAATTCCAATCTTAAAAATGGTATTGCTTGCTGTTTTTAAAAATCAAGCTTTTTGGTGCCTGAAGAAGAAAACGCGTGATGCCGGGGTCAGAAAAACTGGTGCTTGGGGAGGCAAATTTTTTTTGATCCCAAATGCAAAAACGGATGCCAGGACGAAATTCCGGGTCGAATTCCAAACTTAAAAATGGTATTGCTTGCTGTTTTTAAAAATCAATCTTTTTGGTGCCTGAAGAAGAAAACGCGTGATGCCGGGGTCAGAAAAACTGGTGCCTGGGGAGGCAAATTTTTTTTGATCCCAAATGCAAAAACGGATGCCAGGACGAAATTCCGGGTCGACTTCCAAACTTAAAAATGGTATTGCTTGCTGTTTTTAAAAATCAAGGTTTTTGGTGCGTTAAGAAGAAAACACGTGATGCCGGGGTCAGAAAAACTGGTGCCTGGGGAGGTAAAAATTTTTTGATCCCAAATGCAAAAACGGATGCCAGGACGAAATTCGGGGTCGAATTCCAATCTTAAAAATGGTATTGCTTGCTGTTTTTAAAAATCAAGCTTTTTGGTGCCTGAAGAAGAAAACGCGTGATGCCGGGGTCAGAAAAACTGGTGCCTGGGGAGGTTCAAATTTTTTTGATCCCAAATGCAAAAACGGATCCCAGGACGAAATTTGGGGTCGAATTCCAATCTTAAAAATGGTATTGCTTGCTGTTTTTAAAAATCAAGCTTTTTGGTGCCTGAAGAAGAAAACGCGTGATGCCGGGGTCAGAAAAATTGATGCCTGGGTAGGCAAAACAATTTTGATCCCAAAGGCAAAAACGGATGCCAGGATGAGATTCAGGGTAGAATTCCAAACTTAAAAATGGTATTGCTTGCTGTTTTTAAAAATCAAGCTTTTTGGTGCCTGAAGAAGAAAACGCGTGATGCCGGGGTCAGAAAAACTGGTGCCTGGGGAGGCAAATTTTTTTTGATCCCAAATGCAAAAACGGATGCCAGGACGAAATTCCGGGTCGACTTCCAAACTTAAAAATGGTATTGCTTGCTGTTTTTAAAAATCAAGGTTTTTGGTGCCTTAAGAAGAAAACACGTGATGCCGGGGTCAGAAAAACTGGTGCCTGGGGAGGTAAAAATTTTTTGATCCCAAATGCAAAAACGGATGCCAGGACGAAATTCCGGGTCGACTTCCAAACTTAAAAATGGTATTGCTTGCTGTTTTTAAAAATCAAGGTTTTTGGTGCCTGAAGAAGAAAACGCGTGATGCCGGGGTCAGAAAAACTGGTGCCTGGGGAGGCAAATTTTTTTTGATCCCAATTGCAAAAACGGATGCCAGGACGAAATTCCGGGTCGAATTCCAAACTTAAAAATGGTATTGCTTGCTGTTTTTAAAAATCAAGCTTTTTGGTGCCTGAAGAAGAAAACGCGTGATGCCGGGGTCAGAAAAACTGGTGCTTGGGGAGGCAAATATTTTTTGATCCCAAATGCAAAAACGGATGCCAGAACGAAATTCCGGGTCGAATTCCAAACTTAAAAATGGTATTGCTTGCTGTTTTTAAAAATCAAGCTTTTTGGTGCCTGAAGAAGAAAACGCGTGATGCCGGGGTCAGAAAAACTGGTGCTTCGGGAGGCAAAATTTTTTTGATCCCAAATTGAAAAACGGATGCCAGGACGAAATTCGGGGTTGAATTCCAAACTTAAAAATGATATTGCTTGCTTTTTTAAAAAATCAAGATTTTTTGTGCCTGAAGAAGAAAATGCGTGATGCCGGGGTCAGAAAAACTGGTGCCTGGGGAGGCAAATTTTTTTTGATCCCAAATGCAAAAACGGATGCCAGGACGAAATGCAGGGTTGAATTCCAAACTTAAAAATGGTATTGCTTGCTGTTTTTAAAAATCAAGCATTTTGGTGCCTAAAGAAGAAAACGCGTGATGCCGGGGTCAGAAAAACTGATGCCTGGGTAGGCAAAATTTTTTTGATCCCAAATGCAAAAACGGATGCCAGGACGAAATGCAGGGTCGAATTCCAAACTTAAAAATGGTATTGCTTGCTGTTTTTAAAAATCAAGCATTTTGGTGCCTGAAGAAGAAATCGCGTGATGCCGGGGTCAGAAAAACTGGTGCCTGGGGAGGCAAATTTTTTTTGATCCCAAATGCAAAAACGGATGCCAGGACGAAATGCAGGGTCGATTTCCAAACTTAAAAATGGTATTGCTTGCTGTTTTTAAAAATCAAGCTTTTTGGTGCCTAAAGAAGAAAACGCGTGATGCCGGGGTCAGAAAAAATGATGCCTGGGTAGGCAAAATTTTTTTGATCCCAAATGCAAAAACGGATGCCAGGACGAAATGCAGGGTCGATTTCCAAACTTAAAAATGGTATTGCTTGCTGTTTTTAAAAATCAAGCGTTTTGGTGCCTGAAGAAGAAAACGCGTGATGCCGGGGTCAGAAAAACTGGTGCCTGGGGAGGCAAATTTTTTTTGATCCCAAATGCAAAAGCGGATGCCAGGACGAAATTCCGGGTCGAATTCCAAACTTAAAAATGGTATTGCTTGCTGTTTTTAAAAATCAAGCTTTTTGGTGCCTGAAGAAGAAAACGCGTGATGCCGGGGTCAGAAAAACTGGTGCCTGGGGAGGCAATTTTTTTTTGATCCCAAATGCAAAAACGGATGCCAGGACGAAATTCCGGGTCGAATTCCAAACTTAAAAATGGTATTGCTTGCTGTTTTTAAAAATCAAGCTTTTTGGTGCCTGAAGAAGAAAACGCGTGATGCCGGGGTCAGAAAAATTGATGCCTGGGTAGGCAAAAAAATTTTGATCCCAAAGGCAAAAACGGATGCCAGGATGAGATTCAGGGTAGAATTCCAAACTTAAAAATGGTATTGCTTGCTGTTTTTAAAAATCAAGATTTTTTGTGCCTGAAGAAGAAAACGCGTGATACCGGGGTCAGAAAAACTGGTGCTTTGGGAGGCAAAAATTTTTTGATCCCAAATGCAAAAACGGATGCCAGGACGAAATTCGGGGTTGAATTCCAAACTTAAAAATGATATTGCTTGCTTTTTTAAAAAATCAAGATTTTTTGTGCCTGAAGAAGAAAACGCGTGATGCCGGGGTCAGAAAAACTGGTGCCTGGGGAGGCAAATTTTTTTTGATCCCAAATGCAAAAACGGATCCCAGGATGAAATTCGGGGTCGAATTCCAATCTTAAAAATGGTATTGCTTGCTGTTTTTAAAAATCAAGCTTTTTGGTGCCTGAAAAAGAAAACGCGTGATGCCGGGGTCAGAAAAATTGATGCCTGGGTAGGCAAAAAAATTTTGATCCCAAAGGCAAAAACGGATGCCAGGATGAGATTCAGGGTAGAATTCCAAACTTAAAAATGGTATTGCTTGCTGTTTTTTAAAATCAAGCTTTTTGGTGCCTGAAGAAGAAAACGCGTGATGCCGGGGTCAGAAAAACTGGTGCTTGGGGAGGCAAATTTTTTTTGATCCCAAATGCAAAAACGGATGCCAGAACGAAATTCCGGGTAGAATTCCAAACTTAAAAATGGTATTGCTTGCTGTTTTTAAAAATCAAGCTTTTTGGTGCCTGAAGAAGAAAACGCGTGATGCCGGGGTCAGAAAAACTGGTGCCTGGGGAGGCAAATTTTTTTTGATCCCAAATGCAAAAACGGATGCCAGGACGAAATTCCGGGTCGACTTCCAAACTTAAAAATGGTATTGCTTGCTGTTTTTAAAAATCAAGGTTTTTGGTGCCTTAAGAAGAAAACACGTGATGCCGGGGTCAGAAAAACTGGTGCCTGGGGAGGTAAAAATTTTTTGATCCCAAATGCAAAAACGGATGCCAGGACGAAATTCGGGGTCGAATTCCAATCTTAAAAATGGTATTGCTTGCTGTTTTTAAAAATCAAGCTTTTTGGTGCCTGAAGAAGAAAACGCGTGATGCCGGGGTCAGAAAAATTGATGCCTGGGTAGGCAAAACAATTTTGATCCCAAAGGCAAAAACGGATGCCAGGATGAGATTCAGGGTAGAATTCCAAACTTAAAAATGGTATTGCTTGCTGTTTTTAAAAATCAAGCTTTTTGGTGCCTGAAGAAGAAAACGCGTGATGCCGGGGTCAGAAAAACTGGTGCCTGGGGAGGCAAATTTTTTTTGATCCCAAATGCAAAAACGGATGCCAGGACGAAATTCCGGGTCGACTTCCAAACTTAAAAATGGTATTGCTTGCTGTTTTTAAAAATCAAGGTTTTTGGTGCCTTAAGAAGAAAACACGTGATGCCGGGGTCAGAAAAACTGGTGCCTGGGGAGGTAAAAATTTTTTGATCCCAAATGCAAAAACGGATGCCAGGACGAAATTCCGGGTCGACTTCCAAACTTAAAAATGGTATTGCTTGCTGTTTTTAAAAATCAAGGTTTTTGGTGCCTGAAGAAGAAAACGCGTGATGCCGGGGTCAGAAAAACTGGTGCCTGGGGAGGCAAATTTTTTTTGATCCCAATTGCAAAAACGGATGCCAGGACGAAATTCCGGGTCGAATTCCAAACTTAAAAATGGTATTGCTTGCTGTTTTTAAAAATCAAGCTTTTTGGTGCCTGAAGAAGAAAACGCGTGATGCCGGGGTCAGAAAAACTGGTGCTTGGGGAGGCAAATATTTTTTGATCCCAAATGCAAAAACGGATGCCAGAACGAAATTCCGGGTCGAATTCCAAACTTAAAAATGGTATTGCTTGCTGTTTTTAAAAATCAAGCTTTTTGGTGCCTGAAGAAGAAAACGCGTGATGCCGGGGTCAGAAAAACTGGTGCTTCGGGAGGCAAAATTTTTTTGATCCCAAATTGAAAAACGGATGCCAGGACGAAATTCGGGGTTGAATTCCAAACTTAAAAATGATATTGCTTGCTTTTTTAAAAAATCAAGATTTTTTGTGCCTGAAGAAGAAAATGCGTGATGCCGGGGTCAGAAAAACTGGTGCCTGGGGAGGCAAATTTTTTTTGATCCCAAATGCAAAAACGGATGCCAGGACGAAATGCAGGGTTGAATTCCAAACTTAAAAATGGTATTGCTTGCTGTTTTTAAAAATCAAGCATTTTGGTGCCTAAAGAAGAAAACGCGTGATGCCGGGGTCAGAAAAACTGATGCCTGGGTAGGCAAAATTTTTTTGATCCCAAATGCAAAAACGGATGCCAGGACGAAATGCAGGGTCGAATTCCAAACTTAAAAATGGTATTGCTTGCTGTTTTTAAAAATCAAGCATTTTGGTGCCTGAAGAAGAAATCGCGTGATGCCGGGGTCAGAAAAACTGGTGCCTGGGGAGGCAAATTTTTTTTGATCCCAAATGCAAAAACGGATGCCAGGACGAAATGCAGGGTCGATTTCCAAACTTAAAAATGGTATTGCTTGCTGTTTTTAAAAATCAAGCTTTTTGGTGCCTAAAGAAGAAAACGCGTGATGCCGGGGTCAGAAAAAATGATGCCTGGGTAGGCAAAATTTTTTTGATCCCAAATGCAAAAACGGATGCCAGGACGAAATGCAGGGTCGATTTCCAAACTTAAAAATGGTATTGCTTGCTGTTTTTAAAAATCAAGCGTTTTGGTGCCTGAAGAAGAAAACGCGTGATGCCGGGGTCAGAAAAACTGGTGCCTGGGGAGGCAAATTTTTTTTGATCCCAAATGCAAAAGCGGATGCCAGGACGAAATTCCGGGTCGAATTCCAAACTTAAAAATGGTATTGCTTGCTGTTTTTAAAAATCAAGCTTTTTGGTGCCTGAAGAAGAAAACGCGTGATGCCGGGGTCAGAAAAACTGGTGCCTGGGGAGGCAATATTTTTTTGATCCCAAATGCAAAAACGGATGCCAGGACGAAATTCGGGGTTGAATTCCAAACTTAAAAATGATATTGCTTGCTTTTTTAAAAAATCAAGATTTTTTGTGCCTGAAGAAGAAAACGCGTGATGCCGGGGTCAGAAAAACTGGTGCCTGGGGAGGCAAATTTTTTTTGATCCCAAATGCAAAAACGGATCCCAGGATGAAATTCGGGGTCGAATTCCAATCTTAAAAATGGTATTGCTTGCTGTTTTTAAAAATCAAGCTTTTTGGTGCCTGAAAAAGAAAACGCGTGATGCCGGGGTCAGAAAAATTGATGCCTGGGTAGGCAAAAAAATTTTGATCCCAAAGGCAAAAACGGATGCCAGGATGAGATTCAGGGTAGAATTCCAAACTTAAAAATGGTATTGCTTGCTGTTTTTTAAAATCAAGCTTTTTGGTGCCTGAAGAAGAAAACGCGTGATGCCGGGGTCAGAAAAACTGGTGCTTGGGGAGGCAAATTTTTTTTGATCCCAAATGCAAAAACGGATGCCAGAACGAAATTCCGGGTAGAATTCCAAACTTAAAAATGGTATTGCTTGCTGTTTTTAAAAATCAACCTTTTTGGTGCCTGAAGAAGAAAACGCGTGATGCCGGGGTCAGAAAAACTGGTGCCTGGGGAGGCAATTTTTTTTTGATCCCAAATGCAAAAACGGATGCCAGGACGAAATTCCGGGTCGAATTCCAAACTTAAAAATGGTATTGCTTGCTGTTTTTAAAAATCAAGCTTTTTGGTGCCTGAAGAAGAAAACGCGTGATGCCGGGGTCAGAAAAACTGGTGCTTCGGGAGGCAAAATTTTTTTGATCCCAAATTGAAAAACGGATGCCAGGACGAAATTCGGGGTTGAATTCCAAACTTAAAAATGATATTGCTTGCTTTTTTAAAAAATCAAGATTTTTTGTGCCTGAAGAAGAAAATGCGTGATGCCGGGGTCAGAAAAACTGGTGCTTGGGGAGGCAAATTTTTTTTGATCCCAAATGCAAAAACGGATGCCAGAACGAAATTCCGGGTAGAATTCCAAACTTAAAAATGGTATTGCTTGCTGTTTTTAAAAATCAAGCTTTTTGGTGCCTGAAGAAGAAAACGCGTGATGCCGGGGTCAGAAAAACTGGTGCCTGGGGAGGCAAATTTTTTTTGATCCCAAATGCAAAAACGGATGCCAGGACGAAATTCCGGGTCGACTTCCAAACTTAAAAATGGTATTGCTTGCTGTTTTTAAAAATCAAGGTTTTTGGTGCCTTAAGAAGAAAACACGTGATGCCGGGGTCAGAAAAACTGGTGCCTGGGGAGGAAAAAATTTTTTGATCCCAAATGCAAAAACGGATGCCAGGACGAAATTCGGGGTCGAATTCCAATCTTAAAAATGGTATTGCTTGCTGTTTTTAAAAATCAAGCTTTTTGGTGCCTGAAGAAGAAAACGCGTGATGCCGGGGTCAGAAAAACTGGTGCCTGGGGAGGTTCAAATTTTTTTGATCCCAAATGCAAAAACGGATCCCAGGACGAAATTCGGGGTCGAATTCCAATCTTAAAAATGGTATTGCTTGCTGTTTTTAAAAATCAAGCTTTTTGGTGCCTGAAGAAGAAAACGCGTGATGCCGGGGTCAGAAAAATTGATGCCTGGGTAGGCAAAACAATTTTGATCCCAAAGGCAAAAACGGATGCCAGGATGAGATTCAGGGTAGAATTCCAAACTTAAAAATGGTATTGCTTGCTGTTTTTAAAAATCAAGCTTTTTGGTGCCTGAAGAAGAAAACGCGTGATGCCGGGGTCAGAAAAACTGGTGCCTGGGGAGGCAAATTTTTTTTGATCCCAATTGCAAAAACGGATGCCAGGACGAAATTCCGGGTCGAATTCCAAACTTAAAAATGGTATTGCTTGCTGTTTTTAAAAATCAAGCTTTTTGGTGCCTGAAGAAGAAAACGCGTGATGCCGGGGTCAGAAAAACTGGTGCTTGGGGAGGCAAATTTTTTTTGATCCCAAATGCAAAAACGGATGCCAGAACGAAATTCCGGGTCGAATTCCAAACTTAAAAATGGTATTGCTTGCTGTTTTTAAAAATCAAGCTTTTTGGTGCCTGAAGAAGAAAACGCGTGATGCCGGGGTCAGAAAAACTGGTGCTTCGGGAGGCAAAATTTTTTTGATCCCAAATTGAAAAACGGATGCCAGGACGAAATTCGGGGTTGAATTCCAAACTTAAAAATGATATTGCTTGCTTTTTTAAAAAATCAAGATTTTTTGTGCCTGAAGAAGAAAATGCGTGATGCCGGGGTCAGAAAAACTGGTGCCTGGGGAGGCAAATTTTTTTTGATCCCAAATGCAAAAACGGATGCCAGGACGAAATGCAGGGTTGAATTCCAAACTTAAAAATGGTATTGCTTGCTGTTTTTAAAAATCAAGCATTTTGGTGCCTAAAGAAGAAAACGCGTGATGCCGGGGTCAGAAAAACTGATGCCTGGGTAGGCAAAATTTTTTTGATCCCAAATGCAAAAACGGATGCCAGGACGAAATGCAGGGTCGAATTCCAAACTTAAAAATGGTATTGCTTGCTGTTTTTAAAAATCAAGCATTTTGGTGCCTGAAGAAGAAATCGCGTGATGCCGGGGTCAGAAAAACTGGTGCCTGGGGAGGCAAATTTTTTTTGATCCCAAATGCAAAAACGGATGCCAGGACGAAATGCAGGGTCGATTTCCAAACTTAAAAATGGTATTGCTTGCTGTTTTTAAAAATCAAGCTTTTTGGTGCCTAAAGAAGAAAACGCGTGATGCCGGGGTCAGAAAAAATGATGCCTGGGTAGGCAAAATTTTTTTGATCCCAAATGCAAAAACGGATGCCAGGACGAAATGCAGGGTCGATTTCCAAACTTAAAAATGGTATTGCTTGCTGTTTTTAAAAATCAAGCGTTTTGGTGCCTGAAGAAGAAAACGCGTGATGCCGGGGTCAGAAAAACTGGTGCCTGGGGAGGCAAATTTTTTTTGATCCCAAATGCAAAAGCGGATGCCAGGACGAAATTCGGGGTTGAATTCCAAACTTAAAAATGATATTGCTTGCTTTTTTAAAAAATCAAGATTTTTTGTGCCTGAAGAAGAAAATGCGTGATGCCGGGGTCAGAAAAACTGGTGCCTGGGGAGGCAAATTTTTTTTGATCCCAAATGCAAAAACGGATGCCAGGACGAAATGCAGGGTTGAATTCCAAACTTAAAAATGGTATTGCTTGCTGTTTTTAAAAATCAAGCATTTTGGTGCCTAAAGAAGAAAACGCGTGATGCCGGGGTGAGAAAAACTGATGCCTGGGTAGGCAAAATTTTTTTGATCCCAAATGCAAAAACGGATGCCAGGACGAAATGCAGGGTCGAATTCCAAACTTAAAAATGGTATTGCTTGCTGTTTTTAAAAATCAAGCATTTTGGTGCCTGAAGAAGAAATCGCGTGATGCCGGGGTCAGAAAAACTGGTGCCTGGGGAGGCAAATTTTTTTTGATCCCAAATGCAAAAACGGATGCCAGGACGAAATGAAGGGTCGATTTCCAAACTTAAAAATGGTATTGCTTGCTGTTTTTAAAAATCAAGCTTTTTGGTGCCTAAAGAAGAAAACGCGTGATGCCGGGGTCAGAAAAAATGATGCCTGGGTAGGCAAAATTTTTTTGATCCCAAATGCAAAAACGGATGCCAGGACGAAATGCAGGGTCGATTTCCAAACTTAAAAATGGTATTGCTTGCTGTTTTTAAAAATCAAGCGTTTTGGTGCCTGAAGAAGAAAACGCGTGATGCCGGGGTCAGAAAAACTGGTGCCTGGGGAGGCAAATTTTTTTTGATCCCAAATGCAAAAGCGGATGCCAGGACGAAATTCCGGGTCGAATTCCAAACTTAAAAATGGTATTGCTTGCTGTTTTTAAAAATCAAGCTTTTTGGTGCCTGAAGAAGAAAACGCGTGATGCCGGGGTCAGAAAAACTGGTGCCTGGGGAGGCAATTTTTTTTTGATCCCAAATGCAAAAACGGATGCCAGGACGAAATTCCGGGTCGACTTCCAAACTTAAAAATGGTATTGCTTGCTGTTTTTAAAAATCAAGGTTTTTGGTGCCTTAAGAAGAAAACACGTGATGCCGGGTCAGAAAAACTGGTGCCTGGGGAGGTAAAAATTTTTTGATCCCAAATGCAAAAACGGATGCCAGGACGAAATTCGGGGTCGAATTCCAATCTTAAAAATGGTATTGCTTGCTGTTTTTAAAAATCAAGCTTTTTGGTGCCTGAAGAAGAAAACGCGTGATGCCGGGGTCAGAAAAACTGGTGCCTGGGGAGGTTCAAATTTTTTTGATCCCAAATGCAAAAACGGATCCCAGGACGAAATTCGGGGTCGAATTTCAATCTTAAAAATGGTATTGCTTGCTGTTTTTAAAAATCAAGCTTTTTGGTGCCTGAAGAAGAAAATGAGTGATGCCGGGGTCAGAAAAATTGATGCCTGGGTAGGCAAAACAATTTTGATCCCAAAGGCAAAAACGGATGCCAGGACGAAATTCCGGGTCGAATTCCAAACTTAAAAATGGTATTGCTTGCTGTTTTTAAAAATCAAGCTTTTTGGTGCCTGAAGAAGAAAACGCGTGATGCCGGGGTCAGAAAAACTGGTGCTTCGGGAGGCAAAATTTTTTTGATCCCAAATTGAAAAACGGATGCCAGGACGAAATTCGGGGTTGAATTCCAAACTTAAAAATGATATTGCTTGCTTTTTTAAAAAATCAAGATTTTTTGTGCCTGAAGAAGAAAATGCGTGATGCCGGGGTCAGAAAAACTGGTGCCTGGGGAGGCAAATTTTTTTTGATCCCAAATGCAAAAACGGATGCCAGGACGAAATGCAGGGTTGAATTCCAAACTTAAAAATGGTATTGCTTGCTGTTTTTAAAAATCAAGCTTTTTGGTGCCTGAAGAAGAAAACGCGTGATGCCGGGGTCAGAAAAACTGGTGCCTGGGGAGGCAAATTTTTTTTGATCCCAAATGCAAAAACGGATGCCAGGACGAAATTCCGGGTCGACTTCCAAACTTAAAAATGGTATTGCTTGCTGTTTTTAAAAATCAAGGTTTTTGGTGCGTTAAGAAGAAAACACGTGATGCCGGGGTCAGAAAAACTGGTGCCTGGGGAGGTAAAAATTTTTTGATCCCAAATGCAAAAACGGATGCCAGGACGAAATTCGGGGTCGAATTCCAATCTTAAAAATGGTATTGCTTGCTGTTTTTAAAAATCAAGCTTTTTGGTGCCTGAAGAAGAAAACGCGTGATGCCGGGGTCAGAAAAACTGGTGCCTGGGGAGGTTCAAATTTTTTTGATCCCAAATGCAAAAACGGATCCCAGGACGAAATTTGGGGTCGAATTCCAATCTTAAAAATGGTATTGCTTGCTGTTTTTAAAAATCAAGCTTTTTGGTGCCTGAAGAAGAAAACGCGTGATGCCGGGGTCAGAAAAATTGATGCCTGGGTAGGCAAAACAATTTTGATCCCAAAGGCAAAAACGGATGCCAGGATGAGATTCAGGGTAGAATTCCAAACTTAAAAATGGTATTGCTTGCTGTTTTTAAAAATCAAGCTTTTTGGTGCCTGAAGAAGAAAACGCGTGATGCCGGGGTCAGAAAAACTGGTGCCTGGGGAGGCAAATTTTTTTTGATCCCAAATGCAAAAACGGATGCCAGGACGAAATTCCGGGTCGACTTCCAAACTTAAAAATGGTATTGCTTGCTGTTTTTAAAAATCAAGGTTTTTGGTGCCTTAAGAAGAAAACACGTGATGCCGGGGTCAGAAAAACTGGTGCCTGGGGAGGTAAAAATTTTTTGATCCCAAATGCAAAAACGGATGCCAGGACGAAATTCCGGGTCGACTTCCAAACTTAAAAATGGTATTGCTTGCTGTTTTTAAAAATCAAGGTTTTTGGTGCCTGAAGAAGAAAACGCGTGATGCCGGGGTCAGAAAAACTGGTGCCTGGGGAGGCAAATTTTTTTTGATCCCAATTGCAAAAACGGATGCCAGGACGAAATTCCGGGTCGAATTCCAAACTTAAAAATGGTATTGCTTGCTGTTTTTAAAAATCAAGCTTTTTGGTGCCTGAAGAAGAAAACGCGTGATGCCGGGGTCAGAAAAAATGATGCCTGGGTAGGCAAAAATTTTTTGATCCCAAATGCAAAAACGGATGCCAGGACGAAATGCAGGGTCGATTTCCAAACTTAAAAATGGTATTGCTTGCTGTTTTTAAAAATCAAGCGTTTTGGTGCCTGAAGAAGAAAACGCGTGATGCCGGGGTCAGAAAAACTGGTGCCTGGGGAGGCAAATTTTTTTTGATCCCAAATGCAAAAGCGGATGCCAGGACGAAATTCCGGGTCGAATTCCAAACTTAAAAATGGTATTGCTTGCTGTTTTTAAAAATCAAGCTTTTTGGTGCCTGAAGAAGAAAACGCGTGATGCCGGGGTCAGAAAAACTGGTGCCTGGGGAGGCAATTTTTTTTTGATCCCAAATGCAAAAACGGATGCCAGGACGAAATTCCGGGTCGAATTCCAAACTTAAAAATGGTATTGCTTGCTGTTTTTAAAAATCAAGCTTTTTGGTGCCTGAAGAAGAAAACGCGTGATGCCGGGGTCAGAAAAATTGATGCCTGGGTAGGCAAAAAAATTTTGATCCCAAAGGCAAAAACGGATGCCAGGATGAGATTCAGGGTAGAATTCCAAACTTAAAAATGGTATTGCTTGCTGTTTTTAAAAATCAAGATTTTTTGTGCCTGAAGAAGAAAACGCGTGATACCGGGGTCAGAAAAACTGGTGCTTTGGGAGGCAAAAATTTTTTGATCCCAAATGCAAAAACGGATGCCAGGACGAAATTCGGGGTTGAATTCCAAACTTAAAAATGATATTGCTTGCTTTTTTAAAAAATCAAGATTTTTTGTGCCTGAAGAAGAAAACGCGTGATGCCGGGATCAGAAAAACTGGTGCCTGGGGAGGCAAATTTTTTTTGATCCCAAATGCAAAAACGGATCCCAGGATGAAATTCGGGGTCGAATTCCAATCTTAAAAATGGTATTGCTTGCTGTTTTTAAAAATCAAGCTTTTTGGTGCCTGAAGAAGAAAACGCGTGATGCCGGGGTCAGAAAAATTGATGCCTGGGTAGGCAAAAAAATTTTGATCCCAAAGGCAAAAACGGATGCCAGGATGAGATTCAGGGTAGAATTCCAAACTTAAAAATGGTATTGCTTGCTGTTTTTAAAAATCAAGCTTTTTGGTGCCTGAAGAAGAAAACGCGTGATGCCGGGGTCAGAAAAACTGGTGCTTGGGGAGGCAAATTTTTTTTGATCCCAAATGCAAAAACGGATGCCAGAACAAAATTCCGGGTAGAATTCCAAACTTAAAAATGGTATTGCTTGCTGTTTTTAAAAATCAAGCTTTTTGGTGCCTGAAGAAGAAAACGCGTGATGCCGGGGTCAGAAAAACTGGTGCCTGGGGAGGCAAATTTTTTTTGATCCCAAATGCAAAAACGGATGCCAGGACGAAATTCCGGGTCGACTTCCAAACTTAAAAATGGTATTGCTTGCTGTTTTTAAAAATCAAGGTTTTTGGTGCCTTAAGAAGAAAACACGTGATGCCGGGGTCAGAAAAACTGGTGCCTGGGGAGGTAAAAATTTTTTGATCCCAAATGCAAAAACGGATGCCAGGACGAAATTCGGGGTCGAATTCCAATCTTAAAAATGGTATTGCTTGCTGTTTTTAAAAATCAAGCTTTTTGGTGCCTGAAGAAGAAAACGCGTGATGCCGGGGTCAGAAAAACTGGTGCCTGGGGAGGCAAATTTTTTTTGATCCCAAATGCAAAAGCGGATGCCAGGACGAAATTCCGGGTCGAATTCCAAACTTAAAAATGGTATTGCTTGCTGTTTTTAAAAATCAAGCTTTTTGGTGCCTGAAGAAGAAAACGCGTGATGCCGGGGTCAGAAAAACTGGTGCCTGGGGAGGCAATTTTTTTTTGATCCCAAATGCAAAAACGGATGCCAGGACGAAATTCCGGGTCGAATTCCAAACTTAAAAATGGTATTGCTTGCTGTTTTTAAAAATCAAGCTTTTTGGTGCCTGAAGAAGAAAACGCGTGATGCCGGGGTCAGAAAAATTGATGCCTGGGTAGGCAAAAAAATTTTGATCCCAAAGGCAAAAACGGATGCCAGGATGAGATTCAGGGTAGAATTCCAAACTTAAAAATGGTATTGCTTGCTGTTTTTAAAAATCAAGATTTTTTGTGCCTGAAGAAGAAAACGCGTGATACCGGGGTCAGAAAAACTGGTGCTTTGGGAGGCAAAAATTTTTTGATCCCAAATGCAAAAACGGATGCCAGGACGAAATTCGGGGTTGAATTCCAAACTTAAAAATGATATTGCTTGCTTTTTTAAAAAATCAAGATTTTTTGTGCCTGAAGAAGAAAACGCGTGATGCCGGGATCAGAAAAACTGGTGCCTGGGGAGGCAAATTTTTTTTGATCCCAAATGCAAAAACGGATCCCAGGATGAAATTCGGGGTCGAATTCCAATCTTAAAAATGGTATTGCTTGCTGTTTTTAAAAATCAAGCTTTTTGGTGCCTGAAGAAGAAAACGCGTGATGCCGGGGTCAGAAAAATTGATGCCTGGGTAGGCAAAAAAATTTTGATCCCAAAGGCAAAAACGGATGCCAGGATGAGATTCAGGGTAGAATTCCAAACTTAAAAATGGTATTGCTTGCTGTTTTTAAAAATCAAGCTTTTTGGTGCCTGAAGAAGAAAACGCGTGATGCCGGGGTCAGAAAAACTGGTGCTTGGGGAGGCAAATTTTTTTTGATCCCAAATGCAAAAACGGATGCCAGAACAAAATTCCGGGTAGAATTCCAAACTTAAAAATGGTATTGCTTGCTGTTTTTAAAAATCAAGCTTTTTGGTGCCTGAAGAAGAAAACGCGTGATGCCGGGGTCAGAAAAACTGGTGCCTGGGGAGGCAAATTTTTTTTGATCCCAAATGCAAAAACGGATGCCAGGACGAAATTCCGGGTCGACTTCCAAACTTAAAAATGGTATTGCTTGCTGTTTTTAAAAATCAAGGTTTTTGGTGCCTTAAGAAGAAAACACGTGATGCCGGGGTCAGAAAAACTGGTGCCTGGGGAGGTAAAAATTTTTTGATCCCAAATGCAAAAACGGATGCCAGGACGAAATTCGGGGTCGAATTCCAATCTTAAAAATGGTATTGCTTGCTGTTTTTAAAAATCAAGCTTTTTGGTGCCTGAAGAAGAAAACGCGTGATGCCGGGGTCAGAAAAACTGGTGCCTGGGGAGGTTCAAATTTTTTTGATCCCAAATGCAAAAACGGATCCCAGGACGAAATTCGGGGTCGAATTCCAATCTTAAAAATGGTATTGCTTGCTGTTTTTAAAAATCAAGCTTTTTGGTGCCTGAAGAAGAAAACGCGTGATGCCGGGGTCAGAAAAATTGATGCCTGGGTAGGCAAAACAATTTTGATCCCAAAGGCAAAAACGGATGCCAGGATGAGATTCAGGGTAGAATTCCAAACTTAAAAATGGTATTGCTTGCTGTTTTTAAAAATCAAGCATTTTGGTGCCTAAAGAAGAAAACGCGTGATGCCGGGGTCAGAAAAACTGATGCCTGGGTAGGCAAAATTTTTTTGATCCCAAATGCAAAAACGGATGCCAGGACGAAATGCAGGGTCGAATTCCAAACTTAAAAATGGTATTGCTTGCTGTTTTTAAAAATCAAGCATTTTGGTGCCTGAAGAAGAAATCGCGTGATGCCGGGGTCAGAAAAACTGGTGCCTGGGGAGGTAAAAATTTTTTGATCCCAAATGCAAAAACGGATGCCAGGACGAAATTCCGGGTTGACTTCCAAACTTAAAAATGGTATTGCTTGCTGTTTTTAAAAATCAAGGTTTTTGGTGCCTGAAGAAGAAAACGCGTGATGCCGGGGTCAGAAAAACTGGTGCCTGGGGAGGCAAATTTTTTTTGATCCCAATTGCAAAAACGGATGCCAGGACGAAATTCCGGGTCGAATTCCAAACTTAAAAATGGTATTGCTTGCTGTTTTTAAAAATCAAGCTTTTTGGTGCCTGAAGAAGAAAACGCGTGATGCCGGGGTCAGAAAAACTGGTGCTTGGGGAGGCAAATATTTTTTGATCCCAAATGCAAAAACGGATGCCAGAACGAAATTCCGGGTCGAATTCCAAACTTAAAAATGGTATTGCTTGCTGTTTTTAAAAATCAAGCGTTTTGGTGCCTGAAGAAGAAAACGCGTGATGCCGGGGTCAGAAAAACTGGTGCTTCGGGAGGCAAAATTTTTTTGATCCCAAATTGAAAAACGGATGCCAGGACGAAATTCGGGGTTGAATTCCAAACTTAAAAATGATATTGCTTGCTTTTTTAAAAAATCAAGATTTTTTGTGCCTGAAGAAGAAAATGCGTGATGCCGGGGTCAGAAAAACTGGTGCCTGGGGAGGCAAATTTTTTTTGATCCCAAATGCAAAAACGGATGCCAGGACGAAATGCAGGGTTGAATTCCAAACTTAAAAATGGTATTGCTTGCTGTTTTTAAAAATCAAGCATTTTGGTGCCTAAAGAAGAAAACGCGTGATGCCGGGGTCAGAAAAACTGATGCCTGGGTAGGCAAAATTTTTTTGATCCCAAATGCAAAAACGGATGCCAGGACGAAATGCAGGGTCGAATTCCAAACTTAAAAATGGTATTGCTTGCTGTTTTTAAAAATCAAGCATTTTGGTGCCTGAAGAAGAAATCGCGTGATGCCGGGGTCAGAAAAACTGGTGCCTGGGGAGGCAAATTTTTTTTGATCCCAAATGCAAAAACGGATGCCAGGACGAAATGCAGGGTCGATTTCCAAACTTAAAAATGGTATTGCTTGCTGTTTTTAAAAATCAAGCTTTTTGGTGCCTAAAGAAGAAAACGCGTGATGCCGGGGTCAGAAAAAATAATGCCTGGGTAGGCAAAATTTTTTTGATCCCAAATGCAAAAACGGATGCCAGGACGAAATGCAGGGTCGATTTCCAAACTTAAAAATGGTATTGCCTGCTGTTTTTAAAAATCAAGCGTTTTGGTGCCTGAAGAAGAAAACGCGTGATGCCGGGGTCAGAAAAACTGGTGCCTGGGGAGGCAAATTTTTTTTGATCCCAAATGCAAAAGCGGATGCCAGGACGAAATTCCGGGTCGAATTCCAAACTTAAAAATGGTATTGCTTGCTGTTTTTAAAAATCAAGCTTTTTGGTGCCTGAAGAAGAAAACGCGTGATGCCGGGGTCAGAAAAACTGGTGCCTGGGGAGGCAATTTTTTTTTGATCCCAAATGCAAAAACGGATGCCAGGACGAAATTCCGGGTCGAATTCCAAACTTAAAAATGGTATTGCTTGCTGTTTTTAAAAATCAAGCTTTTTGGTGCCTGAAGAAGAAAACGCGTGATGCCGGGGTCAGAAAAATTGATGCCTGGGTAGGCAAAAAAATTTTGATCCCAAAGGCAAAAACGGATGCCAGGATGAGATTCAGGGTAGAATTCCAAACTTAAAAATGGTATTGCTTGCTGTTTTTAAAAATCAAGATTTTTTGTGCCTGAAGAAGAAAACGCGTGATACCGGGGTCAGAAAAACTGGTGCTTTGGGAGGCAAAAATTTTTTGATCCCAAATGCAAAAACGGATGCCAGGACGAAATTTGGGGTTGAATTCCAAACTTAAAAATGATATTGCTTGCTTTTTTAAAAAATCAAGATTTTTTGTGCCTGAAGAAGAAAACGCGTGATGCCGGGGTCAGAAAAACTGGTGCCTGGGGAGGCAAATTTTTTTTGATCCCAAATGCAAAAACGGATCCCAGGATGAAATTCGGGGTCGAATTCCAATCTTAAAAATGGTATTGCTTGCTGTTTTTAAAAATCAAGCTTTTTGGTGCCTGAAGAAGAAAACGCGTGATGCCGGGGTCAGAAAAATTGATGCCTGGGTAGGCAAAAAAATTTTGATCCCAAAGGCAAAAACGGATGCCAGGATGAGATTCAGGGTAGAATTCCAAACTTAAAAATGGTATTGCTTGCTGTTTTTAAAAATCAAGCTTTTTGGTGCCTGAAGAAGAAAACGCGTGATGCCGGGGTCAGAAAAACTGGTGCTTGGGGAGGCAAATTTTTTTTGATCCCAAATGCAAAAACGGATGCCAGAACAAAATTCCGGGTAGAATTCCAAACTTAAAAATGGTATTGCTTGCTGTTTTTAAAAATCAAGCTTTTTGGTGCCTGAAGAAGAAAACGCGTGATGCCGGGGTCAGAAAAACTGGTGCCTGGGGAGGCAAATTTTTTTTGATCCCAAATGCAAAAACGGATGCCAGGACGAAATTCCGGGTCGACTTCCAAACTTAAAAATGGTATTGCTTGCTGTTTTTAAAAATCAAGGTTTTTGGTGCCTTAAGAAGAAAACACGTGATGCCGGGGTCAGAAAAACTGGTGCCTGGGGAGGTAAAAATTTTTTGATCCCAAATGCAAAAACGGATGCCAGGACGAAATTCGGGGTCGAATTCCAATCTTAAAAATGGTATTGCTTGCTGTTTTTAAAAATCAAGCTTTTTGGTGCCTGAAGAAGAAAACGCGTGATGCCGGGGTCAGAAAAACTGGTGCCTGGGGAGGTTCAAATTTTTTTGATCCCAAATGCAAAAACGGATCCCAGGACGAAATTCGGGGTCGAATTCCAATCTTAAAAATGGTATTGCTTGCTGTTTTTAAAAATCAAGCTTTTTGGTGCCTGAAGAAGAAAACGCGTGATGCCGGGGTCAGAAAAATTGATGCCTGGGTAGGCAAAACAATTTTGATCCCAAAGGCAAAAACGGATGCCAGGATGAGATTCAGGGTAGAATTCCAAACTTAAAAATGGTATTGCTTGCTGTTTTTAAAAATCAAGCTTTTTGGTGCCTGAAGAAGAAAACGCGTGATGCCGGGGTCAGAAAAACTGGTGCCTGGGGAGGCAAATTTTTTTTGATCCCAAATGCAAAAACGGATGCCAGGACGAAATTCCGGGTCGACTTCCAAACTTAAAAATGGTATTGCTTGCTGTTTTTAAAAATCAAGGTTTTTGGTGCCTTAAGAAGAAAACACGTGATGCCGGGGTCAGAAAAACTGGTGCCTGGGGAGGTAAAAATTTTTTGATCCCAAATGCAAAAACGGATGCCAGGACGAAATTCGGGGTCGAATTCCAATCTTAAAAATGGTATTGCTTGCTGTTTTTAAAAATCAAGCTTTTTGGTGCCTGAAGAAGAAAACGCGTGATGCCGGGGTCAGAAAAACTGGTGCCTGGAGAGGTTCAAATTTTTTTGATCCCAAATGCAAAAACGGATCCCAGGACGAAATTCGGGGTCGAATTCCAATCTTAAAAATGGTATTGCTTGCTGTTTTTAAAAATCAAGCTTTTTGGTGCCTGAAGAAGAAAACGCGTGATGCCGGGGTCAGAAAAATTGATGCCTGGGTAGGCAAAACAATTTTGATCCCAAAGGCAAAAACGGATGCCAGGATGAGATTCAGGGTAGAATTCCAAACTTAAAAATGGTATTGCTTGCTGTTTTTAAAAATCAAGCTTTTTGGTGCCTGAAGAAGAAAACGCGTGATGCCGGGGTCAGAAAAACTGGTGCCTGGGGAGGCAAATTTTTTTTGATCCCAATTGCAAAAACGGATGCCAGGACGAAATTCCGGGTCGAATTCCAAACTTAAAAATGGTATTGCTTGCTGTTTTTAAAAATCAAGCTTTTTGGTGCCTGAAGAAGAAAACGCGTGATGCCGGGGTCAGAAAAACTGGTGCTTGGGGAGGCAAAATTTTTGATCCCAAATGCAAAAACGGATGCCAGAACGAAATTCCGGGTCGAATTCCAAACTTAAAAATGGTATTGCTTGCTGTTTTTAAAAATCAAGCTTTTTGGTGCCTGAAGAAGAAAACGCGTGATGCCGGGGTCAGAAAAACTGGTACTTCGGGAGGCAAAAATTTTTTGATCCCAAATTGAAAAACGGATGCCAGGACGAAATTCGGGGTTGAATTCCAAACTTAAAAATGATATTGCTTGCTTTTTTAAAAAATCAAGATTTTTTGTGCCTGAAGAAGAAAATGCGTGATGCCGGGGTCAGAAAAATTGATGCCTGGGTAGGCAAAAAAATTTTGATCCCAAAGGCAAAAACGGATGCCAGGATGAGATTCAGGGTAGAATTCCAAACTTAAAAATGGTATTGCTTGCTGTTTTTAAAAATCAAGCTTTTTGGTGCCTGAAGAAGAAAACGCGTGATGCCGGGGTCAGAAAAACTGGTGCTTGGGGAGGCAAATTTTTTTTGATCCCAAATGCAAAAACGGATGCCAGAACAAAATTCCGGGTAGAATTCCAAACTTAAAAATGGTATTGCTTGCTGTTTTTAAAAATCAAGCTTTTTGGTGCCTGAAGAAGAAAACGCGTGATGCCGGGGTCAGAAAAACTGGTGCCTGGGGAGGCAAATTTTTTTTGATCCCAAATGCAAAAACGGATGCCAGGACAAAATTCCGGGTCGACTTCCAAACTTAAAAATGGTATTGCTTGCTGTTTTTAAAAATCAAGCTTTTTGGTGCCTGAAGAAGAAAACGCGTGATGCCGGGGTCAGAAAAACTGGTGCCTGGGGAGGCAAATTTTTTTTGATCCCAAATGCAAAAACGGATGCCAGGACGAAATTCCGGGTCGACTTCCAAACTTAAAAATGGTATTGCTTGCTGTTTTTAAAAATCAAGGTTTTTGGTGCCTTAAGAAGAAAACACGTGATGCCGGGGTCAGAAAAACTGGTGCCTGGGGAGGTAAAAATTTTTTGATCCCAAATGCAAAAACGGATGCCAGGACGAAATTCGGGGTCGAATTCCAATCTTAAAAATGGTATTGCTTGCTGTTTTTAAAAATCAAGCTTTTTGGTGCCTGAAGAAGAAAACGCGTGATGCCGGGGTCAGAAAAACTGGTGCCTGGGGAGGTTCAAATTTTTTTGATCCCAAATGCAAAAACGGATCCCAGGACGAAATTCGGGGTCGAATTCCAATCTTAAAAATGGTATTGCTTGCTGTTTTTAAAAATCAAGCTTTTTGGTGCCTGAAGAAGAAAACGCGTGATGCCGGGGTCAGAAAAATTGATGCCTGGGTAGGCAAAACAATTTTGATCCCAAAGGCAAAAACGGATGCCAGGATGAGATTCAGGGTAGAATTCCAAACTTAAAAATGGTATTGCTTGCTGTTTTTAAAAATCAAGCATTTTGGTGCCTAAAGAAGAAAACGCGTGATGCCGGGGTCAGAAAAACTGATGCCTGGGTAGGCAAAATTTTTTTGATCCCAAATGCAAAAACGGATGCCAGGACGAAATGCAGGGTCGAATTCCAAACTTAAAAATGGTATTGCTTGCTGTTTTTAAAAATCAAGCATTTTGGTGCCTGAAGAAGAAATCGCGTGATGCCGGGGTCAGAAAAACTGGTGCCTGGGGAGGCAAATTTTTTTTGATCCCAAATGCAAAAACGGATGCCAGGACGAAATGCAGGGTCGATTTCCAAACTTAAAAATGGTATTGCTTGCTGTTTTTAAAAATCAAGCTTTTTGGTGCCTAAAGAAGAAAACGCGTGATGCCGGGGTCAGAAAAAATGATGCCTGGGTAGGCAAAATTTTTTTGATCCCAAATGCAAAAACGGATGCCAGGACGAAATGCAGGGTCGATTTCCAAACTTAAAAATGGTATTGCTTGCTGTTTTTAAAAATCAAGCGTTTTGGTGCCTGAAGAAGAAAACGCGTGATGCCGGGGTCAGAAAAACTGGTGCCTGGGGAGGCAAATTTTTTTTGATCCCAAATGCAAAAGCGGATGCCAGGACGAAATTCCGGGTCGAATTCCAAACTTAAAAATGGTATTGCTTGCTGTTTTTAAAAATCAAGCTTTTTGGTGCCTGAAGAAGAAAACGCGTGATGCCGGGGTCAGAAAAACTGGTGCCTGGGGAGGCAATTTTTTTTTGATCCCAAATGCAAAAACGGATGCCAGGACGAAATTCCGGGTCGAATTCCAAACTTAAAAATGGTATTGCTTGCTGTTTTTAAAAATCAAGCTTTTTGGTGCCTGAAGAAGAAAACGCGTGATGCCGGGGTCAGAAAAATTGATGCCTGGGTAGGCAAAAAAATTTTGATCCCAAAGGCAAAAACGGATGCCAGGATGAGATTCAGGGTAGAATTCCAAACTTAAAAATGGTATTGCTTGCTGTTTTTAAAAATCAAGATTTTTTGTGCCTGAAGAAGAAAACGCGTGATACCGGGGTCAGAAAAACTGGTGCTTTGGGAGGCAAAATTTTTTTGATCCCAAATGCAAAAACGGATGCCAGGACGAAATTCGGGGTTGAATTCCAAACTTAAAAATGATATTGCTTGCTTTTTTAAAAAATCAAGATTTTTTGTGCCTGAAGAAGAAAACGCGTGATGCCGGGGTCAGAAAAACTGGTGCCTGGGGAGGCAAATTTTTTTTGATCCCAAATGCAAAAACGGATCCCAGGATGAAATTCGGGGTCGAATTCCAATCTTAAAAATGGTATTGCTTGCTGTTTTTAAAAATCAAGCTTTTTGGTGCCTGAAGAAGAAAACGCGTGATGCCGGGGTCAGAAAAATTGATGCCTGGGTAGGCAAAAAAATTTTGATCCCAAAGGCAAAAACGGATGCCAGGATGAGATTCAGGGTAGAATTCCAAACTTAAAAATGGTATTGCTTGCTGTTTTTAAAAATCAAGCTTTTTGGTGCCTGAAGAAGAAAACGCGTGATGCCGGGGTCAGAAAAACTGGTGCTTGGGGAGGCAAATTTTTTTTGATCCCAAATGCAAAAACGGATGCCAGAACAAAATTCCGGGTAGAATTCCAAACTTAAAAATGGTATTGCTTGCTGTTTTTAAAAATCAAGCTTTTTGGTGCCTGAAGAAGAAAACGCGTGATGCCGGGGTCAGAAAAACTGGTGCCTGGGGAGGCAAATTTTTTTTGATCCCAAATGCAAAAACGGATGCCAGGAGGAAATTCCGGGTCGACTTCCAAACTTAAAAATGGTATTGCTTGCTGTTTTTAAAAATCAAGGTTTTTGGTGCCTTAAGAAGAAAACACGTGATGCCGGGGTCAGAAAAACTGGTGCCTGGGGAGGTAAAAATTTTTTGATCCCAAATGCAAAAACGGATGCCAGGACGAAATTCGGGGTCGAATTCCAATCTTAAAAATGGTATTGCTTGCTGTTTTTAAAAATCAAGCTTTTTGGTGCCTGAAGAAGAAAACGCGTGATGCCGGGGTCAGAAAAACTGGTGCCTGGGGAGGTTCAAATTTTTTTGATCCCAAATGCAAAAACAGATCCCAGGACGAAATTCGGGGTCGAATTCCAATCTTAAAAATGGTATTGCTTGCTGTTTTTAAAAATCAAGCTTTTTGGTGCCTGAAGAAGAAAACGCGTGATGCCGGGGTCAGAAAAATTGATGCCTGGGTAGGCAAAACAATTTTGATCCCAAAGGCAAAAACGGATGCCAGGATGAGATTCAGGGTAGAATTCCAAACTTAAAAATGGTATTGCTTGCTGTTTTTAAAAATCAAGCTTTTTGGTGCCTGAAGAAGAAAACGCGTGATGCCGGGGTCAGAAAAACTGGTGCCTGGGGAGGCAAATTTTTTTTGATCCCAAATGCAAAAACGGATGCCAGGACGAAATTCCGGGTCGACTTCCAAACTTAAAAATGGTATTGCTTGCTGTTTTTAAAAATCAAGGTTTTTGGTGCCTTAAGAAGAAAACACGTGATGCCGGGGTCAGAAAAACTGGTGCCTGGGGAGGTAAAAATTTTTTGATCCCAAATGCAAAAACGGATGCCAGGACGAAATTCGGGGTCGAATTCCAATCTTAAAAATGGTATTGCTTGCTGTTTTTAAAAATCAAGCTTTTTGGTGCCTGAAGAAGAAAACGCGTGATGCCGGGGTCAGAAAAACTGGTGCCTGGGGAGGCAAATTTTTTTTGATCCCAATTGCAAAAACGGATGCCAGGACGAAATTCCGGGTCGAATTCCAAACTTAAAAATGGTATTGCTTGCTGTTTTTAAAAATCAAGCTTTTTGGTGCCTGAAGAAGAAAACGCGTGATGCCGGGGTCAGAAAAACTGGTGCTTGGGGAGGCAAAATTTTTGATCCCAAATGCAAAAACGGATGCCAGAACGAAATTCCGGGTCGAATTCCAAACTTAAAAATGGTATTGCTTGCTGTTTTTAAAAATCAAGCTTTTTGGTGCCTGAAGAAGAAAACGCGTGATGCCGGGGTCAGAAAAACTGGTGCTTCGGGAGGCAAAAATTTTTTGATCCCAAATTGAAAAACGGATGCCAGGACGAAATTCGGGGTTGAATTCCAAACTTAAAAATGATATTGCTTGCTTTTTTAAAAAATCAAGATTTTTTGTGCCTGAAGAAGAAAATGCGTGATGCCGGGGTCAGAAAAACTGGTGCCTGGGGAGGCAAATTTTTTTTGATCCCAAATGCAAAAACGGATGCCAGGACGAAATGCAGGGTTGAATTCCAAACTTAAAAATGGTATTGCTTGCTGTTTTTAAAAATCAAGCATTTTGGTGCCTAAAGAAGAAAACGCGTGATGCCGGGGTCAGAAAAACTGATGCCTGGGTAGGCAAAAATTTTTTGATCCCAAATGCAAAAACGGATGCCAGGACGAAATGCAGGGTCGAATTCCAAACTTAAAAATGGTATTGCTTGCTGTTTTTAAAAATCAAGCATTTTGGTGCCTGAAGAAGAAATCGCGTGATGCCGGGGTCAGAAAAACTGGTGCCTGGGGAGGCAAATTTTTTTTGATCCCAAATGCAAAAATGGATGCCAGGACGAAATTCCGGGTCGAATTCCAAACTTAAAAATGGTATTGCTTGCTGTTTTTAAAAATCAAGCTTTTTGGTGCCTGAAGAAGAAAACACGTGATGCCGGGGTCAGAAAAAATGATGCCTGGGTAGGCAAAAATTTTTTGACCCCAAATGCAAAAACGGATGCCAGGATGAGATTCAGGGTAGAATTCCAAACTTAAAAATGGTATTGCTTGCTGTTTTTAAAAATCAAGCTTTTTGGTGCCTGAAGAAGAAAACGCGTGATGCCGGGGTCAGAAAAACTGGTGCCTGGGGAGGCAATTTTTTTTTGATCCCAAATGCAAAAACGGATGCCAGGACGAAATTCCGGGTCGAATTCCAAACTTAAAAATGGTATTGCTTGCTGTTTTTAAAAATCAAACTTTTTGGTGCCTGAAGAAGAAAACGCGTGATGCCGGGGTCAGAAAAACTGGTGCCAGGGGAGGCAAATTTTTTTTGATCCCAAATGCAAAAACGGATGCCAGGACGAAATTCCGGGTCGACTTCCAAACTTAAAAATGGTATTGCTTGCTGTTTTTAAAAATCAAGGTTTTTGGTGCCTTAAGAAGAAAACACGTGATGCCGGGTCAGAAAAACTGGTGCCTGGGGAGGTAAAAATTTTTTGATCCCAAATGCAAAAACGGATGCCAGGACGAAATTCGGGGTCGAATTCCAATCTTAAAAATGGTATTGCTTGCTGTTTTTAAAAATCAAGCTTTTTGGTGCCTGAAGAAGAAAACGCGTGATGCCGGGGTCAGAAAAACTGGTGCCTGGGGAGGTTCAAATTTTTTTGATCCCAAATGCAAAAACGGATCCCAGGACGAAATTCGGGGTCGAATTTCAATCTTAAAAATGGTATTGCTTGCTGTTTTTAAAAATCAAGCTTTTTGGTGCCTGAAGAAGAAAATGAGTGATGCCGGGGTCAGAAAAATTGATGCCTGGGTAGGCAAAACAATTTTGATCCCAAAGGCAAAAACGGATGCCAGGATGAGATTCAGGGTAGAATTCCAAACTTAAAAATGGTATTGCTTGCTGTTTTTAAAAATCAAGCTTTTTGGTGCCTGAAGAAGAAAACGCGTGATGCCGGGGTCAGAAAAACTGGTGCTTGGGGAGGCAAATTTTTTTTGATCCCAAATGCAAAAACGGATGCCAGGACGAAATTCCGGGTCGAATTCCAAACTTAAAAATGGTATTGCTTGCTGTTTTTAAAAATCAAGCGTTTTGGTGCCTGAAGAAGAAAACGCGTGATGCCGGGGTCAGAAAAACTGGTGCTTCGGGAGGCAAAATTTTTTTGATCCCAAATTGAAAAACGGATGCCAGGACGAAATTCGGGGTTGAATTCCAAACTTAAAAATGATATTGCTTGCTTTTTTAAAAAATCAAGATTTTTTGTGCCTGAAGAAGAAAATGCGTGATGCCGGGGTCAGAAAAACTGGTGCCTGGGGAGGCAAATTTTTTTTGATCCCAAATGCAAAAACGGATGCCAGGACGAAATGCAGGGTTGAATTCCAAACTTAAAAATGGTATTGCTTGCTGTTTTTAAAAATCAAGCTTTTTGGTGCCTGAAGAAGAAAACGCGTGATGCCGGGGTCAGAAAAACTGGTGCCTGGGGAGGCAAATTTTTTTTGATCCCAAATGCAAAAACGGATGCCAGGACGAAATTCCGGGTCGACTTCCAAACTTAAAAATGGTATTGCTTGCTGTTTTTAAAAATCAAGGTTTTTGGTGCGTTAAGAAGAAAACACGTGATGCCGGGGTCAGAAAAACTGGTGCCTGGGGATGTAAAAATTTTTTGATCCCAAATGCAAAAACGGATGCCAGGACGAAATTCGGGGTCGAATTCCAATCTTAAAAATGGTATTGCTTGCTGTTTTTAAAAATCAAGCTTTTTGGTGCCTGAAGAAGAAAACGCGTGATGCCGGGGTCAGAAAAACTGGTGCCTGGGGAGGTTCAAATTTTTTTGATCCCAAATGCAAAAACGGATCCCAGGACGAAATTTGGGGTCGAATTCCAATCTTAAAAATGGTATTGCTTGCTGTTTTTAAAAATCAAGCTTTTTGGTGCCTGAAGAAGAAAACGCGTGATGCCGGGGTCAGAAAAATTGATGCCTGGGTAGGCAAAACAATTTTGATCCCAAAGGCAAAAACGGATGCCAGGATGAGATTCAGGGTAGAATTCCAAACTTAAAAATGGTATTGCTTGCTGTTTTTAAAAATCAAGCTTTTTGGTGCCTGAAGAAGAAAACGCGTGATGCCGGGGTCAGAAAAACTGGTGCCTGGGGAGGCAAATTTTTTTTGATCCCAAATGGAAAAACGGATGCCAGGACGAAATTCCGGGTCGACTTCCAAACTTAAAAATGGTATTGCTTGCTGTTTTTAAAAATCAAGGTTTTTGGTGCCTGAAGAAGAAAACGCGTGATGCCGGGGTCAGAAAAACTGGTGCCTGGGGAGGCAAATTTTTTTTGATCCCAATTGCAAAAACGGATGCCAGGACGAAATTCCGGGTCGAATTCCAAACTTAAAAATGGTATTGCTTGCTGTTTTTAAAAATCAAGCTTTTTGGTGCCTGAAGAAGAAAACGCGTGATGCCGGGGTCAGAAAAACTGGTGCTTGGGGAGGCAAATATTTTTTGATCCCAAATGCAAAAACGGATGCCAGAACGAAATTCCGGGTCGAATTCCAAACTTAAAAATGGTATTGCTTGCTGTTTTTAAAAATCAAGCTTTTTGGTGCCTGAAGAAGAAAACGCGTGATGCCGGGGTAAGAAAAACTGGTGCTTCGGGAGGCAAAATTTTTTTGATCCCAAATTGAAAAACGGATGCCAGGACGAAATTCGGGGTTGAATTCCAAACTTAAAAATGATATTGCTTGCTTTTTTAAAAAATCAAGATTTTTTGTGCCTGAAGAAGAAAATGCGTGATGCCGGGGTCAGAAAAACTGGTGCCTGGGGAGGCAAATTTTTTTTGATCCCAAATGCAAAAACGGATGCCAGGACGAAATGCAGGGTTGAATTCCAAACTTAAAAATGGTATTGCTTGCTGTTTTTAAAAATCAAGCATTTTGGTGCCTAAAGAAGAAAACGCGTGATGCCGGGGTCAGAAAAACTGATGCCTGGGTAGGCAAAATTTTTTTGATCCCAAATGCAAAAACGGATGCCAGGACGAAATGCAGGGTCGAATTCCAAACTTAAAAATGGTATTGCTTGCTGTTTTTAAAAATCAAGCATTTTGGTGCCTGAAGAAGAAATCGCGTGATGCCGGGGTCAGAAAAACTGGTGCCTGGGGAGGCAAATTTTTTTTGATCCCAAATGCAAAAACGGATGCCAGGACGAAATGCAGGGTCGATTTCCAAACTTAAAAATGGTATTGCTTGCTGTTTTTAAAAATCAAGCTTTTTGGTGCCTAAAGAAGAAAACGCGTGATGCCGGGGTCAGAAAAAATGATGCCTGGGTAGGCAAAAATTTTTTGATCCCAAATGCAAAAACGGATGCCAGGACGAAATGCAGGGTCGATTTCCAAACTTAAAAATGGTATTGCTTGCTGTTTTTAAAAATCAAGCGTTTTGGTGCCTGAAGAAGAAAACGCGTGATGCCGGGGTCAGAAAAACTGGTGCCTGGGGAGGCAAATTTTTTTTGATCCCAAATGCAAAAGCGGATGCCAGGACGAAATTCCGGGTCGAATTCCAAACTTAAAAATGGTATTGCTTGCTGTTTTTAAAAATCAAGCTTTTTGGTGCCTGAAGAAGAAAACGCGTGATGCCGGGGTCAGAAAAACTGGTGCCTGGGGAGGCAATTTTTTTTTGATCCCAAATGCAAAAACGGATGCCAGGACGAAATTCCGGGTCGAATTCCAAACTTAAAAATGGTATTGCTTGCTGTTTTTAAAAATCAAGCTTTTTGGTGCCTGAAGAAGAAAACGCGTGATGCCGGGGTCAGAAAAATTGATGCCTGGGTAGGCAAAAAAATTTTGATCCCAAAGGCAAAAACGGATGCCAGGATGAGATTCAGGGTAGAATTCCAAACTTAAAAATGGTATTGCTTGCTGTTTTTAAAAATCAAGATTTTTTGTGCCTGAAGAAGAAAACGCGTGATACCGGGGTCAGAAAAACTGGTGCTTTGGGAGGCAAAATTTTTTTGATCCCAAATGCAAAAACGGATGCCAGGACGAAATTCGGGGTTGAATTCCAAACTTAAAAATGATATTGCTTGCTTTTTAAAAAAATCAAGATTTTTTGTGCCTGAAGAAGAAAACGCGTGATGCCGGGGTCAGAAAAACTGGTGCCTGGGGAGGCAAATTTTTTTTGATCCCAAATGCAAAAACGGATCCCAGGATGAAATTCGGGGTCGAATTCCAATCTTAAAAATGTTATTGCTTGCTGTTTTTAAAAATCAAGCTTTTTGGTGCCTGAAGAAGAAAACGCGTGATGCCGGGGTCAGAAAAATTGATGCCTGGGTAGGCAAAAAAATTTTGATCCCAAAGGCAAAAACGGATGCCAGGATGAGATTCAGGGTAGAATTCCAAACTTAAAAATGGTATTGCTTGCTGTTTTTAAAAATCAAGCTTTTTGGTGCCTGAAGAAGAAAACGCGTGATGCCGGGGTCAGAAAAACTGGTGCTTGGGGAGGCAAATTTTTTTTGATCCCAAATGCAAAAACGGATGCCAGAACGAAATTCCGGGTAGAATTCCAAACTTAAAAATGGTATTGCTTGCTGTTTTTAAAAATCAAGCTTTTTGGTGCCTGAAGAAGAAAACGCGTGATGCCGGGGTCAGAAAAACTGGTGCCTGGGGAGGCAAATTTTTTTTGATCCCAAAGGCAAAAACGGATGCCAGGATGAGATTCAGGGTAGAATTCCAAACTTAAAAATGGTATTGCTTGCTGTTTTTAAAAATCAAGGTTTTTGGTGCCTTAAGAAGAAAACACGTGATGCCGGGTCAGAAAAACTGGTGCCTGGGGAGGTAAAAATTTTTTGATCCCAAATGCAAAAACGGATGCCAGGACGAAATTCGGGGTCGAATTCCAATCTTAAAAATGGTATTGCTTGCTGTTTTTAAAAATCAAGCTTTTTGGTGCCTGAAGAAGAAAACGCGTGATGCCGGGGTCAGAAAAACTGGTGCCTGGGGAGGTTCAAATTTTTTTGATCCCAAATGCAAAAACGGATCCCAGGACGAAATTCGGGGTCGAATTTCAATCTTAAAAATGGTATTGCTTGCTGTTTTTAAAAATCAAGCTTTTTGGTGCCTGAAGAAGAAAATGAGTGATGCCGGGGTCAGAAAAATTGATGCCTGGGTAGGCAAAACAATTTTGATCCCAAAGGCAAAAACGGATGCCAGGATGAGATTCAGGGTAGAATTCCAATCTTAAAAATGGTATTGCTTGCTGTTTTTAAAAATCAAGCTTTTTGGTGCCTGAAGAAGAAAACGCGTGATGCCGGGGTCAGAAAAACTGGTGCCTGGGGAGGCAATTTTTTTTTGATCCCAAATGCAAAAACGGATGCCAGGACGAAATTCCGGGTCGAATTCCAAACTTAAAAATGGTATTGCTTGCTGTTTTTGAAAATCAAGCTTTTTGGTGCCTGAAGAAGAAAACGCGTGATGCCGGGGTCAGAAAAATTGATGTCTGGGTAGGCAAAAAAATTTTGATCCCAAAGGCAAAAACGGATGCCAGGATGAGATTCAGGGTAGAATTCCAAACTTAAAAATGGTATTGCTTGCTGTTTTTAAAAATCAAGATTTTTTGTGCCTGAAGAAGAAAACGCGTGATACCGGGGTCAGAAAAACTGGTGCTTTGGGAGGCAAAATTTTTTTGATCCCAAATGCAAAAACGGATGCCAGGACGAAATTCGGGGTTGAATTCCAAACTTAAAAATGATATTGCTTGCTTTTTTAAAAAATCAAGATTTTTTGTGCCTGAAGAAGAAAACGCGTGATGCCGGGGTCAGAAAAACTGGTGCCTGGGGAGGCAAATTTTTTTTGATCCCAAATGCAAAAACGGATCCCAGGATGAAATTCGGGGTCGAATTCCAATCTTAAAAATGGTATTGCTTGCTGTTTTTAAAAATCAAGCTTTTTGGTGCCTGAAGAAGAAAACGCGTGATGCCGGGGTCAGAAAAATTGATGCCTGGGTAGGCAAAAAAATTTTGATCCCAAAGGCAAAAACGGATGCCAGGATGAGATTCAGGGTAGAATTCCAAACTTAAAAATGGTATTGCTTGCTGTTTTTAAAAATCAAGCTTTTTGGTGCCTGAAGAAGAAAACGCGTGATGCCGGGGTCAGAAAAACTGGTGCTTGGGGAGGCAAATTTTTTTTGATCCCAAATGCAAAAACGGATGCCAGAACAAAATTCCGGGTAGAATTCCAAACTTAAAAATGGTATTGCTTGCTGTTTTTAAAAATCAAGCTTTTTGGTGCCTGAAGAAGAAAACGCGTGATGCCGGGGTCAGAAAAACTGGTGCCTGGGGAGGCAAATTTTTTTTGATCCCAAATGCAAAAACGGATGCCAGGACGAAATTCCGGGTCGACTTCCAAACTTAAAAATGGTATTGCTTGCTGTTTTTAAAAATCAAGGTTTTTGGTGCCTTAAGAAGAAAACACGTGATGCCGGGGTCAGAAAAACTGGTGCCTGGGGAGGTAAAAATTTTTTGATCCCAAATGCAAAAACGGATGCCAGGACGAAATTCGGGGTCGAATTCCAATCTTAAAAATGGTATTGCTTGCTGTTTTTAAAAATCAAGCTTTTTGGTGCCTGAAGAAGAAAACGCGTGATGCCGGGGTCAGAAAAACTGGTGCCTGGGGAGGTTCAAATTTTTTTGATCCCAAATGCAAAAACAGATCCCAGGACGAAATTCGGGGTCGAATTCCAATCTTAAAAATGGTATTGCTTGCTGTTTTTAAAAATCAAGCTTTTTGGTGCCTGAAGAAGAAAACGCGTGATGCCGGGGTCAGAAAAATTGATGCCTGGGTAGGCAAAACAATTTTGATCCCAAAGGCAAAAACGGATGCCAGGATGAGATTCAGGGTAGAATTCCAAACTTAAAAATGGTATTGCTTGCTGTTTTTAAAAATCAAGCTTTTTGGTGCCTGAAGAAGAAAACGCGTGATGCCGGGGTCAGAAAAACTGGTGCCTGGGGAGGCAAATTTTTTTTGATCCCAAATGCAAAAACGGATGCCAGGACGAAATTCCGGGTCGACTTCCAAACTTAAAAATGGTATTGCTTGCTGTTTTTAAAAATCAAGGTTTTTGGTGCCTTAAGAAGAAAACACGTGATGCCGGGGTCAGAAAAACTGGTGCCTGGGGAGGTAAAAATTTTTTGATCCCAAATGCAAAAACGGATGCCAGGACGAAATTCGGGGTCGAATTCCAATCTTAAAAATGGTATTGCTTGCTGTTTTTAAAAATCAAGCTTTTTGGTGCCTGAAGAAGAAAACGCGTGATGCCGGGGTCAGAAAAACTGGTGCCTGGAGAGGTTCAAATTTTTTTGATCCCAAATGCAAAAACGGATCCCAGGACGAAATTCGGGGTCGAATTCCAATCTTAAAAATGGTATTGCTTGCTGTTTTTAAAAATCAAGCTTTTTGGTGCCTGAAGAAGAAAACGCGTGATGCCGGGGTCAGAAAAATTGATGCCTGGGTAGGCAAAACAATTTTGATCCCAAAGGCAAAAACGGATGCCAGGATGAGATTCAGGGTAGAATTCCAAACTTAAAAATGGTATTGCTTGCTGTTTTTAAAAATCAAGCTTTTTGGTGCCTGAAGAAGAAAACGCGTGATGCCGGGGTCAGAAAAACTGGTGCCTGGGGAGGCAAATTTTTTTTGATCCCAATTGCAAAAACGGATGCCAGGACGAAATTCCGGGTCGAATTCCAAACTTAAAAATGGTATTGCTTGCTGTTTTTAAAAATCAAGCTTTTTGGTGCCTGAAGAAGAAAACGCGTGATGCCGGGGTCAGAAAAACTGGTGCTTGGGGAGGCAAAATTTTTGATCCCAAATGCAAAAACGGATGCCAGAACGAAATTCCGGGTCGAATTCCAAACTTAAAAATGGTATTGCTTGCTGTTTTTAAAAATCAAGCTTTTTGGTGCCTGAAGAAGAAAACGCGTGATGCCGGGGTCAGAAAAACTGGTGCTTCGGGAGGCAAAATTTTTTTGATCCCAAATTGAAAAACGGATGCCAGGACGAAATTCGGGGTTGAATTCCAAACTTAAAAATGATATTGCTTGCTTTTTTAAAAAATCAAGATTTTTTGTGCCTGAAGAAGAAAATGCGTGATGCCGGGGTCAGAAAAACTGGTGCCTGGGGAGGCAAATTTTTTTTGATCCCAAATGCAAAAACGGATGCCAGGACGAAATGCAGGGTTGAATTCCAAACTTAAAAATGGTATTGCTTGCTGTTTTTAAAAATCAAGCATTTTGGTGCCTAAAGAAGAAAACGCGTGATGCCGGGGTCAGAAAAACTGATGCCTGGGTAGGCAAAAATTTTTTGATCCCAAATGCAAAAACGGATGCCAGGACGAAATGCAGGGTCGAATTCCAAACTTAAAAATGGTATTGCTTGCTGTTTTTAAAAATCAAGCATTTTGGTGCCTGAAGAAGAAATCGCGTGATGCCGGGGTCAGAAAAACTGGTGCCTGGGGAGGCAAATTTTTTTTGATCCCAAATGCAAAAATGGATGCCAGGACGAAATTCCGGGTCGAATTCCAAACTTAAAAATGGTATTGCTTGCTGTTTTTAAAAATCAAGCTTTTTGGTGCCTGAAGAAGAAAACACGTGATGCCGGGGTCAGAAAAAATGATGCCTGGGTAGGCAAAAATTTTTTGACCCCAAATGCAAAAACGGATGCCAGGATGAGATTCAGGGTAGAATTCCAAACTTAAAAATGGTATTGCTTGCTGTTTTTAAAAATCAAGCTTTTTGGTGCCTGAAGAAGAAAACGCGTGATGCCGGGGTCAGAAAAACTGGTGCCTGGGGAGGCAATTTTTTTTTGATCCCAAATGCAAAAACGGATGCCAGGACGAAATTCCGGGTCGAATTCCAAACTTAAAAATGGTATTGCTTGCTGTTTTTAAAAATCAAACTTTTTGGTGCCTGAAGAAGAAAACGCGTGATGCCGGGGTCAGAAAAACTGGTGCCAGGGGAGGCAAATTTTTTTTGATCCCAAATGCAAAAACGGATGCCAGGACGAAATTCCGGGTCGACTTCCAAACTTAAAAATGGTATTGCTTGCTGTTTTTAAAAATCAAGGTTTTTGGTGCCTTAAGAAGAAAACACGTGATGCCGGGTCAGAAAAACTGGTGCCTGGGGAGGTAAAAATTTTTTGATCCCAAATGCAAAAACGGATGCCAGGACGAAATTCGGGGTCGAATTCCAATCTTAAAAATGGTATTGCTTGCTGTTTTTAAAAATCAAGCTTTTTGGTGCCTGAAGAAGAAAACGCGTGATGCCGGGGTCAGAAAAACTGGTGCCTGGGGAGGTTCAAATTTTTTTGATCCCAAATGCAAAAACGGATCCCAGGACGAAATTCGGGGTCGAATTTCAATCTTAAAAATGGTATTGCTTGCTGTTTTTAAAAATCAAGCTTTTTGGTGCCTGAAGAAGAAAATGAGTGATGCCGGGGTCAGAAAAATTGATGCCTGGGTAGGCAAAACAATTTTGATCCCAAAGGCAAAAACGGATGCCAGGATGAGATTCAGGGTAGAATTCCAAACTTAAAAATGGTATTGCTTGCTGTTTTTAAAAATCAAGCTTTTTGGTGCCTGAAGAAGAAAACGCGTGATGCCGGGGTCAGAAAAACTGGTGCTTGGGGAGGCAAATTTTTTTTGATCCCAAATGCAAAAACGGATGCCAGGACGAAATTCCGGGTCGAATTCCAAACTTAAAAATGGTATTGCTTGCTGTTTTTAAAAATCAAGCGTTTTGGTGCCTGAAGAAGAAAACGCGTGATGCCGGGGTCAGAAAAACTGGTGCTTCGGGAGGCAAAATTTTTTTGATCCCAAATTGAAAAACGGATGCCAGGACGAAATTCGGGGTTGAATTCCAAACTTAAAAATGATATTGCTTGCTTTTTTAAAAAATCAAGATTTTTTGTGCCTGAAGAAGAAAATGCGTGATGCCGGGGTCAGAAAAACTGGTGCCTGGGGAGGCAAATTTTTTTTGATCCCAAATGCAAAAACGGATGCCAGGACGAAATGCAGGGTTGAATTCCAAACTTAAAAATGGTATTGCTTGCTGTTTTTAAAAATCAAGCTTTTTGGTGCCTGAAGAAGAAAACGCGTGATGCCGGGGTCAGAAAAACTGGTGCCTGGGGAGGCAAATTTTTTTTGATCCCAAATGCAAAAACGGATGCCAGGACGAAATTCCGGGTCGACTTCCAAACTTAAAAATGGTATTGCTTGCTGTTTTTAAAAATCAAGGTTTTTGGTGCGTTAAGAAGAAAACACGTGATGCCGGGGTCAGAAAAACTGGTGCCTGGGGAGGTAAAAATGTTTTGATCCCAAATGCAAAAACGGATGCCAGGACGAAATTCGGGGTCGAATTCCAATCTTAAAAATGGTATTGCTTGCTGTTTTTAAAAATCAAGCTTTTTGGTGCCTGAAGAAGAAAACGCGTGATGCCGGGGTCAGAAAAACTGGTGCCTGGGGAGGTTCAAATTTTTTTGATCCCAAATGCAAAAACGGATCCCAGGACGAAATTTGGGGTCGAATTCCAATCTTAAAAATGGTATTGCTTGCTGTTTTTAAAAATCAAGCTTTTTGGTGCCTGAAGAAGAAAACGCGTGATGCCGGGGTCAGAAAAATTGATGCCTGGGTAGGCAAAACAATTTTGATCCCAAAGGCAAAAACGGATGCCAGGATGAGATTCAGGGTAGAATTCCAAACTTAAAAATGGTATTGCTTGCTGTTTTTAAAAATCAAGCTTTTTGGTGCCTGAAGAAGAAAACGCGTGATGCCGGGGTCAGAAAAACTGGTGCCTGGGGAGGCAAATTTTTTTTGATCCCAAATGCAAAAACGGATGCCAGGACGAAATGCAGGGTCGATTTCCAAACTTAAAAATGGTATTGCTTGCTGTTTTTAAAAATCAAGCTTTTTGGTGCCTAAAGAAGAAAACGCGTGATGCCGGGGTCAGAAAAAATGATGCCTGGGTAGGCAAAAATTTTTTGATCCCAAATGCAAAAACGGATGCCAGGACGAAATGCAGGGTCGATTTCCAAACTTAAAAATGGTATTGCTTGCTGTTTTTAAAAATCAAGCGTTTTGGTGCCTGAAGAAGAAAACGCGTGATGCCGGGGTCAGAAAAACTGGTGCCTGGGGAGGCAAATTTTTTTTGATCCCAAATGCAAAAGCGGATGCCAGGACGAAATTCCGGGTCGAATTCCAAACTTAAAAATGGTATTGCTTGCTGTTTTTAAAAATCAAGCTTTTTGGTGCCTGAAGAAGAAAACGCGTGATGCCGGGGTCAGAAAAACTGGTGCCTGGGGAGGCAAATTTTTTTTGATCCCAAATGCAAAAGCGGATGCCAGGACGAAATTCCGGGTCGAATTCCAAACTTAAAAATGATATTGCTTGCTTTTTTAAAAAATCAAGATTTTTTGTGCCTGAAGAAGAAAATGCGTGATGCCGGGGTCAGAAAAACTGGTGCCTGGGGAGGCAAATTTTTTTTGATCCCAAATGCAAAAACGGATGCCAGGACGAAATGCAGGGTTGAATTCCAAACTTAAAAATGGTATTGCTTGCTGTTTTTAAAAATCAAGCATTTTGGTGCCTAAAGAAGAAAACGCGTGATGCCGGGGTCAGAAAAACTGATGCCTGGGTAGGCAAAATTTTTTTGATCCCAAATGCAAAAACGGATGCCAGGACGAAATGCAGGGTCGAATTCCAAACTTAAAAATGGTATTGCTTGCTGTTTTTAAAAATCAAGCATTTTGGTGCCTGAAGAAGAAATCGCGTGATGCCGGGGTCAGAAAAACTGGTGCCTGGGGAGGCAAATTTTTTTTGATCCCAAATGCAAAAACGGATGCCAGGACGAAATGCAGGGTCGATTTCCAAACTTAAAAATGGTATTGCTTGCTGTTTTTAAAAATCAAGCTTTTTGGTGCCTAAAGAAGAAAACGCGTGATGCCGGGGTCAGAAAAAATGATGCCTGGGTAGGCAAAAATTTTTTGATCCCAAATGCAAAAACGGATGCCAGGACGAAATGCAGGGTCGATTTCCAAACTTAAAAATGGTATTGCTTGCTGTTTTTAAAAATCAAGCTTTTTGGTGCCTGAAGAAGAAAATGAGTGATGCCGGGGTCAGAAAAATTGATGCCTGGGTAGGCAAAACAATTTTGATCCCAAAGGCAAAAACGGATGCCAGGATGAGATTCAGGGTAGAATTCCAAACTTAAAAATGGTATTGCTTGCTGTTTTTAAAAATCAAGCTTTTTGGTGCCTGAAGAAGAAAACGCGTGATGCCGGGGTCAGAAAAACTGGTGCTTGGGGAGGCAAATTTTTTTTGATCCCAAATGCAAAAACGGATGCCAGGACGAAATTCCGGGTCGAATTCCAAACTTAAAAATGGTATTGCTTGCTGTTTTTAAAAATCAAGCGTTTTGGTGCCTGAAGAAGAAAACGCGTGATGCCGGGGTCAGAAAAACTGGTGCTTCGGGAGGCAAAATTTTTTTGATCCCAAATTGAAAAACGGATGCCAGGACGAAATTCGGGGTTGAATTCCAAACTTAAAAATGATATTGCTTGCTTTTTTAAAAAATCAAGATTTTTTGTGCCTGAAGAAGAAAATGCGTGATGCCGGGGTCAGAAAAACTGGTGCCTGGGGAGGCAAATTTTTTTTGATCCCAAATGCAAAAACGGATGCCAGGACGAAATGCAGGGTTGAATTCCAAACTTAAAAATGGTATTGCTTGCTGTTTTTAAAAATCAAGCTTTTTGGTGCCTGAAGAAGAAAACGCGTGATGCCGGGGTCAGAAAAACTGGTGCCTGGGGAGGCAAATTTTTTTTGATCCCAAATGCAAAAACGGATGCCAGGACGAAATTCCGGGTCGACTTCCAAACTTAAAAATGGTATTGCTTGCTGTTTTTAAAAATCAAGGTTTTTGGTGCGTTAAGAAGAAAACACGTGATGCCGGGGTCAGAAAAACTGGTGCCTGGGGAGGTAAAAATGTTTTGATCCCAAATGCAAAAACGGATGCCAGGACGAAATTCGGGGTCGAATTCCAATCTTAAAAATGGTATTGCTTGCTGTTTTTAAAAATCAAGCTTTTTGGTGCCTGAAGAAGAAAACGCGTGATGCCGGGGTCAGAAAAACTGGTGCCTGGGGAGGTTCAAATTTTTTTGATCCCAAATGCAAAAACGGATCCCAGGACGAAATTTGGGGTCGAATTCCAATCTTAAAAATGGTATTGCTTGCTGTTTTTAAAAATCAAGCTTTTTGGTGCCTGAAGAAGAAAACGCGTGATGCCGGGGTCAGAAAAATTGATGCCTGGGTAGGCAAAACAATTTTGATCCCAAAGGCAAAAACGGATGCCAGGATGAGATTCAGGGTAGAATTCCAAACTTAAAAATGGTATTGCTTGCTGTTTTTAAAAATCAAGCTTTTTGGTGCCTGAAGAAGAAAACGCGTGATGCCGGGGTCAGAAAAACTGGTGCCTGGGGAGGCAAATTTTTTTTGATCCCAAATGCAAAAACGGATGCCAGGACGAAATGCAGGGTCGATTTCCAAACTTAAAAATGGTATTGCTTGCTGTTTTTAAAAATCAAGCTTTTTGGTGCCTAAAGAAGAAAACGCGTGATGCCGGGGTCAGAAAAAATGATGCCTGGGTAGGCAAAAATTTTTTGATCCCAAATGCAAAAACGGATGCCAGGACGAAATGCAGGGTCGATTTCCAAACTTAAAAATGGTATTGCTTGCTGTTTTTAAAAATCAAGCGTTTTGGTGCCTGAAGAAGAAAACGCGTGATGCCGGGGTCAGAAAAACTGGTGCCTGGGGAGGCAAATTTTTTTTGATCCCAAATGCAAAAGCGGATGCCAGGACGAAATTCCGGGTCGAATTCCAAACTTAAAAATGGTATTGCTTGCTGTTTTTAAAAATCAAGCTTTTTGGTGCCTGAAGAAGAAAACGCGTGATGCCGGGGTCAGAAAAACTGGTGCCTGGGGAGGCAAATTTTTTTTGATCCCAAATGCAAAAGCGGATGCCAGGACGAAATTCCGGGTCGAATTCCAAACTTAAAAATGATATTGCTTGCTTTTTTAAAAAATCAAGATTTTTTGTGCCTGAAGAAGAAAATGCGTGATGCCGGGGTCAGAAAAACTGGTGCCTGGGGAGGCAAATTTTTTTTGATCCCAAATGCAAAAACGGATGCCAGGACGAAATGCAGGGTTGAATTCCAAACTTAAAAATGGTATTGCTTGCTGTTTTTAAAAATCAAGCATTTTGGTGCCTAAAGAAGAAAACGCGTGATGCCGGGGTCAGAAAAACTGATGCCTGGGTAGGCAAAATTTTTTTGATCCCAAATGCAAAAACGGATGCCAGGACGAAATGCAGGGTCGAATTCCAAACTTAAAAATGGTATTGCTTGCTGTTTTTAAAAATCAAGCATTTTGGTGCCTGAAGAAGAAATCGCGTGATGCCGGGGTCAGAAAAACTGGTGCCTGGGGAGGCAAATTTTTTTTGATCCCAAATGCAAAAACGGATGCCAGGACGAAATGCAGGGTCGATTTCCAAACTTAAAAATGGTATTGCTTGCTGTTTTTAAAAATCAAGCTTTTTGGTGCCTAAAGAAGAAAACGCGTGATGCCGGGGTCAGAAAAAATGATGCCTGGGTAGGCAAAAATTTTTTGATCCCAAATGCAAAAACGGATGCCAGGACGAAATGCAGGGTCGATTTCCAAACTTAAAAATGGTATTGCTTGCTGTTTTTAAAAATCAAGCGTTTTGGTGCCTGAAGAAGAAAACGCGTGATGCCGGGGTCAGAAAAACTGGTGCCTGGGGAGGCAAATTTTTTTTGATCCCAAATGCAAAAGCGGATGCCAGGACGAAATTCCGGGTCGAATTCCAAACTTAAAAATGGTATTGCTTGCTGTTTTTAAAAATCAAGCTTTTTGGTGCCTGAAGAAGAAAACGCGTGATGCCGGGGTCAGAAAAACTGGTGCCTGGGGAGGCAATTTTTTTTTGATCCCAAATGCAAAAACGGATGCCAGGACGAAATTCCGGGTCGAATTCCAAACTTAAAAATGGTATTGCTTGCTGTTTTTAAAAATCAAGCTTTTTGGTGCCTGAAGAAGAAAACGCGTGATGCCGGGGTCAGAAAAATTGATGCCTGGGTAGGCAAAAAAATTTTGATCCCAAAGGCAAAAACGGATGCCAGGATGAGATTCAGGGTAGAATTCCAAACTTAAAAATGGTATTGCTTGCTGTTTTTAAAAATCAAGATTTTTTGTGCCTGAAGAAGAAAACGCGTGATACCGGGGTCAGAAAAACTGGTGCTTTGGGAGGCAAAATTTTTTTGATCCCAAATGCAAAAACGGATGCCAGGACGAAATTCGGGGTTGAATTCCAAACTTAAAAATGATATTGCTTGCTTTTTTAAAAAATCAAGATTTTTTGTGCCTGAAGAAGAAAACGCGTGATGCCGGGGTCAGAAAAACTGGTGCCTGGGGAGGCAAATTTTTTTTGATCCCAAATGCAAAAACGGATCCCAGGATGAAATTCGGGGTCGAATTCCAATCTTAAAAATGTTATTGCTTGCTGTTTTTAAAAATCAAGCTTTTTGGTGCCTGAAGAAGAAAACGCGTGATGCCGGGGTCAGAAAAATTGATGCCTGGGTAGGCAAAAAAATTTTGATCCCAAAGGCAAAAACGGATGCCAGGATGAGATTCAGGGTAGAATTCCAAACTTAAAAATGGTATTGCTTGCTGTTTTTAAAAATCAAGCTTTTTGGTGCCTGAAGAAGAAAACGCGTGATGCCGGGGTCAGAAAAACTGGTGCTTGGGGAGGCAAATTTTTTTGATCCCAAATGCAAAAACGGATGCCAGAACGAAATTCCGGGTAGAATTCCAAACTTAAAAATGGTATTGCTTGCTGTTTTTAAAAATCAAGCTTTTTGGTGCCTGAAGAAGAAAACGCGTGATGCCGGGGTCAGAAAAACTGGTGCCTGGGGAGGCAAATTTTTTTTGATCCCAAAGGCAAAAACGGATGCCAGGATGAGATTCAGGGTAGAATTCCAAACTTAAAAATGGTATTGCTTGCTGTTTTTAAAAATCAAGGTTTTTGGTGCCTTAAGAAGAAAACACGTGATGCCGGGTCAGAAAAACTGGTGCCTGGGGAGGTAAAAATTTTTTGATCCCAAATGCAAAAACGGATGCCAGGACGAAATTCGGGGTCGAATTCCAATCTTAAAAATGGTATTGCTTGCTGTTTTTAAAAATCAAGCTTTTTGGTGCCTGAAGAAGAAAACGCGTGATGCCGGGGTCAGAAAAACTGGTGCCTGGGGAGGTTCAAATTTTTTTGATCCCAAATGCAAAAACGGATCCCAGGACGAAATTCGGGGTCGAATTTCAATCTTAAAAATGGTATTGCTTGCTGTTTTTAAAAATCAAGCTTTTTGGTGCCTGAAGAAGAAAATGAGTGATGCCGGGGTCAGAAAAATTGATGCCTGGGTAGGCAAAACAATTTTGATCCCAAAGGCAAAAACGGATGCCAGGATGAGATTCAGGGTAGAATTCCAATCTTAAAAATGGTATTGCTTGCTGTTTTTAAAAATCAAGCTTTTTGGTGCCTGAAGAAGAAAACGCGTGATGCCGGGGTCAGAAAAACTGGTGCTTGGGGAGGCAAATTTTTTTTGATCCCAAATGCAAAAACGGATGCCAGGACGAAATTCCGGGTCGAATTCCAAACTTAAAAATGGTATTGCTTGCTGTTTTTAAAAATCAAGCTTTTTGGTGCCTGAAGAAGAAAACGCGTGATGCCGGGGTCAGAAAAACTGGTGCCTGGGGAGGCAAATTTTTTTTGATCCCAAATGCAAAAACGGATGCCAGGACGAAATTCCGGGTCGACTTCCAAACTTAAAAATGGTATTGCTTGCTGTTTTTAAAAATCAAGGTTTTTGGTGCGTTAAGAAGAAAACACGTGATGCCGGGGTCAGAAAAACTGGTGCCTGGGGAGGTAAAAATTTTTTGATCCCAAATGCAAAAACGGATGCCAGGACGAAATTCGGGGTCGAATTCCAATCTTAAAAATGGTATTGTTTGCTGTTTTTAAAAATCAAGCTTTTTGGTGCCTGAAGAAGAAAACGCGTGATGCCGGGGTCAGAAAAACTGGTGCCTGGGGAGGTTCAAATTTTTTTGATCCCAAATGCAAAAACGGATCCCAGGACGAAATTTGGGGTCGAATTCCAATCTTAAAAATGGTATTGCTTGCTGTTTTTAAAAATCAAGCTTTTTGGTGCCTGAAGAAGAAAACGCGTGATGCCGGGGTCAGAAAAATTGATGCCTGGGTAGGCAAAACAATTTTGATCCCAAAGGCAAAAACGGATGCCAGGATGAGATTCAGGGTAGAATTCCAAACTTAAAAATGGTATTGCTTGCTGTTTTTAAAAATCAAGCTTTTTGGTGCCTGAAGAAGAAAACGCGTGATGCCGGGGTCAGAAAAACTGGTGCCTGGGGAGGCAAATTTTTTTTGATCCCAAATGCAAAAACGGATGCCAGGACGAAATTCCGGGTCGACTTCCAAACTTAAAAATGGTATTGCTTGCTGTTTTTAAAAATCAAGGTTTTTGGTGCCTTAAGAAGAAAACACTTGATGCCGGGGTCAGAAAAACTGGTGCCTGGGGAGGTAAAAATTTTTTGATCCCAAATGCAAAAACGGATGCCAGGACGAAATTCCGGGTCGACTTCCAAACTTAAAAATGGTATTGCTTGCTGTTTTTAAAAATCAAGGTTTTTGGTGCCTGAAGAAGAAAACGCGTGATGCCGGGGTCAGAAAAACTGGTGCCTGGGGAGGCAAATTTTTTTTGATCCCAAATGCAAAAGCGGATGCCAGGACGAAATTCCGGGTCGAATTCCAAACTTAAAAATGGTATTGCTTGCTGTTTTTAAAAATCAAGCTTTTTGGTGCCTGAAGAAGAAAACGCGTGATGCCGGGGTCAGAAAAACTGGTGCCTGGGGAGGCAATTTTTTTTTGATCCCAAATGCAAAAACGGATGCCAGGACGAAATTCCGGGTCGAATTCCAAACTTAAAAATGGTATTGCTTGCTGTTTTTAAAAATCAAGCTTTTTGGTGCCTGAAGAAGAAAACGCGTGATGCCGGGGTCAGAAAAATTGATGCCTGGGTAGGCAAAAAAATTTTGATCCCAAAGGCAAAAACGGATGCCAGGATGAGATTCAGGGTAGAATTCCAAACTTAAAAATGGTATTGCTTGCTGTTTTTAAAAATCAAGATTTTTTGTGCCTGAAGAAGAAAACGCGTGATACCGGGGTCAGAAAAACTGGTGCTTTGGGAGGCAAAATTTTTTTGATCCCAAATGCAAAAACGGATGCCAGGACGAAATTCGGGGTTGAATTCCAAACTTAAAAATGATATTGCTTGCTTTTTTAAAAAATCAAGATTTTTTGTGCCTGAAGAAGAAAACGCGTGATGCCGGGGTCAGAAAAACTGGTGCCTGGGGAGGCAAATTTTTTTTGATCCCAAATGCAAAAACGGATCCCAGGATGAAATTCGGGGTCGAATTCCAATCTTAAAAATGTTATTGCTTGCTGTTTTTAAAAATCAAGCTTTTTGGTGCCTGAAGAAGAAAACGCGTGATGCCGGGGTCAGAAAAATTGATGCCTGGGTAGGCAAAAAAATTTTGATCCCAAAGGCAAAAACGGATGCCAGGATGAGATTCAGGGTAGAATTCCAAACTTAAAAATGGTATTGCTTGCTGTTTTTAAAAATCAAGCTTTTTGGTGCCTGAAGAAGAAAACGCGTGATGCCGGGGTCAGAAAAACTGGTGCTTGGGGAGGCAAATTTTTTTTGATCCCAAATGCAAAAACGGATGCCAGAACGAAATTCCGGGTAGAATTCCAAACTTAAAAATGGTATTGCTTGCTGTTTTTAAAAATCAAGCTTTTGGGTGCCTGAAGAAGAAAACGCGTGATGCCGGGGTCAGAAAAACTGGTGCCTGGGGAGGCAAATTTTTTTTGATCCCAAAGGCAAAAACGGATGCCAGGATGAGATTCAGGGTAGAATTCCAAACTTAAAAATGGTATTGCTTGCTGTTTTTAAAAATCAAGGTTTTTGGTGCCTTAAGAAGAAAACACGTGATGCCGGGTCAGAAAAACTGGTGCCTGGGGAGGTAAAAATTTTTTGATCCCAAATGCAAAAACGGATGCCAGGACGAAATTCGGGGTCGAATTCCAATCTTAAAAATGGTATTGCTTGCTGTTTTTAAAAATCAAGCTTTTTGGTGCCTGAAGAAGAAAACGCGTGATGCCGGGGTCAGAAAAACTGGTGCCTGGGGAGGTTCAAATTTTTTTGATCCCAAATGCAAAAACGGATCCCAGGACGAAATTCGGGGTCGAATTTCAATCTTAAAAATGGTATTGCTTGCTTTTTTTAAAAATCAAGCTTTTTGGTGCCTGAAGAAGAAAATGAGTGATGCCGGGGTCAGAAAAATTGATGCCTGGGTAGGCAAAACAATTTTGATCCCAAAGGCAAAAACGGATGCCAGGATGAGATTCAGGGTAGAATTCCAATCTTAAAAATGGTATTGCTTGCTGTTTTTAAAAATCAAGCTTTTTGGTGCCTGAAGAAGAAAACGCGTGATGCCGGGGTCAGAAAAACTGGTGCTTGGGGAGGCAAATTTTTTTTGATCCCAAATGCAAAAACGGATGCCAGGACGAAATTCCGGGTCGAATTCCAAACTTAAAAATGGTATTGCTTGCTGTTTTTAAAAATCAAGCTTTTTGGTGCCTGAAGAAGAAAATGCGTGATGCCGGGGTCAGAAAAACTGGTGCCTGGGGAGGCAAATTTTTTTTGATCCCAAATGCAAAAACGGATGCCAGGACGAAATTCCGGGTCGACTTCCAAACTTAAAAATGGTATTGCTTGCTGTTTTTAAAAATCAAGGTTTTTGGTGCGTTAAGAAGAAAACACGTGATGCCGGGGTCAGAAAAACTGGTGCCTGGGGAGGTAAAAATTTTTTGATCCCAAATGCAAAAACGGATGCCAGGACGAAATTCGGGGTCGAATTCCAATCTTAAAAATGGTATTGCTTGCTGTTTTTAAAAATCAAGCTTTTTGGTGCCTGAAGAAGAAAACGCGTGATGCCGGGGTCAGAAAAACTGGTGCCTGGGGAGGTTCAAATTTTTTTGATCCCAAATGCAAAAACGGATCCCAGGACGAAATTTGGGGTCGAATTCCAATCTTAAAAATGGTATTGCTTGCTGTTTTTAAAAATCAAGCTTTTTGGTGCCTGAAGAAGAAAACGCGTGATGCCGGGGTCAGAAAAATTGATGCCTGGGTAGGCAAAACAATTTTGATCCCAAAGGCAAAAACGGATGCCAGGATGAGATTCAGGGTAGAATTCCAAACTTAAAAATGGTATTGCTTGCTGTTTTTAAAAATCAAGCTTTTTGGTGCCTGAAGAAGAAAACGCGTGATGCCGGGGTCAGAAAAACTGGTGCCTGGGGAGGCAAATTTTTTTTGATCCCAAATGCAAAAACGGATGCCAGGACGAAATTCCGGGTCGACTTCCAAACTTAAAAATGGTATTGCTTGCTGTTTTTAAAAATCAAGGTTTTTGGTGCCTTAAGAAGAAAACACGTGATGCCGGGGTCAGAAAAACTGGTGCCTGGGGAGGTAAAAATTTTTTGATCCCAAATGCAAAAACGGATGCCAGGACGAAATTCCGGGTCGACTTCCAAACTTAAAAATGGTATTGCTTGCTGTTTTTAAAAATCAAGGTTTTTGGTGCCTGAAGAAGAAAACGCGTGATGCCGGGGTCAGAAAAACTGGTGCCTGGGGAGGCAAATTTTTTTTGATCCCAATTGCAAAAACGGATGCCAGGACGAAATTCCGGGTCGAATTCCAAACTTAAAAATGGTATTGCTTGCTGTTTTTAAAAATCAAGCTTTTTGGTGCCTGAAGAAGAAAACGCGTGATGCCGGGGTCAGAAAAACTGGTGCCTGGGGAGGCAAATTTTTTTTGATCCCAAATGCAAAAACGGATGCCAGGACGAAATGCAGGGTTGAATTCCAAACTTAAAAATGGTATTGCTTGCTGTTTTTAAAAATCAAGCATTTTGGTGCCTAAAGAAGAAAACGCGTGATGCCGGGGTCAGAAAAACTGATGCCTGGGTAGGCAAAATTTTTTTGATCCCAAATGCAAAAACGGATGCCAGGACGAAATGCAGGGTCGAATTCCAAACTTAAAAATGGTATTGCTTGCTGTTTTTAAAAATCAAGCATTTTGGTGCCTGAAGAAGAAATCGCGTGATGCCGGGGTCAGAAAAACTGGTGCCTGGGGAGGCAAATTTTTTTTGATCCCAAATGCAAAAACGGATGCCAGGACGAAATGCAGGGTCGATTTCCAAACTTAAAAATGGTATTGCTTGCTGTTTTTAAAAATCAAGCTTTTTGGTGCCTAAAGAAGAAAACGCGTGATGCCGGGGTCAGAAAAAATGATGCCTGGGTAGGCAAAATTTTTTTGATCCCAAATGCAAAAACGGATGCCAGGACGAAATGCAGGGTCGATTTCCAAACTTAAAAATGGTATTGCTTGCTGTTTTTAAAAATCAAGCGTTTTGGTGCCTGAAGAAGAAAACGCGTGATGCCGGGGTCAGAAAAACTGGTGCCTGGGGAGGCAAATTTTTTTTGATCCCAAATGCAAAAGCGGATGCCAGGACGAAATTCCGGGTCGAATTCCAAACTT